>JAUMJK010000139.1:0-600000 GCA_033558105.1 Coccyzus lansbergi | reverse complement strand
GTGCTCTTGATGAGCAGAATACTCTTTATAGTGCAAAATGAAGTATTGAAAGAGCAAGACATCTTGGGAATCATTTGTTTAGGTTAAATATACTTGATCAAGCTTCTTATACTTCCAGAAGCACATTATTGCTTCTCATATGGCTTTAGTCAAACCAAGTATTTATTTGTAACTTTATAGAAATGAAATTAATTGGGAAAAATGTGTTTAGGTAAATATTTTAAAAAATGCTAAGAATGGTTCACAGGTTTTCTGGTTTATTCTAATAATAAAGCCATATAATTTAAGTATGATAATTCATATAAGCTCGAATTGGTTCAATGCTTGTGAATGATGTCTGAACTAGCATGCCAAAGAAGGTAAAGTATAACACTAAAAGCAAAGTAATTACTTGCATTATTGCATGACATTTTTCTTATTGTAGATTAACATTAGTTAAGCATCTGGGAAGTATATACTGGCTTTATCGATACACAGTTATAGCCACAGAAATCATGTGTTCAAATTCAGAGCACTATTACATGTGTTATTAACTTTATTTTGAAATAGTGAGGTTTTAATATGGCCTTAATTTTAAAACATGCCAAAACTGCCTAGGAAATAAAGATGAACTTGAGCAAGAGTTGCAGGTCAGTCATGCATTCACTGCTTTACAGAATTGTAATTCCTGATTTCCCAGAAAAAAATTATCTAAGTCCTGATTGCCACAGGAAAATGAACAACGTTCTTTGCTAGACTGAAGAATACCTGTACTTACTTCTTTCATAATTCAGTTTGATAGTTAAGTGGTTGAGCCCTAATAAATATGGCTTTAATTAATGTAATTACATAAATGAAGTTAAAGGGTACATTAATACTCCATGTTTTAGCTAGCTAATTAAAAATTTTAACCTTACCAGTGAGGTTTCCTGACAACTACAGAAAAAGACATGCTTTGCAATGGAAGTGTAATAGTGCCCTCGATCACAGCCAAGTGTCCTAAGCACTGGGATACCGTTGGGTTTCAAGTTGCTCTTTTTTTTTTTCCTAAAAACACAACTGTCATGGAGCTAATGAGCAATGAATTTTTTCAGTAGAAAGTAATGATGTCTTGATCAGCCCAGTCTCCTCTGAATGGTCCCCTCTATTTTATACTGCCCCTCGGTGGCTAGCGTACACTTCCCAAATTCTAGATCTAAATTTCTACATTTAGTGAAGTGGGTGGAGTTCAGGTGTAATATTTCTTAAGTGATTGATCTACCCAGATATGCTGTTAAAGGTTTATAATACTACCCACCCTCTCCATGAAATCAGGCCTTTGAATGAAAGAGATTAGGATTGTCCATTCCAGTGTTGAAATGAGGCGAGTGTGTTGTGTCTTAGAATGCTTATTAAACCAGGGACTGTCGCCAATTTAAATTATACTTTCTTGCAATTATGCTTATAGTTGGTCAGCAATAGAAGTAGGTGGGAAACGGGTTGCCCAAAATCTCAAAAAGGAGGGTCTGTCTTGACTTAGACTTCTATATTTGCATAATTAGAGAATATCATGAACATGATTCTCTCAAATATGTGGTAGCCATGATCAGGGGCTTTTCAAGATTGTAGTTGGCTTTAATCATAGTCTAAAATGTTTTTAATGCTTTCTGAAGTTTCTTTGAATCTACACTTTCTCTGTGTTACAATGAACTAGAAGCAAATTTTCCCATCTTCAAAAAGCTTCTGCGAGACTGAGTGCATTAGCAAAACTTTTGAGATCTGTGGGAGAAAGACTTGTATGAAGTAATATTGCTATGAAGCTTGAAATAAAATAGTTGCTTCCATCTATTAAGTCAAAAAACAATAAACAGGATTGTTCTTTGGTGATATTCAAAGTTTTAAGGAAAGTAACTTTCTACATTGTCCAAAAACTGATAACAATTTTGTTTGCAAAGAAATACCGAAGTGCTCCATAAAAAAGAAGACAGGGTTTTTGTTTTGTTTTGTTTTTTTAAATATTGTATTTGAATTCTTACAAATATTTTCAAAATTCTTTTAAATGAGAATAAAGTAATTATTCTTGATTAATACTGTCACAGGCAGTAATTAGAAGGTCCATCTTCTTACCAGATATAGAGAGCTGAACTCTGCTAAGAAATATTTGGTAACTTACTTAAAACATAGGGCTTATTGGTATATGTCTTAAGCATTTATGATTAAGTAGAAGCTTTAGAAATTTACTAAATCTGAAAAAAAATCTTACATCAGCCTTCGTAATTTTCTCAAACAGGATTTCCCAGTTATTGCATTCATAGTCAAGACATGTTGAATATACTTAATATAATCAAAGCCTCAGCTGTTAATAAGCAAAGTGCAGTGGTGAGAGGGAGTCAAATCATGCACTGTAAACTCATAATTTATGGAAGTCTGGCATGGTATGACCTTCCTATCATTAACAAGTTACCAAATGTTCTATATACTCAATGGCTACCGTTAAATTTGCAAAAAATAGATCTTTCTATCAACAACGTAAAGTTCACAAGCCATGAAAATTCACGGTTTTGAATGATGCAGGCATATTTATAAATATATTTATTTGTTATTATTAGTAACTCATCAGAAAAATCTATCTCATTGATATCCTTATTCAATTTGGAACATCATTTTTTTTCCCTACTGATTAAATTTTTTGCATTCTATGTTATTTAGTTTTGCAATTAATTTTATGAAATTGTATGAATATCTTTTGCTTTTTGGTCTGCTTAGTGCAGATTTTGTTCTGAACTTCAGGCTTATCTTGGTTAGTTGACTATGTTTTTGTTAATGTAACCTAATACATGTTTTTCATAAACTGTTTTTGAGTTGTATTCTTGACTCTAATGCATTGTAATCTCTATTCATGGTAATATTTGGAGAAAAAAATCACAGAATCATAGAACCACCAGGTTGGAAGAGACCCACTGGATTGAGTCCAACCATCAAACGGAAGTGTCAGAAGTGGGATAATAATTGAAGCAGTTTAATGTTTCAGTTACTGGTAGCTGTGACTTTGATCAGGTTTACAAGTACAGTGAGTTAATTTTTGAAATGCAATGTCAAAGCTAAAGGACTGAAATATTAATTATACTTCTAGGAGAACAGGAATATATTCTGATCCTACAAAAGAGTTAAAATTTATGGCAGGTAAAAATTTGGGCTCCCAGTATGTTTCATCAGTTAAAAAGATCATCATGAGATTCAGCTGCATATTCTAGATGATATCAAGATTTAAAAGTTGGTATTTATCTTGTAAATAGCCACAGTGGAATCTGCTATCCTGTATATGTGTCAGAAAAATAATAAAAGCTGGAATTGTGTAAAAAAAGAACAGTTAAAAATGCTGAATTTTGCTTTCAATGACAGTCAATATTTTGTCGAAGATGAGGTGAAGAAGTGACAAGTTCACTACCTATGAATGTTTATAGAGAGAAGATACTATTGAAAGCAGCAAATAAATTAATAGAATTGTTCTGTCTGAAAAGTGAAGCTGAAGAAATTCAAACTGAAAATACAGCACACTATTTTGATATTAACTGTGAAAGTTAACTGGGAATATGGTAGGGTGTTTAGCAATAGAAATCTAAAGATCCAAAACTGCTCTCTTTCTGAGGATGAACAGTCATTGTGAATGAAATTATGAATTGATATTAGTAACCTAGTGGAATTCTGCGAAGTGTTAGACAATAAGTCTGAATAGAAGAAATCCTTTTCCCTGTGCAGTTTTGAGAACCTCATCTTTCCTAATGTTAGTATACTCAGAATATTTTTCTTTTTTAGCATAACCTTCCACCTTGCCTTATTTAAAATAAACTGTTTAGAGAAAATATATTTAAACCAGGGAATTATGAATTATTCAGTGTGTGTTTAAAGAGGTGTGTCAGTTTTAGTAGTTTTCCTGGCTTAGTGCATTTTTAAGCATAATAATTCTCCCACTTGTAATCTTACTTACACCTTTATTGCATTAAAAGTCAGACCTGAGTCTTGCTTTGTCCTAGCTGGATACAAATATCCTGATGATGAAGCTGTGCAAGGGTGAGTTCTACTTTTTCATTTAAAGTAAACTTTTATCCTAAAGAATACCTCTGTCATCTCAGCCAAACGGATGTTTCACATGTTATTAAAGGCAGACTCTAAGATACATTTTTTTGTCAAGTTAAAGGACAACTTACAACAATCATGGGGAAAAAACTGCAATCACATACATGCTTAATATTTCCTTTTTCCTTTTGTTTCCTTCTCTGAGACTTGTGAATTTGGGTTTTTTTTTTTTTTTTTTTAATATGAGTAGATGTAGCTAAATGTTCATTGGGGCTGTACAAAAGATTTTAATTAATTAATGGTGTGTGTAAGTTTATATATGATTAAATTTTTGTATCCAAAAGCTTATTCCTTTTATCCAAGGCTAAATAAAAGGAATAAAAAGCACATATCTGTGTTGCAGAAATCGTAGAAGGACAGTGACTTACAGTTTCATTTATGTATTTTTCCTGTACTGCTTCTCTTTTAGGATTACTCACAAGCAGTCTATGGAGTTGTTTTATTGTGTGTCATGAGATCCTTGCTGGACCAACACATTTTTTGACTATACACCAAAATACAGGAGTATTTTTCTCCCTATCTGTGGTTCATTGGTGATCTGCCAGACTGGTTTTGAATAAATTTTATTATTTTTATTATTTTAAGTGATACTATTTATAACTTGATTTAGATATAATCAAATTAGAGCTGTCTTTTAAGATATCGGAGGATGTCTTCAGATAGAATAAGAGAGTATATTTAATTTTTTTCATACTCTTTAAAGCTTTTCAGTACATTTAAACTTGTACAAAGCCATCTAGCTTACTTCATGACTGAAATTATAGAGCTTAATAAAGTCAAAGCTATTATAAAGTTATTCTGAGGCAGAACAGATACAACTGAACCAGACTGAATTTATTACCAATCATACTGATATAATAAGATCAGTCTCGGCCAATGTTTATCGTTGTTTGAATGAGAGGGAAATGGACTGGCAGGTCCTGCCTTACAGGTGTAATAATGATACTGATTATGAGATTGTCAGAAATATGAACATCTAGAAAGTGATAAAAAGACCAAGTCACTGTAGACATGAGTGAAGTTCAGCAAGGAAGAATTGTTAGTGTTGACTGAAATGCATATATTTTGTGATTTGAGAAAATGCTGCACATGCGTTGTTTTAATTTGGCCCTTTGGCATGTCCCATTAACAAATAGTAATAAATTTAAAAGGCACAACTGCACTGAAAGTCTGCTACAACGAAATTTGATTTTGAAATTTTTTGTCAAAATAATTTCAAAAAGAAAGTTACCTCAAGCTAAAAGTAAGGTTTACTTACTTGCTTTTTATTACAGAACATTATTAAGTGTCTCAGAGTTGTAGCTCACAGATAGCACTGCATCTGCTATTGTAAATATCACTGGTCTTTTATATTAGAAACTAATAAGTGTCATCTTCCATGATTTTTATTGGATTTCCTTCTTTGCTGTCATCTAGAATCTTTCAGATCTTTCAATAGTGGCTGCCACTGAGGTTTTCCTAGCAAAAGTTGTATGTAAATTTATTTGCTAAGAAATCAAATCCAGACGCAGTTTAGTTTTCAACATGAGAATTGAAAAACGATTACTAACAGTGATGAAAAACCTTCTTGGACATTTATGTCAGTTTTATTTTAAAATCATTGTAGTTCGTTCTTGCTGGTGCCAGTCTATACCTTTTGATATCTCCAAAAGTTTGAATCAATGCCTTAGATCTACCATCAATGGCCTTTAAAAAGGTGTAGAAATTACAGTTTTATTTAAAACTTACACATTTGTCTTTTCTTTTGAGAAATGTTTCCGATAAGTTGAAGGATTTCTCTCTGGGATCCAGCTCAAACAGCTAGAAGAATTTTCCATGATGTTCTATAGAATCAATTCTTCATGTTAGAAGTGTTCAGTATATGAATTATAGCTAATTATTCGTTAGATACCAGTCAATTTTGCTGACTATACAAGATTGATGGAAAGTATGATTTTTAACCTGTGAATCTCTTTAATGCTTATGATATAGCTATCTAGTTTTAGTCCTGCTTTAGAGTCAATGTTCATTTGGCTTTGGAATTTTGCTTCATAATCAGAAAAGGCTTTGCTTAAAAGTAATTATCCTATTACATTTGAACGGTAACGTGGACCAGTGTATAATTGAAAACAATATACCATTTCAAAGCAATTTAGTTGTTTATTCATGCTGAACACGATAAAAATGATTTTTTTTCTGTATCCATAGGTATTTGATTTCTGGCAAGGTTTTATTTGTAGGGTAAATTAATCCAGAAACCTTTTGTGTAGGACATGCAAAAATACTGCATTATAAGACAAACTCATTAATAATACCTTCAGTAAAGGTACACCGAGTTTATCAATCTTTATTTTAGTTTTTAGAGACATAAAGGAATTTTCCTTCTCATATTTCTATTTGAATTGCTGCTAAATGTCCTGTATTATCAATTGAATAAAAAAATCAGGATTTTTTCAGTTATAAAAAGTCCAAAAGATTTAGTTTATCCAAATGATCTTTTTGTGTATTTTAAATGAATCCACTATCCTTAGCTTATATCCAGTTGATCTATTTAATTTTTTAAATCAACTATGAGAATGTATTATTGGTTGAATTAAATCCCTGACCTCCTGTACACACTACCTATAATGAAAGTCTAAACATGGATACTACCTTTAAACTTTTACGAAGCCACCTATCTTATTTCAGGATTGAAATTATAGAGTTTAGTAGAGTCAAAGGTAATTTTAAAGTTATTTTGAGGCAGAACAAAGCCAACTAAAGCAGATGGAATCCTTTACCAATCATACCACTGAGACTATCTGGTGTTATTCAAATGAATAATATTTCCATGTAGCAGAGTCTGTTGTAATCAGTTTCTGTCTGGGTACTAACACTAGAGCTACTTGTAAAAGCCTTGAATAGAGGTCAGTTCCACTCATTGTAGCAATAGGTTATATTTTATTCTTTCAGCTAACTAAAGGAACAAGTCCAAAAGGAATTTTGAGATTGTAGGATGCTTAAAGAGGGACAAACCCCCAGAAAAATAGTACTGGAGATATTAATATGAAAAGAAATCGTAAAGGCATTTTAACAGCTGATGGGCAAGACAGTGTTACTTTGGATGAACCAATTAAGAAATTGTTATCCAGTTGGAAGCCTCAAGGAATACTTTGGAATAAAAGACTTTTTCTTGTTAACACTCTTGGACGCTCTCCCTCCAACCCCACTCCTCCTCTGAAGGAAGAGAAAGTGTTAGGGAAGCGAGGCAGTAGATGTGACTTACAGATTTTTGAGATTCTGGTAAACTTTCAGAACTCATCTGGGCAGACTAAAAGGTTTGTCTCCACTTCTGATTCAGAGATATGTCCTTAAGCCATTGGTAATCCAAATAAGTCCACAGGCATTATCAAATTGTGAGTCCAGCTTAATAAATCTTGCTTCCCATAATGACTCGACAGGTGAATACTGCTCTAACCACTCCTATATTACTTCCAATGTAGGGCGAGCTGACTTGTGTACACAGGTCCTAGAGCTCATGGATAGAGGCTATTTGTTTTTCAGAAAAATTCTGCATTGGAACAATAGCACGAGAACAGGTCTACATCTCTATACAAAAGGGAAATTTCATCAGTATGAAATATTGTCTATTTTTTTAAAAAGTTATCAACATCAGACATGAAACTAGGCATAAAATGACAAGTTTAATCATCTTGATAGGAAACATAACCGATAAGTTTTTCACAGCTATTGATTATTCACATTTATTTTTGTGAGTTTCACAGATGAAAGGCAGTCTCATGGAGCCAGAGATACAAAAAATGGGTTTAAAATTCATAAATTAAGATAATGTATTAAGTTTCTTGTCTCAACACACCAAACTCAAGCTATGTACATCAGCTATACTGTCTAAATTAGAAAACTAGTTAAAGAAATTGAGGAGTAATTGATGAAATGCTGTAAAAATCAACAGTAAATGCATAATGGTTACCTGTTAAAAATCACTGGCACAGAAATGGCACTAGGATTTGATCTCATTTAAGCAGAGTTGGCAGTTAGAGCCTTTTCTTGAGGAGTAGGGATAATGGACTCAGGACTCCTGAGGCTCATATAGGATTCAAAAGTGAAGTGTATATTTCTTACCAATTCTTCTCACCATGTTGGTCACATAGAAAGATCCGCCTCCTGCTCTGGTGTGCAAAACCTGAACTGAGGGATGAATTTAGAGTTCTGAAGAAGTAGGTGGATATGCTCACTATGATGTTCTATTTTAAGATCCCATTTCTGGTATTTTCTGCAAGCTACCCTGAAGAAACACTCTTTCCACCTGTCAAAAACCTGGTCGATTCCCACTCCTGTGAGACCACTTCAGCACGTAAAAATTCCTGCCTGGAATAGAGGAAAACCAGTCCCTACCCTAAAATTTAAGGAGGAAATTTTTAAAAGGGTATTTTTTTCCAAATTGCACCTGGAAAAGTACGTTACTGCTGCCCCTAGAAAGCCTGCAACAGCACCCATATTGTAGAAGTTGTAGAAGTTCATATTATAACTTTTCCAATGTCTTAATGCTTCATTCATCCAAGCTGTGGACAGGTCAAAGTGTAATACCACTCAGGAATCTCATGTTCCTGGGTTTCGATTTATTTTAAGTTAGGTACTGTAGATGAGATGAATCAGCAGCTCAAACTGATTTTCTCCCTGATTCTCATAGCAGGGATCTAGCTCATACTAGAAGCGTAACTCTTATATAGTAAAGTTAGGCAAGATTAAGCCCCACTGAAATGTACTGAGGCTTATCTATAAATTTCTCATAGACCTAACATCCGTTGGATGCAATAACAAAGAAAGTGAGGAAAAAGCACTTTAGAAATGAGTAAGAATCAAGCTATATGCCATAGTTCCTAAAAGTATCCTTAAAAATAGGAATGTTTTCTGTATTTTAGCCAGACAAAAATAATTATTTACTTGAAATAGCATGATAACTAGTAGCTATATCTAGTTGCATATTATCGGCTTTCTCATTTATGAACTTTAAGATGAACATATGCAATAAAACAAACCATGTGAGCAAAGTTCATTATGAAATGTGTGACAAGCAGATCCCTTGCCCTTCCTCTCAAGCAGATGGAAGACAGGTAGCACAAGAGTAATATTAATAGAGGGAATCAAATTGATTAATGTAGTGAAAATTCCTGCACTTGCAGCACTAATGTGTTTACTGGCAGAGAAGCAAATATGCATGTAGCCTACTTTCATTTTCCAAGAGCACAATTGAATTAATGCTGTCATGTTGCTCAGGGTAACAGCCTCCCACCTATGAGTCCTCCCACACCATAAGATCAATGGGACCCTGAAAGCTACAAGAGAATGAAATTAGAATGTGCGCCAAATTGTGCTGTTTTGATAAAGAAAACACATTTGACCTTCATGCATTTTTAAACTGGTTCTTCTTCATTATGACTTGTAAAGGACTCCTCTGTGAATGGCACAGATAAAATTAAAATAGGCCCTTGCTTTTGAATGTCTGCCTGGCTCCCTTCCTGAAGATGCTAATATTTAAGGGTCATAGTTTAATCTAGTCCACTTCACACTCTGCGTCAAGGTCAAGTTTAATAGAATAGCCTCTGACAGATGTTTGTCTTGTATGTTAATCATAAAAACACTCAGCATAGAGATTCGGCAGCCTCCTAAATTAACCTGTTCCTCTGACAATCCTTACAATTTGTAATGTTTTCTAATATATCATCTTACTGAACATTGAATGAAATCTAAATAAAACCGTTTTTTTCCCTAGTTCTGGGCTCTGCATCTGTGTAACGTTACTTATTACTGTCCTCTTTGTTATAATATTTCATATCTTGACGTTACTCCCTCCAATTTATGTATGTTATTCTATCTATTAATTTTGCTGAAATAATAAAAGCATAGTTGATTATTGTTACTTATTATTGTGAGATTCTAGCTGACTTTGGCCAAATTCTTAAAACTGTATTGATTCCCATCTTAATTTTGGGAATCAGAAAAAAAACCTTCTTAAAAAACCCCAAACAAAACAGAACACAATAACATTTAAGTTTGCAAGCAGATGATAGTGGCATGACAAGCAGTCACAAGATGCTAATCTTGTGACACTGATCTGTTTTCTTTATTCTCTGAGCTTGACTTGACACCCTGATGACAACCATGCAAACAAAAGATCATAGAGTAGCAAATCGTAATAAATAGCTGATTTCTGTTAACTCTTCACAGAATCAGTCCTCTAAGGCATTTGCAGTGAAGCAGTTTATGTTACCATCACTTTCTTTAACTTTCTTAGTTTCTTAAAATTTTGCTCAACTTTAATTTTTCATGCTGAAGTTTTCCAAGGCAAAAATTGGAAACCGTATAAATTTCATTAGAATTTTTTCTCTAGAACACTTCAATTATGCTAACATCACACAATATGTACCCCAGGTAAAGAAAATATTATTGTACACTCTGCTACCTACACACATTTACATATAATACTGAGACACTGTAGAGTTACAGATACATTTTGCTAATGATATGAAAAGTTATCCAAGTGCATAATTTACTCCAAAAAAAGATCTGTGTTCATTGTCAGCCATATGGCTAGTAGCCTTGTCTATGCACTAACTGCTTATTCATTATGTTCAATTGTCACCCATGAAGGTCTTTGATGGCTGGAAAGAGTAAATTTGAATTTTCCTTCAATGACTCCTTGTAGCTGGCAGAGACTTTTAGAAGGGTCTGAGTTTATATCCAGCTTTAGAAGTCAGTACAGAAATGCTTCTCCCTGTCCTAGAATGCTTCTAGAAAGGGGAAAATGATAATAACTGTGAAAAAAGAAATTCTTTGACTGTCAAAGAAGGTTAGAAAACTAAAGCAAGCCGATATGTCATAGAGAACAGTACTTTGAAGGCATACAGAGAAAAAGGTAAGAAGTTTCCCAGTTACTTTTTTAATTCCCATTTCAAAGGTGCTGCCTTTGCTCGATTTCCTCTTTGCTGGGAAGCATTACTCCTGAGCTTGAACAAGATGGTCCTTGAATGCTAACCTGCTTTCTTGGGTCCTGCTTCCCTCCAGTGCATCATGCCACAATATTCTACCAAGCAGATCCCTGAAGAAAACAAACTCTACACTCCTGAATTCCAGGGAAGTGAGCTTTCTGTGTGCCCTCCTTGTTGCTCTAAAGAGCTTGTACTCCACCATTTCACAGCTACTACAGCTAAGGCTTCCCTTGAGTATCACACTGCCTACCACCCCCTCCTTGGTGGTGAGAACAAGGTCCAGCATAACACCTCTCTTTGCTGGCTCCTCTGTCACTTGGAAGAAGAAGTTCTCAACACATTCCAGGAACCACCAGTATAGCTGATACCCTGCTGCATTGTCCCTCCAACAGATATTGGGATGGTTGAAATTTCCCATGAGGATCAGGGCTAGTGAACCTGAGGTTGCTCCCATTTTTCTATGAAGGGATTCATGAGCTTGGTCTTCCTGGTTGGGTCACCTGCCGCAGACCTTCACTGTTATGTCACCTGACCCTGCCCTTCCTTTAATCCTGACCTATAAGCTCTTAAACAGCTCCTCATCCATCCCCAAGTGGAGCTCTTTGGCTTGTTGCTGACAGACAAGATGATGTTCCCTCCTCATCTTCTTTGGCATTCATAAGGAACAGGTATCCTTAGAAGACATTTAGGAAATTGCAAGTAAATCAGCGTAAGAAAAGTGTTCTTATAAAGGGAATACTGCAACACTTGTTAATTTTCATCTATGCTGAGATTTGAATTTGGTCTTTATGTTCATTTGGCTAACAACTTTTCAGGCAACATGCAAATCAAGTAAATTACATTCACCAAACACTTGCATTCTGGCACACAAGGGGAGCATCAGAAAGCTTTGCTTTATTTCGTAAAAAAAGAGAAGAGTAGCACCTAGTAAGAAATCAATTATTTCATAGTAATTGTATATATCTCCTTGAATATAACTGGAATTTCAGATTTTTTTGTCTGGCATCAGTTTTAGCAGAGTAAAGATAGGTAAACACATAAGGAACAATTGAACTGATGCTTTCATATGTTAGAGGAAATCATGTAAAAGTGATTGTCCCAATGAAGAACATCATCATGTCGGCCTCTAAAGATTAATGTGCGTTGTGCCACATCCACACATCCATATTTTACAGGAAATTCAGTTAATTAAAATGTTGGTCTTTGTAAAATTTAGATCTTTGTCCCTGTAAAACCAGAATGTATGTATTTTCTTTCTCAGTAACTCAGATGAAAAACATGTAACAAGTGGTTAATTTCTTTCCCTCCATGTATGTATGCACCTTCACTTTGTGTACAAAGTCACACTCCCTTCCACATCTGCATATTTCTGAGCTGCCACCAAATCAGAAGAAAATCTGTCTTCAAAACATTTTTTAATTAATTTTTAAACCCTGAAGAGTGAAATGTAAATTAAGTTTTCATCTGAACAATATTGTTTGCTACCATGGATTGTTTAAAATTACATCCATCCACAGGAGATTCTAAACAACTGCTCATTCAGACATAATGGTAATGTTTCATGTGGCTGTCCCTGTATTCTACTCCTCTCTTCTGAATAATGGAAGTAGCAAAAGCGAGTGGCACTCAGCAACAGCCAAAGAGGGAAGGTTAGGGAGGCACTCTGGAAAAATAAAATTGGTAACTAGAGATTTGAGCAGATTTTCTGTGAAAGTGGACTTGGTAAGAGAAACAGAAAATGGAAAATTACCTCTACAGAAGTAGCCTAACCACAAGGGAAGACAGCAGTCTCGCTGTCTGTTTTTTTCAATAACAAAAAAGAATTATAAATTGATCAAGATTTTAGACATATTCAGGGAAGGACCATTGCTAATTCTGTGATAATTTCTTTTCAGTTTTAATGATCTGCTGTGACATGCAGTGTTAATTATTTCTTGAAGTGTGAAGTTTTACTCAGAATAAGGTTTATGTGGACCAGAAAAATAGGCACCTGCTGCTCCCATCAAATCCTGCAGTTATTTGTTTTTTTCTGCAAATACATTACATATGCAACAGAAAGCATGACTAGCAGAAGAAAATAGCACTCTCAAAAGAGAAACAAAGGTACCATTTTGACAGTTCAAGGGTATTCATTTGTTTCCTCTTTATGGTCACATAACTTGACTCCCAAGTGTTTGGCAAAAGACGCAACCCCAAATTTGAATATTATTTTTAAATTCTATTCTTACATATATATTTAAGGGAATACATTTATCGTTACACTTCTCCGTCGTGAGCAGCAAAAGCATTTTTTGCACTTTATGATTTTATTATGACATCACATAATAACTTGCATTAAATCCATTTTTATTAATTCTCTCACTGGTATCAAACACATATTTTGTTTCTAAATTCCTTTGACAATGTGGTAGATGGATGCATTAAATCTGACAAAAATCTGTGGCAGTTTTACACTCTAGACTGAAGTCTCTTGATTCAGAAGGATGAGATCATCAATGTTATGAAGTAAATATGATTAAATGGATTTACATTTTTCACATAACGTACTTATTTCAGCATGCTGGCCTACAGTGAAAGAAACATTACGTGTATTTTTAGGCTGCACCTCAAACAAGAGATGAAAATGTGGAATATCTACTGCAGAGTTTACAATCTGATATTGTGTGTGTGTGCTTAGCATACTGAAAAACAACTGAACAGTATTTTGGGAATTGTCAATTATGTTACATAGGACGAAATTTTATGAAAAGTATTCTAAACTCTTGGTTAAGATTTACCATGTATGTTTACCTTGTTTGCATCTTATGTTAGCATCTTTATTTTCCTATTTACTTTCCTTCCTGTTTTGAATGAATGCGTTATCTGGGTGTGTCTGTCATTCCACATTCTGCCACTGAACACTGCCATTCCTTGCGGGTCATATTTATCACGTTTTTCCAACATGGAGAGTCTTATAAACTCAGGTACTCCCTTGTTTTAGTTCTTTTCTATATCAATTCTTCTGGTTTCTGTTTTAGAGGATTACCTGAAGATACTCCTTACTCCCTCTGTATTTTCCGCAGCTGTTTCATGGGCCACTGTCCTTGAACCCATTTTCCTTGTTCCATATCATTTCAAGTTAGTATCTCCAAATAAGAACTAGCCATGAGATCAGTTAGTTGCTGAACTGTGTCCAAAAACATTTTGTCTGCCTTCTGGTGTTATCTTCTATAAATTTGCTGTCAGTTGAAGCTCAAAATGACTAAAATCTCTCCTAATCTCTACCACATGAATTTTCCCTTCCAAATTATCTCTGTTGTGATACTGCCTTTGTGCTGATATTTAAAACTCTCCTTTTTCTCAAAGAGATTTCTGTTTTTCTCAGGACTGAGATATGTTTTATTTCATTTTCTGCAAAACCTCTCACTCATTTCTAGGCAAATTCTTTCTACTGTAAGTGTCTGATGGTGCAGTTGTCCTTTCTCTGGACCCAGTAATGCTTTACTCCACTTCTCAAGACTTTTCTCATGCTCATAACAGAGATTGGCACTGCGGGCTGGGTAAGAATTCATGTACACTTTTTGTATTAAAAGACAGATTTTATTGGCAGAAAACAAGCAACTATAAATTTGAAGGTGAGATTTGGACAATGATAATAATAGAATCATTATGGTTGATGAAGACCTCTGAGACTGTTAAGTCCAGCCATCAGTCCAACACCACCATATCCACTAAACCTTGTCCCAAAGTGCCACATCTTCATGTTTTTCTAAACACCTCCAGGAATGGAGACTCTACCTCCCTGGGCAACCTATTCCAATGCTTCATGACTCTTTTAGTAAAGAAATGTTCCTTAATATCCAATCTAAACCTCCTGTGTCATAACTTGAGGCCATGTTCTCTTGTCCTACTGCTAGGTACTTGGGAGGAGGGAACACCACCCATCTCACCATGAAATCTTTCAGGTAACTGTGAAGAGCAATCAGGTCTCCTCTCAGTCTCCTCTTCTCCAGGCTAAAGAACCACAGTTCCCTCCGTCACTTCTCAAAAGACTTGTTCTCTAAACCCTTCACCAGCTTTATTACTCTCTTGGATGTGCTCCAGCAACTCAATGCCCTTCTTATACTGAGGGGCCCAAAACTGAGCACAATATTCAAGGTGTGGCCTCACCAGTGCTGAATACAGGGGCACGATCTCTTTCCTACTCGTCATTCCATTTCTGATATAAGCCAGATGCTGTTGGCCTTCTTAGTCACCTGCGAACTCTGCTGTTGTTTGGCCAAGTACTGTGTTTTACTGCACATGACTTGGTCAGGTAGCCAATTCAATGTCAGGCAATTAGGAGAAAGTATATATCAGGACTGGTATAATAAGGAGAGATGCAGTGGTCACTACACAGTGGTAGTCCAAATTTTAGTCTCAGGAAGTCTTTGTGACTCTGATTCTCATCTGAATTTCCGCTACCCTTCTTGTGGCCTATGTAGTAGCCTGGCCTAAAAAGATCACCAGTCTATAGACAGGGTTTCAGAACAAAAGGTTTTGGGGTTTTGCCTTTTTATTTAATCCCCAGAGAAAAATCCAAATCAAATCTCCTTTAGAAGAACATATTTCAGACAGTATCCTCTTCTGATAAGTAAAAAGTAAGAATTAGTGTTCTGCATGCTCCAATGTGTTGCTAACATGTTGCTGGGTTTCAAACATCATTCCAGCTATAAGATTTTCTTTTTCTTTAATTTTTAAAACTCTTATTTGTTGTGATTCTTTCCAATAACTCCAAAAGTAAAGCCAAACACCTCAACTGTGAAGTCATCAAATTGGGATTTGACTCATCTGAGTGTAAATAGCTACAATGTAGACATGTGTACCTGAGCTATAATAGCAATGCTTTCATCAACAGAGAAATATAGACACTTTTAGGCATGATTCATCTGAATCACTTCATTTTCCTGCTTTACATTCAGTAAATTGTGCTGTGGACAATGAAGGCAGTCTATGGTACTATCTCAGACAAAGAGCTTCTTTGCAGGTGCATGTCAAATGAATGCGGATTCATGTCAAATGAATCTCAGCCCTGGTGCCCAGAGGATATATCAGAGGATATAATGTTAGACATTGTTCTCCTGGATGACCTTAAGCTCAGGTTGTTTAGCCTTGATAAGAGGAGGCTGAGGAGAGACCTTCTTGCTCTCTACAACTACCTGAAAGGAGGTTGAAGAAAGGAGGATGCTGGTCTCTTCTCCCAAGTGACAGGTGATCATACAAGGGAGAACGGCCTCAGGCTCCACCAGGGAAGGTTCAGACTAGATATCAGAAAGAAATTTTTCACGGAAAGGGTCATCTGGCAGTGGAACAGGCTGCCCAGGGAGATAGTTGAGTCACCATCCCTGGAGTTGTTTAAAAGATGTGTAGTCAAGGTGCTCAGGGACGTGGTTGAGTGGTAGATAGGAACACTTGGACTTGATGATCCAGGAGGTCTTTTCAAACCTGGTAATTCTATGACCTCTTGGACATCCCTTTCTAAACACTTTGACACATTTTTTTAAGCAAGTCTACAAGATAGGAGATGATAGAAAGATTCATTTTGATTTACCAGGACTTGCTTAGGAACTATCATACCAGGATTTAGTCCAGTACTCTGGACACTAGAGTATTAGTCGCTACTCATGAAAAGAATTTTCTTCTGTGGCTATTAATGCAGTAAAAACATGAAACCTAGCACTATTGCAAAAAAATGCTGTTATTAAAATGCTTATATCCAGTGTAACTGAATATGAAATTTTGTCTAAGATAAGGATCTTGATTTACGCAGCTAAAGACTGTTTGTATGGCTAGCATCATGTTTGCCTACCTTTGAAAACTTGGCCTAAATATTTCAATATATCTTTTCAGCTAATCATGTAAATGTTTTCTTTTTTGAGAATCATGAGGCTGTCTGAAATTAAATAATAACAGAAATGGATTTTCTGAAATTATCTTGTATGTTTTCAATCATATTACAATTATCCACATCTGTGACTATTACTGCTTATATGATTCTCTCGATCACCTCCTCCAATATACACAAGATTTCTTCACTTATCATTTTGTTTTCTAATAGACTAGTGATCTTCATCTAGAAATCCCAAAAAATTTGGGCAAGGGCTTCTTTTTCTGGGAGCCATTAAACTGCCTTTAATTAGTATCTGCCAAGGCCACTAATGAGTTTTCACCATAGAGTCAAAAAAACCCCAAAAAGACCAAAACCCAAAAAACCCCTTAAAATAGGCTTAGGCCAAGGTAAAACAAACACAGCAATCAAACACCCTGCAGTACATGCAAGATGTTGTAAGTCTCTTGTTACCTGAAAAACATCACAGAACAATTAAATAAATCAATAAAGTGTTAGGCAACACTGAGACTGGACCAGGGAACTAATCCACCACTAGAACAATGCTGCAATTTTCCCCTTGCTTTCCAGCTGGCTAAGCCCCATGAGGTGATATCTCATACTGAGCATTTTGTTCTCCCACTCCAGTCACACAAAATAATACCTTGTGTATCAAAACAAACAGCAGGAGCCCCTTAGGGAGAACTTCACATTTTCATTTATTCTGTAGATAAATATACAGTTGTTCTTATTTTCTTTTGTGCTCAGATGACTGTATCATTTGGTAGCTTACTGTAGCCACTTAGGAGATCTACTCATCTGGAAGACTAACATTTTGAAACTATATCGTGAAGATAAACTTTCCAAACCAGAAAAATGACAGTTTCAAACAATATCAAGATATAGAGCCTAGACTGTAGAGCCTGTCTCCTGACAGAAATATTATAGAGAAATTATCTGAATATTCCACATTTCAAATGTGTGCTTCCTAGCTTGCACTGTCAGTAGTGGATTGCATAGAATGGTAATTGCTTCTCATGTGGAGAAATTAAATAGCTGTCAGAGATGGTATTCAAATGCATTTTAACCTGGATTTTCTGTAAGAACATTTTCTTCTCTTATACTACTTTTTACTTTAACATTAAGTCAGCCTAAGAATGACATATATTTTTTCAAAAACTGGAAGGCATTTCTCCCTGTTTCTTCTTGTTCTTTTTAATTTTGTTTCATTTTTGAGTGGTGCCCATGCTGCTCTCACTATGTTACAGGAAGTATTACATCATTTTGCAAATTAACAAATGAAACAATACAATAATGGACATATAGCTTGTTTACAGGTTAACAAGCAGCACACAGTATAGGGATAGAGTTGTTGTCCTGCCATCCAGTAGTTAAGTAGGACTCTGAACATCAAAATCCCTATTTCCAGCTGCAGTGTTTAAGAAAAGACCCTTAAATTAGATGGCTTAATTTAAAATACAACTCACTTTAGCTGCAAGATTTGACAATCTAAAATTATCTGTATGTTTTCATATCTTCCTTGTGAATTTCAGGTCTTTAGGTCTGTTTCTAGAAAATTCGTATTGTTAGCTTTTGTTTTGTTTTTCTTTTACCAAAGGTTTGGTAGATTAGTGCTTATGTTAAATCGTAAGCATTGGCAAAATCATACAATTGCTGGAATCTATCCCATTGAGACTGGCATAAGTTCTGTCCATCTGAATGAAAAACAGAAGTGTCTCAGAAATACGGAAGAAAATACAGTAGGGTTGATACCATTACACAAATTACTTGAGAAATTTTAGAGAACAAAAGTAAGAGCTTCTCAGCCTGTGCAGGGCATGCAGGGTGGAAGCATTACTTTGCTTCAGTGAAGAGAAGGACATGCCAACTTTTATAGCATTTTTCCTTTCTGTTTCAATGCATTTTGAAAATATGTTATGCTTGTGTCCTTTCTTTTTCTCCTCCTTGCTCACAGCAGCTTTTTCAGATTGTCACCCTTTTGATATTTGTTTTAAATCTTGCCAATGAGATACAGACTTTAACTTGTGAAGTCCAAAGTTCCTTCAGCCCCCCTCATTGTCAATGTGGATTTACCCTTCACACCTTAGAGGCTGCATGCACATACCAAAAACACTTAACATGTAAAAAGATGTAGCTTCCACGTTCTGACTGGCCAACACAATGTTTGTGTGCAATGTGTAACAGCAAGAGGTTGCTATTCAACTACTTTGCACTTTACATATAGGAGCTGTTACATCTGAATCACCTCTCTAATGCCCATGATGTGGAACAAGTAAATTTCTTTGACTAGGTTAGACTTGCAGCCCAGGGACATACAGCCTAGATCATCACATAAACATGTCCATTACTTCACTTTGCCTGCAGTAGAGAATGATTCTATGCATGCACAACCTGCAAGGTCTGGGATTCCCAGATTTCTCTAACTTCCAGTGGGACTATTAGGACTATAGGCATTATGTTCACTAAGCCTCCTGGACTCTGTAAATGCCTTAAAGAAGGACATAAAATCCTTACAGTGATAAATTATATTTTGGATATTTAGCAGGTAGGGAAACTACCTCGGAAACCTGTTCTTGGTAACCTTCCCATCTGGTTCATGGCAACCATTTTCTGCTATGGATTTATCATGCATTTTTGATCTACAGCCAAATTTCTTTCACTCTTTGTTAATCTCCTGTAGTGTACATTGTTGGTTATATATTTTTACTAAGCCATGTCTTGAATAGAGCTGCCACTATTAAACAGTAGAATTTCTTCCAAATCACAGCCAAAATTACAAACAGCCTTGACGAGTAGTCAATTGTATCTCAAGAGAAGTTGAAAAAAAAAACCCCAAACACCTCCTGCCTATTACTACCTATGTTTAACCTATTTTGTGTGCTGTTCCTATGCCATAATGCACAGGGAACATAGTACTGCCAGTATTTCAGACCCTCAGGCTTCCATCAGAAATGGACTGCTTTAAAAAGTATATTCAACAGTAAGTATTTAAACTATACTGAGATCATTATATCAGAATCACAAAATTGACTCCCAGTGGAAACCTGAGGATTTTCTCCTCAACAGAGAACTCCTCCACAGTTCATTAACTTCTTTTCTGTATCATATTGCAATATACCAAATAAAATAAGCAAAATATCACTTAATTCATTTCAAGTGTCCTGAAATGGGTTGCATAATATAAGGCTGCTGTTACACAAAAGTTGTAGAAGATATACTTTTAATAAGAATTAAAAAAAATTTCTAATTATTTCTCTCCGCAAGAGAAAGTCTTGTATTTCAGTACTGCTTTTCACCTATGGATAGCCTTCTTTATGAAGTGGAAGAAAATAGTGTCTGAGTATTACCAGACCTTTTTGAAGCCCATGTTTGCAAAAAAAACTATGCTGAAACACTATGTACTAGGCAAACTGACCCAGACGGCACATCCAGAATAGCTGTTGCCAGTAGAAAACAGCTGGCAGTTTGAAACCCATCCTGTTCTTTTCTGCCACCTCTGAAAACCCACTCCCTTCAAAAGGCTTCATGCTTGGAGGTGTGCAGAGGAGTTTCCATGACTGATCAGCCATCTGCAAAGCATCATCTGTTTATGAACTCACAAAGTGATGAAGGCACAGCAAAAATTTCCACATCCAATACCTTGTGCCTTGCTGCCTCCTTAGTGGGGGAAGGAGAGATGTACATAACATCATGCAGCTTATAGAAGGTGCATGCTGACTTCACTTTTGTAGTACTTCATAAAACATAAGCCTATTTCCTGCTAGCAATGATAATTTGGTGCCAATTTTGGTAATTAGATCATTTTTACATGCCTTAATAACAGCATTCAGTAGTGTACATTAAGCTCCTGCATGGGCAATATCATTAGTGCTTTGACTTTTTCCTCTTGAGGAAGTAGTAGGCTGGGTAGTAAAATTAGGACTTAGTCATGTTGTCAGGAAGTGAAAGTTTTACATATGCAGCATAATCTGCTCTGAATATGGACTGTGGTATTTAATTGCAAGAGATGCAAGACCAGAAGTTCTCAGCGGAGGCTAAAAACCAAATTGCCAAGAAAAGCAATAATATTTTATGCAGTTTGAAATTTCTAAATTATTTAATGGACAAAGAAAATACATCTGTCTGCCAAAATAGATACAATATTTTCTTGACATTAAAAAGTAATTTTACTTAAAACTGCACCATACAATATTCCATTGGTCTTTCTTACAACCATGGTCATTTTTTCTGTCTTTATCAACAAAATTTCACATTTAAACATGTAAAAAATGCTGAACACTTGTTATTTAGAGAAATAGCAAATAACTGCCTAAAGAGCTATCATCTGAATGATACTTTAGCTATACTACATTAAGTATCTCCAATACCCAGGCCTGACTATAAACAGTAGATCTGAACCACAGATTCAGGATTTACACATCATCTCCCTTTTAGTTGGCAGAACTAAAATACTCCATTCTAAACTTTTAAGGATATAGGTCTAGAGATTGAACTTGACTGCAGTGTATGGCTCAGAAACATTTTAAAATAGGTTCAGTATGGGACCCTGGACAGGGCTAGTTCAAGAATTACTTAATCTTCTTTTCCATGGTTTTCAAAGTTTTTATGCCATTCATCATGTGAGACTGCAAAATGGAGACAACCTGGGAATTTTTCCTTAAAAAAAAGTGGAGAAAGCACTACATAACAAAGGAAGAACAGGTTTGTTTTGAACACTGGTCTCATACTGAACCTCCATCTAGCAGACGTTCAAGGACTAAGCAACAAGAAGAAAGCCTTGTCATGAAATAGTTATTGATTATAAACCACAGAGTTGTACACACTGCCTGAATTCAGCTGGACCTCCTCGTATATCATTACAGACATTTTTTTTCAGACAATCCTTCTTCTAGGCCTCTATGTCACAGTCATTTTTTGGTCAATTTATTCTTTTGCTGCTCCTCCTGATTTCTCTCTGAGAAGTCCAGCAGGTGCAAAGTCTCTCTATGCCTGTTATTAAAGGTGTAATAATTTTTTCAAAATTCAGTCCTATTTGTATCAGTATCTCCATAGTCTACATATATTATGAATTACAGATTTCAGTTTAAGGAAGAATATTTTTGTTTCAATACATAACTGATGTTTAAGTGTGCTGTAAGCTTTCAGGTTTTGTGGCAACTAGTTAAAAAAATGATTTCATATGAATGGGAATACAACCGGTTCCCCTTTTTGACATTATATC
Organism: Coccyzus lansbergi; assembly: GCA_033558105.1. Lineage (NCBI taxonomy): Eukaryota > Metazoa > Chordata > Aves > Cuculiformes > Coccyzidae > Coccyzus > Coccyzus lansbergi. The sequence continues at coordinate 577,850 of JAUMJK010000139.1, read as the reverse complement.
ACTTGTATGGATATCAAATAGATAGGAATGTAAGACAGTCTCTAATTTGTCTCTGTGTGCTAAACATAAAAAGAGAAGAAAGGTTTTGAAATTCAGAGCAATTCTTTCAAAAGATTGCTATATACAGGTCCTTATTCTGCTTTGCTTCTTGTTTGAATATGAAATCGCGCTTGACAGATTGTTAAGTACAGAGGAAATTAGAAAAGTTAACAACTCATTATCCATTATTTTTAAGCTGCATATTTCAAAATTACTTTGTTTTCTTCATATACAGTGTACTAAAGTACAAAATTAGTATAAAAAGTAGATCCAGAACATATTTTTGTTTATATTTACTTGAAATAAGAGGATAAAAACATTAGCAATGGTTTTCTTTCTGATTAAGCACTGGCATTTAAAAGTGACAAGATGTATGCTGCAATGGAGAGGTTTTGAACCTACCCTGAAGAGAAAAGACAAATGACTGTCTAGAAGTTAATGAACTGAGTTCTCTAATGGGCTGGATAGATCTAATTGATATGAAGCAATAAGAAAACGTAGCAAGAGCTGGAAGGCAAGTCTTCAAGCTGATGTCAAATGACCCAGAAGAATTGATGACAAAATATGTCAGAAAGTAAGTAAGCAGTAGGCTGTAGTAAAGTTCTCACTGTTGTACCTGTTGAATAAAGTCACATTGAAGTATTGTTGTATGACTTCCAGAGTTTACAGCAGAATTTCTGGTAGCATAAGGCATCATCTGGTAGCATAAGGCACATCTTTGAGTGAAATTAGAAAAAAAAAAAAAGAAAAAAAAAAGGAATATTTATAGGCTCTGGAAGGGGGGACAGGCCTCTTGGAGGGACTACAGGAGGGAAGCGAGGCTATGTAGGGAAAAAATCAGAGGGGCTAAGGCTGAGCTAGAGATCAGATTAGCTAAGTCTGCAAGACAATAAAAAAATCTTTTTATAAGTATATTAACAGTAAAAGGAGGACAAGGGAGACTATACAGTCCCTTTTGGACTCAGAGGGAACAGTAGTGACAGGGGACGAGGAGAAGGCTGAGGTACTTAATGCCTTCTTTGCCTCAGTCTTTAATTGTAAAGAAAGCTGTTCCCTCTGTGTAGATACCTCGGAAACAGAGGAGCAATACGAGGCTCCCATAGTCCAAGAGGAGGTGGTCAGAGCCCTGCTTGGCCAACTGGACACCCACAAGTCCATGGGGTCAGATGGGATACATCCTAGGGTTTTGAGGGAGCTGGCGGATGTATTGTCCAGCGGCATGAGGTTTAACACAGCCAAATGCCGGGTCCTGCACTTGGGGCACAACAACCCTATGCAGAGCTACAGACTGGGAGAAGCCTGGCTGGAAAACTGCCAGGAGGAGAGGGACCTGGGGGTGTTGGTCGACAGCCGACTGAACATGAGCCAGCAGTGTGCCCAGGTGGCCAAGAAGGCCAATGGCATCCTGGCTTGTATCAGAAACGGTGTGACCAGCAGGTCCAGGGAGGTGATTCTCCCTCTGTATTCAGCACTGGTGAGGCCGCTCCTTGAATATTGTGTCCAGTTCTGGACCCCTCAGCACAAGAAGGATGTTGAGGCTCTGGAGCAAGTCCAGAGAAGAGCAACGAGGCTGGTGAAGGGGCTGGAGGATAGACCCTATGAGGAGCGGCTGAGAGAGCTGGGGTTGTTTAGCCTGGAGAAGTGGAGGCTGAGAGGAGACCTCATTACTCTCTACAAGTACCTGAAAGGTGGTTGTAGAGAGGAGGGAGCTGGCCTCTTCTCCCAAGTGCCAGGGGACAGGACGAGAGGGAATGGCCTCAAGCTCCGCCAGGGTAGATTTAGGCTGGAGATTAGGAGGAGGTTTTTCACACAGAGGGTCATTGGGCATTGGAATAGGCTGCCCAGGGAGGTGGTTGAGTCACCTTCCCTGGAGGTGTTTAAGACACGGGTGGATGAGGTCTTGAGGGACTTGGTTTGGTGTTGGATAGGAATGATTGGACTAGAAGATCCGATGGGTCCCTTCCAACCTGGTTGTTCTGTGATTCTGTGATTCTGTGATCTTATCTCAGTCTATATAAAAATCAAAGAAGGAAGAGTGAAATGTGTACATTTCAGTTACAGATGCTATTTTTGTAACCGGACACCTAATATGTTAACTTTGAAAAAAGGCCCAATGGACTATGTTTTGGGCTTATTTCATCTGTATACATTCCCTCTGACACTTTATTTGGATGAAGTAGGTAGCTTCATCATGGAATCACAGAACAGTTTGGATCTGAAGGGTTCTTTAAGGGTCATCTAGCCCAACCCCCGCAATGAGCAGGGACATTTTCAACTAGAGCAGATTGCTCAGAACCCCATCCAACCTGATCTTGAATGTTTCCAGGGGTGGGAAAGCTACTATACCTCTGGGGAACCTGTCCCAATGTTTTACCACCTTCATTGCAAAAAATTTCTTCCTCATATCTGATATGAACCTACTTTCTTTTACTTTAGAACCATTAACCCTTTTCCTATTGCTATAAGCCCTATTAAAAAGTTTGTCTCTGACTTTCTTATAAGCCAGCTTTAAGTACTGAAAGGCTGCAATAGCATCTCCCCAAGGCCTTCTTTTCTCTGATCTAAACAATGCCAACTCTCTCAGTCCTTCCTAACAGGAGAGATATTCCAGCCCTCTGAAGATTTGTATGGCCCTTCTCTGGATCTGCTCCAACAGGTCCATGTCTTTCCTGTACTGAGGACTCCACAGCTGGATGTAGTTCTCCAGATAGGATCTCACCAGAGCAGAGCTGAGGAGCAGAAACATCTCCATCAACCTCCTGGTCATGCTTCTTTTTATGCAATCCAAGATCCTCAGTTGTGTTAGAGTAACTCCTTGCATGCCCATACAGTAAAATGGTCCAGGGAAATAGTCCAATTTAAAATAAAACTTCTCCTCAAAAGCTGGTTCTTATTTTTAATGTAGGTAGTACTGTCAGATGAACAACTGGACTAGCAAAGTGAGTAGGAGAATAACCTCCAGAACAAAGCAGAAAAAGTGGTTCTAGGGGAGGAGAGGATGGGAATTCTTGGTATGTCCTTAAGGTGAGTAATGATAAGAGAGTACAGAAGCTGAATGATGAGAGTGCTGTTCCAGAAAGTGAGATGAGTTATTCATCCTGAAAAGATTTAAACTACAGTGCTTAATTCCCATATTAGCATCCTAATTACCTGCATATAAGTTATTCTGGAAGACTGGGATATATAAATCATTGCTTACCCTACCAAAGACACCTTATAGTTCAGAAGCTCGCAGAACCACTGAGCAAGCAAGAGGAGTCAAAGTTCTGCAGCTCAGTGCACCTGTCTGGAAGAAGGGCAACCACATTTAAGGGATTTCAAATGCATTTCATACTAAGATTTACTGATTGGGATTAATTACTGGCCTTAATATGTTAAAAGGGGGTGGATCTGTGAATTTCAATACAACATCTTTGTCTTATTGCAGTTTAAATGCCTACCTAAAGATAGGTATTCAGGCATACAGTAATGATAGTAAGTAAAATATCCTTGTGTTCAGTATTTCCTCTCAGCCAAGTTTGGTAGTTCCCAATCTGGCACATTGATGGTTGTGATCCTGTGTGAACTCCCATGTGTTTCTCCAGTTTAGGATGAGACTTGATATTTATCACGGATTTCAGATTATAACCTCAGAGTAAATGTTTCAAAGTTAGGGGTACTGCTGGGAAACACTGTGCATAATCACCTGTTACTCTTAGCAAATACAAGACAATAAATTATCAGTTTTCTACTCTTTGTTGCTTCTAGTATGTTACCCAAATTCTGACTTCAGGTATGAGTAACTGATCCCAGTAAAGGTTTTGAAAAAATATGTATATATACTGCTTTAAGTGATTTTTATTTCAGGAGATTTAATTAATCTAAGTTAATAAAAGTTGAAATAATTATTTATAGAGACACACACTGAAGACTTATGGATAAAAATATAGTTACAAACTCACTAAGGTGCTGTAGTAAGCTAGACACAGTTTTGTTAGCAGCAGTCTAGTTCACAAACCAAAAATGACTAGTTCAATCTCAGGCCTAGATTTGTAACACATGCATATATCTAGTGTAGTCAGTCTTGAGATATCCAGCACAAGGGCATGTATTAACAGGGAGAGTCAAGAGTTTAAGCTTAAGCATAATTTTGATAGGATAAAACAACCCACTGGTGGAGGTAGAGAGCATTATAGACTCTCCAGTATACAATTCTAACAGTTTTAATTGCAAAAAAATAATTACATTTGATTTATGGTTGAGCAGGGTACGACACTTGTCTGATATCAGATAGAACCACAAGTAATCTATTATAGTAGCAACTTAAAGCCAGAGCCTGAATGAATATGAACTGTCTCAAAAATTATTGAGACTGCCTAAATTGTGTAGGGTTATTTTGACTTTCAAAGCAATTCATAAACAAAACAGATATATGAACTCTGTCTGCTCAGACGAGAGCATCTGTTACTATAGGATAAAACTGATGCCTTTGAATTGGAATCAACAGGAATTTAAAGACACACACGAGTAGCATGCTGATTTGAAGTCATAATGAGAATTCATCATTTAACCAAGAAGACCTACATGTTTTTTATTATAACTTTAAATGTAACTTAAAGTAGGAAATTGCTTCTCAATTGCTTCACACAGAAAAGCAGTAAAAAATAGAAAAAATTATAGTTGTGGTTTGCATAAAAACCATACTAAGAAAGAATGTGGTATGATCAGAAAGATAAAAAACAAGATGCCAATGTGAGGCTTGGGAAATAATATAATTCTGGTGTAAAGTATTCCTATTTTGAGAGGTTGGATATTTTAAAGACATTTAAGTGTACTTCTGAACAATTTAAAATCTCTGGAGTTTGAAAACTGCTGAGATATTGCTGTTTAAAATCTGATTGTAACAGGAAAAATGAAGACTGCCAAAGTAGGAGTTGACAAGAAACAGCAAAGGGATTTCTTTAAAAAATGAGAACAGAAGCAGTTCAGTAATTTCAAACAATCTGTACTTTAGGGAAAAAAGAAAATAAACTTATACAAACCCCTGACAATGCAGTTTTTAAAAATAATGAAAATTGAAGAGATATGAGAGTATGACAGAACCAAAAAATTTTGTATAAAATTTGTCCCCAAGATTTTAGGTTAATATTTCAGTCTGTTGTTCTCCTAGCTTAATCCCTATTTCTTCCATTAATGGCTGCAATGTTCTCAGCTATTTTCTTGTATACCATATTATATAGCACTGGTTTTCCACAAAAAGCCAGTCACTCTTGTTATGAAATATATTATAATAAGGATATATTTGATAATTCAACCTATTGTTTATTTTTTCAGATCATTTTATCATTGATTACTGAAGTTATTGGTTCTGTGTCTGTGACATCTTACCAGATTATCATGCAAAGAAAACCATTACTGTCTTAGCCCCTGTGATCCAAATAAACACATTCCATTGTGAGTGAAATGCTCCAAATATAGGTGCCCTGCCTCTGGCTATGTGGAGAAGAGAGACAACTGAGTTTATTGGACTATGTGGATATGATGGCCTGGCACAAAAGAACCACAAAAGTATAAAGCCCTTGTAAATACCAGTGCACAGCGCACCCTACTGCCATTGAATCATAAAGGGACAGGATCTGCCCCTATTTCTGGAGTGACAGGTAGGATCTCAAGAGCCGGCTGTAGTGGAGGCCAAAGTGAGCCTCATCAAGAATAAATGGAAAAATCTCCCTGTTATAACTGGACCTAATGTACCATGCATCCTTGTCATAGACTATCTTAAAAGAGGGTACTTTAAAGATCCAAAAGGGTATAAATGGGACTTTGGTATAGTAGTTGTAGAGACTGAGAACAGCTGTCTACCTTGCCTGGCCTTACAGAGGACACTTTTGCTGTTAGATTACTGCAGACTGAAGACCAACAGGTGCTGATTGTTAACACCACAGTACATCAATGACAGTATCATATAAACAAAGACTCTGTGTCTCCCATACACAAACTGATCCATCAACTGAAAAATCAAAGAGTCACCAGCAAAACTCGTTCACCCTTTAACAGTCCTATATGGCCTATGTGAAAGGCTAATAACAAATCGACATTAACTGTGGACTATCGTGGCCTAAATGAGGTTATGCCACCACTTAGTGCTGTCATACCAGACAGATTAGAACTGCAATATGAACTGGAATCAAAGGCAGCCAGATGGTATGCCTCAATTTGTATTGCTGATGTATTTTTTTTAATTCCTTTAGCAACAGAGTGCAGGACACTGTTTGCTTTTTCTTGGAGGGTCATCCAATATGCCTGGAATTGACTGCCTCAGGGGTGGAAATGCAGCACTCCCACTACCATGAACTGATCTAGGCAGCACAGATGAAGGGTGTGGAGCTCCAGAACATCTGCAACACATCATTGTATGGGGTAACGCAACAGAGAAAGTTTTCAAGAAAGATGAGAAAATAATCAAAATTTTTTGTCAGTCAGTTTTGCTGTAAAGAGAAGCAAAGTCAAGGGATCTACATGAAGGATCCAGTTTTTAGGAACTAAATAGCAAGATGACCATTGTAGAATCTCATTAGATGTGATTAACAGAGTAACAGATATGTCTCCACTAACTAACAAAAAGGAAACAAGCCTTCCTAGGCATTATAGGTTTCTGGAGAATGCATATACCTGTTATAAACAGATTGTGAAACTTCTCTATGAATTAACTTGTAAGAAAAATAGTTTTAAGGGTGATCCTGAGCAAAGATAAGCCTTTGTACAAATTAAACAAGAGATTGTGCCAGCAGTAGCCCTAAAGCCAGTCCAAGCAGGACAAGACATTGAAAACTGCTCTATGTTGCAGTTGGAGGCAATGGTTCTACTTGGAGTCTTTGGCAGAAAGCCCCAGAGGAGACACAAGGTCAACTCCTAGCATTCTGGAGTTAAGGATACAATATGTGTGATATGACAAAAGGCCCATTTGGCCTCTTAATATTGCTGTACCTTGGTGTCTAGAGTAGTTTTGCTATAAACATTATAGAATTAGAATAGAATAGCTAATTTCTGAGAAGTTTTGTGAAATATATCTGTGCTCTTTCTAAAAAGCTTAATTGTCAAACCTGAAAGTCAGTTGAATAGATTCAATAGGTTTTTTTACAAAACTGTGGTATATTCATGTCAAATCTTGTAATGCTGTTTCGCAGAATTATTTTCAAAATGCTTTTTTTGCCTAATATCAAACAGATACAGAAGATGTAACAAACATGATCTTGCATGTATCAAATAAGAGTTTCTAATGGTCTAAACCATACTAATCACTTCAGAACCCTGAAATATTTATTGGAAATTGTAGTCATGGTGAAAAATGTCCACCACTGTTCTTTAAATTAGGAGGTTAATTAGTGGCTAGAAAGGAGGAAAAAAACCTTGCTGAATCATTCGTAAGCAATACTGCACTGTAGTTCTTCAACTGCTGCGAGTTTGGCTTATTTATCTGATTCATGTGTCTAAGTCTTTGTCATGGTTTAGCCCTACTTTGCCAGGTCAGTTGCTAAACATAGCCAGTTGTGTCCCAGTCCCCTCCCAGGGAAAGGGGAAGGGGAAATGAGACAGAGACTTGTGAGCTGGAAACAAAAACTGAAACAGCTTTAATGAAACAATAATAATTATGAGAGAAATACTGTTTATAAAAAAGTTACAAAATACATGGAAATATACGAAAGCGAACACTATACCCTTGCATAATATGACTATACACAACCACTGATGCTGCAGAGCAGGCACAGTGAAAGGTCTCAGACTGGACTCACTGGGAGACAGGCTCTGCCCTCAGAAATTGGATTCAGGAGCACACAGATCTGAGATTGGGGTAAAAGGACAGATGGGGTCTGTATTAGATGCCAGCCATTGAAGATGAGAACTTGACCCTTCTGATATCCTAGCTTTATACTGAGTATGACTTGAATGGAATGGAATACTCTGCTGGGTCACTTTAGGTCATCTGTCCTGTCCACTTCTCCCTGCAGGTGCAACCCATTTTTGTCCCCTTCATTTATGGTATTTTGCTGACTTACTATGACTTTGGTCTCCACAGGATAAATATAAACAATGTCCTTTCTGCATACCAATGCAATAATCATAAGTTTTATGCATTATCACTTCTGAAGACAGACACTGTAAAAAAACTTGTAGTTCATTTTCAGAAAATGAAATTATTTAGATGAGGTTTAGCTGAAAAGCTAGAAAACCGATTCTACTTCAGCTTAAACCATAATAGTCTTCAAATGAGGCTTCTCGTGATCTGGGGAGTATTCATATTATAGAATAATATGCAAATGTAGAATACTATATTGTTATAATATATATACTGTAAATTGAATAATATATTTTTTGTATTACATATTCAATGTAAGGAACTAGCACTTTATATGAGAAGCAGTTTAGTTTTCTCAGGCTCTAAAATTAGCAATGGATAGAGAGGTTTCTCTAGAGAGACATTCAGAGCGTTCAGATAGATTTCTGCATTGAAGTATCCTCTCAAAGAGCTTTTACCCCCATTATGCAGGAAGCCAAGAGAGGCAAAAGCCCAAAGAGACAAAAGAAGAAGTGAAATAAGATCCCTGAAAGTATGTGATGGATCCAACCCTTGTCCATGCTAACTGTAACACACAGTAGAATACTTTACATCATAGTGATAGGAGGGAGAATTGGGAATAATTGCCCACAGGCATTTATTAGTTGCTTGTTACACAAAAAGGAGGGAGGTAGAAGGAAAGAAAAGGATCCTTCCTTCCTTCCTCCCTTCCTCCCTTCCTCCCTTCCTTCCTTCCTTCCTTCCTTCCTTCCTTCCTTCCTTCCTTCCTTCCTTCCTTCCTTCCTTCCTTCCTTCCTTCCTTCCTTCCTTCCTTCCTTCCTTCCTTCCTTCCTTCCTTCCTTCCTTCCTTCCTTCCTTCCTTCCTTCCTTCCTGTTTTTTTTTCTTTTGTTTCTATTCTTGCTTTTTTTTTTTTTTTTAAATAATATTACCTTAATCTAACCACGTAAATCCACTATGAAACAGGACTGTACAATCAGTTTAATCTGACAGGCTTTAACCAAGACAGGCCAAAAATAGGAAAAGTAAGTAATAACAGATCACAACTGTGTTGTATAGAGCTGTTTGGGACTGTCAGCCACATGCTGATTGCTGACTAGTATCCAAATTTAAAGTCATGCATGTCAAACATGGTTGGAAAAATCAGAACCAGAAGAGAATGGAAAAAAGAAATAAAACCAAACCTCACCGCCAACAAAGAGAAAGAAAACATGCTATATTCCTTCATGAAGAATCAGAAATTGCTAAATTTTTAAGATTACATTAGATTTGAATACATTACTGCTTCTTCCACATTCCAGAATTTTTCAGGTTTGCCTTGTCTTCTTCATTCTATATAAGAGAATGTGTGACTGTATTTTTTGTATAGTTGACCCCAGCTTTATGCTGACATGCACAATAACTACTTTTTAAAAGACAATCATCCTGTGAAAAGGTAACAGATTATAAAAACTGAATTAATGATAACACCCAATTCCCTCTTGCCATCTATCAAGTTGTTGACAGTACTGTGTCCTAACAGATGTGCAAATATTGCTAAAGCATTTTTGGAAAACAAAAATAGATCTGGAACTACAGAAAAAAGGACTAAAACTAATTGATTATGACAAAATATTTAAAATGTAATGCTGAAGGAGAATTTTCAGAAAAGCTCCTCAACAAAAACAAATGCTCAGATATTGCTTCTGGCTTTGAAAGATTTAATAAAAAAATTGCCACCTCTGCTCCCGTCATATGCCAGTAAAAACTTTACTGAAACCAGCAGGATAACCCATGAATTCTAAGTGTAAGTGCTTTCTCAGTGCAAGTGCTCTTGATCTTTACTTCAGCTGTTTTTATGGATAACAAGATGGTCCGTTATTTCCTTAGTCTTCCATTAGCATTGATTAGTCTATCAAAACTGCCTGTGAATGACATCAGTGAAAATTATCTCATTTATCTACTAATATCTAATTTATCTACTTTCATTTAATTTAAATATACAAGTAGACTTACTGTGGAATTACCCACACAAGGTTGTAAACGTATGCATGTCTCTAGAATGAGAAACCAGTTGTAGGAGGTTAAAACAGAAAGATCTAAAAATTTAGTGTGAATGACATCATATCTAAATTTTTATTTCTCTCTGGTCAGAACAATTGGAATTAAAAGAGAGAGATAGGTGTTTTCTGTAGAGTTTCCCAGCATAAATATAGTGAACCTTCGGAAATGCAGTGACAGCTAAAGCCAGACATCCAAAAATCAAAATGTCAATAGTAATTTACTTGCAGAATTCATTGTGCAATATCTCTACATCAAGAATTGACTCTTTTCTAAGGTCTGCTCTCAGAGAAGTTAGCAACAAGCAGTAAGATCTTAAAGTCTCTTATTGATAGTCATTACATTGATAAATACACCTGACTTCACAATGAATTTATATTTAACTTAAAATTGAGTTAATTACCCAAAAGATATTACATACAATACTTGAGGTAAAATTATTCTTACCTTTATTAACATAGGCTCGTCAAAATCATTTTTTCACCCCAAATATTTTAAAATTTGTTTATTTTTAAAAAATTGTTTCTCTTCAATTTAAATTAATAAAATTAAAACCAAAAGTTTCTTGTAGTACTCAGCACTGAAAATTGGTTGCAGAACACGCTGATGTCAGCAGTTCCCATTTCCTCAAGGCGAGCCCTGATCCAGACCCCATTAATGGAATGAGAAATTTTTAGTCACTTGAACAGCCAGTGTTAGAACTATGTAAAAGCAAATAAATATTTATACATTGTTTGTACTCAGCTCAGCAATATAGTGCTTCCCAACTGCATGCAGTTCACGCAGGCAATAAATCACCATAGAAAAAAAATGAAATTTAGTATTGAAGTGACCTGAACCAAATATTTCTGTGACTTGCCTACAAATTGAAAGAGAGCAAATTGGAAATCAAAGCACTTTCTGTCAGGAATATCGATGTGAATGCCATTATGATTCTTCAAAAGCTCCTCAGAAACTGTTACTATTTCAGCTTTTTTTTTCCTAATTTTAAATGAAAATAAATAATTAAAATTTCATTCATGGCAGGAATAATAACATTCACTAAATCCTGGTAAAAGTGATAGAAGACTTCACTATGATGACGGTAGCATAACTAAATGATAACACCTCTCTTAAATTTGAAATTGAAATATTAAAAAGCAGCCTCCTTTGTTCACTCCTTAGTCATCTTTTCACAAGCTGTGTGCTGTTTAAACACAGAACATCTTTGAGAATTTAAAATATTTCACCACATGTTTACATTGAAAGTATTATAATCTGTTTGGAAAAGATAATAACAATTAGAATTTAGGATGTCAAAATGATAAATAATGAATAATATTGAAAAGTAGTTGTAATGAAGGGGAGAGGCTGACGACAGATGGGTGAACTATATTGTTTAAGCCTAATAAAATAAGATGGAAGTATAAGGTCCAATAGCCCTAGGGTTTTGTTTGTTTTATTTTAATAAATCATACTCCTACCATAAGTGATCACTTTCACTGAAGGATCTTTATTCTCTGATTCTCCTAAAGCAATTTCTTCATAGCTCTTGCCTGACGATCCTCTTCCTTATTATTATTTTATTAGCATGCTATACAACAGTTAGAGATCAAGGTTTAGTTTATATTTATTTATAACTTCATTGGAGTCCTGGTTTTCTTTTTCTAAAATCTCAGTCTGTACTCTAAACTCATTTAAATTAATTTAAGCTAATTTAGTTTTACTGAATACCATAACTAAACACACCCCTTTTATACACAAATACATTACAATTATCCCACTGAAGTACATGCAATTGCAAGAATGGAGAAGCGTGGCCAGAAGACAAAGAAAGGAAAAAGATGATTTTCTTGTTTTGACAATACTGAGCTGGCCATAGGAAGATGTTCTGGTCAAGTAAACACTTGATGCATTTTTAAAACATGAAATAAGGACATTTTCTTCTGTTTTGCCTAATATTCTTTTCCCTATTCTACTTAATTCCAGTGGGGATTGTCTGTGTATGATGACCCATTCCAAGGCCTTGCAGACCTTTAAAGTGAGATATCACAGTGTAATTTTGTAAAAATTATAAGAGTTTATGTGTATTTGTGTTTGCATGGGAACCAACAAATGCTACATTTAGAGTAACAAGATGCTGCCATTCTAACGTTGTGTGGTATCTTCCCCCAGTATAAGGCTAAAGCCCTATAGTTTGTGATTCTCTGCTAGATCTGCTTACATGCCTGCCTGAACAAGTGTTGTCTAAAATATCAGTTCTATAAGCAGTAAATTAGCAAACCACTGTCTGACGCTTCATGGCATAAGCATTCTATCTCAAAACAAATACATAATTTTATAGCATAAAAAGGTGAAAAAGGTGTGAGTAGATTTCAGTATTCCCTATTTAAAATGTTACGATGGATAATAGAGTAAATAAATCTTTTGAATAAACATTACTTCCTGCTAATTTTAATACTTTACAATGTTTTATAAATTATTACTCCAATGTAATGAAAGCTTGAAAGTATTATTCCCAACATTCTTCTGTGGTCCTTGGGTCAATAATCAGTATTACCCTGGTACAGAATCATCCAAGAGCTGTGCAGATATTGTCAGAAGCTTTAGTTTTAGGACTTCAAGTCTGCCAAAACTTTGAGTTGAAACTCTTCAAATCTTGTTTTTAAAGTGAGTGCTTTAAAGACCAGAAACTAATACCATTTCACCCAATCTTCCTTTTTGCCAGTCTTGTTTTCCAAGCTATTGACTTTCCAGCAGCTTTTAGATGAAGTGAACTGTAAACAGTCCTTTTTGGTTCCTTTGCAATATTTCCTTCTTGGCTCTCAAGTTGTAAGTCTCTGCTTCTCTTTCCCTTCCTTCCACACTTGTCTTATCTGCCCAACTCAGCCAAGATAAGCAGGCTTCATTCTACTCTGCTGCCAGCCACTGTGCTTTGAAAACTTACATACTGTATTCAGGATATAGGTCTTTGGCCAACAAATGAAAAACCTTACACCGTCCATCACAGTCTTAGCTGAGACAAAATTTAACTTTTTCTGGGCAAATCTGATACGGACAAATTTTCAGATAGAAAATAAAGCCTTCTGTTCTTTCGTTGTCCTTGGTCACGTATTGGAACTCAGTACAGCCTCTTAGGCAGACAACTAATCAGAAAAAAACCAAAAATCAACAACCAAAAAAAAAAAATAAGTTGCAGTTTATGCAATTACAAGACTTGAATAACAAGTGAAACTTATTTGCAAAATATTAATCTGGTGACGCAAACATTACTAATGTGAGTTTGTTTCTTGAAAAGATAATTCTACTTCCTCAACCAAATTGTATTACACTGTAGATCACTATGAGCTTGTCTTACTGCAATGCAGTACTTACAAGTGAAATTGTATGTTGCTTGTATGTGTTACTGGTTTTTTTCAACACTGAGTATTTCACCATAAGATAAAGTAAAAGCAGTAACTTTTAAGAAGCTGTGTTTGAGACAAAAAAAGTATTAGTTTTTTAGATACATCAGCAGTTGGAGCAAAGATTATAGTAATTTAGCTGATTGTTAACAAACTGTTTAAACTAATGAATTTCAGGATATGCTGGGGGAAATTACTCATAGTATGCCAGATTTCTGGGGTTCCACTGTATTTTCAAAGTGGAAGCTAAGGACTTATTTAAGTATTTATATTTTTAATCAACATTTGCATGAAAACATACATGAACAATATTTTAAATTTCTAGCAACCACATATCTCAGTGACATACTTACTTCTCTACTGTCTTTAGTAGAAAATAATTATGCATTTTATGCATAGTAGAAAGGATGAAAATACTCTATCGTTTAAAATACCATCAAGATATTCTTGGCAGAGCTGGTGATTTTGAGAACAGAGAAACAACACCTATTCAACTAAATGACAACTGTGCTCTGCGTTTTAAAACAAGAAAGACAAAGAAGCAGGTTCAGCTATTAAAGGTTTACTACTGTGAAAATCCATATAGCATACTGGTTCCTCTGTGATAGAAAACAAGCATGAACGTATAAGACTACAATGCATCAAATGTTTGTGACATTCATGAGTCACAGCACAACGGTTTTATCAGAACAGACACTGTTCAATAAAATGGTTCCACTAGTCAACAAGTATTTAGAAACGTGCTTATTTTTCATAAGAATAAACATTGAATCCTCAGTCCAGATGGGCAAGTAATGGAAATATTTCTGGGAGTATCCAAATTTTAATAAATACTCTAGTTACATTACCATATATTTTATATATAATGACACTTCTGATTTTGAGTGGTTGGAGTTTGGGTTTTGGGGGTGTTAGTCGACAGTGACTGAACATGAGCCAGCAGTGTGCCCAGGTGGCCAAGAAGGCCAATGGCATCCTGGCTTGTATCAGAAACGATGTGACCAGCAGGTCCAGGGAGGTTATTCTCCCTCTGTATTCAGCACTGGTGAGGTCGCTCCTTGAATCCTGTGTTCAGTTCTGGGCCCCTCACCACAAGAAGGATGTTGAGGTTCTGGAGCGAGTCCAGAGAAGAGCAACAAGGCTGGTGAAGGGGTTGGAGAACAAGTCTCATGAGGAGCAGTTGAGGAAGCTGGCCTTGTTTAACCTTGAGAAGAGGAGGCTGAGGGGAGTCCTTATTGCTCTCTGCAACTACCTAAAAGGAGATTGTAGACAGGAGGGTGCTGGCCTCTTCTGCCAAGTGACAAGGGACAGGACAAGAGGGAATGGTCTAAAGCTCTGCCAGGGGAGCTTCACACTGGACATAAGAACAAAATTTTTCACAGAAAGGGTCATTGGACACTGGAACAGGCTGCCCAGGGAGGTGGTTGATTTGTCGTCCCTGGGAGTGTTTAAGGGACAGGTGGATGACATGCTGAGGGTCATGGTTTAGTATTTGATAGGAATGGTTGGACTTGATGATCCTGTGGGTCTTTTCCAGCCGAGTGATTCTGTGGGTTTTGGGGGGGTTTTTTTGTGTGTGGGGGTTTGATTTTTTTTAAGTGCAACTATCTCTCTCAGTCTGTTAATGGAGGCTCCTTTGAGATAGCAATGCTATCAGAACTTTGATCTGTCTTCAGTGACTAGAGGAACCTAAAGGTTACCAGCCTTCTATCTTGAATACTAACAGCTATTCAACAATAGATAATGTGCTGAAGCTATTTTTACTGCAACAAGCAACAACTTCTCCTTTGACTGTCCCGTCTGCTAAATCTGGCAAAATCTCAGCAATTCAAAGACATTCCTGCTAAGGAATGCAATACCACTGATTAGAGTTTGATGAAATGCTACATGTCCTGCATTGTTGAGGAATGTTCTTGTGCTCAGGCTTTAGAGATACAAACATCAGCTGTTATCAGTGATGAAACATGGGAGATATTTGCCTCAGGCAGCTGTTATTTGTCTCTCTAAAGTATGAACACAAGAAATTGAATGGTACGTTGAAACTCCATAATACAGGTTCTCAGTTTTTGAGCACCCTTTATAAAAGACACATTAGAACTTCTGGATGGCATTAGTATGTGATTTACTTTCTAGGATCAAAAAAAAAAAAAAAAAACTGAAGTAAAGATGCAAGAATCCCTTTTTAAAATCATAAATGTTCAGTGTGAAGAAGGAAGCAAGTAAGTACATGGAAATTGGGACTTCTTTAGATTCCATGTTTCAAAACTTTGCATCCAGCCAATCTGCAATGCAAACTTTACAGTAGTATTGAGTGTAGAACTTACTGAAGACCTAATTAAATGAACAGTCATACTAACTGATGCTCCTGAGCAAAAATTTCATGACATTCTCATCTTTCTTATGAAACTGGATCTGTAAAGACCAAACTTAGATGTTTCACTTCAGATTGACCTAGGTTCATCAGGCCCTCTGTACATAGAAACAGAGCTCTCCAATGTTGTTCTCCTTCCTTCTCACCTACTGGGATACAGCTTCTCTTCCTCTGGAAACTCTATTTAGTCAGTTCTTACATGACTAAAATATAATTATTTTTTTCCTATTTCCATTCTAACAGGTGGATGCAGGAAAAATGCTGAAATTTTTCTTGGAATACTTGTTTCTGTAGAAAATTCTGGGCAACAGGAAGATTTTTTTTGGTGGTAAGAACGGTGGGGCAACATTAAACAACAGGAAAACAAAAGGGTTAATAAGATAGGCCCACAATAATATTCTGACTTATTTGAGCAGAAAAATAACTCTAGATCTTTAAATTTTTTTTGCTGATTTGTAGGCATGTCCTAAAAGAATAAATAACAGAAGATAAGAATGGTTGGACTCAATGATCCAATAGGTCTTTTCCAACCTGGTGATTCTATGATAGAATTAAATAGTTATGTTGCCATTAAAATTCTGAACATTTACCTCTCTTTCCCTTTTCTCTTAAGCTCTTCATAGTTTTTAAGCATTTAGGTAGAAGATTTATGTGTTACTGACCTTTTGCAGAAAGCAGAGGAGACAGAAACATAAATCTTGTTAGGGTTCTATGGATAACTATCTCAATTGAATCAATAATGCAGTCATGTTATCTGAAGACTTCTACAAATAACAATCTCATTTCCTCTAATAC
The DNA here is from genome assembly GCA_033558105.1 of Coccyzus lansbergi. Taxonomy (NCBI): domain Eukaryota; kingdom Metazoa; phylum Chordata; class Aves; order Cuculiformes; family Coccyzidae; genus Coccyzus; species Coccyzus lansbergi. The sequence continues at coordinate 561,168 of JAUMJK010000139.1, read as the reverse complement.
TATCATGTTTTGATTATTATGTAGATTGCTTTGATCTACAAATCTGTTTCCTATCACAGGAATTGAATATGATCCATAATTAGAAAAAATCATAAGCTCAACCTGTAAAAAACTTACAGAAATCTATTTTCTCGGTCCAAAAGTCATCCAATGTAAGCCACAATCTAAAAAAGGACAAATATAAAGCTGGATATTCTGTCTGAAACTTTATGAACAATAGATAAGACAATCAGAATGTCAAAAGCAACCTGTTTTTATCTCTATCTTGCTTAAAATGCATGTTTATAGAAAGATAAAAGGACTGGAAATACTTTTTTTCTTTTCATGAAAATTACAGGGAAAAAATCTCTTGGTTTAAAGTCTTTCTTATGTTGAACTAAACAATAAAGGCTAAATTCACAGCATAAGAAGAGATGATCAGTCACTGATGGGCTTAACAGTTGTGAAATCTCAACTCTACAAGTGGACATTGAAAACCAAACTTAATACCTCTTAAACAATGGATGGATGCATTTCTGGAAGGGCCTTTCTCAGGCCCTCAGAGGTTTATCGGAAAACAAACTGGCACACACACTGTCTTACCTTTGTTATAAGGGTTCTGAAAACTAAGACACAGAAATATCCTCTGTGGACTCCTGCAAAGAGAAACAGCTCTGGCAGAAGATGGTAAGAATGGATACATATTTTTCTGAAAGGTGGTAACTATAGTTGCACCTCTTGTGTGATGAAAATTCCTCTTGGAATGGATCTACCAGTTAAATCAAGAGCTTCTCTTCCTCCTGTAGGAGTTTTGTGGATATTGATTTGAAACGTTTTCTTACTTGGAATGTATGAGATGTGCAGGTCAGGAGTGGGGATCCAAGTTTCAGAACTACTTGACTAGAGGATAAAAAGTATCTCACCCCAATTTCACAATTTCAACTACAGCCAGATTATAGATCATATATGTATTGTGCTTGCAGTTGCCTATATATTCATTACATATCACCTCTCATTTTCCAAAGGTAACATATATTTATTAACTGATTTATTAAATGAGTTACAGTGTCCCTTAATACAGGCCTCTAGGTAAGATGCCTTTATTTAAGGAATCAAAGGATCATAGAATTGTTTGGGTTGGAAGGGACCTTAAAGATCGTTCAGTTCCAACCCCCCTGCCATGGGCAGGGACACCTCACACCATATCAGGCTGCCTGAGAGCCCATCCAACCTGGCCTTGAACACCTCCAGGAATGGGGCAGCTGCAACCTCCCTGGACAACCTGTGCCAGTGCCTCACCACTCTCATCATGAAGAAATTCCTCCTTATGTCTAGTCTAAATCGGCCCCTCTCCAGTTTCTATCCATTGCCCTTAGTCCTACCACTACAAGCCTTCACAAACAGCAAAGGTAGTACAGCTGATTTTGTATGCAAATAACGGGTTTAAAAACAAATGTGAATAATATTTGGTCTTAAATATAGAGAAATATTTAAGCCAGCAGGAAAGCAATTATGACAACTTGCAGTTTGCTATGACCAACAATGTTCTTGATTATTTGAACAGGGTTGTGGACTTTTTAATGATTACAAGTCACCAAGGCTGTGGCTTTATATTCCAGCTGGGAATACTCTCTCTTCCCATACTGGAATAGTCTTCTATCAGGAGGATTTATCCTGGAGTTGAAAATGGTGGGGAAGGAGTCTTGATTAATCTCCCAATTTATTCTTAGATAATCCTGTTAAAAATCAGCCATAAATAGTTTAACAGTATTACACTACAAGATTAAATAGTAAATAATTGTTTTAAGTGTGTCTGGCTTTTCTAACTTTTTAAATTTGATAAGGTATCTGATATAATACTCCAACAAAATAGAAGCTTTTAATTCCTTTTTCAGTAGCAGCATGAAATAATGCAAATGCAAGACCTGAATTCTCTCCTGCCTTCACATTATTCTCACATAATTACACAACCAAAAAAACCTTTGGGTCTTCTTATATTCTAGGGTCATTTTACTTTCATGGAATTATGATCAACAAAGAAAGAGAGTGAAAGTGGCTTTTTTGATCATTGTGCTTGGGTAAACTTAAAAATAATTCTTTTGTAAGACTGGCTGAAACCCAAATGCAGTTCTTCCACCATTTTAACAGGCTTTACACGCTGTTTCATAAGTCTAGTATTGATTAAGATTTAAAACAAAACTTTTTTTGCTATCTTTTACTTTAATATCATCAAAAAGTGTTGGCACTGAAATACTTTTTTCTCTAAACCAGGTTCTTTTACTTCTTTGTTGTTCAAAGAAAATGAGACAGCCAAAATCCAGAACAGTGATCTATCATTTCCATATCTACTGGTTTTTAGTACTCTAAGACAGGCGGATTTTATTGTAAGTATCTACCTGGTTTTCCAAGGTAATAACAATGTCTAATTCTGATAAGTCACAACAGAGTACAACACAACTTTATTGCTTCAAGTTGTAAGGAGAGTAAATATTTCAACTGTTTAAATTGAAGGTATATTTTAGTTATGCTCCTACAAAGACTGCCACTTAAAATATATTGCAGTTATCAGAATAAAACACAACAGTCTTCCAGGAGTGTACAATTTCAGTTTATGATGTTGATGTGATTGCATGTCAAATTCAGCAAAAACACTTGATTATTATAGTGTGCCACCTACCAAGAGGTAAGAGCTCTACACCCAGTGTAAAACAGAGCTGGTAATCAGCAGATAGTTTTGTGACACAAATTAAAATACAGCTATCAGTAAAGACAAGATCTATCTTTATTTATATCAGCTAGAATCTATTAATTAAAATGTAATATATGCCAATTGGGATAATTTCCTTGTGGAATTTTCAAGATCGAGTAGGACCAAAACAGTGGTTAGTTTTTCATGGACTTTGCTGAAAATAAAGTAGGCAACTTAACAATTTTTAGGATGCTGAATCCCCTTCAGCTGCATGCCCAGACTATCTTGGGTATCAATGATACATCTCCTCTTAAACACTGTTGGAAAAGTGTGGGAGTGTGATGGGGATAGTGGAGCCCCACTGCCTTTATTCCATCTCAAATAACACTGATGTTCAGTCTTCAGAGTTACAAAGAGCTTCTCGTCCAAAAAGTAATGAAGGCCTTAATATCCTTCAGTACAAAAATGCATTCTTACTACACTTCTTGCCTGCCTCTTCCAGACATATGTGCTCTGCTGCACAATGATAGGCAGTTGAACTATCCAACATCAGTAAGGACTTCTTAATGGCAGGACTTCAAAACTCTAATTAGTTTTTCAACAGACGCTATCTTGTGTATCCAGGCTTCACCCAATTTGGAGCTGTTCTGGAAGCATTTCATGTGCACACTGATTTATATAAATCCTATAGCATAACACAGCCTCCAGCATGTTAGAACACTCATTGTGTACAAGACAGAAAACTATATCCACAGAGAAAAATGAAGTTAATAGTAAGTCTATGTATGAGTGTGGCTCAAAGGCATCACATTAAGAACATCAGTTCAACTCTTTCAGTTGAGAAAAAAAATACAGTCAGAAGAAATTTGAGTGTCTTGATGTTGAAGCCTTCAGAAATCTGACATTTGTCAAATATTATGTGCTCTTTTCAAAAGAGTGGATATTCTGTATCTCCCCAAAGTCCCAAATAAAATTATGTTTAAAGCAGTAATAACAACTGACTTTTTAAGGAATTTTTAAGTTCTGGTTTTGTGAAAAGACATTTAGTTAAGTGTCCAAGGACTAGGCCTCATGAAAAATTTTGACCTGTACTTTTTTGGACACCACTGTCCACTAAAGGATCAAAAATCCACATGGTCATTGCATATGGGTGTATCTGCCTCCTACAGTCAACTAAAACCTTTGATCGAGCTCTGAGCTCTGCAGACCTTATAAGCTTTCACATAGAATTGCACAAACCCAATTAATTAGCTGCTCCAACAGTTCTCTGTTCTGTCTCACCGAAATAATGTAACTGAATAACATGGCATACTACTTGCACATGTCCATAAGGAAATCTCTCGCATGTCACGCCTGGGGAGTGTTGGAATACTCCCTGTCATCCAGGCAGTTAAGATACAATAGAAATTGTGCACTATTTCAGTACTTAGGTATGACAGAGGTAGACGCTTCCATACCATGCTATATTAAAACCCCAGATCTGATACTGAAGGTAGACACACCTGTTATGTAAAATACCTAAGCAATATCCATAATTTTCTTCTTAAAAAGTTAGTTCTATATTTATAAATTCCAGAGCATCACTTACTTCTTGGACTTCTAACTTTTCTCTCTACATAATAATCTGACAGAAATGGTTCTTCTCTTTGAAATTCATGTCATCTGAAATACCTGATTTTTTTTCTAACAGTTCTGCAGATAGAAATTTTCCTATTCAAACATGAGGAAAGATGAGTATAAAATTTAAATTTTGATTGTGTGGGCTTATTATATCTCCCATTAAAGTCATTTCAACATTCATTTATTCATCTTCCCAGAATCGTTATAGGGTATACAAGTATTATAATCCTTTATATAGATTAAAAACTTCACTGCTTTCAAACAAGTTAGTCACTCAAAAAGTTTTACAGACCTATGAACAGAATCTGTATGTTCAGTCTTGCAATCAGGGCTTTCACTTGAATATTACCTTCCATTTCGTAATTAAAAACAAAAAAAAATAAAAAAAGAGAGAGCTAGAAAGTAGATATGAATTCCTCACAATGTTTCCTCAACCATATTGCATATTGCTGAATAAGGAAGTATATCAGAGGGTAAAGTAAAACAAAGATCTTTCTTTTGAGCTACAGGGAATGTCCAGACTATCTCTCTTTGCTTCTCTATTCATTAGGAATTTATTTGGAACATATCCACTGAAATCACCAGCTGGTGCTGAAGACCTTATGTCCATTCAGTATGCGTTTCAGGATGCCTTGATTTGAACTGTCTCTTGTCTGGTCCCACCTATTGAAAGTTCTTTGCAGCTGGGGTGCTTTAGACGCAATTCAGAAATGCACTTTCTGGTTGGTTTTCAAATGAAATCCAGTTTTTCTGCTCCAAGTCCTACAAGCAATGAGAACCAAAGCCCACCAAATGGGGACAGCAAGGATATTTGCTTCAGTATGCTCCAAGATCAAGTGAAAATGCTAAAGCATATATATCCTTTTTATTTGTTTTATCAGTTAGGCATTGAATATAGTTTGCTTCGTAACAGCCCGGCCTTGGAATTGGAAGAAGTTTGGAAATTCCCTCTTTCTTCTCCACAAGCAGTGAGAATGACAGCATCGGGATTTTGAGAAGCAAATTGTACATTCCTCTCCCTATTCTGCACTAGTATCTCTGAGCTCTACAGGACCTGCATCCTAATTTCTCTACTCCAGGCAGAAAAGAAGCAGAAACTTGGCCTTGAGCTGACTACAACTGGAAGGAGCTATATAGGTAGGTATCACTTTTTAAGCATTAGCATCTTGTCTCACTAAGGAAAAAGTAAATGGGTTTAAGAAATATTCCCACAACCCTTAAGTCTGGGATTTTTGCTTAGTTTTTTTTGACAAAATGAATCACTGAGCAAAGAAAATTAGAAGAGTTATCACAAAGACAAAGCACTGAAATGGATGATGAGTGTCAGAATGTACAAAAAGGGACAGTGATTTGAAGGATTCCCGCTCTGAATATCACCTGGAACAGCCTGAAGAGGTACACACACGCAGAGCGGTGGTTGCTACAGCCCATAGATGAATGGCATCACTGGTTTCTTCCACTATATACCAACCTGCTGCTGGAAGTCTTTCTGTGGCACCCATCATGAAGAGCTGTGACTTTATGGGACAATCAAAAAATGAGTGGCACAACTAAACTGTGGCTCTATGATTTAGTCTAAACTAAATCATGGTTCCAAATGATTTTAGCAAAGTAAGGGAAAATATTTTACCTTAGACTCAGATTCCGTGGGAATGTAATTTCTATATTCTTCTTTCAGACATACAAAATCAGAAGGAACAGAAATGTGTGGCAGGACTCTGCTATACTTGCCACATTCCCAGCTATGCTAAAAAGAGTAATGACACATCTGGACTTTGTGTCCCTTTGAGTGACATTCTCTCCAGCATTCCTTGGATATGCCCAAAATCAATAATGGATGCAACAGGGAAAAGAATGGAATTAAAAGTTACTATTTGTAAATAATTTTATTGAGTAAACGACAGTTTAAAATGTTGTGATACATGAAAACAGCTTAAGGAATGAGATGCAATTGCCACATGCTTTGTGGAATATTAATTGCATGGGGTGGAAGAATATTTTTTCCCTGTTATCTAAAATATGCAAATGTACTACCCTGTAATTATCTCATTTACAGAGAAAATAACAATATAGGATAATTTAATTTCACTTGAACGAATTCCACTGCAAAGGAAACTTCCCTTCTTTGCTATAGTTAAGTCCTGCAGACATTTACACTCTAAAATAATTTGAAGCAAGTTCTGTTGGAGTCTATGAAAATACTCATAGTACATGTCAAACAGATATTCTTATAGCACTAACTCTCACAATACTAATTCTTACAGTACCAAACATTTAATTAATATCTCCTGTATTTCCCCAAAACTTCCGGTTAAAATAATTTGCTACACTAAAAAAAAAATATAATATTATGGAAAATTTTATCATCTATTGCATGATATACCAGCTTTTAAAAATTCTGAACTGCTTTGTTTTGAAATTTATTTCAATTTTATTTTAAATATTTATATATCATTGTGTATTGTTCTAATATTTATTACCTTGTCATTACCTGAAAACAAACATTTCAAATATATATGTGCATATAAAAACATTGCAGGAAAATCACAGCTTTAGTTTTGGAATACAATAACACTGTAGATATCAAATACTGCAGTATTATAAATAGTACCACAATAGTCTACGTAATATTAAGATAATAAATTTGATTTTGTAAAGCATTTATATGGGAGTAGCACTTCTATGTTGTGTAGACATTATTTCTCTTTATATCACCTTCATGTCTAGTTATTCTATATTTCTTTTATGACTTAGATATGAAAGCTACTTTCAAAACTTCCAAGAAAACAGATCGAGGAGAAATTTGCTGACCCTTCTGAATCTATCTTATCATTGTGATTGATGCTGCACTGTGAAATTACTTTTACCATGAGTTCTTATGTTGTCACAGACATGGAGAAAATGATGCAAGAGTTCAGTGTTCAGGATGCCCCATAGGAACCCCAAGAACAACAACAAAAAAAAGCTTTTAATCAATCAATGAATAAAAAAAAACCCACCTAAAAGAACAAAATACCAGATGGTCGACTAAAGTTGTTTTCAGAGAAAAAAGAAATATTACCATGAGAAAGGAAAAAAATAAGAAGTATATGAAGACATTGTGAAACACAAAGCACTGCTCTTGGCAGAATATGCATAGTAACTGTTGATTTGCCTCTCTATGTTTACATCTAAAAGACAAAATAATGTTATTCTTTCAGTCAAGTGATTAGGGAACTGAGGGGCCTGTGGGGTTTAAATCTTCATGTGGAGAAAAGTTTGGGGTATGTCTGGCTGGTTCCTAGATATGCACATAGGCATTCGGTATGAAGTGAACATGAATTTCCTCCAGCCATATTTCCCACTGCAGGTCCCAGTCTGGCATTCACGCAGGTTGTTGTGATGAGGGGAGAATGTCTCATATATTTAGTTACTATATAAAAGTGAATAAGGCAGTGGCATACTAATTCAGTACTTTTGTTTCTTCTAAAACAGAAAGGAGATAAACAATGCAGGAGTTTTCTGCAGTAAAAAGATAAGACGCCCTCCAGATCTTTTTTTTTTTTTTAATATTTTTTCCTCTTTGCATATGTTGATGGTGCTGCTTCATCCATATGTAGGAAGGCTAATAAACTATAAGTCAAGCAGGGACTTGTAATTCCTGTTCTTGATACTTTTTCATTTTGTTCACTGGGTATAAAATGACAGAAGTATTAGTATGCTTATCTTCTCCACGTTTAGAGTGAGGGCTGTTCACTATATCAGTTAACGGTGATGGGCTACATTCTTCTTTAATTTTTTACTGGGTAGTAAAATCTTTCTGAAGCCATTTAGATAAAGATAATGAAGGTTACACAATCCAGTAGAAGAATTATCTACCTTAGCTGAACAGGAAAAATAATAGCAAAGCATGAAATACAACAAAATTATTTAACAACATCAATGTTTGCCTTATAGTATTAACTCTGTAGCCTACAGAGGCTAAGTTAGACACTAGGTCTGTTTCAGGAAGTTACTCAAAGTCTGTCCTACTTAACTTTGAATCTGCTCTTTGGAGCTAGGCTTAGAAAGTGATAAAGGAATATGGACAATCACAATAACTTATGCAGTGTTTTAATTTTATTTAGCAATGTACAGCATGCTGTTATGAGAGCCTCTGGCCAGAAATCTTACAGCTAAACAGCATGAGCCTGAAACATTATGTTCAATTATGCAAATAAACACAAAGTGGTTCAAAGGGTCAGATGGTGTTAATGAATCAAGTCATACACATAAGTTGTACTCAGACCATTTGCCATAGTTGAGATCCCTACAGATGAGCATTTTTGCAAAGCATCTGCATTTGCAGCTGTTTTGTGAGAAAGGGAGGAGAAGTTATCAGGAGAATGCTTTCCAGGCACACAAAGTAGAAATCATTCAAGCAGAGGAGGCAAACAGAATTCACAAAGTTGAGAGGAGGATTTCATGCAGTGTGGTTAGGAAAGCAGTTAGAGTCAAACTTAACTACAGATAAGCTAATACATCACTGCTCTCTTGTCAAGTGGTAGTCTATTTCAGAATGCTATAGAAGTTTACCGCTCAAAGGAAGAAAATGATAGTCATACATTCTATGGTAGATTTTGTTTGCTTTTGTCTTTCAGTACCAGGAAAAATGAATAATAAAAATGCAAGTGACTGTACATTTTGTATGAAATAAAAGAACATATTCTTATATGAAATGTTGGTGGGGCAACTGGCATCACAAGGTTTTGAAACTGCTGTTGCCACTGCAAATTTTTTTACCTCTGTTACAAATTTTTGGGCTTCCTTTATAGATGGTTGTAAAGCTAATACTTTTGTTTCAAAAGTCTCTTAGTAATTCCCTGGTTACTTTTTAATCTGGCTGATAGCTCTCGTTCTTTAGAGCAATCTGTTTTGGACAAATGCTCCCTTGGAAATTGCTGTGTATTCCATTGACATACACTCACTATTCCCATGCTAGGCATTTTTATTTGCATAATTTTTAAAAGTAACTCTACAGAATCACCCAGGAAAACATCTTGGAATGGTTCACAATCATCTGAACATGAGCTTCCAGTGCAAGACAAGGCAGAGCAAAAGGACTAAGCTAAACCTTGAATTTATAAACAATTACTAAGGAAAAAGAGAGAAGTTATTTTGACTTTCAGTTAGTCTCAAAATCTGATCATGAAGTTTAAATATGGGTGCAGAGAAAAATGAAAATCTAGGAAATAAAGACTTCATTTCAGTATCAGACTCTGAAATCAGACAAGCCCTGATCAGAAGAAAACAAATGTTTCAAATGAGAGTCTCAAACCCCTTTCTCTTTAAACAGCTTTCTTCTGAATTTGTCTTTTATAATCTACATTGTTGTATAATCCACATTGGCTTTGTCTTCTATAATCTACATTTAAGCATCGAAGTAAAACAATATGCTGAGAAATAAGCTTTTTTTTTAAAAAAAAAAACCACTACCACCAACAAAACACTTTACATAAGTTCACATTTGCATTTTTTTCAATCCTGGTCATAAAAAAATGATTATCCTATGTAGGTGTATACAAGTCCAGGTGTTACAGTTACTCAAGCAGGATGAAAAATGGAAATAAAGTCTAATCTGAAAACATATTAAAAAAAAACCCTCACCCCCAAAAAATACAAAACTTCAGTGACACTTTTTTCTCCTTAAATGTGAAAGCTGTTATGTTAAGCGGCAAGTCATCCTCAGACTGCAGAAAAGAAATCATTGCTAATTGGGAATGTAGCTGGTGACTACAAGTATAATTATCTTAAGCCTCCTACTAAAATCCTCTTAACCGAAAAAAAAAAATACCCTAAAAGGCAAAAGGAGCTCAGGAAAAAAGTTAAAGAACTGATAAATAACTGGCATATGGGTTGATTTCATTATACAGAAATTAATATTAAATAACTGGAGTGACTACATGATTGTTACTAAATAGATAGCAAATGAAGGAGGCACTAAATATCTGTAGGTAGCAAAAATAAGTAGTGGGAGGAAGGCATTTCTTCAAGACCAAGGGATTCATATTTCTGTCTGAACAGTAAAAAATTCAAGAGTTAGGAAGGTAGAATTTTTTCATCTTGAATAGTACTGTGATGAGATTTCCACTGACCTGGACAGGCGCATACTCTTCTAGGGGGAAAACTGGTTGGATGGCTGGGCCCAGAGAGCGGTGGGAAATGGCGTTAAATCCAGGTAGAGGCCAGTTACAAGTGGGGTTCCCCAGGGCTCAGTGCTGGGTCCAGCCCTCTTCAATGTCTTCATCAATGACCTGGATGAAGGCATTAAGTGCACCCTTAGCAAGTTTGCAGACAACATAAAGCTGTGTGAAAGTGTGGATCTGCTGGAGGGTTAGGAGGCTTTACAAAGGGATCTGAACAGGCTAGACTGCTGGGCTGAGTCCAACGGCATGAGGTTTAACAAGGCCAAATGGTAGGTCCTGCACTTGGGGCATAACAACCCTATGCAGAGCTACAGACTAGCAGAAGTCTGTCTAGAAAGCTGCCTGTAGGAGAGGGACCTGGGGGTGTTGGCTGACAGCCGACTGAACATGAACCAGCAGTGTGCATGACCAGTCCAGGAAGGTTATTCTCCCTCTGTACTCAGCACTGGTGAGGTCGCTCCTTGAATCCTGTGTTCAGTTCTGGGCCCCTCACCACAAGAAGGATGTTGAGGCTCTGGAGCGAGTCCAGAGAAGAGCAACAAAGCTGTTGAAGGGGTTGAAGAACAGGCTGGAGGAGTGACTGGGGTAACTCAGGTTGTTTAGCCTGGAGAAGAGAAGGCTGAAGGGAGACAGACCTTACTGCTCTCTATAACTACCTGAAAGGAGGTTGTAGAGAGGAGGGAGCTGGCCTCTTCTCCCAAGTGACAGGGGACAGGAAAAGGGACAATAGTCTCAAGCTGCACCACAGGAGGTTCAGGCTTGACATCAGGAAAACATTTTTCACAGAAAGGGTCATTGGGCACTGGAATGGGCTGCCCAGGGAAGTGATTGTATTACCATCACTGGAGGTGTTTAAAACATGAGTGGATGAGCTGCTCAGGGACATAGTTTAGTAGCAGACAGGAATGGTTGGACTTCATGATACAAGAGGTCTTATCCAACCCAGTGATTCTATGATTCTGGTTTTTTGTGTGTGTTTTTTTTTAATTAACTCAAATTTATTTCTTAGATTATTTTCAGATGTGAATAATAGTGTTCTCCCTAACAGATGAATGAAGTCAACATGAAATGCTGATGTTCCTTAAGTAAAGAGTAGTTATGAGAAGCAGGCTGTAAAACGGAGCAGATATTATTTAACTCTGCTGATTAAGGGACACGGTGCCACTGAATGCACCCACAGAAATTATGTTTGTTCTAAACAATAAGTGTATGTTTTCCCACACCCTTCACCCTTTGGACTTTTAAGTTCTTATTTTCACAATGCTGGAGTTTAATCTTGTACACTACTGTTCCACATTAGGAAGATTATTAGTGAAATATCTGCTATGATAAAATCAGTAATTTCCCAGCCTGCTTTGTACTAGCATTAACAAAAGAAAAATTACTTTTGTCTTTAGTGTGAGCAGGAAAATAGATTAAAAATAATCACACCCCCCCAAAAAAAAAACGAAGCTTAAAAATAGATTAAAAACAGTACTGCAATTTAAAGGTTGTATTCAATTTTTAGTCAATAATTAGATCTCAATAAAAGTCAATGACAAATTCTTAGTCAGTACTTACAGGAAAGCAACTACTTCACTTTGAGTGGAAGATAAAGAAATAAGAAGGCATTGCAACTCCACGGAAGCATTCAGTCCTCTGTGTCAGCCACAACAGTAGTCAGCATACTTCAGAAGATGGAAGTAAGAACTCAGGAGAACCTCTATCATAGCCTTTTATTATTATTATTTTCAGGAAACTGTCTACAACTCCATCTTCTAATGAATATGTTACCAAAAAAAACCTGTGATCTTGATCTCATAAGAAGTCTTCTCCATTACACGGATTATTCTCACAGAAATTTTCATCTGTGCAACATGAAGCCACACAGCGTAAGGAAACAATTATAAAAATCATGTGGAGGCTGAGAACAGTAACAAACACTATCAGCTCTGAAGTAATACCTTTAAGACTCAGTTTTTGTGTATAATCTCAAAACTTGTTTCAGAACATAACTATATTAACTGCTCTGTTCTTTCCTTCTAAAATATATTCATTTCTGGGTTTTGTTCACAGGCACAAATTTGTTCACAAGTGGGCATGAAAAAAACAGGGATCAGTTTGAAAATTTGTTCAAGATAAAGATAAAAATGAGGAGGGGGTTTAGTGCCTCTGACAGTGAGGAGGAAGGTTTAGAAGAACTATCTTTGGCTGTATGAGGAATGGTAAAAACCTTCTGCTCACTCTCCAAACTTGGCAGGTAAAGTCTCCTGCTTCACCTCTCCGTGTCTCTTTTTCACTCTCCCTCTCTTTCTGCAATGCATGATGTCTAGCAGAGTGCCCAAGATAAAATAGTCTGCTGCAAATAAGTCCCTGATAGATCATATTAGTATAAACAAAACACCACATGAGCCACTGCTTAATTAGTCAAGATAAAGAAATAGATTCACACCCACATGCCTGGAAAAGCAATGCTTACTTTGACAAAAAGAGTGCAGCAAGGTAAACACCAGAGAGGGGAAATTAACATGCCTCAAGAACAATATTGGCACAAGGAATACCAACAAGCAGATTTGGAAAGAAGAATGAATCTCAAGACAAGAAAAGTTTTTCCAATAAACTTCAAACAGAGAAATGTCTCTGCTCCAGAGGATCTACTCTTTTCAAGGTGAAGCTGGCAGTGTGAGATTACATGAAGCTTGTGACAATAGCAAATGAGACAAGATACTAGATTAGTAGACCCCAGTGAGTCTTTAAGGCTTTATAATAGTACCAAATTTAAGCTGGGGAAATGCATTTGCTTATTACATTAATACAGTTGGGTAAAACAACTCTGGGAGGTATCCATTTGAAATGTTTTTTCAGGATGGATTTCTAATCAGAAAAAATTCCTTCATTTGGGGAGTTCTTTTAAATTTCCTATCATCCTCTATTTTGAATGTGGTTTTTTTTTTCTGTTTTGCCTATCCTTTCTATTTTGATTACAATACAGTTCACTTGACCTTGCCAAAATGAACTGTTAAGCAGTATCTCTCTCTTTCTCATTATGCTTCCCTTCAGGCTGAATATCAAACTTACTGATAACTTATTGAGGCATGAGCTTTTGGAAGAAAATTTGATTTTCTCTGGGGCAAGGACCTTAAAATCATACAAAAATATGAACCAACATGATTGTAAATATCTAAACTGTATGCCATTTGATTGTAATTGTTCTTGATTGAAAATAAATGTAAAAAATATTAGATTTAATATAGTATTTTGGCAACAATTAGACAAATTATGCATATGTAGGCCTGGAAGATTCTGTTAAGAAAAAGGAGTAGCATCAGAGGAGTGATATAGCTTTAGGTGCTGCCTGTTGAAAAGAAAATGATAATGTTTTAAATAGGATTTATAGAAATCAGATTATAAGGCTTTCAAGTCAGGCAACTTTCCAGAGGTGCAAAGAATGATGGCCCTCTTTATATCAAAGTAATCAGCTTTTGCACTTAATGGAGTCCATTTACTGACTCTTGTAGGAAACATTCCATTTGGCTGCCCAAGTCGGCTAATTACTTTAAAATTAAAGATATGTATTAGTGGAAAATAATCATTCTAATGTTTACTATCTTACTTGAGCTTTGGTAGAGAGGCAAACCATCCTTCAACAGAGAATAAAACACATTGTCATAGCATTAAAATTTCTTTTTAAAAAAATCACTGAAAAAATAAAACAACGGTATCACTGTAAAGGTATTTGAGGCCCTGATAGAACTTAAGCATAATTTCAAATAGATGGCTGAGAATCAAAGCCTCTGACCTTTCATAGTCAAGAGTTAGATATCAGGAGATCCATGGATGGAGAAGTGAAAAGAATGACTCCTACTCCTGAAAAGGGTTCTTCTTTCCTCTCCCATAGCTATTGCCAGAGCATGTGTGCTGGTTGCTCCCTCAGATGCAACAACAGATAGCTTGTTTTTTCAGGGCTCAAAATGAGACAAAATATCTATGGTTGCTTACCAACATGCATTGCTAAATAAAACTTTAACTTCCACCTTTGTCTGTTCAGATCTGAACACATGTTTAAAATCAACTTAAGATCTCTTATCCTTAATTAAAGTTGGATTAAGGTAAAAGAAGTATTTTAATTCACTCATCAAAACACAGAGGGAAGAGATGCATTGAGTGTGCATGCTGTACACTGCTCTGACTCATGTGAATGCAAATACAGATGTGTACTCAACATTAACAAAATCCCAAAAATACACCTACAGCATAAAATAAAGTGCTCACTTAAGCACAAACTCTGGCCCCTCAAATTACCATTTTAAAAGAGGACAATGCTGACTGCATCTTGAAGTCCTAAAATAGACCTGGCAAGTCACAAAAGGGTTCTGTGGTTATATGATCCCTTCTGTGGCTGATCCAAAATGCAAACTGTGACTGTTGAGGGGAACGCAAGGTGCAGTTTTCTGAGAAAGACAATAACAATGATGACATAAAAGCTTTAAATACTCACTGTACCTTTCTCACTGCAGCTGTGTGTAGCTGTCACCTACTTTTTCAAGGCAGACATGATTCGTAGTGGCTTATTGAAAAAGTAGACTTTAGTGATGTCTGGGCACAGGCATTCTTTGAACTAGAACCTTGCATTCCTTTTTTTATCATCCTATTTATATTTTTAACTTTTTACTCCTCTTTATAATAGCTTGATAACAGCTTCTTAAGTGTTTCGGCAAGACCCTAAGCTAATTAGGGCCCAACAAAAGTGCATTCAGAAGATTTTTAAGCTTTAAGCAGCTTTTGAAGATTTTCCATTATTACTCCTTCCAGATTTGTAATGGTTCATGACATTAAGTTTGATTCCCTTGGGTTTGTTTCTTCTTACACATTCTAATATTTGCTTAGCTTGTACAAATAGCTCTGATATTTGCTTTGAAAATTCCTTGTCGTAAGTCAAAATGGATTGCTAATTCTTTATTTCACATTAAAAGCTTTAAAAGGAATTATCACCTTGGATAGAAAGAGTTACACAGTTAACATAAAAGTAACTCCAGACTTTCCCAGAAATTTGAGAAACTTGTGTATGTTTTGAGTTTTTATTTGTTTATTTTTTAGGTGCCTTCACAGTTCTTTCTGGTTGTAGGAAAGAGCCACAGGCAGACATACAATGGAAATGTTTCTGTCAGTGAATTTTCTGAGCAGATTATACCAGGAAACATTGAAATATAAGAGAAAGTCCATTCCTGTGAGACATCCAGAATAATATGCTTGACAGATTTTTTATGTTTATTTTTATTATTTAAGTCCAAAGAATCAGAGGTATCTTGAATCTCTTGGGCTTTTGAAGTTTTGCATCTACATATGATAACTTCACTTACTCTATTTATCTTTTCCAGGACAAAAGAGTACACATTTCTTGCTGCCTCTAAGTGCTCAGAAATATGTTTTAACTCCGTGTTTTCATGCTGTATATATATGCATATGATGCAACAACAGCAATAATCCAGAAGACAAATATTAACGTTGTATAAACAAAAGGACCAAGATGATGGGAACATAATAACTTAAAAAATACTGCTTGTTTTGATTTTTTTTTCTGTGGTCAATTTAAGATTCAGCTGGATATGCAGTCTAACCTGGCCTGTCAGCACCCTGAGGCCATTATCAGCCCTGATTAACCCTGCCCATCAACCCCCAGCATCCCCACCACTGGGAGCCTGCAGCCCTTCCTGTCCCTACATTTTACCATTCTAATCAAGACATGTCACACTGACATGAGGGAGATAGAGAAGAGTATAATGTTATAAAGGAAGATATTAACTGATGCTAAAACTAAGTATTTGTTAACTAATTACCAGAAAAATAAAGAAGTGGGGTTTTTTCTTTATTTTAAATAATGGGTTGATAGAAGTGTAGTTCTGCAGTTCTGTAGACAGAGAAGGAGAGGAGTGAAAATAGACACTAGGAAGAGATTTATGCAAGGCAGTTATAATATTTCTAAAATAGCTGCAGCTGAAAAGGAAGAACAACAAGCAGGCCATTTTTACAGTAAAGAAAACCAAAACCAGCTTCCAGATGAAACAGGGGTCTTAGGTGTCTGCCCAGGCTTTATTATTTCACAGAATTTCACACAATTACCAGGTTGGAAGAGACCCACTGTATCATCCAGTCCAACCATTCGTATCAACCACTAAACCATGCCCCTCAGCACCTCATCCATCTGTCCCTTAAACACCTCCAGGGAAGGTGAATCAACCACTTCCCTGGGCAGCCTCTGCCAGTTCCCAATCACCCTTTCTGTGAAAATTTTGTCCTAATGTTCAGCCTGAACCTCCCCTGGCAGAGCATGAGGCCATTCCCTCTTGTCCTGTCCCCTGTCACTTGGGAGAAGAGCCCAACTCCCTCCTCTCTACAACCTCCTTTCAGGTAGTTACAGAGAGGAATGAGGTCTTCTCTCAGCCTCCTCTTCTCCTGGATAAACAACCCCAGCTCTCTCAACCCTTCATCATAAGGCCTGTTCTCCAGCCCCTTCACCAGCTTTGCTGCTTTTCTCTGAATTTGACCCATAAATTTTATCTTCTTCTCCCAGGGAATATTTCATACTTGGCCAAAAATAGATGCTCTGATCAGAAGGCAGAGAGAGAAGTCCCTCAAAAAACATACTTATTTTTACTGACAAACAGGTAGCAGAGCAAGAACCAAGCTTAGTTTTGAAGGCCTCTATTCCATAATAAGGTCTCTGTGGAAAAGTAAACTGCTTCAATATGCCTTATTTCAGAACCATGGCCATTATGAGTGGAGAATCTGTCTAAAATAATGGAGAAGAAAAGTGAAGACTTAATGCAAAGAATATTATGAAAAAAAGAGGTCATCATTAAAACTAAGAGAGGAAAAATTTGACAAAGGAAAATTACCATCCTCTAAACTCTTGGGAAGAGTTTTATCTCAAGTCTGGCAGTATGAGGAATTTTTCTTGAAGCTCATAAATGACAGAACTGTTCTACATCTCCTCCACACCTCAGAGAGCTTCTAGTGCTAATGGCTGTAAAACAGTTAGAAAAGGTAAAATGATTCAGTGCCATTGACTTCATATGACATCTAGATAGAGATTAAAAGATAGAAAAAAATATAGAATCATAGAACAACCAGGTTGGAAGAGACCCATCAGATCTTCTAGTCCAACCATTCCTATCTAACACTAAACCAAGTCCCTCAAGACCTCATCCACCCGTGTCTTAAACACCTCCAGGGAAGGTGAATCAACCACCTCCCTGGGCAGCCTATTCCAATGCCCAATGACCCTTTCTGGGAAAAACTTCCTCCTAATCTCCAGCCTAAATCTCCCCTGGAGGAGCTTGAGGCCATTCCCTCTCATCCTGTCCCCTGTCACTTGGGAGAAGAGGCCAGCTCCCTCCTCTCTACAACTTCCTTTCAGGTAGTTAGAGAGCAATGAGGTCTCCTCTCAGCCTCCTCTTCTCCCGGATAAACACCCCCAGCTCTCTCAGCCGCTCCTTGTAAGGCCTGTTCTCCAGCCCCTTCACCAGCTTTCTCACTCTTCTCTGGACTCGCTCCAGAGAATTGTTCCAATTGTTCTCAACTTAAAAACAACAAAAGCTATGGTTATTTCACATCCATCAAAGGGCTTTTATGTCTAAAGTCTTACCTAATTTTTCGTTATTTCTCATACCCCAGTTGTACCAGCTCATCCAACCTTCTCCCTACATATCTAATTTCTCTTGCTTCTAAGCCTGTGACTACAAACACAAAATACATGATTGTGGGTCTGGAGGATACCTACATTGCACATGGAGTTCTAGTTGGTGAACTGAGTGCTCAGAGCCGCTGTATAAACCTAGGAGCACAACACTCAACAGGACAGTCTGAAAAAAATGTAAAACTGGCCCATTTCATTTAACTAAGTAAAATACAAAGCAAGAAGAGAGGAAGAACAAAAGGAAAGAAGAAAACCATCAAAATTAAATCATAGAATCATCAGGTTGGATCATAGAATCATAGAATCACCCACCAGATCGTTGAATCCAACCCTTCCCATCGATTGCTAAACCATGTCCCTCAGCAGCAGGCACACAACGGGGACTCCCAGTTCATCAAGCCAGGAGCCCCAATCCAAAGGGCGTCTGTCCCACCACCGACCATCACCCACACCAGAGTGAGACTCCACACAGCCCAAGGGCACACAGAGGGATCAGCCCTGCTGAGAGCTGATAGTGGAGCAGCCACCAACCTCCCAAATCTTGCCTGCCTACCTGGCTGGGGGGCCACCAGGCCCCCCAGCCTTTCTCCCCCCGCTGCGCTCCCGTGGGATGCAGGGTGTGCCATGGGGACTCACCAGTGAGGTGATGCCAGGGTAGCAGCAATGCCAGGAGATGCATCCGCTGCCCATAACCCAGCTGGGCACAGCTAGAGGCTGTTGGCCTTTGCTGGGAAGATAAAGGGATCCCTTGGAGAGGGCAAAGCAGCAACACCTGGGGAGGGAGGAGTCTCCAATAGAGCTCAGGGGCTCTGCATTTAGAATCAGAGAATCACACATCAGAAAACATTTTTATTAGAGAATTAGCCACAGGCAGTAATCTGTGACTGATGTGTTGAAATGCAAGACAAAAATAAACCTGTGACTCTCTAGTTTCATACTTCTAGTTGGTGATGTTTATCAGCTTGAATGTGAAACACAAGGAATTCTTTTCGAAAAAATATTTATATTTTTTTGAGTATGAAGAATTCAATGTCTTTTTCAAGCTCAGTACAAGCGTTCGAGGTCTGCCTAGGAAGGAGAAGCTAAGAATCAGGACACAGACAATTTCACTGACTTACCCAAGACCACACAAGAATTCAATTCTAGTAACAAAAGTAAGATTCCATAATTTAGGTCTCATTTTTTTGTCCTATCCAGACCTGACTCCTGCCAAGCACCTGTCTCACAGACAAATATTCTTGTTCTTCATAGTGTGAAGTCCAATGAAAGGAAATTAAGTCACCTTGTGCGAATTTATTCGCTGACCTGTCTTGATGAAACATTGAATCCTCTAAAGATGCTGCATAGAATTTATCTTTCTGGCTTTAAATTGGTTAACAATATTCTTTTCCTCTTTCTCCTGTGGAAATGTTGGATGTGTCGCAAGAGGTAAATCCTTGCAGCATCATTCTTTGCAGCTGGGAAGACTTAAGAGTAAAGGAGAGCAGCTGTGATAGCAAAGGACTGACTGAATTAACAGCTTAAGTGAAAAGTAAATGGCACATCAGACAGAAATATGAAGAAAGATAAATACCTTCTATCCAAATGTACACAGGCAGTTATGACACAACACGGAGCCTCTTCCTTCACCATCCTCAAGCTCTTCACCAGAACTAAGCCATATAGCTACAAAAGGTGCCTCAGCTCCAGCAGATGAGAAAAGAGAAGCTGAAAAGACAAGCAGGATCCCACCTCTGCCCTGCAAAACACATTCTTAGTCAGCAGATGTAACACAGAGGAGAATGAGGGAGGAGGCAGTGCTAAAGCAAAGGACTCTGAAGAACGGAACTGGGGGAGGCCACTGCTACATGTGTCTTGTACTGTGGCCTAGACAGCAGAACTACATCTTCCCAAGCTGGGTCCTAGCAAGCTAGAATTGAAGGAGGGAAGGAACTGAGTAGAAGGCACACAGCCCCTTGCTGATATCACCATCAGCTATAAAGCCCCTATTAACACCTTGTCCAAAGCATTGACAGTACTGATACTTCAGAAACAAATACAATGAAGGTTTCAAATGTCACTGGCCATCATCAATAGTATCCATTTACCCTCATGCCAATCTGTTTCAATGCAACAAATTTGCAACAAATGCAAGAAATGTAGGTACCTAACTAAATCAGTCCCTGAGGTTGAGCTATCTCCCAGAACTAAGCATATGTACAGTGTCAGCAGGATTCCTCCTAAGCTTGACATGAGGCTAACGTGTTCATATAAGAAGAGCAGAAAGCTTGATGTGATTGTGGAGGTAGGATCATGGAGTCCAACCATTCCTATCAAACACTAAACCATGTCCCTCAGCAACTCAAAGAAATTGAGCAACGTGAGATTTTTAGTTGCCATAAACCTACATGTAGGGGCATGACTGTTAATTGAAACTAATTAATTGAAATTGGATTTTAAATACAGGGTTTTGAAGATCCCCTTCAAATTAACAAACACAAGCAGAAAGACCTTGGTAAGGACTAAGAAAGACGTATTCTGATTCAGACTATCACTCTTGAATTAACAACGGATCTTATCTGAAAAGTTTCAGTGTTTTAACATTGAGGCCCATATCTCTTCAGACATCAGCTACCTACACAATGATTGTCTGTCAGAGAAAGTTCATTTCTCCCTACTGAACAAATGACTAATTTTACAGGGGTTATTTTTTATACAGGATGACATCCTTGTACCACTGAAGAAAGAGTTTTTCTATTATCTTTGGTGTGAATAGGACTTCACGCTGAAATTTCACAAAATCAGTGGGGCAAGAACTATTATTTTGAAATATGGGGGAAATAACACTGTACAGGGCAAAAAGTAGGTCTCACATGTCTCCCAGCTTGCAAAAGAAGTAGAAGTATTCCTCCCTCTTTGACACGTAACAAAAGTAGCAACACAGGGTCATTTTCCATCCTTAGTAGTTACTATGAAGGAGAGTTTGGGCACACAGTTCCCTAAGCCAGAGAACCATCCTTCTGAATCACCTAGGAATACGTATGAAGCAATATGGACGCGTGATCACAAAGTGGGTGAACTCCAGCCTATGGTAAGCTACCTCAAGAGAAAGAGGAAAGGTAGGTAAGAGAAGGAAGTTACTTACACGTGGTTTTGGTATGGCTTATCAAAATAGAGTCCCAGCAGCGCTTCTTTGAAGAAACACTGTATGCGATCATGATCTTGAAGGTACTCTAAATCTGAATGGTAATTTACTGAGAAAGGTGATATATTAGGCATGTTGCTTCAAAGTACTTGTGTCCTTAACAAATATAGTTATAAAAAGACAAGAGGAACGAATTTGCTGTCAAGTCTCCAGCACTGTGTTTTGCCCAGCTGCCAACAGAACAACTTTTACAGAGCTGCTGGACAAAAGCACTGAGACTGAAAATGAATCTCTATAAGAACGACACACTGGAGTAAGATTTAGCTTATTTTTCACTTGTGACCTAAAATGGAATTGCATGTTAGTCCTACTGCAGTTTTTAGTCCACTTTTAATTAACTGATTTTTGGCAGCACTCTCTTTCACCTCCTCCCTACAGCCTGCTTCCCTAAGTAAAGCCTTAGCTAATAATCACAATGATAGTTTTCTGAATTCAAGTCTTGTTTTCTTCAAGTAATTACTGTAGCAGTGGGCATTTGAGATGGATTTTTTTTAGGACAAACAGAGAGGAAAAGAGAGGCATGTCCAAACTTTCTAGAGGATAAAAGCTGCTTCAAGCTTCAGAGGAAGACAGTGATTAAAAGACTGTCACAGGAGTGGGCAGAGTAAAAGGCTTAGGAAAGTGGGCTTAGCTGATACAGCATAGGTCTTCAGGAAGAAGAAAAGTTGAAGTTTCCTCCAGCCTGGTACAATGGTGCAATAGAGAATTCTGCAAGGACTATAAAAAAACCAGAATGTAATTAGAGAATTTCTCTATTTCAGATCTTAATAACTAAATTTGCATGAATCACATAACATACACAGAAGAAAACCCACCATCTTCTTTGAAATTAAAATTGTTCACTGCTTTGCATGACAAGTTGCAGGTCTTCGGGCGAGTTTTGAAATGAACTTAAATTTCCACTTTTTTTTTTATCATTAGTTTCTGAAAAAAAAACATTGAAAGAAGGGAGAGAAAACAAGAGAACCTTTGAATTTTATCTGCTGCTTTCATTCACCTTTTATCATCATAATTAAAGCAATGACATAGGACTGCAGCTGAGTTATGCCAGCCAATAAAGCAATGTTACAAATATCTGAAATGACAGGGACCCTCTTGGAAAAGATCTTGTTCCTTTAGGGAACAGTAAAGCATAAGTGTGGTTTTAATTGAGGTTAATTGAAGTTGCTGGTGCTCAGCATTTTAAAATCCCAAACAAGAACATAGAAGTCAAACAACAGGCATTTAATTTTGAAAACTTTTGCTTTAGGCAGTATGGACTTCTCTTTTGTCTTTTTTATAGGAAGTTTTGTGACAAGAATGTTTTACTATGTCTTTGGCTAAGTTTGCTAGTTTGTAGTATGGCAACTATTTCAGGCACAGCAACATACTACAGAATAGGAAAGAACTGTAATTTATTAATGTATTTGTTTTGCAGAAAACTGTAGCTTGATGTAGAACAGCAATGGAAATTAATAGCCCTGTAAATTATATTTTATGATGGAAACCAATGTTAAGCAATTAAATAATGTTTTTTTTCTTTCCTTATCAAGTAGTGACTCAGAAAATGCATGCCTCTCAGAATTTTCCTGGTTGAACTTGATGGTAATACTTCTAATCTCTAGTCTTTTAAAACATCATCACAGGCAATAGAAGGAATTATTTCTCATTGAATGTTCATAAAACAGTAGCCATTAGTGTGTTACAGTGTATATTCCAGGCTGTCTTTATTAAAAGTTAAAGATTCCATTGTATTTATTATCTGAAATGCCTAAGGAGGAATGTAAGAATGTGGGTGGTATAGGATAATGACAGTCAAAAAGCTAATTCTCTTCCATATTATAATAGCTTCCAACAAAACGAAAAGCCCCCCACAGGTGACTAGGTGAGGGCACTCAGAGGAAATGTTGCGTTATCATAACAAAACTTGAAGCGGAAAAAGAAAAAGGACCAGAGATTGTATTTATTCAGTAGAATATATCTGGAATATTGGCATGGCTGCTGTCTGCAGTGATAGTTTATCACTGAATTCCAGAAAAAGCCCCCAAAATACAGCAAATCCTTAAAGAACATCTGTATCACATGGCAGAATTTTAATATTCTAGAAATGGACATTCCAGAAATTGAGTTTCATAGAATCATAGAATCACCAGGTTCGAAGAGACCCATCGGATCTTCTAGTCCAACCATTCCTATCAAATACTAAACCAAGTCCCTCAAGACCTCATCCACCCGTGCCTTAAACACCTACAGGGAAGGTGAATCAACCACCTCCCTGGGCAGCCTGTTCCAGTGCCCAATGACCCTTTCCGTGAAAAACTTCCTCCTAATCTCCAACCTAAATCTCCCCTGGCGGAGCTTGAGGCCATTCCCTCTTGTCCTGTCCACTGTCACCTGGGAGAAGAGGCCAGTTCCCTCCTCTCTACAACCTCCTTTCAGGTACTTGTAGAGAGCAATGAGGTCTCCTTTCAGGATCCTCTCTCCAGGCTAAACAACCCCAGTTCTCTCAACCGTTCCTCAGAAGGTCTGTTCTCCAGACCCCTCACCAGCTTCGTGGCTCTTCTCTGGACTCTCTCCAGAGCCTCAACATCCTTCTTGTGGTGAGGGGTCTAGAAAGTTTAGGAGGGTTTCTCATTAGAAATACAAATAGGCCCACAAACCAACAAATGTTCTCTAATTTTAGGTGGATTTTTAATGAATTGGTTTATTTTTTTTATAATTAGTCTAGCCAAGACTGCAGCTATGGTTTGAGTTTTATCATCCCTAACTTGGCATTAGAAAATGCACATGAGGGAAATAGTACAATTCTCTTCTCCAAAAGAAAAATATGGTTGTATTTTGTCTATCTTAATTTTAAGCATTATTACTTCACGTACTGAAACAGTAATGAGTACAAGGAACTGAAACACTTTGTAAATAGTGAGATAAAATATTTTACATCAACTGCAACGTGTTAATGACTCGGTGTTAGAAGAAGACAAGATTAGCGACTGAGATGGAGATTTAGGGTTGCGAGAAGATAGATTTTAGCTATAGAATGACTCACCTTCTGAATATGCAATTAAGTTCCAGGAATAGGTGTGGTTCTGTTAATCATTTCATGGAAAAGCTAGGAATATAGAAATTGCTCTGTAAATATAAACCCTTTAAAATCACTGTTGAATGTGACCCCAAGCACTGCAAATAGAGAATACCTACTTAATAATCACATTAGCTATTGAGTCTATTTCTTTGTTTCAATAGAAACCCTACACTACTCAAGTATCTTTATTTCCTTCAAGATAAGGAAGTCCATCAACATCTATATTAAGCTAGTGCTGCCACCTATAGCGAGAGATGTTGCCTTTTAGATGATGTGTGATACAGTGCAAACTGGGTTATATCAGAAAGAAAAGAATGAATAGAATTACAAAGAAGTAGAAAGAGGATGACCATTCACTGAAAATTGTAAATGAAATCTATGTGTAACAAGAACAGGTTCCTCTGCACCAATTAATTTCCTAGCTGTGTCACAGAAGCAATAGTTGGCAAGGTCATATAAATCACATTCCTCAAAGCAGTCTTTTTTTTTAATCCCATGAATCTCAATCTGATCAAAAGCAATTGCCTACTAGTTAAACACATTGACATTGAATTCTCCCATGCTCCTGGGAGCTTCATACATATTAGTGATTCCTTAAAAGATAAGTTAATATAACCAATTCTTATTTCCTCAGTGCTAGCAGGGATGATATGTACAGTAGTAGGCTTAAATCACAAACCGGAGATGCCAAACCCCTGACAGAAGGCATTATTTTTTTCAAATCTGTGGGCAAAATATATCAGTAACATTACTGACGTTTTCCTGGCTTAAACCTAACTACTATCCTTAGTATTGAAATGTCATATTTTCTTACCTGGTTTTGTATCTTATCATATGATTAGAATTTATTGGCTGGACATCTCTTTCAGATATTTGGCTTCTCTTCACACAAAGAAACAGAAAAGGGGATGAAAGCTCCTATCAATGTTGTAATAGCAGTAGCCAATGCCAGTGTGATTAAGAAATACCACATACTACTGAAGAAATATAATAGAGACTGGTAGTGGAGTCACAAGGAATCAGTTACCGATGCAGTAAGAGCATACATATGCTTTACATACAAGATATAAATAGCTTATCTTGAGTCACATGACATTATTCTAAAGCTTACAATAATTTTTATGTGGCTTGAGCCACAATATAATTTTAGGGTTTTAGAAGTAAATAAAAGAAAAATACCCACAAAATATACAGGTTCACTAAATATATATGCATTTTGTAGAGTAAATATTTCTTTATACCGTTGGAATGGATCACTATAGTTCATCTGTAATTAATTATTTATCAAAAATTAACAATGTTCCCTATTTCAAGGTTCATGTTTATTTTAAAAATCAGAACTCTTGTGTCAGAGTAAAGGGAATAATGATTGTTATTATAGTGGCAATAATAACAGTACTAGCATTTTATGTCTATTAGCTTTTTTTTATTTTTACAGGAAGAGAAAGATAATAATTGGAAAAGATTACTTAGGCAAATCTTGAAATTGCTGTCACTTCAATTCTTTAAAAAAAAGTTAGACAAGTGTCTGCCAACTATGATCCTATCTTGAGGAAAGGAATAGACTCAGTAAAATCTCTAAGTTGAAATCTACAAAAAAAGGAATTTTTAAAACCAGATTCACTTTAAACTGGTACT
The DNA here is from genome assembly GCA_033558105.1 of Coccyzus lansbergi. Classification (NCBI taxonomy): domain Eukaryota; kingdom Metazoa; phylum Chordata; class Aves; order Cuculiformes; family Coccyzidae; genus Coccyzus; species Coccyzus lansbergi. The sequence continues at coordinate 535,158 of JAUMJK010000139.1, read as the reverse complement.
GTTATTGAGTACTTTATCTTTCAAAATTACGGCTTTAGTCTCTGTGAGAATTGTGACTGTCTGTAATAATTTCATATGAGTAGAGGAATTCCAAATTTCTACAGTGTATTCTGAGCCATTATCTTGTCCTAGCACAAGGCTCAAGTAGAGCTATTTACTCTATAAACAGCACAGGTAGTAACAATAAAATCCAGCCTATATCCTGCCCATAAAACAGAATATGTAGTTTGCAAACCAATTGTACAAAAACTATTTATATAGTTCTTCTTGCAAACTGAAAACATAAGCAGAATGAGACAGCAGGTCTTGTTCAACACCACCTTTCAGCAGATGTCTAATTTAAAGCATATGAGCAATTCCAAAATCAAAGGATCTTTTTGTACACATAAATTTTTTTTTAATCTCCTACTGTAGTGGGAATCAAGTGAAGGATGCCATAGCAACAGTAAATCAGAAAGCTCTTTCTGAGGGAAGAGGAATTCACAGCACTTTTCCATACTTAATGCAGGTCCCCATGTTTATTTTTCAAACACAATTTGCAAGACATCAACTAGGTCTTTTAATTAGGGTATTAATTGGGTAACAAAAAGTGCTTCCCAACTCCTGAATTCTTAGTGAGGAAACAGCAGATCATAAACATTCTATTGACTTTATGTATTAGTTCTAAAACAAGGGAATAAAGAAGTCGTTTTGGTTTTTTTTTTCTGAGTAAGTATGCAAGGTACATCAAGTGACCAGTGAGTGCTATATCAATAGATTTTTAAGCCTCAAGCTTGCCATCAGTTACAAGACGAAATAGGACAGAATGTTCATTGGAAATCTGCAAAATCTGGGAAGGTAAGATGCTCAATATATCTCTTAACAGTGGCTGAAGGAGCCTCATGCCTGTGCTATAACTTTGTGTATATTTGTGAGGGAACAGAAAGATACTTAGTTTGCATGCTTCTTCACTACATCATTCTTGGTGCTCTTGAAACCAGTGAAAGATGCTTTTACTTTACTGTCCTTTGGTAAATGCACAGAAGAACAAAAAAGTTTGTGTTTGAGATGTATTGCTAATGATCCATTGCACTTAAATCATCTCAATAGTTATCAGACTGCCTCCAAAATAAGTGGAGAGGGATGGGAAACTTCAATCCATCCATATATAAGTGTCTCAGATAGGATGATGTCTTCTATCTGTTCCTGTACACCTACTGTTGAAGAAGACTAGATGACCACCTAAGAGCAGACATCAAAAACTTAACCCTAAGCGAAATATGCAGACATCTTATCAGGACATGGCTTTGGTCATTCCTTAGCCTTTACAATGGTATTATCATACCTATGTAGAGATATCCTTTGATGTTAAGGGGACTTTTGTGGACAAAAGAAACCTTACTAAGCGTAAGGTTTATATAGATTACCTTTTTAATTGCAGTATTTTCTTAAATGCTTAGGAAATAGTATTTTAGTGGCATTTATTTCATATATATGCATGTTGATTTATGTTCAGATGGTCTATAGACTAGACAAAGCTGATCAAAGAGAGGAGGGAACTGGGCTTTTCTCCCAAGTGACAGGGGACAAGAGGGACTGGCCTCAAGCTCCACCAGGGGAGATTTAAGCTAGAGTTTAGGAGGAAGTTTTTCACAGAAAGGGTCATTGGGCATTGGAATAGGCTGCCCAGGGAGGTATTTATCACTATGGGTATTTATTACTCCTGATATTTATTACTATGGGTCTTGTCTTTAAAAAACATGTTGTTTTTTTAAAAAATTAAGAACTGTACCAGAGCACAACCTTCTCTTTTCATAAAGTACTTCCGCTCTGTACCAAGATGAGGAATGCCTGTCTCTCCTAGGCTCTTATATCCTTACCAAACAGTCCTTATATGAAGCTATAACATGAAATGACATCAGATAGTCTGCATTTTAAGACTAGAGACATGAATTGTGAATAATTTGCTTCAGGGATTAAGTTTACAAACACAGGCAGGTTTGTTAATCACACTGCTAGTTACTGTGTTCCTGTCCAGCCTCAGTAACAATATTGCTTGTTAATTAGAGAAACAGAAGAACATACAAGCAAAAGTTGCTCCAAATCACAGGAATCGCACACAGTGGTGTTCTGATCATAATATGAAAATAACTCCTTGTGGCAACCATATTCCCAAATGAAACCTCCTGAATCTTCATATATACAAATGTTCTCCCTCTCAAGCCACACTACCAAGGAATATCTGAGTGTGTTGGAACATCTGGAATCCAGTCAGGCACTGCTCAAACAAACTTTGCTATTGTGTAAAGGACACAATAGGCATTTGCAGAACTGACATCTCTGGGTGTTATTTTAAATAACGTCCAATTTCTCAATGCACTTTTAACTTGGAAGCATTCGCCCAAGTTACAGCTCCTGTATGGAACCTAGTAAACTATATTTAAGTCTTAAAAACACAAACAATTGAGAATGTGCCTGATCCAGTAAAACCTATTTTTGACAAATGGGTAATTACAGTCTGTCTTTACTGAACATATACTTGAAAGCTGAAAGGACAGTCACACATAAATATGAATCTCAAACATTCATATTTAAGGAGGAAATTCTACTAAAATTAAGTGTGAAATTTGAATTCCTCATCCAGAGAAGGTGAAGGATTATTAAAATAATTAGGATTTTACATATATTCATCAGTATTAGTTTCCTAATCCATTTTCCGAATTTTATTAGGCCTTTGAAAAAAAAACCAGCGAATTAAAATCTAGTGCATTTAAAGGGTACCTCTACTAAATCTAACAGGAATCTTCTCCACATAATTCATCACAGGTCTGACTTGCAGCATGTGCTTGACTCAACCTTCAGGTAGGCAAATGAGGCAGCTAAACTCAAAGCATATTGGCCATTACTCCTTATCTACTAAAAAAAGATACCCATCCAGTTTTATGCATGCAGATATTCTCCTTGAATTCACTTTATAATGACTAGGTGAGCATCTTAGACATATCAATCAGATGTGTAATGTTAGATGAGATGAAAAAGAATGCAAGTAAAAAAAATTTATTCAAAGTACTCTTATGCATTTGTGCTTCCTTCTCCTCTGCTTCTCCCTGCTCCACTACTAATTTCAAAATACCAGAGATGTCCTTTAGTGATAGATAAATTAACCTTAAGACTGACAACAACACTGTTGTTCCACAAGTCTTGTGACATTTATTCCATGTGGTTAAGTGAATGTATTCAAATCTTTTCTATGTATCAAACCAGAGAGAACAACAAAAAATTTCTTCTGAAAAAGGAAAAATAGGATACTGTCATGGTTCCTTAAAAATTCCTTTCTGCAAACTTGGCTTTATAGTTTCACATCAACCCAGAGTAAAAACAAAGTATGTATTGTATTATTCTTACCAGACATATTTTGAGACCATAAAATCACCACATAAACCAGTTGTCAAGAAAGATCTAATAAAGATAGGGGATCAGAAATAATACACACAAGTTTTTGCGACATGCAGCCCCACCTACACCATTTGTGACTGAAAATCCTCTGTGTAAAAAGAATTATTATTCCTCTCATTAATAATCTCTAGGAATTCACTATAAAATCAAATAATAAAAGGTGAGGGAGAAAACCCCACAGATTTTTAGTTTTTGCTTATAGAAAGACAAAACATTCTTCAAAATTCTCTGCTTAAAATGTTAACGTTTGTAAGATCCTGTGCATTTGCTCTGAATGTGATACCTTTTTTTTATGTACATTCTACATCTTTAATCAATTTCAATCTATTTATCTTGTGAATGAAGGCATCAACTTGCAATTTGTGGCTTAGTTCAGGTATGGATTGTCCTTCATGCTAACACGTAGGTTGATATGAGCAAATATATGACAATACATGAGAATCGTATATTCCACTATTCTACATTTGTATGCTACATGCATGAAGTACAGCGTATATTTTAATGATACATTATTTTGTCTTTTAGGTTAATTTCTCACCACAACAACAGTAAAATAAAATTAAGAATACATACGCTTATTATCTAGATCCATTTAAACTCAATCCTGCCAACATTGTTTTTATGGCACTTAACTGCTATATAATTTAATAAAGACAGAAACTCAGAGGCACTTGACAAACAATTGAAGTTAAGAACAGATACATGCAAACGTGAATTCTGAAACACTGTGTTGGTAGGGTCAAGCGTGGTACTTCCACTGTGTAGATCCGTAAGCGTATCCCATTTATTACATAACAAAAGTACATAGATTCTCCAGTTTGATCACTATTAAAACCAATGAATATATCCATGATAATTGATATACAAAAGATAATGAGCTTCATTCCAAAAAGCACAAATGAAGGAGTATAAAAATAAAACACAATCTTCCAAGCATTTGTCAAATGCAATGACTTTTCAAACACATGGCATCATGCAGATTCTTGTTGAAATCTCATTTCTGTACACACGTGAGCTTAAATCAAACTGGAAAGTTAGTTTCCAAAATAATTGACGCAAACAATAGTTCATATTTTGAAAGAAAGATATATATATTCTCTAAGATATATATAAGAATCTCTGGGAACTTTGGAACTATGGTTTAGTGCTTCAACATCGAAACACATGTTAGGCAGTCAAGCAGCTATTTGTGCCTAATCACTTTTTTTTTTACATACACTTTAAGTTAAGTAGATATATTTTCAAGTGTATCAACTTCAGAAAGCAATGAGTTCTACAGCTGATGCATTGGTATCTTCTCTGTCAAGCAGATGTCATTTTATAAGCCTATCCAAATCCTCTTGTTAGACAAGAAATTGATTTTTTTAAAAAAAAAAAACAGCCTTAGACATTGTAGCTTAAGGCTAAAAGTGTCAGAATTATCTTATCTTCAATATATGTTTCTCAGGTATTTCAGAACAGATATTGAAATATATTGTAAGTTGCAATTCCCAAAAGGTAAGGATGTATATGAAGTATGTTTACTAAATGAGAGCCCAATATGAAACATCATAAATTACACTCTCACCCAATGTAAACTTTTGTAACTCATATATTTAAAAAAGATGGATGTCTTCCTTGTTCAGGGAAAAAAAATGTGTAATACTAAGCCACAGAACAGTTGGTTTTTAGTACTGTCCTAGAATGTGTCTTCAATAAATTGTGCATATCTGAGATCTTACTATAAATACATTGCAATATGGCTCCAAATTCTTAGGCAATGTTCTCTCCATCTTTTCCTTAAAAAAACCCCAAAACTCTGATAAATTTATGGAAAAGAATTGGCACTCATTCCCAAAAGAAGTAGTTAAGTGGAAGAAAGATTGTTGTGGCCATTCATCTCAACGTAGCATGAAAGGAACTTGCCTAACTAACGGTGAGGAAGTAGGTCAGTCACTAAGAAGGTTTGAAATGTGGGGAAAACATACAAAAGCCAATCAATTTCAGAAATGCATCCAGAAACACTAAACATTAAACATTGATAAAATTATGGTCATAAGTTATCCACACAAGATTTTGCCAAAGGCCTTTATATTCTTTCATCAGTCAATGGAGCTACATATCAAATGTGAAAAAAATAATTTCAGAAATAATTCAGAAAAGAACACACTCAGTTGTGGGAAGATTTTACAGAGAACAAGGCCTGGATGCTGTGAGACTGCTTGATACTGATCAACTCTAACGAGACCTTGAAGCAGAGAGCCGAAAGATAAACATTGTTCAGTGGGAATGAGTACCACCTGAAAGGAAAACAATGGACATGAACTGTCAACATAGCTAACTTTAGTATAACTTGGTTTCTTGGCATGCTTGGTAGCTTAGCCAATAATATGTTGGTAATAGCCTTATGGACAGCTACCTTTAGCCAATAGTCCACTGTAGTCACCCTGGTGGGCACACAGTTATGTAACCGAATGGCTTATATAGAAAGACAGCTAAGCTGAATAAAGGTGCTTGCTGACTGATCAGATTGATCTCTGCATCTGCTTTACAACACTCAGTGACAGTAAAAATTAGTAAAAATAATATTAGTGAAAATAGCACATACTAAGATGTTCTAGGTCGATGCTTAGTAGCCACATTCTTGGTAAACAGGTAATACACATGAGGTCATTTTATTTACTACTTGGCTGCTTCCCTGAAGAGGCACTAACTAGCAAGCAGTATTTAAAGCAACCTCATCTGAAGGTGTATTTTCCCTTGTAGATATGTTTAGAAAATTTTGGTGAAGCTGAGGAAATTGACTGCGGTCGTGGGTTTTTTAACTTAGGAAAAGGAGAGGAGGAGAAAAGCAGTTTGCTTAACCAGGAAGAGAGTGTATTTATAGTTATATGCATGTCCTGAATAAAAATTACCTTGCTGGTCTCGTTGCTGGACACATCTGATGCCAACCAAAATTCTCACTTCTGCCTCCCTCTGCTATTCAGTACATTCACCTCTTAGTAGAGGATTATGCTTATCCCTTCTGTACACCTCAGTAAAACCAGTTCTTGCAGAGAGAAATACTTTCTCTATTTCCTATGAGCAAGGTAAAGAAATAAGGTATGAAGATAAGACCTACTTCCATTCATTTTATCAAAGTTTAAATGACTACACAAATGACACTTTTGAAAAAGTAGTCCTAATGTATTATCATTTTTTTAAAAAAAATGAAGAATAGCAATTGAAAATATTTTGGCTTAAGCACTTTTTCCACTAAAACTCTGCATTTTCATGGGCATAAGTTTCTCTTTTGTAGACTTTTCTAAGGGGGATGTTAAAAGCTATGATTTTCAAATGACACAGCGGTACAAGAAAATGATATACTGCATTTTTTCACAATGAAAGGAAATGAAAACTTACTTCTAATATGCAGTTAAATGAAATGATTGGATTCTTTGCTACTAACAAGCATAGAGGAAAAAACTACAAGTCCAATTTGTTCCATATCTGTTAAAGTCTGGGTACACGTGACCGGGCCAAGGTGATCGTAATGCATATGTAAGGTTAAAATTTTGCTGGTTAAAAAATTGCTTCATCTAGATTAATGATAAATTCAAAATAACATGTAAGCTTATGCACACTGGGTCATATCAGTTTGCATTAGACATGAACAGAGAAGATGGGAGGAGAATGGAGGAATGTGCTTAACATTAATGAATGAAAGAAAAAACGTAAAAAATGAAGGACAAAATTGATTGTCTTAACTAGCAGCAGAGATTTAGACAAGGATAGCATCAGGAATATGTTTAAGAACTGAGAATAAAATATTTTAACTGCACAGGGAATAAAGGAAAAAAGAAAGAAGAGACCACAGGAGAGCTGAATGGCATTTTGATGGTAAGAATAAAAAGAAAGAGTAGATTCTAAGATAACTCAAGAAGGAAAAATAAAAATGTACAGAGAGAACTAAATACAAAGAAAATAAGGCAAAGGTGCTAAGGAATATTTTTTTTGTTATAATAAAAGGATGACTGACATTATCTGAAAAGCAGATCTTCCATGAGGAACAATTGTTTTAGAAGATAAAACCAAGTTTTAAAAAAATAACTTCTAAAGGTTACTTATTGTCTCATTTTTAAGAGGAAAAAAAACTTACAAGATAACTTTGATAAATAAGAGAGATTTATTTTAGTTTAAAAAAAACAGAAATAAAAACTTGGTGCATGGCTATGACTGTATCTTGTGTCATGAATAAAGAGTATATTTACCCCAGTACATTTTGTGAAACAACTCTGAAACAAGCAAGCAACGAGAAATACTACAGGCTGTTTGGAATATAGTGTGGAACTGACTGGAAATATGTATGTGTTGCATAATGAAACCAGTCTTTTGTGGATTAGACCATTTGAGACACTGGGTCAAAGGCATTTTGTCCCTTCCCTGCCAGAAGAGCAGAGAAGCTAACCACTGCTAAAAAAAGGAGGATATGGACCTGGGAACTTTATTCTTAAACCTCTAAGAAAAGAGTGACAGAAACTTCTTTGAAACATTATTTTCCTTGATATAGAGAACAAAGATATTATGACCCCTAATTTCCCTTATTTGGGTCATAAAATAAGAGAACAAGAAAAGGACCAGAACGAGAGAAGGACCAGATCAAAAAGGAAAGGAATGCTTCTTGGTTTATGAATGCTGACCAAACCCAAAACTTGTAGAAATGAAGCTGGGATGTTGCATTAAAGGTAACTCTCCTCTGAATCTTCCATCTTTGATGAGAAATTCCTTTGCTAAATGTCCCTATTGGATTTATTATCCCCAAAATGTTTAACCTGAAATCCACATGCAGAGGAAGACTACTAGCATTTATACAACCTTGTGTGAAGACTGTAGATTCCAGGTAGCAAGACAGTTAGCACAATGTCACAGACCCGATACCAGCATTCCTGAATTCTCCAAACCACAGCTCTTCACTGTGCAGTGTTACCTCTTTTGCAGATAAACTTTCCACCCAGGTGGTCCTTTCTATCTAGACCATGAGAATCTATTTCTTTGATATGTGCATGCACAGCCTTCTGCATCCTTTGCTATTGGATAAGGCATCCAGGGTAACACTGGTGTGTCAGATATTGCCTGTTCTTTTACTACTAAAGGCTGTGAATAGCCTCAGCACCCAGGAATGGACACAGTGGAACGTGGATGTGATTATACAGAAAATGTTTTTGTATTGTAAATAAATCCAATGGTAAGATTAAAGAGGAATAGATTCCCCATGTGTCTTGGTATCATATATTTGCCTCCCAAATTCAAAAGGAGCTTTCTTCATGTCCCTTTGACATCCCTTCATGTTTTGACATGACAAACGTCTCCGTGTTTTCATACCTTCCTGAACCCTCTAATGCTTTCCTGATTCCACACTCACTGCCCAGTGACCCAATCCACAGTCCTCTGTGGGCTGGCATTGCTGATCAAATTGCATCTTTCCTGACCGTTTAGACTTTTATGTGGTTTTGCTAGTTTGTAGCTTTGCTAGTTGATGATAGGAGACAATGGGAAGGGGACAGGGAAAATGTTGCTGTACAAGCAGTTTCCATAGCTCAGGGCAGTGAAACTTCATGAGGTCAAGGGAGACAGGGAGAAAAGCTGCCTCATAAGGTCTTGTAGGAAGGATGTCATCACTATGAAAATGCCACTCTCTGTACTGAATCAAGAGTTGCTGTTCTGGCTTCTTCCTGCTTACTCATCAGAGGTCCTTCTCCTCCATGCTTAGGCTCTAGGTAGAAATGCTTTATTCAGAGTGAGCATGCCTTTTCTGCTTTTGGATTGACTGTAGAGATCACAAGACCTACAGTCCTTGCCCCACAGGGTCTCCCATTTCCCCAGGTAACACCACCTCGGCTCACTCAAAGATCACAGATCCTGTTCTTCATATCCTTGTGTAGTCCTTCCCCTGTCCCCTGTCCCCTCCTTCACCCCAGCTCAATGCTAGATACTCAATATCACCAGATCCACTCTCCTGTTCCAGCTCTCTGCTGTAGCTTACAAAAGGCATTCATAATAAGACAGAAATTAGCTGTAAGCAAAGGCAAAATCCTAATGGGGGAGCATCTCCTACTGAGCAGAAAGAGGTAATCAAAACTGTTCATTTGAAAATAAGACTACTCCCTGAAAAAAAACCAACTACTTATCCCATCAGTTCTAAGGACATGAACTAGGGAAAGGCTAGGGGTGAGTGAGCATGGTTTAATGTTTGATTGGAATGGTTGTACTCAATGATCTGATGGGTCTCTTCCAACCTGGTGATTCTATGATTCTATGATTGTATGATTCTATACCATTATAGCTCAGAACTCCCAAAATCATGAGCTGGGAAAGAAGTGGTTGGCCAACATGAGGTAAGGATGAGAGAACAGACTGGCAGGCTGGCTTTATTGTAAGTTATTGCTACAGCCTTCTCAATCAAGAAACAGCAGCAAATTTCTTCTTCAGGCAGCCTAAGTACAAGGACAGGCAAAATGTCTGTTGTTGTGGAGAAAACATGGAAGGCTCAAATATTCATTGTTCACTCCAGAGTCTGTGTCCCTCTAGCTCAATTTAGACATCTGTATTAGAGTTCCAAGTTCTGTAAAAGGAAGTCTCTTTTCCAGGTAAGACTGGTCTAGTAAGGATACTCCCCAAAGCAAGAAGTCTTAGTGCCCAACAGACTGCACTCAATTGTGTGTCAAATAAACCCCAAGGTAGGAAGAGGTACTTTATTTCTTTTATTTAGAGACTTAGAAGTAAATAGGGTGCATGAGGGAAAGCACCAAAAGAGAGATGTTATAATTTCAGAGAGAAAAGAGCTGTCCTAGCTTGAAAGATACTCATTTTCTAATTTCTAAAGGCAACGTATTAGCTTGTATGGTCTTTCTGTTCCAGTGTTTTAACCCAATACTTCCATTTCTGAAGTGCTCAATTGGATATCAAATATATTTTTCTCCTCATGTTGTCCAAAAAAGATTTGTACTAATTCATAACACTGGTCTCTCATCACTATATGTTGATGGAGAGCTTGATTAGAACTGATTTGATGTTATAGTGAACTGGAACTCTGAGAACACACTCTGAACTACTGAATTACCTTTCAATGGTGCTGGTGACATTTCTGTATCATTTCTAAACCACCCTGATGAAATATCCCTACCAATATTAGTCAGATGTTTCATGAGCTCTTCACATCTGAAACATTATGATGGATCATCAGTGAGTATATTAGTTTCTTATTTCTTTTGGTTTGTGGGGTTGATTCTACCAATACTTCTGTCATTGCTGCTGTTATTAAAGAAAGCTTCTCCTACGGGAATGAAATTCTGTGATCAAAAAACCTCTAAAGGAATATCTAATTAATTCAGCTGATGCCTAGAGTATCTGAGCTATAGATGTGTCAAAAGATTAAGAGGAAGGCAACCATGCTTGACTTCCCCGATTCATTCAGTGACAGATGTTAGATTCAAGGAGGAGAGAGATATTAGAAATAAGAATTTATTTATTCATTCCGCAGTCTCCTATGGCAGAAAACTACAGTAGCAACAGTGTTCACCCACACTGAACAGTTTAGAAATGCCAATTGATGCTTAAAAAAAGCTGATTGTTCTGTTAACATGGAAACCTTTCATAGCAGAATAAAGGAAAAAAATATCTACCTCCAGGGGCTTTCTGGCTACACAGTATGATAGCACATTACTGCAAGTTTTATTTATTCCAACTTGAAGGTCAGGTTGGCAGATATTTTTGCAGCATCACAAGCCTAGGACTCATGCTGACCCTTTTCAGAGAGCTGATTGTGGTCCAGTATAGTAGAATTCTCTATAAATAAAACTAGCATTTCTTGGCAAAGTGGTGCATTTTATTCTGAACGTAGAAGTTACATCTAGATGAATGACCCTCCCACCTCTCCAGTCTCTTCCTGGAATTAAAGCTGCCACAGGAGGTGTTACTAATAAAATTACATCATTGAGAGGTCAATTATACTTCCCCCACTCTCCTCAGTCTCTGCAGAGCTAGGGAAGGATGGTCATGTGGTTTTAGCATTCAGTAGCTCCTTCCTTTTCTATATTTTGGGATATCAAAAGTTCCCCTTCTACTGTGCCATTCTAAAGTTTTATGATCTTGCCAGGGGAAAGAAGGTGAGTTTGAAAGAAAACCTTTTGCATCACAACTTTTTTTTTATTTTCTGAAGATTGTTTTAAAAAAGGTGAACAAATGTTTGAACAAAAAGGTGAAAAAAATTTTAAAATTTTACACCTGAGGGTTTACAGAAACCTTTCCTTTGTTGGCCAGCCTTGCCCTCACCCTCATCTGGGGACCAGCTCAGAACAGCGACCCTGGAAAAGCTGTGGAGTAGCCAGCTGGCAGGGCTTGAATGAGAGTAGCTCCAGAGGGCAACTGCTCACCACCACCAGGAACCAGTGGATATCAGCTCTAGGAACAGTGCTGGTGGTGGTGTAGCACATAAACTGTGAGCACCCATGGTAGCCTCCACTATAGCTCTCCAACATGAACAGATAGTGAAATCAAATCTGCTGTTTTCAGCAGTCATGGGAGACATGCAATTACATGTCTCTTTAGACCCTTTCACACATCTATGATATCAGTAGTAACAACAACTAACAGTGATCATCTTTACTTTTCCTTCCTATTCCTTCTCTGTCTTCCTTCAGCAGCCATGAGTGTGTAGTGAGGCTCCAGAAGAGGTCTGCCTAATCTGGCATCTTCTAAGGCAATGTGAATGTGTTCCTAAAGCAACACCTTCCTGTTTGTATTTAGAAATTGAAAATATTTTGTTTCTGGGATCATAAAAATCAGGCACTTGATGTCTTTCCAAAAGAAAGTGCCCATCTTTAAAAAATGTCATGATGAGTGTGATTTCTTACAAAAAAAACCCCAAACACTATTTTTAAATGCAGGTAACATCTCTTTCTATCCCTGATTCTTTCTTTCCATTGTTCTTGCAGGAGACAGACAATGTCTGTCTCCTGTTAGCTATGTAGCTTTATTCTTCAACAAAATTCCAGCATTTCTTCTGTAGTTTTATATATTAATTATTCCACCATTTGCTCTATAGCTATATATATTCATTAAAGGACTGTGATACACACTATCAAAATGCCAAGCACCTTGCTGCTCCGATTCATGTCTGCTCAGTATTCAGGCATCAGCTTTAACAAACCTCCTGTGAACTTCTAATTGCATCTGGTGCAAACTTTGTACTCTCACTGCCTGTCTACAAACTTCTTTTGATACTGTTCTGTGACACATTTGAAAGCAGTATTTTTGTCTTTCTGTAGCCAATCAACACTGTTCTTTCCATTTCCCTGACTGGCTGAAAGTGCAATCAGTGCCCTGGAGAATCAGTGAGAAACTAACTAAAGAAAGTGTTTGACTAAAGGAAGATAATCTGAGCTCTTTCTCCAACAGGTAAACAAAACAAAAAGAGTTAAAATGTAAGAAATCTAATTTATCTCATTTTTTTTCTGCATTAACCAGAGCTAGGACTTTGAGAACTCCTAAATAGGAGTTTTACTTTTGGTTTTACCTCTCACTCCTTAGTTCACCAACCCAAACAATGTTCCAGAATTGGTTTTCAATAGGACTGACACTGGACCATGTCTGTCATCAAAACAGAGGAAACAGAGCATCATTGAGTGTGTATAACTGTGTGATGTAACAGCATTGATGTACATGTGCAAACTTGCACACTTCTCATCTCTTGGTATGGCTTTTCCTTCTCAACCTCAGTGTATCCCATCAGCTACATCTATCTTTTGTGAGGAGAACAACTCTGATTTGGATTAGATTGGCATGTTCTTTGCTGTCTAATTCTGGTCTCCATGCAAATCTCCTCACTAGAGCACCAGTGCATAGCAGAATCTCAAAATGTGTGTTTCTCTCAAATAGGTATCTACATCACTGTACCCTCAAACTCCATCTTGGAACATCCACCAATCTATGACGTACAGCAGCAAAGAGAGGACCTTCTTCCCTTTAGTTTCCAGGAAGAGCAGAGCAGAAAGCTAGGGATCAGGGAGGAGTGACTTTCAACTGTCCATGCATCTATGGAGGTAGTGACTCAGTCTTCAGATACAAACTTTATCTAGTGGTCTTGTTAGTAGTCTTACATTGTGGCAACTTATACTGTTAAAATCCTGCTTCTTCCTTCTTCATATTTCTCTGTTTTACAATATATATTTCTGTTCTTAATACTTTCCCATGAAAATAAATCTTCTGCAATGTCCTTAGCATTTTTCCACTTGTGTTTCAGTGATGCTTGTGACCTGACTGGTCTTTTGAGCATATGATCAGATGTATCTGATTTGATAATGAAAGATAACCTTTGATGTCTGAACCTTTGCAAACATCTACATGCCTATTTCAGCTTTCTCTTCATTGAAATTAACTGGAGGGTTGGTTGTTTATTTCAGTGAATCAGTTTCACCCTTAGCTTCTACATATAATCTCACAAAGAAATAAAAAGAGAACACTTATTAATATGGTCTTTCTAGCTCCTTATCTATTGCCAGTAAACCTGTTTCCTAAATTAGTTTAATCCAGCTGCCTAATTCATAGTTACTTTCTCTAGGGGTTAAATGACGAATCCTTTTTAATGATGATCAAAGACTTAATGACAATTCTGGCACTGCATTCTAACCAATACTAGGTGTACTATTGCCCTTGAAAGAACTGGCTGAAGGAGGTAAGGTCCTCTGCATTGAAAGTTAGCTGTTTTGTTGGCAGCATAGTGATTTTGAACAACACACCTAATCGATAACTGTGTCTTAAGGAATGAACAAGGTATCTTGTGGCCATGCCTATTGACTGGAAATTAGGAAACCACAGGAATTCATGAAACACATGGTATCTGTGATAGAGCATAAGCATCCCTGGGTGAAACAGTCACCCAGGAAATATAAATGAATTGTTTAAATATCCTCTGTTGTGAGCAAATACTATTAGCAATAGCTGCTTGAGAGTTATATCCCAGGCAAAAAGGAAGCAGCTGGTTCCTCAGAAGAGACTTCCATGGTACACATTGAGATGGTTTTGGTAAAAAAAAAATAGGAAAAAAACCCAAAGAAAGCAGAGTTCTTAGCCTTCATGTGGAATTTCTGCTATAAAATCTTTAGCAGAGCCCGCAGCAGAGTAAATTACAGTGTTTGAGAAAAGAAGTGGCTTCTAGGTAGAGAAGAAGCTCAGATACATATATAGAACTGCTTATCTATTTAGAGACTAGAATTTCTTGAGTTATAACTAATTAGCAGAGAATATGGCAGTCAAGATGATTGCTCTATCAGCAGTGGCTTACATGGATCCTAGTGGTGTTGAGTGCTCAAACTGACAGACTAGAAGTAGCTCTCCTGTTGTGGAGTCATTATCTTTCAGCACAATAATATTCCCTTTCCCCATTAACTCCTTGATTTCTAATATAGTTTATATTACTGATATCCTGATGCACTTGCATGTTGATTGAAAGGAAATGAGGACTGTAAGAAAATAAACAGGAGTTCCATGTGCAATGAGCTCTTCTTATAAGAAAACAATAATGGAAGTACACACAGCCCTCCCAACTGGAAGAGAAATAGAGCACCCTGAATCCATGAAATCAGGAGGACAGAAGACAAGAAAACAAGCCAAAACTTGTGTTTATGAAGCTAATATTTATCTCTGCTTTGGAAATCTATGAAGAGTGACCTTTAATAAATAATTTACTGGAAAATAACACTCAAAACTTCTCCTGTACAGGAAAACATTCTTCAAAATGGTAAGTCGTCTTCCATTTCACAACAGTACTGAGTCATCCCCTTGTTGTTCTTCAAATGCGGGTCAAAGTACAGAGACTGAAGGTCTAATTACATAGTTTCTCAAATTATGAATTTATCTTTCCTTTTGTTAAGAAGACATTTAAATGTAAGTCAAAGAAACATCAGACCTAGTTAAAATAAAAATCTCTCTTCAGTTAATACTGCTATTTTGAAAAGGTCTTCTCATATGTATAGCATTTGATGTGAAATCTAAGCCTTGGTAAGCTTCCTGTTGGTCTCGTTTATTTCAGACACTTGCACTAAGCAGAAAATATTCAGTGAGGAAGTGAACTGGAAATGTGACTTTATTAATAAAGACTTAAGTATCCTTCCTATAAGATTTTCCTTTTATATTTCAGTTTTCAGACTGAAAACTATATTGTTCCTTCTCCAAAGAGTTTTATTTATTTCATGCAGCACTTCCTTCAAAAATAGCTTCTGATTTTGGAAAGAATCTTCCTGCAGACATTTGAAATTCAAACCTGATTTACTGAGTCCTTTTGATTTCTTTTTTGATTGCCTACAGGACCATGACCCATTCCAATTAACTACTACAAATGACAAAAATAATCATCTTACTAGCTAGCAGCCACTGCTACCATGGTACACTCATTTAGCACCCTATAAGCAAGTCGTGCAGAAATGAGAAACTTTAGAGAAGTTTTAAACGTGTACAAATTATTGGAAATACGAGAGTAACTTCCAGCTTTACAGAAGTCTCTTTTATGGCTGATTTTCATAATGTCTAAGCACCATGATCTTCTAGAGAGGGTATGACAATATGGAGAGGAGATGTACTATTGGATGTAATACATATTTATCAGAAAAAAATAGTCTAGGACAAAAAAAAATCTATACCTAAAAGTAGATACAGTCAGCCAAGTAATATTGTTTTTGATGAACCACATGTCATCTAAGTGTACTGAAATATACTTCTGTTATTTCGATTATTATTAGAAATACCTCATTTGTAAATGATAAATTTCTACAAAGCACATTTTTTTATTAAAAACTAAATATCTCAGACATTAAAGTAATTTACATATTTCTATTTAATTTGGAAAAAGACTTAAAAAAGGAAATGCATCCTCTCCCCTTTTTTCAAGGGGAAAATCTTCAAGGTCTATGGCAGGCAACACTTTGCCCTCTCATGCAGTGAATCTCAGACATAACTATTTCAGGAGCAGCTAAAAAAAGAATTAGACTCTGGAAAATTTTTGAAAATGTCATAGGCTTTTTGTTGTTGTTATCTTTAGAATGAGTCAGTTCTGAGGGCTTTTCATTTTTGAAATTGTAAATGTGAGAGGAAAGGTGAAAAACAGGTTTAAAAGGTGTCAAGCACTTTGGAAACCAGGAGAAATCTTTTAGTTTGACTACACAACATGTAAAAAAAAAATTGCCACCAACTAGAAATATTGTCTGTTCTCAAAGCCTTTTGTGCAGCAGAAAAAAGGATGGGTTCTAAAGTCAGGGTAATGCTCCTGAATAGGGAGATAGTGTCTGCCAAAGAGCTCTGTCACTGCTGCTGCAGAATTACTGCCTGTACACTGGAAGAAGATGTTTGTCTAAAGTTATGAGAAGTCATACAGGAAATGCTTTTCAAAGCTCTTAAGTTACTGAGAGTTTTATCCTCTTTGCATCTAAGTTGAAAATGTCTCCTCTTGTTTTGTACATGGGAAGTGTAAGTCTGTGCCAATGGCATCCTGGCTTGTATCAGAAATGGTGTGACCAGCAGGTCCAGGGAGGTGATTCTCCCTCTGTACTCAGCACTGGTGAGGCCGCTCCTTGAATCCTGTGTCCAGTTCTGGGCTCCTTACCACAAGAAGGATGTTGAGGCTCTGGAGCAAGTCCAGAGAAGAGTGACGAGACTGGTGAAGGGGTTGGAGAACAGATCCTATGAGGAGCAGCTGAGAGAGCTGGGGTTGTTTAGCCTGGAGAAGAGGAGGCTGAGAGGAGACCTCATTACTCTCTACAAGTACCTGAAAGGAGGTTGTAGAGAGGAGGGAGCTGGCCTCTTCTCCCAAGTGACAGGGGACAGGACGAGAGGGAATGGCTTCAAGCCCCTGAGCTCTATTGGAGACTCCTCCCTCCCCAGGTGTTGCTGCTTTGCCCTCTCCAAGGGATCCCTTTATCTTCCCAGCAAAGGCCAACAGTCTCTAGCTGTGCCCAGCTGGGTTATGGGCAGCGGATGCATCTCCTGGCATTGCTGCTACCCTGGCATCACCTCACTGGTGAGTCCCCATGGCACACCCTGCATCCCACGGGAGCGCAGCGGGGGGAGAAAGGCTGGGGGGCCTGGTGGCCCCCCAGCCAGGTAGGCAGGCAAGATTTGGGAGGTTGGTGGCTGCTCCACTATCAGCTCTCAGCAGGGCTGATCCCTCTGTGTGCCCTTGGGCTGTGTGGAGTCTCACTCTGGTGTGGGTGATGGTCGGTGGTGGGACAGACGCCCTTTGGATTGGGGCTCCTGGCTTGATGAACTGGGAGTCCCTGTTGTGTGCCTGCTGCTGAGGGACATGGTTTAGCAATCGATGGGAAGGGTTGGACTCAACGATCTGATGGGTGATTCTATGATTCTATGATCCAACCTGATGATTCTATGATTTAATTTTGATGGTTTTCTTCTTTCCTTTTGTTCTTCCTCTCTTCTTGCTTTGTATTTTACTTAGTTAAATGAAATGGACCAGTTTTACATTTTTTTCAGACTGTCCTGCTGAGTGTTGTGCTCCTAGGTTTATACAGCGGCTCTGAGCACTCAGTTCACCAACCAGAACTCCATGTGCAATGTAGATATCCTCCAGGCTTAGAAGCAAGAGAAATTAGATATGTAGGGAGAAGGTTGGATGAGCTGGTACAACTGGTGTATGAGAAATAATGAAAAATTAGGTAAGACTTTAGACATAAAAGCCCTTTGATGGATATGAAATAACCATAGCTTTTGTTGTTTTTAAGTTGAGAACAATTGGAACAATTCTCTGGAGCGAGTCCAGAGAAGAGTGATAAAGCTGGTGAAGGGGCTGGAGAACAGGCCTTACAAGGAGTGGCTGAGAGAGCTGGGGGTGTTTAGCCTGGAGAAGAGGAGACTAAGAGGAGACCTCATTGCTCTCTATAACTACCTGAAAGGAGGTTGTAGAGAGGAGGGAGCTGGCCTCTTCTCCCAAGTGACAGGGGACAGGATAAGAGGGAATGGCCTCAAGCTCCGCCAGGGGAGATTTAGACTGGAGATTAGAAGGAAGTTTTTCATGCAAAGGGTCACTGGACATTGGAAAAGGCTGCCCAGGGAGGTGGTTGATTCACCTTCCCTGGAGGTGTTTAAGGCACGGGTGGATGAGGTCTTGAGGGACTTGGTTTAATGTTAGATAGGAATGGTTGGACTAGAAGATTCGATGGGTCCCTTCCAACCTGGTTGTTCTGTGATTCTGTGATCTATATATCTACATGTCTATATGCCTAAGTATAAGCAAACTATAAGTTCTGCTTTAACTGTTCTTCTGCTTTCACTCTTCTTGTGCTTTCAAGCCATGATACATATCAAGATGACAACAGGCATTCCCTAAAAAAGCAAAGACATAATCCATTACCCTCTGAGGAAAACTGCTTGGTATTTGTGGTATTTAAACTCCATTTTCAAATGTAGTCAAGGGATGCGATGAGAAGTAGTAGCTCTCAGTCAAAGAAAGTAAAAGATTCCAGAAACATTGTTATAAAGGGCGGTGCAGGAATGCTCAATACCTCACACAATGTGTCTTACATTGCTGACCATCATATCTTTCACTAATGAAAAAAGATAAAATATTATCAATTTTCATTTCTTCTTAATCATTAATAGCACAGAACATAGTCACCTAAGGATGTTCCTCTTTTGCTTAAGCTGAGGTCAGTGCTGGTTTTAACTTTTCACAGAACTTCTGAAGGAACCTGTAATGAAATAACTCAGAATACGAATGAATACCTGTACCTGCAGAACTGCACATATTACAGCCTTTATACCAACAATGTAATGCTTAAGATATTTTTTTAGCTGTTTTCTGAGGAGCTAATCTTCCTAAGCTATATGAATACAAGAGTCTTTGACAAATATGTATTGTTATTAAGCAGAAGTTTAGAGCAGTGAATTCTGAGTCATGTGCAAGGAGACGGTGAAGGAGGCAGTTCTGTAACTGAAGTTTGAGAGTGATTACACTTCTGCGGTAATTTTAAAAATTCTACATGGAAGCTTTCAAATCTCTTGGCCAAGAACACATGCTATGACTGCTGGATGACCTTAGATAAATAACTTTTCTTGTTTGACAGATACAAAAGCCTGACTAATTGCTGTGAACCCTAAGAGTATCAGAGTTATGTAGATCATGGAACAGATCCTGCTTGAAGCTATGCTAAGGCACATGAAGGACAGGCAAGTAATTCCAGACAGCCAGCATGGATTGACCAAGGGCAAGCCTTACCTGAACATCCTAGTGGCCCTCAATGATCGAGTAACTTTGTGAGTGGACAAGGAAAGAGCTATGGATGCCATACAACTGGACTTCTATAAGGCCTTTGACATGGTCCCCCACAACATTCTTCTCTCTGAATTGGAGAGATACAGATCTGATGGATGGATTGTTTGGTGGATTAGGAATTGGTTGGATGGTTGCATCCAGAGGGTAGCAGTCAATGACTCAATGTCTTAGTGGAGATTGGTGACAAGTGGTGTCCCTCATGGGTCTGTATTTGGACCAGTAGTACTAGTCAATATTTTCATCTATGACAGACAGTGGATTGAGTGAACCTTCAGCAAGTATGCAGATGACAGCAAGATAAGTGGTGCAATTGACACAGTCCAGAAGGCCATCTCTCTCCTGTATTTCATCAGAATAAGTGTGCCTAGCAGGTCAAGAGAGTTTATTCTGCTCCTCTACCACACACTAGTGAGACTCCAGCTGGGAGAATATGTACAGCTCTGGAGTCCTTAGTACTAGAAAGACATGGACCTTTAGGAGTAGGTCCAGATGACAGCCACAAAAATGATCAGAGAGATGGAAAAACTCCGCTGCGAGGAAGGGTTGAGAAAGTTTTGGTTGTTCAGTATGGAGAAGAGAAGGCAATAGGGAGACATTATTGTATCTTTCCAGTACTTAGAAAGCACTTACAAAAAGAAGAGGACAAACTTTTTAGCAGGGCCTGTTGCAATAGGATGAGGTGTAATAGTTTTAAACTAAGAGAGTTGGTTTAGATTGGACATAAGGTGGACATTTTTCACAACGTGGGTAATGAAACACTGGAATAAGTTGCTCAGAGTGGGGTGAATGCCCCATCCCTGGAAATATTCAAGGTCAGGTTGCACAGGACTCTAACTGACCTGATCTAGCTAAAGATGCCCCTCCTCACTGCAGGGGGGTTGGACTAGATTGCTTTTAAAGGTCCCTTTGAATCCAAACTATTCTGCGATTCTATGTAGATGATTTGCCTAATTAACTACATTGAAATACTACTGATACTTTGTCTTCCCTTCATCTGTCTCTTGTTGATTACTATCTTAAACTCTTTTCCTTGGCATTCCTGAAAAATATACTTGTATTTAGCCAGCTCTTTATATCAAAGCAGAATGTATCTGGTTCTCAGGAAAAAGAATAGCCCATAGTTCTGACTAGGTTTTATAACATCTGTATTATTTATCACATTAAGCTTTGTCAATAGCACTTGGTAATAACAGTTTTCGCAATATTCCGTGTCAACATTTATTCTTCAGTCTCAGTATTGTCAAACTGTCAAGTTTATATTTGGGATACATCTCTTCTATAGCATTTTTTTTTTATTCCAGCATTATAGAATTTCTTTCTTTAATAAAAACGTATAAACCTTAATACTGAAAAAGAGCTATTTGGGCAGATGCTTTTACAGTCATTTTGTTGTTAACTGTGCCTTCTTAGCAGGCACATGCCTTACTTGGTATTCACCAGAATTTGAAAGCATCTTGCCAAATTTAAAACCAGATATTTATCTGACGTTATACACATGCAGTCCAGGTTGCAGTCCTTGCTGTTGTTTTGGTTGATGCTTCAACCTGCAGTAGGTCAAATTCCATTGGCAACTGTAAACATAATTCAGATCTCTTTGAAGACATTGTAGATCTAATGAGCTACTAATATTCACTGTTTTTCTAAGGCATGTGTTTAAAGCCATATCTATCCCATGGATCAATACTTTAGCGTAACAACAAAGAGGAGGAAAGTATTTTAATGATGAGACCAAAAATCAATTGGTTTTCTGTCAGGCTTGATCTATATCAAGAAGATCAATCGAGATGCTCCAAAATGCTGACAGAATATCTTTGAAGAGAAATCAAAGCCAAGATAAAATACTAAAGTAACTAGATTTTGAAAAGGGACCATGACAAAGTCCTAAGTGATTGCATATTAAAGTAGAGGATAGACCTTTATTTTTAGCTTTGTTTATGTTTAGGCTCTCATTCATAGATGTACTTTTTAGTAGATTCTCAGATGGAACATTTAGCTGTGTTCTTCAATAAATATGGTTATACCTCCATAGTATCAAAGGAAAAACAAACAAACCTAGATTACCTGTGGGACTTATTTTGGATTTGAAATGATACAGGTGAAATGAGATTAAGTTTGTAAGAAATTACTGCTATAATGTAGTTTTCTCTGAATTTGTTTAATTATTTCATGACCCATGACATACCAAGGTTATGTCTTGTTCCAGCCCTTTCCTCTAATCTCCAGAGCCTGGGATCCCTGAATGCCAGTCTTGCTGGTAAAGACTGAGAGATTTGGTACTCCCGTCTTTTCCATGTCCTGCCTCCATCTCACAGAATCACTAAGTCAGAAAAGACCCACAGCATCACTGAGTCCAACCATTCCTACCAGTCACTAAACCATGCCCCTCAGCAACTCATCCACCCATCTCTTAAATACCTCCAGTCATTGAGCAATGAGCCCACACTTCACTTAGTCTTCTTTTGTCTAGGTTTTTTAAGTCCAAATACCGATGACTCCATCTATAAGATCCTGTGCACTATCAGTAAGCTGATCTTAAGGAAGGGTTACAATGCAAAAACATCACTGGGTATAATATATCGACTGCTACCTCCGAATATGAAGTTACAAGAAGGAGCAAACTACCAGCTATAGCAGAGCCCTGGAATCTTGTTTCTTGCTTTGTGACTGCAAGTGTGAGATACTGCTACATCAGGGTCATGATATCCTGCACAAGGAGAGATTATCATGTTGCAGATGGTTCCATGTCTTGCAGTCTGAGTGCCAGGGTAGCCTGACAGATTTGTGGAAGTTGTGGGGTGATTTCTGGTACTGAAAAGCAGCCTCACTTCAACCTAGGTCCCACCACGGCTCTTCTGATACCACTCCACTTAGCACCATCACAGATAGTGGTACGCTTAGTAGAGAACCAGGCTGACAGCCTTGCAGGTGTTGGGTGACAAATTTTGAACATCTCCATCACAGAGATGCTTCCTTGTGCATATAGCTTAGGGAAGGCTTCTGGTCTTGGTGCCAGACAAGTAATTGGGAGGGATTACCTATAACTTGTCTTGTTCTACCTCCTCTATTATAATCCTCCTCTTTCAGTGCAGGATGTGAAAGAATAGCCAGAGAGGAGCAGAAAAAGCAATGTTTCAAAGCATTTTGTTTTGGCAGTATTGGCCTGCACTGAGGCTGGTGATGTCAATACACAGGTTCACATCAATTTGATGAAAATGTATTTTATTTATGTTCATGGAAAAAAACCCAAAAAAAGATGACACAGTTGTAATAGTTCTGGTCAGTGCTGTTTGTTTTCAATGTGCTTAGTTTGTTAGAAAAACATCAGTCTGCTAAAACTCTAATAACAAATTAGCAATAATAAAAGAAAAAATAACATTGGCAAAACAAAAATAACTACTAACAATATTAGTAATCGGTAACATTACTAATAACTTAAAAGGAGAAACCTCTGCGGAATCCCGGTCTTTAGGTGAAAAAAACACTTCTGGCAACACTCCCTTGACTAAATACATCTTCATTTGAGCTAAGAATATCCCTGATATACATGCTAGTAATGTATACAGCACCACTTGCTAGAGTAAGGTGTTATTTTTCACATAACGCATGACACTTTTCTTTTTAATGTAACAGAAAAGTACATTAATTTGAAATCCAGGGAGTGGAAGGGAATACAGGCTTTAAAATAGCAGGAAGGTAATTCTTAATAGCTTTGTCAACTCTAACAGTAGTTCCAGGTCACAAAAACTCCACCACACTAATGATTGTCATTAATTTAACCAGTGCTTAAAAGGCAAAAAAGTTGGCATATGCCCCCGTAAGGTCTTTATTTTTCCCATTGGATAAAAAAAAATTAAAAATCTATGCACATGTTCCAACTGTTACAAGCAATGATATTTATTAGGCTAAGATTGCTTCATTCATTTTTAAGCCCCTGACTATCATTAAGACTCAGTTCATGCAGAATTTCAGCAACTATTACTTTAATTTATTTTAAAATAAGTTGTTTATTTAATGATGCTATCATAAGTTTATAGACAGATAATTTTTTTTTTTTTAACCTGGTTCAGCTACCATTTTTGGAAAAAAAACATTGATTTTTCATGAAATTATAAGGTTTTAGTGCTGGAACTTAAAAAACATCTCATTTTTAGGAGTATTGTTTGCTGAGATATTCATTAGACAGTGAGGATACGCTTTAGGAGTTTTGTATCAATAAACGATTTAATATTTTACCTCCTAATCATCCTATTCTTAGTTGTTAACATTGTAGAATTTATGTTCTGTTCTCCTTCTTAATCAGTAGTGAAAAAACATTGTAAGATGGGCTGGAAGGACTGCAAAAATCTGTTAAATTATGGGTCTCTTAAAACTGAACTTCAAGTTACTTTAATTTGTGAGTTCAAAAAGTATTGTGATCTTATTTTAAAAAGTGAAGTTATATTGGTACTAAAATTAACAGCCGAACTGCAGGTGATGTTAACTGAATTGTTTGAGAGGTATGAAATTTCTTTAGCCTGAAAGATAAATATATATATGATAATAAACCTGCCTATAAATTACAATTTTCTCTGCATTATATGTAGTTCTTCCTTATTTCCATGATGCAGTCTTCAGCCTCTGTGCCATAATTGCCTAAAATTTACATTCCACAATCATATCCTGCTCTTATACAATATTATCACTGTGGAAAAAAGGATGAATAAAACTGATTTTGATAACAAGTACCTTGTGACACTATTTTTTTTTTAAATAGTAATTCAATGCTACACAACAGGTAAAGATTTCATTTAGTTTTTAAAAAAGATGGAGCCAAATTTACCCATTAGTGTCTCAGTTTTTCTGAAATCTCTGAGATAGTGCCTCATAATCCTTTCTATAATTAAATCTTAACAGTTTTGTGAACAAAGGACAAGTTACATGCCAAGTTTTATCCGTAATTGCAGAGAAATATATACCACAAATAAATTTTCTAGGGTTTCTGGTTTGACTTTTTTTAAAAAACAAGAAATCAAGAATTCTTGTTAACACTAAATGCACAATTTGAAACTATCTGATACTTTGGAACAGGTTCAACATTTCCTCTAGTGCAGAATGGTTTGTGAGGAGTACTCTCAGATGTACATGGAGGTGTGATTATGAGAATACCTGCCACATCTACACAACACTTCTAGCTTTACTGTACATATGACAGCATGTTCACAAGTGCAGTGCATGTTAGTCCTAGCATGAGTTGGCCAGACCTCTAACCATCTGCCCTGATATGCATAGACCTGAGTACAAGAGGAAATTTTCAGGGGTGAAAGTGGGTAGCATTTTTCTAAGGCTCTTTTCAAAAAACAGTTTGGCTTTTGGAACAGCCTAACTTCAGCAGCAAAGAACAATGAGAACAATATGGAGGTACAGAGTTATGTTTGGGGATGTACCAGGTTTTGGTCTGCCTCTACTTATCTCAAGGTCATTATAGATATTGTCATAATTTCTAGTAGTACAGTACATCTTTGAGTTTTATCCTGGAGGCAAATGCTGTTTTCAGATTTTTTTCACAGGTAGGAATGCAGATGACAAACCAGTCATATGTAGATTTGCATTTACTTTACAAAACATCTTGGTCTGTAGAAAATGCTATCCATCTATGTAGTAAATACTCTAAGACTTTTGACAAATATTTTGAATTTTATTTTAAATGCACATTTGAATCATAGCCTTAGCATATTAAGAACAAAACTTTTGTGGCATAGCACTCCATTAACCTTTCTCTGAAACATAATGTGCTTATTTTCACATTCGCCACAAAAATCTGTCAATATAGAATTTTCAGCAGTGTTCCAGAGAGACATCTTTCATCCTAGTACATGCACATATGAACACCTGCTGGCCCATGTTGGAAAAGTCTCAGAGGCAAGAAAAGAGTCTCTCATGTGAATCCAAGGATTACTCAGCAATGCCTGCTGCTGTCTTGAGCAAACACATTAGTCTGGTGCTTAAAACAGATGCAGGTCATGTTCTCTGGGCCAACAAATGCAGACAAGACTGTTGAATTGCCATCTGTGCCTAATCTGTCACTAAAGAGCAAACAAGGGTGTTCCAGCCTTTCAAAGGAAATGCTTACTGGTAGGAACATGTGCCACATTAGAAGGCCCTCCAGTCACAGGGCTTTCTTCAGTTGTGCCTTCTGTTTGATTGCTTTTTTAATTCCTTCTCCAAAGCACTTAACATTATTCTTACATGCTACAAGGCTGCTCAACTTATTTGGTTTCTTTCTTTCTTTCTTTCTTTCTATTTTTATTATTTTTAAACATATTATTATTATTACCATCATCATCATCTTTCCTCTTAGGGTATTATCCATAACATAATCTTAATTTAAAAAAACAATTATTCTTGTTGACGTGGTAATCCCAATATACATATACCTTCCTCCAAAACTCCTATACTGAACACTGAATGAATGGATTTTAACTGTAAAGTATTTTTAAATAATTAAGAGATTTATAATCAATTAATCTAAAAATTGGATGCTTCTCTGGCCAGGATAGCTATTTTAATCACCATAAGCACTTATTTGAAGCATTAAATGCTAAAAAATTAAAATACTTTCCTTGTGAAATTTATTTTTAGTACATTACAGCAGTTACGTAATTTCTGGACATGCCTGTTCTACTTAGCCATCTTCTCCTAGAGAAGTTCTGTTTTTTAAAGTATGATTTAACTATGTGCATACTTTGGAATGTAAAAATTCACAGGAAGTACTTTCAACTGTATTATTTTAATATATTATCTGAGGGAATTTTTTAGAGTCACTTCACACTGCAGTATGTTTTCAAGAGAAATGTTCTGCCAAAACCATTAGTTTGCCAGTGGGTTTTTTAGTCTTTATTTCTACACTAGAGATACTTCTGTGGATAAAAAGTAGACTTTACCCTGTTAAAATCCATCTCTTCTCTGAATCTCTCCTACGTATACACTAATTCATGCAGCTCCCTCTATCTAATCGCCCATCATCAAAGAAAAGATGTAATTTCATAAACCATGTATTATGACTCAGCTACTGTAGCAACTAGAAAAACATATAAAATTACTTTCTCTCTAGAGGCAAGAAGTCTCCCTGATAATTAGGCAAGGCTGCAGAGAAAATTAGTGAAAACAAGTTCAAGATAAATCCCCCTGGATTTTAAAATATGTGGATGAGAGGCTTGTCCTTTATGAAGTTATAGGACCTGAGAATTAAACCTGACATACTTTGGGTTATTGTAATTTATCTAACAAACTACTTGGCTACCTGTTATCATGAGGAGAGTAATTTTGTTGCACCTTCCATTCTGCTGTTAATATATAGCAAAGTGGACAATTTGCTAACCTTTCAAAAGTCTGCATGAGCTTGATCACCCACAAAAGAAGCAAAATTTTGAAGATAAAGATTTCTAAGGAGAAAATTTACTCTGTCAGTGCATGAAGTCCTCATGAACTTCCCATAACCTTGCAAGATTTCTGGCCAAGAATGCCCTTTTTCTGAAACTTACAGTTATATTTCAGTGTATCTCTGTCTCCTCAGACTACTGATTATAAGTAGATTGTCTTGTACATTTAAGAGCAGGACAACTGTAGCCTGTAGTTTTCTGAACCTAAAAGGGAGGAGGTTCCGTTCTAGAATGGTAACACTTCCTTTCTATGTATCTCTGCCAAATTCCATGGCATATTCAGTGACATGCCAGAGAACTGGGAGATAAGGCCCAGTCAACATGGGTTCACAAAAGGCAGGTCTTGCCAAACTAACCTGATCGCCTTCTATGACAAAGTGACTCAGCTGCTGGACGAGGGAAAGGCTGTGGATGTGGTCTTCCTGAACTTCAGTAAAGCCTTTGACACAGTTTCTCACAGCATTCTGCTATGGAAACTGTCAGCCTCTGGCCTGGACAGGCGCAGACTCTCCTGGGTAGAAAACTGGCTGGATGGTCGGGCCCAGAGAGTGGTGGTAAATGGTGTTAAATCCAGCTGGAGGCCAGTGACAAGTGGTGTTCCCCAGGGCTCAGTGCTGGGTCCAACCCTCTTCAATGTCTTCATCAATGACCTAGATGAAGGCACTGAGTGCACCCTTAACAAGTTTGCAGATGACACTAAGCTGTGTGGAAGTGTGGATCTGCTGGAGGGTAGGGAGGCTCTGCAAAGGGATCTGAACAGGCTGGACTGCTGGGCTAAGTCCAGTGGCATGAGGCTTAACATGGCCAAATGCCGGGTCCTGCACTTGGGGCACAACAACCCTATACAGAGCTACAGACTGGGAGAAGTCTGTCTAGAAAGCTGCCTGTAGGAGAGGGACCTGGGGGTGTTGGTTGACAGCTGACCGAACATGAGCCAGCAGTGTGCCCAGGTGGCCAAGAAGGCCAGTGGCATCCTGGCTGGTATAAGAAATTGCGTGACCAGCAGATCCAGGGAGGTTCTTCTCCCTCTGTACTCAGCACTGGTGAGGCCACTCCTTGAATCCTGTGTTCAGTTCTGGGCCACTCACCACAAGAAGGATGTTGAAGCTCTGGAGCAAGTCCAGAGAAGAGCAACAAAGCTGGTGCAGAGGCTGGAGAAGAGGTCTTATGAGGAACGACTGAGAGAGCTGGGGTTGTTTAGCCTGGAGAAGAGGAGGCTGAGGGGAGACCTCATTGCTCTTTACAAGTACCTGAAAGGAGGTTGTAGAGAGGAGGGTGCTGGCCTCTTCTCCCAAGTGACAGAGGACAGGACAAGGGAGAATGGTCTAAATCTTCACCAGGGGAGATTTAGGCTAGACATTAGGAGGAAGTTCTTCACACAAAGGGTCATTGGGCACTGGAATGGTCTGCCCAGGGAGGTGGTTGATTCACCTTCCCTGGAGGTGTTTAAGGCACGGGTGGATAAGGTGCTGAGGGGCATGGTTTAGTAATTGTTAGGAATGGTTGGACTCAATAATCCAGTTTGTCTTTTCCAGCCTTGTGATTCTATGATATTGCATCCACTATAGACATCTCTGTAAACATATCTCTATTTAGACTATGTACATAAAATATTGACTGTACTTTATATTCAGTATGGTTCTGTGCTCCCAAACTATATTCTGTAGAGACAGTGACATTGAGAAATCAGTGTGTGGAATTTTTTAAAATCTCTCAAGCATTTATGAGCAGTTTTTATGTACTCTGATCTATCTAGAACTCATGGCACTGGAATATAATTGTCTTCTTGAACCATCCTTTGGGATGTATGGTGGAACTTGATTGTAGTCTTGCCTTGTATAGGTAATTCAGTTTCCCCAAACTCACATTAACAGAAATGAAAACTTATCTGGGAACAAAACCTAAATAAATTCCTTTTTTTGCTTGCAGGAGAGTCTCCTCTGTCACCATTGTTGTTTTCTAAACAATGACAAAACACCATTGTGACCCTAAATGATGTTTTAATTTTGATAATCTGTTCTTTCAAGGAGGAAAATGTTCTGTTGGACTCTGACTGGATTTGCATGCTAAAGTTGAGCAGATGGAAAGCTACTTCTACTACTCCCACAGCAGTGAGATTCAGAGAGCTGGTGCTTTTCACTTCCCAGGAATTTTTACTGGCTTAAAATTTTCCTCCTCCCACTCCCAACCCTCAATCCTCCTCAGAACTGAAACCAGCTTCTCTCCTCTTTTTCAGTTCTTACTTCCTAGTAACAACTAAACCCACCCCAAATAAGAGCTAGGGTAGATACACAAGGTACACAAACACGTTTCTTTTGCAAATGTGCATCCAGAGTTTTCTAAACACATTATGAATGGATTAAACCCACTGTCATAGGTAGAAGTATTAAGTAAAAGACTATTATTTTACCTGCAGAAAAATCAAAGCTCAAAAGAATTTTGCAACCTGCTTATCATCATTCAGCATGCCAGAACTGGAGTGGAGACAAACCCGCAAGTTTTCTGGGGTTATAGGTACATTATTCATGCTTTCTGGAAATATTTTTATCTCTTAAGTATCAAACGGTTAGGACTATGAAACTATTTAGGACATGTCCTAAAAGAGATGTCTCTCAGGAGCCAAAACAACTTAGTGGCTTAGCGTCCAGCTGTTATTTGCTAGGGAAATTGAAAGTTGCAGTGTGGTCCTTTCAGACTGCTGTCATTTGGTACTAAAAGCTCTGCTGAACAGAGAAGGTTTTCAGGAAAGGAATCAAAGCTTGGGTTTAACAAAAAGCTACAATTAAAAAAGAAACCTTTTTCTGCAACAGAAAAGTACTCTACTGAAAAATACCTCTTAAATTAGCAATGCTGAAATACCTCTATTCCCATACTTTGCAGCTTTCTGATTACTTTCCAGTACCAGAAGGGGGGCCTACAGGAAAGCTGAGGAGGGACTGTTTACAAAGGCTTGTAGTGATAGGACTAGAAGTAATGGGTATAAACTGGAGAGGGGCAGATTTAGACTAGACATAAGGAAGAATTTCTTCACCGTGAGAGTGGTGAAGCACTGGCACTTGTTGCCCAGGGAAGCTGTGGCTGCCCCATCCCTGAAGGTGTTCAAGACCAGGCTGGATGGGCCCTTGCGCAGCCTGGACTGGTGGGAGGTGTCCCTGCCCATGGCAGGGGAGTTGGAACCAGACAATCTTCAAGGACCTTTCTAACCCAAATGATTCTGTGATTCTATGATTCAATGATTCTATGAATACACTAGAATAGTGCCGCTGCAGGAAAAAAACTGCAGCTGAGCTCTAAGGAGGAGGCAGGAGGAAAGGCTCTGTTGCCGGAGTTGGGAGAATATGTTAAGAGCAATCACTTTCCCCATGGCTGCCCCCTGGGTGTGCAGCGCTGCCGACAGGGAGCAGGGGGATCAGTCCTGGGAATCCGGCACTACTCTTTCAGGAGAGCAACAGCAAAACCAAAGGGGCAGGGAAAGGGGATGTTTCTTCATGTAGAGAAAGAGTATCCATAACTGCTTAAGGATTTCCATGCAGAGTATTTGTGATTTTTATATAATTATTTAGAGAAAAGAGCTCAGAAAAGATATCCAAGCAGGTTGTGTTCCCTCCTTCCCTTCCTCTTCTGCAGGTTAACCTTCGTCCTTCTAGGGTGTGGAAAGGTGAGGAACCACAAGAGGGTAGTCCACAGCCGCAGTGCTGTTGTCGCTGTTTACTCCAGACATCTTTTCTTCCTTTTTCTTGTTGTATTTCCGGTCATTCTCATACTGTTTGAAGAGATACTCGTTGGTGTTGTGGGGTGCACTCATCCCTGGTTTGCAATACCCTGCCATGTTCATGGGACGCAGGCGCTTGCTTGCCTCTTTCCATACTGCTGCTGGTATGTGCCGCTTGTATGGTATGGCCCACCAGAGCTTCTCCATATTCCAGACCCGCATTTCCTCACTACCAGCTGCCTGATCTTGGCGAAGTCGCTTAGTGCCTTGTTTTTTTTGGTGATGCCTCTTCCTTTTTTGTCTCTGCTGGTGTTTCTTCCCAGGCAGCTTATGCCATGGTCCATGCACAGCAGGCCAGTGCTGGCCACCCTGTCTTCTGAAGCCATTGGATGTACGTGCACGAGAGTCCTGCTCCACAAGGTGTCTTTCTCTCTTCTTTTGCTCTAAATCATTGTGCCTGTGAAAATACCATTTCCCCAGTGATGCCTTTGCTGCTGTTGCCTTCTGCCCTGATAGTCCTATCGTGCCACTAGAGCGAGCAAAGTACGTCACCCACCTACACCTGCTTCTGCCCTCCTTGCCTGTTGCCACTGCCCTCACCTTAATGTGCCTCTTCCTGCTGCCCAGGATTGACCATGGCTGGCAGTGTGACATGGCTGGGTGGGCTGTTTCAGGATTGGTCTCCTCTACTGTTGTGGTTTCTCTGCAGCAAGAGCACCATCCTTGTCCCAGTGGGGGATGTTTAGCTGGAGGCATAGGACAGAACCTTGTGACTTACCGGTTCATGCTTGTACCCTGCTGTCCTGCAGAGGGTCTTCACCGGACTTGGCCACATCCAAAGTGACACTTTTCCTTGCCACTCCGTCGATGGAACCAGAGGGGCAAGTTTGTGACATCATCATGATGGTTGTGACTAGAAGACTAGTCTTTATGACCTCAGCGTCAGTCAGCTGCACAGACAGGGTGCATCTATACCAGGTCTAGCTTAAATGTTAATTACTCCTAATTTTTGCTTATCTCAAAGCATCTTGTAAAAGTAACTGAATGTTATTCTGGCCATGTGTCAGAGAAAGCTGCAGAGGGACTAAATATGTTTCAGAAGCTCGTGCACAATATCAGGTCTGCTGAACAACCTTTCTCACAGTCCTGACTCAAAATCCTTCATCCAGTCCTTTGCTTTAGTGGTTGAAATTAATTCCTGCCTTTTTATTGTGAAAGGTAGCAAGATGGATAGCAGGCCTATCTCAAGATTGGTTTTCTACACATAAGAGATTTGCATCATACCAGGTGCTATTTGTAGCATCTCTTCTGTTGGCTTCCTGGGGTACAGGGTAAATAAATAGATTTGTCTGCTATGGTAAGACAAAAAGCTTTATTAAAGACATCTAGGCTGAAGACAGGTGTTATAAAATACACTGTATTATTGAAAAACAGGTAGTGTGTCTTCATTCTGACCATAAAAATATGAGTGGAAGTTTTTTGTGTTTGTCTCTGTGGAAGTTCACAAGGCTTCTGTAGCTAGGAAGAGGTGAGGATTTATTGGTTTAGCCTCCCTCTTCACCCACTGATACTGTCAGGCTTGTGGTTTAATAGTAAATGATGCAAATCCACATTTAGACCAGAATCTGTTGCTGTCTTTTGCTGAGGATTCTGAATTTTCACACTTAATTATTTGTGTAGTATTATGCCCCGAGACATAAATCGTTCTGATGGCATTTTGAGTCTATTTATTTAAATATAAAATAAGAAAAATATAATTTTAAATAACATCTTTAAAAAATTCCATGAAAAAAATCTTTCTTTTTTTCTATTTTCTTGACTGATTTAAAACAGATAAAAAAGCAACCAGCTAAACAAAAATAAATCTGCTCAATATTCATTTGTTTTGCTCCTGAGTTTCCCATTCCTTCAGCTTTCACTAATGATGAAAGGAAAAAAATGTGCATAGGATTAAATTTACCAAACAGAAACAATCACCTCTACCCTTGATGTTCAGCTTTGATATATCAACTGTTGCTATCTATCAACACACGATGGCAGTAGTTGTCCACAAAATGTTTAATGATATGCATTCATAAAACAAAATTTTTTTTTTTTCTAGGGGTAGTTACTGAGCTCAGCTCCATGGTAATAAAAAAAAAGAAAAAGAGTAAGAAGAACAAAACAAACAAAACCAAAACCAAAATAATAACAGAAACTCCAAACCAACCAACCAACCAAAAACTAAAAAGAAAAGTTCACAGTTTTTCTTTATCAAGATGGCCTTTATTAAAGTATCCCTGTCTGTTATTCCAGATACAGTTTACAGTGTATGATCTTAAAAAGTGATGTACAAAGTGTCAGTCTGTTGACGTTATTAACCAGAGTGACTTTTTTGAAAGCTTTCTCTGGATTATCACGTTAACTAGAGAAGGTTCTGTAGTAATTCTTTGCTTTCTGTTCAGATTATAGCACTTCTGGGATCTTCCCACATCAAATGAAAGATTCCTTTGTCATCTAACAGTACTCCAACATCTGTGGTCAATTCTGAGTGAAATATCAAAGATGCTTGCTGGAGAGACATAATGACTAAGCAAATACAACTTTTTGCAATATGCATTGTCACTTCATTTTCAATATGTCTTTTTGATATGTAAAAGTATTCTCACAATGATCACTTTGGTTGGATTTGATGTCATTACTTATCTTCTTGTTGAACACTGACAGCTTTAATCTTTTTGCAGGATATGTCATTGTGGATTTCCTTTAGATGAACTCTTTGATACAAACTAGACATTTAGCATCAACTCCCTGTAAATTAAAGTAATTGCACATTGTCAGAAGACTAAGATTCATATGGATCTGTCTAGCTGATTCAAATTGGTCCAGTGGCTGAAGGCATTTTTGAACTGATCCCTCGATTGTTCTACTGAGGCAACCCTGAATCCTCCCAGTGCCAAAAGCTAGCAGCAGAAATAGATATATCCCTCAAAAAAAAAAAAAATAAAAAAAATCCCAGGTTAACATGATTTACTAAGAGGAGCACAGGGTAGCATATCTACGTTGTTTCATACATCTGATATCCTCCCAGTGCAGTTCAATCCCTCAGGCCAAGAAATGATTTACAACTTATTCATTCTTTCTGCTACGGTCCCAGTAGATGTCATCAAAAGATGTCAAACACATAGCTGCTGCACTGAGCTGTCTATGAAATGTAAGAGCAATCTTTTTCTTTTGAAATCAGTACTTGTTTTACTTTTGCTAACAGATTTTTGTGATTTGCTAATAGAGCTTTTCTAAGACCACAGACTCCCTAGCAGAGAAAGACTTCCAGAACTTACTGCTGAAGAAACAAGGTCCAATCCACTTCCTTGCCTTTAGTACATGTCCAGATATGAGTGGTGGAAAGGAGCAGTAGATTGACTCATATATGACTTAAACACATAACTTTGAAGTTACTAGTTCTAACCTCTAAACTATTTTTTGAAGTAGGAAGAACATAACATTAACATCCATTAACAATATAAAGGGGAACACAACTGATGTTCTGTACCTACATTGAATAGAATTAATAATACATATAGAGTACACTTAGACTTGTGAACTTTCATCAGTATATTGTCCTTACCAATGGATTTGTTTGTTTTCAGTAAGAATCAGAGATTTCTAGTACAAGCACAGCACTGGGGTCAGTTTCTAGTCTCAGTTTTTTCCCACTACATAGTTTTTTCAAGGCTCTTAGCTGTTCTGGGTTTATCTATGTTTTGCTAAAAAATTATGTCAGAGACTTTACTGAAGTCCAAGTATGCTACATTGATAGCCTTTACCTCATCCAGTAAGTGGGTAGCCCTGTCACAGGATGCAATCAGGTTAGTTTAGTAGGACCTGCCTTTCATAAACCCATGCTGACTGGGTATGATCACCCAGTTGTCTTGTGTGTATTGTGTGATAACACCCAAGTTGACATAATTCATGATCTTCTCTGGCACTGAGGTTAGACTGACAGGACAGTAGTTTCCTGGATCCTCCCTCTGGCCCTTCTTGTAAATGGATGTCACATCTACCAGCCTCCAGTCAAGTGGAAGTTCCCCAGTCAACCAGGACTGCTGATAGATGATGGAAAGGCGTTTGGCAAGAACCTCTGTCAGCTCCCTTAATACTCTCAAGTTGATGTCATCTGGTCATATAGAATTATGAATGGCTAACTGACCAAACATGTATTTAACCATTTCCTCATGGATCATGGGAGCATAATTCTGAGGCTGAGTCCCCAGAGAACATCTTACCCTACTCTTAAAGACTGAGGTAAAGAAGGCATTAAGTACCTCAACCTTATCCTCGTCCTGTGACAATGCTGGGCTCATTACATGATTACAGCCTGTTCTGAGAACTTCTGCTTGCCTGCTAGGAGCTGGAAAACCTCTTTACTTGAATCAGAGTGCAAGGCACTGTTTGCACCTATAGTAATTACATAAACTTGACTAGCTAGCTGTCTTTGGATGTCTTCGGAGATGAAATTGCACTGTGATATTAGGACTTTTTTAGTAATAAGCTTGCCTGCATGACATTGACCTCATCTGTGAGAACTCCAAAAGATTTGTTAATATTGCAGGTTGTAGATTAGGCAATGTTGAACCTGTCTCTGTATCAGTGACACGAGCACATAGACATTGAAATCCAACACAGAATCATAATTATTTTTCAAAGTGTGCCCCTAAGCTTGCCTAAAGCTTGTGTCTGATAATAGGCATGTGCCTAACCAATATGAATGCACAGAAAGTGATAGTGGGTGCAAACTCTGACTAGTATTTTGAAAGTAACACATTTGTACTCTGAGAGATCATAACCTTCTGGAGACAATGTCCACTATCAGTATAACACACAAAAAGAGACAGTTGTTTCAAAGAAAACAACACCTTAACAGAACAAGAAATATTTTTCATTCTCAATATTAATTTTCACTTGACTGAGAGAACGTATATAAAACTGATTATGTATATACTGACTGAATAGGGAAGCTGAGTCCCAAAGGCACAGCAAAATGGCTGCAGAAGAAAGCACTGCCTATTTTATGTATTTAAAGATGCATTGCACATCATTCCTTTGACCTCTAAACACAGTCCGATAGGTTCAGGTTTTATACCTGAAACAAAGACTATGACTAGTAAGGTTGTCTGTTTTGGGGTTTTTTTTATTTTTTTTTTTTTTTATTTTCCCCACCACTTAAAAGAGGGAGTGATTAGTGAATGGCTGTGTATGTTTTTCTTGCTGGCTGCCAGGTTAATCTGTGACAGTTTCTCAATTAGGCTATTTTACATGAGAATTTTACTAGCCAGATAATATAGAAAGGAAGTTTATCAAAGATACAGAAAGCAGCCTTGGGCCTTATCAGCATTACAAAGACTGCAGAGGTATAAATAAATATTTTATGTACTTTTGGGGAGTAACTTGATATAAATTTATTCTCTGTATTTCATTATTGATTCAAGGAAAGTTTCTGTTTATCAAAGAAAACAAAGGAATGTTTAAGGAAAGAGCTAGAAAAATGGATGTAAAAGTACTAAATTAAATGAAAAGTGGATACATATTCAATTGTGGACACATATTTTGTTTTTATTTGTTTGTTTTATCTTTCTTGTTATAATAGATTTTAACATATAAAAGTATTTAACTCTAGAATTCATACATTAGATCTGAATAATTCAGAAAAACAAATTTACATTTACATTGATCTTTCATTACCCTCAGTACAGCTTTTCTAGTAAAATATTTTTCTTGATATTGCTATACAACTTACAGTTGGGTAGATAATGGAATTGTCCTTTAGCCTTTCATATTATTCTTTCTATCTCAGTAATCAATTTTATTATTAATAGAAATATCTCCCAAGCTATTGAGGTTTTGGAAAAAAAGGTATTTTGCTTAGTGTAGCAATGAGTTAATAATTTGTCTTTAAGGTTTCCATAGTTTATGACTGTATTGGCTTTTATCAAAGCTTACATGAGGTTACCAACTGGCAAACGGGGTAGACACATGTATGCATAAGGTGTTTTGCTCAGGTTGATGGGATTACCATCCAGTCTGATGTCTTCAAGAGCCCTGCGTACATAATTAAAATCTTTCATTCTGCAGAAAGTGTCTTCATGCATCTCTTGAATGTTGTTGTTCTAAAAAAAAAAAAAAAAAAAACCACAAAAGCTATCAGAAAAGTCTTCTCTTTGAAGAATAATTTATGGATATATTTTCAATACCTAAAGAGACACTTGTTCTAACCCAAGGGCCCAAATTGTGATTGCAAGTCATTAACAGAGAAATATCCCAAGCAATGGAAAATTTACTGGCCAGTGCAAAGCTTCAAGATCAAGTAACTCAAATAACTGAGACAGGTTTTTCAGAAGGGGTCTGATAGAAGTACAGAGTGTTTTCATTTCTTGGATCATATTGAAGAGCCTTATTTACAGAAAATGGAACCAGTTTAGACCAGTCCAAAACCCACAGAATCATAATTATCATCCTGACAGCTCGATACGCCTCAGCCTGCAAAGGCACAGATCTGTAATTTGAACTCTGATGGATTTCTTTTCCCCAGGCCCTTTCACATTACCTTAACATCCATCAGTATATATACTGGAAAAAAATGAATGCTTTGGGTTTTATTCCTTTGATGTAAATTCCTCTTATATACCTTATTTTTACTGAGCTTTTTTTTGCTTGAATTAAACTATTTTCAGCAATGAATTGCTAGAATACAACATTGTCTGAAATTGAGACTAAAAAGGACATCTCCTAAAATGAAGGCTGTCTAAAAATTTTTTTCCTCCATCATTCCTTTACCATCAGAAATTGGTGTTGGAAAAAAATCCATCTCTCTAGCTTTAGCCTGTAGCACGTAGCACTGAATGTTTAATTTACAGCTATGGGCAGGTGAGAAAAGCAGTCAGCTAGCAGGCAGAATATTTCTACAGATCTATTTATTGAAGGATGGAAGTCAAATTATGTACAGTACACCAGGACATTTATTCAAAGCTTTTTTATTGTATTTTGTAATAAATAAAAATGCCTTTTGATGGTCAAAACTGCGCATTGGTACAAGAGCCAATAAAGGGAAAGAAGCACGGATGGAAAAGGTTGACATGGGTAAAAGCAAATACAAAAAATAGTAATGATAATGGATGGAGTGCTCCAACACAGTCAAATGGAAAAGTTTAGCTGAAAAACTGTTAACAGCAGGGAATGACGTTTATTAAAGGACTGAAGTTCACTGGTACAGATACAACCAATTTATAAAGTAACTTTCTTTTGGTATCTATAAGAATTCCTCCTGAAAGGTTTGTATGAGCAGTGTGAGGGACTTCTGTCTTTGAAATCTCGTAGGCTGATGTTGTCCTTAAGAACTGTTAACCTAACTTTAATCTGTATAAATAAACCTAGAATTTTAGATTTGTAAAAATTGGGTTACAAATTCTAAAAAATAGTGCTTAGCTGAACTGATTTTACTTCCTTCAAATACCGCATTCAGTAGTTAACTGTATGTTTCCAATATTTTCTTTAGTTGATTAAGTATACATTTGGATAAATAGAAGAAAACAAGACAATAGGTATCCTTTCCAGCTTTACGTACTGTTTGTACATGATCTATAGCAGCATTGCTTTTGCAGCCTACCTGCAGATGAAGAACTTGGAGGCTTTCAGGAAGCGGCAATGGAATGTGATCCAGGTTATTGTCGGTGATGTAAAGACGCTGCAGTTCATGCAGGTCCTAGAGGATGAAGTTAAAAGGGAAAATGTCAGAAATTTTTTAAAATGTCTGGGCGGTAAGTTCAAAATCCCTTACTGCAGTGAGCTCTGCTGGATACAGCAGGATACAGTTGAAAATGCAGAAATTCAGACAGTCATGAACTGTCGTTTGCACAGGCAACAGAACTGTTACTGTTAAAGATCTGGATTTTAACAAGAGATTTTTTTGATTATAACAAGGGGGAAAAATGAAATACTTAGATACTTAATAATTAGAGATGCAGTTTTAATGATGATGTTCTAAAGTGAAAATACTGCTTTACCCAGTCATTATGCAGAATGTTCTATCTGTTCTGTCCTGTTCCGTCTGATTTCTTGTTTTTGTGACAAGCTTACTTAGTTTTACAGAAGCGTTGAAGCAAATTATAACTGTGTAAGAAATGTTTGAGCTAAAATTAATTTTCACATTCCATTTTAAAAGGTTAATAATCTTCTCCTTTGACTTAGGGAGCTGCTTGAAGAAGCAGATTCATCCAGTACTTATAACAATAATAAGATATGAGCTTGACTAGGTCAATAAGGCTCAGCAGAATATTCTCATTTTGGTCCCTTTTTACACATGAAAGTTATCATGGTACCTAACAGATTCTTTGAGTGCAGTGTCCTAGTTTAACTCCAATTGAAAGAACTCAGAGATACTAGGGGAAAGGTTCTTGCCAAATATGGAAGATAAAGGCCAGGAACCCCTCACGGTTAAAATCAAGATAGTGTAGAATAAAAGGGTGCTAGACCAGTGTATCCACTTGGGGGGGACTGCTTTTGCCCATCATTCCTACTCCCAACACCTGCCATGCATTGGGCTAGGAGAAAATACCTGATTCTGCAAATGCTGTTGGTTTCTTTATTAAGAAGCTGAAGGAATATAGAGATGGCTGCTTACATCTACCTTCTGAAATACAATTGAATGGTGCACGTTAGCCAGGTCTAACATATGAAGCTAGCCTATATTCTATAACGACTCCTGGTTTTACACGCGATTAGGAAAAATAAATGGCTTCTTCTCCCCACCAAAATTCTCAAAGGAGAATGATTAATCAGAAGTTACAATTTCACTGCTTTTCAAAGTGGTAAGAAACTATATGCATTTAATGAATACTGTCTCAACCTCCAGAGCAAATCTGAAGCAGTGGCCTCCTAAGCTTTCCTCCTCCTTCTTACCCACTTGTAAAGGAACACCAAACAACCTTCTGGAATCCTGCTAGTCATGTGGGTAGTGATTTCATAGATACAAACATAGTCTGTCATTGCATGGCTTGTGTGGATCTTTGTAAAAATGTATAAGTATTCTGATGTCTAACTGATCATAGAATCACCAGGTTGGAAGAGACCCACCAGATCATTGAGTCCAACCATTCCCACCATTCTCTAAATGATGCCCCTCAGTACCTTATCCACCTACACCTTAAACACCTCCAGGGAAGGTGAGTCAACCACCTCCCTGGGCAGCCTGTTCCAGTGCCTAACGACCCTCTCTATGAAAACTTTTTTCCTTACATCAAGCCTGAACCTCCCCTAGTAGAGCTTGAGGCCATTCTCTCTTGTCCTGTCCCCTGACAATTGGAAGAAGAGGCCAGCTCCCTCCTCTCTACAACCTCCTTTTAGGTAGTTATAGAGAGCAATAAGTCTCTCCTCAGCCTCCTTTTCTCCAGGCTAAACAACCCCAGCTCTCTCAGTCGCTCCTCATAAGACTTGTTCTCCAGCCCGTTCACCAGTTTCATCGCTCGTCTCTAGACATGCTCCAGAGCCTCAACATACTTCTTGTGGTGAGGGGCCCAGATGGTGCTCGTTATTTCACTCCATATTTATAGACTGCCTAGCAGATGATGCAGTGACAGTGCCTATAATATTAACAATTTCACTACTGTAGAGGGACACTTAGGCAGTTATTGTGACCACGTCCTTTGGAGAGAGGAAGAAAAGATTTTATCATCAAATCCAGACTTACTTTAAATGCCTCATTACGTATTCCTTTGCGACCAAGCCTGTTCTTACTAACGTCAATGAATGTTAAGGTAGATGGCAACTCAGGGAGTCGCCTTATCCTATTGTCACGGAGCACCAGCTCCTTGAGTTGAGGCAATCTCCAGAAGGCATCTTCATGGATCTCCGATATAAAGTTTGCAGTCAAATCAATACACTTTAAATTGTCTGGCAGGGAAATAAGATACAATAAGAATGTAAGAATGTATTTCTTGTATTTCTTGAAAGTTTAAAAAAGACAAGTAGGTTATTTAAATTACAAGTGAGGTTCCTTGAATCAGATCCATTCCTGACCCGCAGTGTAACAATGCTGTTTCTGTAAATAATGCAATGATCTTTATTTGAACAGTTATCCTGTGGAAAGGAACCAACATCTCCTTCTAATCTTATTTAGAATTGTGTGTGTCATTCTTCATGCATATTTTAGTGAAATATTTTAAAATTCATAGTTTTCAAATTTCTTTGTGTTCTAGGAGACATTTAAATTGGGTACCTTTTAGGAAAAAAGAATTAAAAGGAAATAAACATATTTTCTTCCATCTTGTTGCACGTTTCTTTGGGTTTTGATATTTTCTTATATTCGCAATTGCAATTTGATATATTGACTTTTTCTTCTAAAATACACTCATATTTTT
The DNA here is from genome assembly GCA_033558105.1 of Coccyzus lansbergi. Classification (NCBI taxonomy): domain Eukaryota; kingdom Metazoa; phylum Chordata; class Aves; order Cuculiformes; family Coccyzidae; genus Coccyzus; species Coccyzus lansbergi. The sequence continues at coordinate 493,908 of JAUMJK010000139.1, read as the reverse complement.
AATCAAAAAAAGATGAAACCTGTTTTTTGCAACAGGCAACAATATTTAAATAACAGTGCAATGTTATGCATTAATTTTAAATGTGTTACTCTGTTGCTTACTTCTACTTTACACCTAAAATATTTTTCACGGTTATTTTATTATTTTATTCTTATGTGAGCAGCATATTTTGCCCTAGATAAATGTTCTCTCTTCCTGATATTTGTTTCCTTTAGTTTTCTTATATACACCAATGATTTTTCTTCTCAACCTTCATCTATATTAGAGCAAGCCAAACCTTTATAGTTTTCTTTCATAAAATGATCTTTGCATTTCCCTAAATTCTTGTAGTAACATTTTTTTTTTCTGTGCTTCTCATCATGAAGTCAGTAGTCATAAGTTACACAAAGTTCGGTCTAGACCAAATCCTAAAGATTTGGCTTGATATTCAGCCAGGTAAGATGGTCTTAATGCTTCCTGAAAAGTTAGGCAACTTCAGAATAGTAAGTAGGAGATGTGAAAATACAAGCTCCCCAAATCACCCATTTTGGTCAGTTTTATGTCACAAATGGTTTTGGATCGGTAGTTTTAATTTACTGAAGATTTTCCCAGATAATTTTGTAGGAAACTAATGAACATATAATTTAAAGGTAAAATTTAAAGGTAAAATTCCTTTCATACAGATGCTGTGCAAATATTTGAAAATGTATCTGCCTAAGAACTTGACTTATTTAGGAAAATAATACTTTCTAATATGTTACAAATGTTCCCTGACGTTTGAGATTTTGCCTACTTGTCTAAAGATGATTACAAGTAATAGCAAAAGACACATGAATGTTGTTCTTTCTAATAATTAAGGAATTAGACAGAAAATCTATTTAAGGTATTGATCTTTATGTTCAAAAGTAGGAAACCACTTTGCCATATGTACATTTATGTATATAATCCCACTGTGATCAAACTTTACATAAAATTAATACCTATGTCTTAGATTAGTATGAGCCAGAAATAATTAAAAAAACCTGCTATAAATACTGCTATACATACTTAAGTTGATGAAGTCATTTTTGTTGATCTTCCTGATTCTGTTGTAGCGTGAATAGAAGTATGTGGTTTTCTTAGGTAAGGGTGGAACAGCATCAAGCTCACGGTCATCACAGTAGACTGTGGTCCCTAGGCATGTACACAAAAGGCAAGTAGGAAGACCTAACAAAGAATTTAAAAGAAAATAGCTTGTTACAAAAAAGTGCAAAAAATGTTATGTAAATTACCACAATGTTATGCTTATGCAGCCACACAATAAGATTTCCTCAATGATAAAATTCACTCTTGTTCCATATTGATCACATCATGTAATTGCAACAACAAAGTGATTAGATTATGCTTACAACTATGCCTCTGCATAGTTGGTTAGAAGGTTATTTATCTTACTTTTTTTGATATAGTGTTCCTCAGACTATAACAACAGAATATTATGTGACAGCAGCAAACTATAGATCAGCTTCCCCCTAAATTGGTAAGTGTGAACTCCCATCTGTATGGAGAAATAATGGTTGATGAATGAAACTTATGGTTTCCCAAGTTTGGTTCTGTAAATAGTACTTCTGAATAACTTGTAAGGAAATTAATATTTTCCTATAGAGCTATGGAAAAGAAACTCAATTTCTTTTGCATGTTGTTTAATGCAAGTGTTCTGATTCAGAAATTCAGCATCACAGAAAATTTCTCTGTCAGTCTGAGTTAAGGTAACTTGAAGATCACTTAAACAAAACATTTGGCTACCATCAGAAATCCACGAAACTAAAAATCTAAGTCAATGAAAAATCAAGTCGTTTCATCTCAGTAATAAAATGGCATGAATAGTGGATTCAGAAGTTTCATTATACAATATTGTTTGGTGAGAATTATGGTGAAAATCTGAGTGTTTTGTCTAAATTCAATTATCCGTGGGAACAGTTGTTAGTTGCTATGTGTGTTGAATTCTCAATAAAACTTTACCTTGACTGTGAGTATAAATCAACATATCTGTTTCTCAGCTATTACTCCCATAGAAATATTTTTCCATTTTATGTTTTCTTCCTCTTTGTAGCAGGTGGTCAGTTTGGTTGTTCTGGTTACTTTATAAAACAGTAACATAATTTATGTATATGAAAATATTTCTCTTTTAGGTAAGTTTCTTTCTCCAGATCAATTATAGCTACATGGAACATTTGCCTTCTTATTCTGCGTAAATTATCAGCAATCAACGGAAAGTAACTGAAAGGCAGGCTCTTTATGTGATGCTTTTTCAGGCAAGATTAAAGAGTCAGTGACAAGAGTACTCATTTATTTGAGAATCAGTTGAAATTCCTTGGACATCCAGGAATAACATATCTGGAGAGATAAGACTATTTTTATACTTCCCTTAACTTCCTCCACAGGACATTTTAAATCAGCCACAGGGAGTAAGCTTGAAACAGGGAAAAAAATAAATTGTCATACCTTGAACCCTTCCAATAAGCGTAGCCCTAAATGAATGTAGATTTCAGAATAGTTGACATTTTTTTCAAACTATTGCAACATAGTACAGGAAGAAAATTTCCCCCTCTGTCCCATTTTTGATCATGGAGGAGTGTCACCTATGGCTAGTGTGAACTGGAAAAGGAAAGAGCTATGGGAAGGATTTGAAAAGATACCAACAAGAAAAATAACCTTGGCTTGATGTTCCTGAGCCTTACAGTGTTCTATCCAGTACCAAACCAAGAACAGCAGCAACATCTGACAGGAAAATTGGCTGCTTAAAAAAAAAAATAAAGACGCAGCAAAGATCTAATTTGATATGTTACAGACTTCATCCTCCCATGCATATCTTTATTTGAAATGCTAGTTTATTTGCACTCAGTGTTCAAAAATGTTGACTGATACAGAATTAACAATATGTAGTATATACATGAAATGTTTTGTACCCTTCTGCAGCTTTCAATATTGAAGGAAATTGTGTGGGTTTTTTGGAACTCTCTTGGGAAATTTTAATTCCTATTTTTGTTTATTTTGATAACAGTGTATTTTTTTGTCTCTTCAAGACTCACTATTAGTATGTAAAAAAAAAAGAAAAGGAAGGCTTCATTTCTCTTACTGAAGAGAGAAACATGAACTCTTTTTTATTATTATTTGTTTTCTATGTCACTCAGTTATAGTATCAGGCATAGTAAAAAATATGATTTTCCTACTGTTGTATTTGATCACAATACAGCTCACAAAGACCCATCACAGCAGTGGATAACTAGTGAGCTTCAGCTACAAGAGTTTAGACTAGCTACTAACAAATATAAATTATTAGAATCATGATGTTTATGTGGGAGAGGGACAGATTGCATTTTATAGTTTTAACTCCCCTGTGAGACGTAGAAAGTTCTCATTTCTCTGTAGCTAAATAGAAGAACTGAAAAAACAGTTTCATCTAAAATTTCTAAATGCTTTACTTTCTTTAATTGTCATTGTTCCCAGTTTTCATGATCAAAAATTGTTCAATATTTATCTGAACTTGTTTACAAAAATCCTGCAACAGATGAGTAAAAAATAAAGATAGTTGATAATGATAATGAAATCTAAGTCAATAAGAAAATACTGGTAGCATTTGCCTATCATTAACAAATTTTCCTAACATTGTGAGTGTTTACGTGTTAATGAAACTTGAAAAAAATCTTCATTGGTGCACAGTCATTTTCATAGTGAAGTAGTGTGGAGACATTTTGACTAAGCACCTATCTGACTACAGAGCATTCAAGACAGGCGTGTTATACTTCTCTACAGTGAGAGAGATTCAGAAATTACATACCTCCTTTTGAATAAGAAAGGGAGACATTCACAAGAAAGCAAAATGTGCTCACTTGAAAGTGTAGCTACTCATGAAAAAATTATTTCTCTTTCCTACTAACCGTCTTGAATTTGGGGTCCAAGAACCCCAGATCCCTGTGCTGAAGACCCATCTATTAGTTTTGGTGTTGATGCTTCCTCCTCAGTTTCTTCTGTCAACGGTGCAGAAGAATAACTCTCTTGAAATACAGCAGGTAGTGCTGTCCCAATTTCTGCCTAAGGAATAATAAGAAGGAACAAGAAATGTTAGCATTTACTTCCACTGGCAGCCACTTCTCTTCCAGTTATTTGTATTCTCCCACTAGGGGTCATATGTGTTCTGAGTGTTAGTGCTTTAGCCGCTTTTTGTCCAGTAGCTATGATGAACTCAGAGGATGTGTAAACAATTCATGAAACTCCAACACGCTTATTCATCTTTTACCTCAACATTTTAAATTTTCTTTTGTTTGCACACATGCTTGCACACTGCATCTACCTTATTAGTGAGAATATGTACTAACAAAATCCTTTTTCCACATTTATTGCAGACTTGCCAGTTATGTCGAAGAAAGGCCTAAGGCTGCAAAGAGGCAGAATAGTTTACTGAAACCACCCAGACAGAATTCACTCTAATTGAGTGACCTTTGCAAATTACTTTGTCACTGTATCACATATTGCCCTTGTATAATAATATTGTTCGACCATCACAGGGTTTCCTTTGACAATGCACACTGATATTTTTTTTTAATCCACAACAATTAATTACTGTCTTTATAGGGCTTTGCACATCTGAGGTGCTGTTTATAAGTTAAGTAATACATTTACCCCCATGAAGTGCTGCACCCCTGATGCTACAGTTAACACTCTTTAGCCTATACCGAAGGCATGATTAAAAGTGGGAGTTTTGTCACTGTATCTTTACCCCAGTACAAAGAATCAGAAACCTAAAATTATGCTTTACTAAGTATTTTGCTCCATTGCAATCTTCGAGCACACGACTGCTGTAAAGTTACTTAATCTTGAGGTTTTCACATGACCAAACATCTGTTTTGAGATCAACACCCATTTACTGTTGGCTTTGCTGTCCTGCATGGAGAACTGGTTGTTGAAATCACTCACGTTAGTTGTCATCAGTTCTAGTTGTAAAAGATATGTAGAAGGAGATTGCAACCAGACTGGACAGATTTTTTTTTTTAATTAGGCTATTTACATAGTTTATACAAGGTAAAGGAATAACACATCTGAGATCTAGCTCTCAAGCACAAGCAAAGCTTCTACTGTATTCCAATCTCTGTTTGAATCTCTTTGCTTAATTATATAATATTCAGCAAATAGAGTTAATTTTGTCCTGGATAGGATGGGTTTTAAATATATTTATATGAGATTCCTGTATACATTCAAATGTGTATATATATTTACCACAAATTTGGAAGAAAATGTATTACACTTCAAAATAGGCTCACTGGATCTTGAAGAGTACCTATACATCATTTACTATCAGTACTAAGTATTATGATCCTGAACTCCCTGAAACAACCTAAATAATCTTCTAAGAAAACCTTTGTTCACTGAAATAATTTGGTTTAAGGCATTTAGTAGCCCTAGGTTCAAGTATTTTGCATCAGCTGCTTTCACTGAAGACAGTGAAAAGGGAAGCAATATAAAACCAGGAAGCACTCTGAACCTCACAGACAGAGATTCTGATTGAGCACACTTCAAGTTTTCTGTATATTCCAATAAGCTGTTGATACTATCATGAAGTAGAGTTTGTGGATAAATATGACCTGATATAGTTACTAGCATCATAACTTTTCAAAACCCATGGTGATCAAGTGTGTAAAATGAACTTAGCTGAACTATGACAGAGTAGTCTGCTGGGGTAGGTAAGAGTAAAGCTGTACCTTGTTGCTTTGTGCAGACAAATATGCAATATTCCCATCTGTATCACTGACAGTAAAACAGCTTAAACATGAATGGTCTTGGTGACAAATCAAAAGAAGACTTTGAGAACAAAGGAAGTGGGACAGATGTTATCTGAATGGAGGAAGCCTAGAGGGGAAGATGCATTCCAGACTTTTATTGACCCAGGGTAGTACTGCACTAAAGTGTTTGCATATGCAGTCTACTTCTTCACCAGTTTTGTGGAAATAAGATAAGAGTCCCTGTCCTGAACTTTGAAACAAAATGCAGAGGTTTTGAGACCTATTAATAGCTTTGTGTACATCTTTTGTGGCAGTTCTCCTGAAAACAATATTCTGGAGAACAGCATTTTCAACATGCAGTTTGTAACAGTACTTAAGGGCAAGGGAGCCCAGGAGGGCTGGGAGCTCTTCAAAAAGGAGATCCTAGCAGTTCAGGAGAAAGCCATCATCATGTTCTGGAAAAAAATGCTGGCAGGGATAAAAAACAACTTGTTTGAACAGAGAGATCTTGAGTGATATCAAGAAGAAGAGGAATGTTTATGGGCTCTGGAAGAGGGAAAAGGCCTCTTGGGTGGACTACAGGAGGGAAGTGAGGTTGTGTAGAGAAAAAATCAGAGGGGCTAAGGCTCAACTAGAAATCAGATTGACAAAGTCTGTGAAAGATAACAAAAAAATCTTTCTATAAATATATAAATAATAAAAGCAGGACTAGGGAGACCATACACTCTCTATAGGATGCAAAAGGAACAACGGTGACAGGGGATGAGGAGAAGGGTGAGGTACTTAATGCCTTCTTTGCCTCAGTCTTTAATTGTAAAGAAAGTTGTTCCCCATGTGTACAAACCCTGGAACTAGAGGAGCAAAATGAGACTCCCATGGTCTAAGAGGAGGTGGTCAGAGCCTTGCTAGCCCAACTAGACACCCATAAGTCTATGGGGCCAGACAGGATTCATATAATAATCAGGTTGGAAGAGACCCACTGGATCATCAAGTCCAACCATTCCTACCAATCTCTAAACCATCCACCTGCACCTTAAACCCCTCCAGGGAAGGAGACTCAACCCTCTCCCTGGGCAGCCTCTGACAGTGCCCAATGATGCTTTCTGTGAAAAAGTTTCACCTAAGGGTATTGAGGGAGCTGGCAGATGTATTGGCCAAACCCCTTTCCATCATCTTCCAACAGTCCTGGAAGACTGGGGAAGTTCCACTGGACTGGAGGCTGATGTTGTGCCCATCGACAAGAAGGGTCACAGGGAGGATCCAGGGAACTCCAGGCCTGTCAGTCTGACTTCAGTGCCAGGGAAAGTCATGGAACGGTTGATCTTGAGTGCTATCATGAAGCACATGCAAGAGAACTGGGTGATCAGGCCCAGTCAACATGGGTTCACAAAAGGCAGGTCTTGCCAAACTAACATGATCATCTTCTTTGACAAAGTGACTCACCTACTGGACAAGGGAAAGGCTGTGGATATGGTCTTCCTGGACTTCAGCAAAGCCTTTGACACAGTTTCTCAGAGCATTCTGCTATGGAAACTGTCAGCCTCTGGCCTGGACAGGCGCACACTCTGCTGGGGAGAAAACTTGTTGGATGGCCGGGCCCAGAGAGTGGTGATAAATGGTGTTAAATCCAGCTGGAGGCCAGTTACAAGTAGGGTTCCCCAGGGCTCAATGCTGGGTCCAACCCTGTTCAATGTCTTCATCAATGTCCTGGATGAGGGCATTGAGTGCACCTTTAGCAAGTTTACAGATGACACTAAGCTGGGTGGAAGTGTGGATCTACTGGAGGGTAGGGAGGCTCTGCAAAGGGATCTGAACAGGCTGGATTGATGGGTTGAGTCTAATGGCATGAGGTTTAACAAGGCCAAATGCCTGGTCCTGCACTTGGGGCACAACAACCCTATGCAGAGCTACAGACTGGGAGAAGTCTGTCTAGAAAGCTGCCTGGAGGAGAGGGACCTGGGGGTGCTGGTTGACAGCCGACTGAACATGAGCCAGTAGTGTGCCCAGGTGGACAAGAAGACCAGTGACATCCTGGCTTGTATCAGAAATGGTGTGACCAGCAGGTCCAGGAGGGTTATTCTCTCTCTGTACTTGGCACAGGTGGCACCGCTCCTTGAATCCTGTGTTCAGTTCTGGGCCACTCACCACAAGAAGGATGTTGAGGCTCTGGAGTGAGTCCAGAGAAGAGCAACAAAGCTGGTGAAGGGGTTGGAGAACAGGCTTTCTGAGGAATGGCTGAGAGAGCTGGAGTTGTTTAGCCTGGAGAAGAGGAGGCTGAGAGGAGACCTCATTACTCTTTACAAGTACCTGAAAGGAGGTTGTAGAGAGAATGGTGCTGGCGTCTTCTCCCAAGTGACAGGGGACAGGACGAGAGGGAATGGCCTCAAGATCCACAAGGGGAGATTTAGGCTGGAGATTAGGAGGAAGTTTTTCACAGAAAGGGTCATTGGGCACTGGAATGGTCTGCCCAGGGAGGTGGCTGATTCACCTTCCCTGGAGGTGTTTAAGGCTCAGGTGGACAAGGTCCTGAGTGTTTGATAGGAATGGTTGGACTCGATGATCCTGTGGGCCTCTTCCAACCTAGTGATTCTATGATTCTATGATTCTATGATTCTATAATTAGGCTTCAGACCTTAGATAATCTTCCTTTCTCTTGTCATGAGATTGGGTTATCTATACTGACTGCAACTTCTCTGAATGTTTGAGGGCATACTCTATGGAACTTACTAGCTTGAGAGTTGTGATTTACTTTATAATTTCTCAGGTGATCTTAGCTGATTGCTCACTGTAGTTGATGGGTACCAAAGCAGAGTCATTAACTTCTAGTAAGTCTGTTTCTAGACTGTTGCCTCTTTCTCTCTCTTTTAGTAGAGAATATTATCCAAGTTTGGAGATGCACAGTTGAAAGCCTCCCCATAGATTCCTTTCTAATGCGCTAAATCTGGACTCTAGAGAAATGATTCCAAGGAGTTGGCATCAATATCTATTCGGTCTCCTGCACCGCTTGCAACTATCAAAAAAAAAAAAAATACTAATTGTTACAGTGAATTTGATGATGTTGCCATATTTACACTGGTAACAGAGTGGGAGTCCACTGATGCACGTTATTACATACCAGAACCAGAGGATGGGCAGTAGTTTCTTGCTGTGCATAGGCTGGACTTGAACCAGTAACTTAAAGGTAAAAGTCTGTTTCCCATTATTGGCCATCTGATCCATGCAGCTTTATATTTCTTACATATTTGATAAATCACGCAAGATTGTAACAAGACAAAGATGTGTTTTGCACCATATTCTGCAGAGAATAATCCTTTATCTTCCAGATGTTTGTTTATTTTTGGCAACATGCAGTTTACTGAAAAACTGAAACAGAAATGATTCTATATCACGTAATGTTATTCTCCATAGGGGTTTTAGGATTTTGGAGATGGAAAGGAATTTCCTTTGCACCTCTAAGAAATATTCCTCATGAAAAACTGCAAAGCAAGAAGAATATTGCACAGAAATCCAATAAGCATATTTCTCTTTGCCAGTAGTTGCAGGTCTTCAAATGATAATCAGAATTCCAAGCCAAATTTAATACATGGCATAAGAAAACATTTGAAAGGAAATCGCATTACCTACCTTTAGCCACTGAACTCTGTAGTTAATAGATATCCTAGTCTTTCTTTGGAATAAATTAAGGGATTTAGAGAATACCAGTGCAGAATATTGGACACAGAGCATGCTGTAAGCAGAGTAATATCTTTCCTATGATTGAATAGAATATCTATTTTTCTCCCGTCATATGTTTACCTAATATGACTACATTTACTAGTGAAACTTCTTAGTGGGGATGGCCAATTTAGAGGCACTTTCAAATGAGCAAGTTACAAAAGTCAAAAGCACAGAAGTCTGAACATATCAATGAGTGATAAAATACAACGGACAGAAGTCAATTTCTAACTTCAGTCACGTGTAGGCTAAACATCTAGTTTATGCTATCATCCTTTCGCAGTGAGAAAATAATAAGATGAAACTTCTGAAAAGTACTTCCAGTAACTGACGACAGTTACCTCTTATAGGATGGACTTTTTAGGTATCCATCTCTCACCATTGACTGAAAAGGAGGCAAAAGAAATGAAAACATTTTTAAGATTAGAAATGCCTCAGGAGGCTGAGCTGTGAAAAAAAGAAGTAAGATGAAAGAGTGTCTGTGGACTAGGAGTCAATAGAGGTGAAATAGAATATAAATGCAGATAAGAATAACCTATGTGAGGAATATGGGCCCATATAATCTATATAAACTAATTAAAGAAAGTATATACATTTGAAAAGATTAAAAGCAACCATCAGTTGACACATTTTTCTTATGAGTTGGTGTAATTCCAGTGGCAGGTGTTTGGTTTGTTCTTTTATATCTACATCTTTTAGGATCAAATTTGATATATTATACGTAATAAATACAAATCCACAGGACAATCTTTAGTTTCCCCTGTTTCAGCACTTTTTCACTGCAAAAGCCCTATACTTAAAAGCACAAATGAAAGTTCAAAACATAAGAGACATAAACTTGAAGGAACTGTTTTACCACACACTGACCCATCAAAAGGATCTGGTTTCCCCCACAGCTGTTCTGAAACTACCAAATGATCACAAGAAAATATCTAATTATGGTAGAGGTTTCTGGTTTATTTTCTTTTCCAAAAGTAGCTCATAGTTGTTTCTTTTTGAATATTCCATTTCAGGTCTTCTTTTCTTCCATTGTTCTAACTTAAAAATAAATACATCTGTGAGCCATTGCATGTTAATGTAGTAGCTTTTCAGACTCCACATTCTGCAGCTCAGATAAATTGTAATTTTTTTGTACAAAGCTGCATAAATAAGTTGTGTGATGGAATTAACATAGGAAAACTCTGGGGGATCTTGTGGAAGAGGGAGGTGATTGATGTTTACAAGATTCTAGGTAAACTGATTTTACAGACTCACAGTCGTTATCTCAGATTTTAACTACTTGAACATTTACAGACATGCTATCCCACATAGCCAAAGTGTGTTGTGGCCTGGGTCACCTGTGTTCAGCAAAGATAAGAGAGAAAAGCTACAGAGTCCTTCTAGTGTCTCTAAGATTTTTCTTGACGAGCATTGAAAACTAACCTTTGAACATGTTTTAATTTCCTTTAAGATCAACAAACCGTTGTGGGGCACTGCTTTTCTTCAGAGTCTTGGAGACTCCAGCATCCAAGAATCTTACATCGGGTTGTTTCCCATTGTATCTTTTTTTTCTCATTTGGAATGTTATTTCATGATGGCTAATATGGAAATGAATGGTGTATATTGTACTCTACAATCACAGAATCAGAGAATCACCAAGTTGGAAAAGACCTCCAGGATCAACAAGCCCAACCATTCCTATCAACCACTAAACCACGTCCCTCAGCACCTCATCTACCTGTCTTTTAAACACCTCCAGGCATGGTGACTCAATCACCTCCCTGGGCATCCTGTTCCAGTGCCCAATGACCCTTTCTGTGAAAAATTTCTTCCTGATATCCAGCCTAAACCTCTCATGTTGGAGCCTGAGACCATTCCCCCTTGTCTGTAAGCTGCTCCTCTTAAGACTTGTTCTCTAGCCCCTTCACCATCTGCGTTGCTCTTCTCTTCTACAATGATATTGCTTTTCTTCTGTTGGCAGGATGGAAGGTCTTCACTGAGAAGTCATCTGTGCTGTGACATAATCAGGGTGTAGGACCTTTAATTTTAAAATAAATAATATATTCCTCATTCTTGCTGCTGGGAACAGAATTCTGGAATTGGCACAACTGGAGACAGTGCCCTTCATTATTAATACAGATCATTCTTTTGATCCCTTAAGCCTTCTAATTTTTTAAGTTATTTTGTAATTTCTGTTAGGTTTTACACATGAATTTCCATTCATACCTCAGTTAGATCAGCTTAAACTTTTAAGTTACACTGCTCTTGGAAACTAATATCTGTGTCTTCTGCCTTGGAAAATTATAGGCAGACTCTGAGATTTTGATCATTAGTCTTAGAAAAAAGAAATAATCTTTTTTAACACCTTGACTACAGAATATCTTAAAGTTTCTTGTGTCAAAAGCATATGTTCTACGTCATATGAGATTTTAGCTGAGTAAAAATATTAATGCTGAACAGCATTGCTATGGAGATTTTACTTAGTAAGTCTGTTGTCTGAAAATGAAGGAAGTCCGTGTCAAGGGAGCTAATCCGGCTCTTTGTGAGTACAAATGAAGTTAAAGTCTGATTCCAGCACTGTCTTTGAAATTACAGACTTTATTTCTAACATTGTGCTTTGAGGGCTACATAATATCCAAGTTAACCTACAGCAGATGTTTGAAATAGCACTGAAGTGTTGCAGGACATAAAATTTTGAGGAGAAATATGACAGTTTTAGAAATCATAACAGGGCTCTTTGTACTATTATAAAGCACAAAAGGACTGAAAACTAGCCTGAACTGTTTAATGAGGATTTCTGTAGGATCTCCAGCTGATCCAAGCCACAATGTAGGCATGCACAGCCAGAAAAACAAAGCTGGAGATCACTCAGATGACAAGAGTATCTACCAAAATCATTGTCAGCCTGCCTAAGTTGGACTTACAGAGCTCAGTGTAAAGGAGGGTCCAGGAGTTCCTTATGAAGTGCAGACAGACAGAACATTGCTGAAACAAAACATGCTTTTGCCCGCTTTACCTGTCTGACTTTTCCTAAATGTGTCATGGTTGCTTTGAATTGAAACTGCAACCAAACAACATTAGAGGATGAACGAAAGGTACCAGATTTATTCCACTTAACTTCAGACATTGAATGCAACTGGTTAAAGATTATAGGTCTTGTAAAGAAAACCAGAGCCGAAACCATTTTTGAGAAATAATATTAAATGGAAATTTTCAATCCCCAAATGTCTGTGATGTCACAGTAGGGATTGTGCTGCTATGAAATATATACAATTACTCCAGTACCATATCTAGTGTATTTTTCTTTTAAACAAATGAACAACAACAGTACAAGTCATTAAAAAAATATCTATCCTGATACTAGTGGACAGTCCACCAAGTCTTTAAGCATCTATCAAGATATTAGGTTGCACTGAGGAATCTAGGGAAAGAAATTCAGTGAAGTTTTACTTAATTAACTCAGGTGCCTGATACATAATGCTAAGGATTCAGGCAGAAATTTTACTAGGGTTGTGCCATTGTGCATGTTCTGAAGAATCTATTGAGCTATGTGTCTTATACTTATTTGTACAGGGAATGAGGCATTTCTGTATCTAAGTAATGCAAAATATTTGAATTAAAATTTATGATTCTTGAATACAACAAAAACAGTGCAAGAAATTTAATGGACTTGCTGCTGTTAGTGGGCAATATTAGTTAACCTATTATTTCCTTTGTTTAATAATATTCTCAAACCTTAAAGTTATTCTAAAAACTATGAAAAAATAGGTAGATTACAAGAGGAAAAATATCAGTAGTTATCTACTTAAAACATTCTCAGAAATATTTTTACAAGTCAATGAAATGTTTGTGTATATATACACATATACAGTTCATTTTTACAAACATACTTTACAAGTAAAAATATTCTAGAGCATGAGAAGTAGAAAAGAAATCATGAATTTAGACACAGTCACTTTTGACTAATTGTAGTAAGCTGAAATTTTGGTGCTGAGCCTGAGACATGTGCCTAGGATCCATGTAAAGCTATTTGAGGAAGATACGCATATTGGTGTACCTGGGATGGAGTTAATTTTCCTCATAGCAACCATCATAGTGCTGTTCTTTGTAACTACAATGGTGTTGATGACACCAGTGTTTTGACTGCTGCTGAGTGCTTTTCTCCAGAATGAACATCTACTAGTACTGGAACCCTACATCCCAGGTAAATGTTTGACATCATCTGCTGATGGAAAGTAGAGAATAAATCTTTTTCTTTTATTTTCTTCTGTGCACAGCCTTTGCTTTTTTCCATTAAACTGCCTTTATGTCAAACCATGAGTTTTTAATCTTAATTTCTTCCTCTCTCCCTCTGAAGAAAGAATAAGAAGACAGCTTGATGAACACCTCACAACCGGCCTAGGTAAATCCAGCACAATATATATTCCAAGAGAAAGATTCATACTTGTCTTGTGGAATGGTCTTGGGATTCAATGCCTAATTTTAGCTATAGAATGAGTGGAAGGAATACCTCCCTAATTACCTCTAGCCCTCTCTTCACTTTGGTGGTTACACAGTGATTGCAGTACCCAGTGGGTAGCACTCGAAAGGACACACTGACACAGGTGCTTTAAGTTTAATGCCTTATGATGCATATGTGCATAATTCCCATTGAAATTAACAGGAACAATGCATCAAACACATTTGATGTCCTAGAATTATTTAGTCTCCTGGACGTGCTGATAGTCAGTCAGAAGCGCAACCATGGAAAAGTTCTAATTTCTCCAATGAGTCTAAAAATATGTTAAGCAAAGTGATATAAATCTGCAAATAAATTATTTTTAAAATATTAATTTGAAGTCAACAACAATGGAAAAATCTATTTTATTTTTCCACTATTTCAGAATGCTAAAGATATGATTCAGAGTTCTCTAAGAGGAACTGGAGGCTTTAAATCACATCCTAAAAAGTAACTCTACACAGACCAGAACTAATGAAGTTCACTAATTCACTAATGAATGTCTGAGTCTTTGATATTGTTCATCATTTAAACTATGCATAATAAAAACTCACCTGTGACCTTGCATAAATACTGGATTTTACTTGTAGAATCACTTGTGTAGTTTACATCTTTATGACAACAGGACTGCAGGAAGGAAAGTCATAACCATGATGAAGAAATCAAATGTATTCTATTTAAACTTGAGTGACATTGACAATCTTCAGTGCCCAAAAGATAACTTGCAAGAATGACATGTATGTCTATAAAAGCTGCTTGATTTCTACAGCACTGGCCACTCTGAGGTCTCCTGGGTTTTGGAGAGCTGTGAATGCTTCAGTTTCTTTTGGGTGATACATGTCAAGAGGAATGTAAGCAAAAAAATATTTTGGCTAAGCATCTAGGGAAAAAATCCTCACACAGGGAGGTCCATCCATATGCAAAGTAACATTCCTTCCAACTGCTGTGACAGATGACCTTCACTTGATGAATTCTAAGAAGTCTGACTAAAGAGTTCAGTACTGGGAGACAATACTTCTCTGGAAAAGAAGTCTACAATACGAAATGAAAAAAGTATTTTTTGAACTCTGCCTATTCCATGTTTCCCTAAGGAATTCAAACTGCTGTAGGACCTGTTGTATCTTTTCTTTCTGAGTGCAATATTGATCACCCTGAATTTCCTTTCAGCTGTAAAAGAACCAAAGAAACCTTGCCTTGTCCAGAAGCTTGGAAACGTGACAACCCCTGCTTCAGTGTCACAGAACCTGAGAAAAGTAGAATCTAGGAAGGTAGAACCATAGAACATGAAAGCACAGCAGAGGAGACTCCCACCTACCATTTCTTGCGTTACGATGAAATCTACTATTTGAATGAGAAAATCCCTGTGGTTAGGTACATACAAGATAACCTCCCCCCTTTTTGTGAAGGAAGCCATTTCTATAGGACTGATAAAGGCTTCATATTTAAGAGCGAAAAAGGCAAAAAACTGTGACTTATTAGTCAATGTGAAATGGAGAGAGTACAAATATCCAGTCACTAAAAATGAAAGTGACTTTATCAGGGAAGAAATTCCAAGAAGATAGCTATGTAAAGAGCTTTGATTCAGCATGGCACAAGGAAGTAGGACAAAGGCAAAGTAAGTGATTTAGGGCAAAGCTTTTCTCAGTCCTTCTTACATAAGGATTTTTTTTACTCTGAAATGTAGGATTCTGGTCTTAGTGCAAACTTTGAGATGATTTTTATCTATTCAGTTCTCCAGCTTTGGGATATATTAATTCATAAATTATTTCTGTCCTTTGATTTCAATCCAATTTTGACCTCACCCTGATGAAACACTAGTACCTGTCCCTTCCACAGCAATCATGAATCACTCTAAGGAACATATTTTCAAGAATTATATACTATTATCTGAAAAAACCCACTAAAATATTATGTGTAATGGTGAAAAAAAGCATATTCTTATTTAAAAGCTATATTTCTCACTCAGCTTCTATTACACTAAATCCTGAATCATACACTGCATATATCTCCTCCAGAAAAGTTTTGCACTTCTTTAAGCAGCAGAGTGGGATTAGAATTAATTTTAGTAATGCAAAGAAAATACATGACAGTAACAAGGGAAGGAGGCATTTAAGTCAACAAATGGAGTCCCTTGCCTTCATAGGCAACATAGATTACTTTTTCATACTATAATAGAATTTCAACAGTTATTTTTCAGTATACTTCCTTACTCTCTGTTTATCAGTTCAAGTGCTTTCCCTTTTCTTTTTTTAATTCTTTCTTCTCACTTTCCTATCAGAAGTAGGAAAAACACTAGTTTTTATTGCCTTAAATATCTGTATTGAACATATATTACTATAATAAATAACCTCAGGAAATAGTATTCTGCAGTCTCATTTAATGGGGAATTTTGAATGTCCTATCTCAGATGCTTTCATGCCTCATCCAGACACATGAGTAGCAAGAACATTCTCCAATAGAATTTATGGAAGTGCAAGGACACTGGAGGGAAGCATGGTAGCTTTCACTTGCTCTTGAAGATTACCACCAAAAAAAAAAAAATAACCCAACAGAAAATATTTTGGCCACATTTGTAGATTAGGGAAAAGATGAATGAACTATGATGTTGATCAGCCAAAGGCAATAACAAACACACAAGCAGATTTGTCTAAACATTTTCAGGGTGAACAAACACTAGCCACTGCATATTTACACTTTCCATAAATGAAGTTCGGATTACCATTAGCTGGTCAGGTCGCTCGTTTTCATCATAGACAAATGGATGAGGCAGCTCTCCAAGTGGTAAGTCATAGAAATCAGAATCATAAATTATGGTATCAGCGATAGATGCAGCTCCAACAGACTCAAAAATAAAAAGTCCCAGAAAAATATTTACAAAGGTCTGCATTCTGCTTTCTTTTCTGAAAGAGAAGAAAGTGTACAAAATGTGGGTAATCTGGCATTTGCAAGGAATTTTTTAAACTTTAGTCTCTCAAATACAGTGCTTATATGTATGGCACAATATTTCTGACGGATATCTCATATGTATTCATGATAACTCACCAATTTATTCCGTTTTGCTTCTTGAAGAGACCCTGGATCTGAGAATTTCTGCAGACTGCTTTGACCATACTAACATTTAGCAAATTTAGGGTTAATTTTGATAAAAGGTGTTTTGTGGGCATTAAAAAACATGGTCTGAATGAAAATGTACCTGGAAAGAAAGATACATATTCATCTTTCCACCCTTTAGTCTAATTCCACCTATGCCCACAGCAACATTAGAAAAGAGCTCTTGAGAAATTGGCCAAGAGCTAAATCATAAAATTATTATATTATCTATATCTATCACAATAAATAATGTTTAAAAAGTACAATGATGTAATTTTCTCCTCTGCCATAAAAAAAACGAAAAAACTTTGAAAACACTAGGACATCCTTCTTCATTTTTTTTTTCTGGATGAGCAGAGCATAATCAAAACACTTTTCACCTGTAAATTTTCTTGCCAGAATATAATTTTGTTTGGATGAATGATGTGGCATATTTGGACCATCACTTCTGGAAAGGTCTGGGGAGCAAGATAACAAGTAGTCTATGTCCTCCACAGCCCTATAAGTGACAGTACTCTGCATTCTCTCATTTTTCAATCACCATTACTTTTAAAGTACAGAGAAATGGCAGCATAGTAGAGTCACCTGTTCTCCTTGGGATTGAATTACCACACATTTAAAAGTTCCATATTTGAGTAAATTAATAGAAAATTCATATTAGGCTTGAATATTATTGTTTATGCACTTTCCTTTTAAGTGATACATTCACTGTTATCATATAAGATGCCTGACATAAAGCTCTATTCAGCGTTCTTTATTCACACCTTTATTTAGCTACAGCTAAAATCAAACTCCCACTAATTTTGCCAAAAGTAATGACAGTGATAATAAGCAATGCATTAGTCTAATAAATTGTATTCTTGATGTGATGCCATAATATACACACGTAAATTTTTCACTTTTAAATTGTAACTACTTAAAATAGGTAAAGTATAAAAAATTCATGAGATTTTTTTGAATGTGTGTGCTGAGCAACAAACTGAATTTTAGCTTCATGAAAAGAGGTCTTTATGAAGCTTGTTTAGGCATGAGGATATGAGATTCCTCTGGGAATGGTCAGTGGCACAAGGCGTTCGTTTTTCTCTTATTTACTTTATAGAAAAAAAGATTTTTCAGCTGCTGCTGAGAGAAGCTTGAATCATTTGGACTTGTCCTTAAGAAGACTTAGTTGAATTACACCTTTCAGTATTAACTTCCAATATTATTGAAGGTAATCTGCTTCATTACAAAAAAAATTGAATAAAATAAATAAAATATAAATACCACAAAATTCTGAAATAAACTGAAGTATACTGATACTTGGGGTTTTTACACATTTTTTCCTTCTTATTTGTGACAGGACTGGTTTTGATTACTCTTTTCTTTTGCATGTCATTTATCTAAAATGATTCAGCTAATAAGGATGTTATCTAATATCTAAAATGTAATTTCATCATACATGGTGTAATTTTTCCTTTGGATAAATAATTCCTAAATAAAAACTTACTCATTATTTAAAAATGTTTTCATTTCACATTGCCTAGAAATAAAGGGTTCTAAAAGGTACCTGGCTTGATACATATTTAATATCTATTTATATATAAAAAACCAGCTAATATAATGACAATATCTATAAAAAAAAGATAATTTACCTATTACTATATTATCTGCACTAACCTGTAGAGTCTGCATGTCTCTGTAGTTCCCTTATGTGGAATATATTGGAACATACACTAATGATACTGGCATCTGTAGTAGCTGTAAGATCAAATATTTTGATAAAGATTATGAACTCCTCTCACAGGAAGGACACATATCCAGCAAAAATAAATAATCTCCTCAGTTTGCAGCATTTGAGCAATCAGTATTGTACACGATAAATTAAAACAAATGCTATAAGAATATTTACAGGATTAAAAATCCAATTAATTATTCTCAGAGAGAAGTGCCAAAACTTACCTTTAGCTTCTAACCTTTCAAATGGGATGGAGTTACTGAGCATGCAGAGTCACTGGTATTAGACCCTGACCAATGGCAGTGGCATCCAGGGGGTGCAGGAGGTGGTACAGCTTCTACCGTCACTGGGGACCTCAGCTCAGGGAGTTTCTTGAACTTCAAATATGTTTATACTTGATTTCATTGAATCAGATTTTAGCAAGGTCAAGCAAAGATTTATTGTAAGCAAATTACATCTATTTCACTTTTTTTAACCTTTCTCCTTGGACTTCTTACTGCTCTTACTAGTATATTCATATACCAATAATACTCTCAGTTGCATTCTGAAAACAATAATTTGGATGTCCCGATAGCCTAAAAATGCATGATTTCCAATGTCCAAAATCAGGACTTCAGTAAATTGGATCAGACATTAATATTATTTTTTTTGCTGTGTTACATTTCTATTTTGGGGGTCATTGTATGTACTAAAGTTTAATGAATTTCCATCTGTTGTGGGTGTTGCCTGCTACATATTTAGAGGTAAATATGGGCAAACTATTCCAGTACCTCACTACTATCACAGTAAAAAATTCTTCTTAATATCCAACCTAAATCTATTCTCTCTCAGCCACAACCCATCATCCTATCACTGCACTTCCAGATGAAAAACCCCTCCCCAGCTTGCCTGTAGGCTCCCTTTAAATACTGGAAGGCTGCTATAAGGTGTCCCTGAAGCTTTCTCTTTTCTAGGCTGAACAATCCTGAGGACAGGCTGATCTTCAAGCATGTCCTTATAAGGGAGATGTTTCTGCCCTCTGATTGTCTTTGTGGTCCTCCTTTAGACTCTTACAGATTCATGTCCTTCCTGTGCTGATGACCCCAGAACTGAACGCAGTACTCCAGGAGAGGTCTCAGGATAGCAGAGTAAAGGGGCAGAATCACCTCCCTCTACCTATCAAGTCATGCTACCTCTTTTCCTTCTTGAACATATTTTCTTAATTATCACTTCCTACTTAATTCTGCACTTACTTTTATATTACCAATTTTTGTACAATGTATAAAAATTCCTCTAATTCTTCAGTGAAATATACCTCCTAAACTGTTGATTCACATATAAACAGATGGGAAGAGGCAGAACCCATTCCTTATCTGCAGAGGAATAGGATTCATGTTGAAGATTCCAATGTGATAAGCAAACTAGATTTCCTTTGCTTTATCTAATTTCCACATCAGAATTTTTCCATTAAGAAGAACATCCTAGAAAACCAGATTTGTATGAGAATTGCAAATTGCAGAGAATTTTAAGCCAACCACCAATAATTTGAATTTCCAAACTCAAACTTCTAGAGCTAGCCTAGGGAATCCAAGACATTTGAAAAGGTTTCACAGGTGCAGAAGAACAACAGATCTGTTAACATGTAGGATATCATAGGACACGCCAAAAGGAATTATGTGATGTTTTAGTAACTGAGTCAAGTCTGCAGTGCCTTAAAGTATTGTAGTCACTCCTGGATAACAGACTTCTTTCTAAGGAAGACTCAGCATGTTTTACTTCTATGAAAATTGAGCCTTTAAATCCCTCAATAAGCTATTTTTTAATTCTTTATTCACTGTCCCTTCACATTGTAAAAACAGCTTCTTCCACAAAGAATCATGGCAATAAGTACAGCACAAGCACCACACTGGTCATTACTGTGTCCTGTTGTGATTATTTTCTTCTTTCAGTAGCTTTGGTCTCACTTTACTCATTAAGTTACTGAGCTAATTGTTTTCAATGCCTACATATGCCTATGTATGCCTCTTCCTAGAAACAGTCAATAGCTCTGTCTTCTGCAGCACAAAGAATCATTTCAACTTCTTGCTGATTCTGGTAATATTTATGCTACTCCTTGTGCTAAAGTAATTAACATTATTTCAGTGTTAAGTGAAATATATACAGTTATTGTGGTGTCACTGAGCAGAAAGATGAGCATTTAAAAAAGCTCACAGAAAATCTCTGTGTGAGCTATGAACTGATTCGGATCACTGCCCTGTGCATTATTAATTCTGTTATCATAGAAGATAATGAAATTCCTGAGTTTGAATCAAGGACATTTGGGAGTGAGCTTTTCATGTCCTCTAATTTGTCCCTTGACTTACATTTGGGTTTTGTCCAAATCCTCTGACCTTGTGAAGTTGAAATTACTGTCTTCCAAACTTCCCCAGTTGTCTCTAAATCTTGCTCTCTGATTTACTAACTTGAGCTTGATTAAAAGCTCACTAAAGTTAATGGTAAGTTCCACTGTGTTCAGTGGTTTTTGGAGCATGACTTCAGTGGGAAGTATATCCAGCTGTGGTCATTGCCTAACACATTCCTAGCTAAAAGGCCTTCCCATCGTATAATTGTTGGCATTGCTAAATGAATTAATTTATTCCCTTGTTTTTTGAGAGGGCTTTGTTTCCAGTTCAGTTCTCCCAGTTCTTGGAGATGCAATGACTCCTAACTGTGTTCTTGAACTCAATGCCAAAGCCTCAGGCTTGTCTTATTCTTGTTTTTCCAAAACCTTGATTGTACAGCACTGAGCCTTTGATTCACACTGTCAGCATCCCCTTGATATAAATATATTTTTTTCTTTGCTTTGTTTTATTTTGAGCCTCACAGATTCACCCCCAGGAACTTGTGATAAGAAAGAATGTGTGGGAAAAATACTAGTTTCACCATAAAATGAAAAGAGTTTGCGCATGGTACAAAGTTTCCCTCTTAGCAGCTTCTCAACCTGAAAAGAAGTACAAGTCTTCGGTCTGCTGCATCAGCTCTGGAAAGTCATAGCGCTGATTTTTAACAAGGATAATAAGATAATATCCAACTTTGTGAAGTCCCAAATTGAGTCATTCATCTGGTTGGTTGTATTCGGCACCTGGCTAAAAGATGCTCCTGGTCTGAAACCAGAGGGTAAGATCAATAAATTAAGATGTTGATGTATTTTCATAGAAAACAACAGAGACAAAAGGAAAGATCAATCTATGTACGAGAGAAAATATACATGAATATTTCAGTATTGGTGGTGGCAAGTTCGACTACTTGTGTTACGCAGTCTTTTAAAAAGAAGTATTTGGTTTCCTCCAACTCTTCTCCACATTCCATGATCAGAAGTGGATCTGTCACATGAACAAAATGGAGTCACTTGCATTACGTAATTGTGCTTTGGTCAAACATTGTGTCACTTTGGTTACTGATTTTCATATATTACTCATTTTTTTAATTTTTTTCTTCTTTTAAAATGATTACATACTGTTATCTACTTAGATCAGGTTTCAGATTCTTGGGTGGCATGTAAATTCTCTTTATTGCTAAAATACCCCCAATGAATTCTTATTTTCTCTGACTTTACTGTAAAGAAGAAACCACAAAGTAGGTGTAACTCCCTCTGCAGAAATTCCAAACTGTTTGGGAAGACACTTAGTGCTATGAACTTACAAACATTTTGTGTCAGAATTTAAAATATACTTTTTCAACCAATAATCTGTAAATTTTGTATATGTACCTTAAAAATCAAACTGGACAGTTTTTTAGTTTTCTGTATAAAAGTAGAACTTTGCACTCCAAACTATGACCTCTGAATGTCTGTAAAGAACTTTACTAAGGCACATAGCACTGAGCTTCGCCTTTTCATATCTGGATTCATCTTTGACATCCTGCTTCCCTCAAGTCTTCAATGTTAGAATACTCCAACATTTCGCTAATGTAGCAGTGAATCTGCTTCATATGTAAACAAGTGTTTTTCTCAGCTTGTTCTTGATGTGTGACACTATTATTTATTTACTATTTGCTTTCTAATTTGAAATATGCTGTCAAAAGTATATTAAAGAAAAAAGAAGCCACTAAGTGAAATCTTGAAACCACTGAAGTCAGCTACAATCAGTTTCAGGGCTAAGTTCAGGCAAATATTTTAGAATGTCCTTCTGAGATAGTGAACACTCCAACTCTTCTTTCTGTTTGGTTTGGAGTTTTTCTGTTCTGAAGGCATAGCAAGATGTTAGAGAGGTAGGAAGCTGCTTTGATACATCCCTTGTGTGTCTTAGTATCACTTGCAATTTATGAATTACTGGATTGTGAAATCTCACTCACCCTAGGGTCTTGCGAAACAGAGCGCATAATGTGAACCTTACTGGGCTGAGGGAACAAAGGCCAGAGAACAGAAGTGTCTTAGAGAAAAGAGGAAAGGAAGGAAATCATGTGTCTGCAGAAGGGATTAGCATTTCCATTTTGCTCATCAAAGGTAAACAAAGTATAAAAGAATGATTTATAGTGCTCCGGCTGCTCCATTTCTTGTGCCAATCACCATAAACAGGAGGAAAAAGAGAGTTAAATAGAAAATGTGAGATAGCTACAGTTGTTTTTACTAGTAAAATCTTGTTTATGTTTAATTATTTCTCTATAAAAAGTAAATGCAAGAAAAACATCTTCCTAATGAGTCACAGAAATAACTAAAACCCCATTAGGTATAGAACAACTCAAGTACCTTATTTCTCACTTCAATTTACCTGATTTTTTTTCTCAAAAGTAAATTTCCTTTAAATTATCATACTGTTAGAAGCTGTTATGAATTTCCTTTCAAGTTATATTTATTGTTTATTGTTATCTCTTACTTCCACAGCTGATATAGGCAGATTGTGGTGTCAAAACTTGTAGTATAAGATCTTTTCCTTGTCATTAAAACTGTTCTTTTGTACTACCTATCCAGTTAGCTTTTTTTTTTCTCCTCCAGAAAAAGGTAACATACTTAAAATTTATTAGTTGTAAGGTGGATCTGGTTAATATTGATTAATAACAGTGACATCCCAGAATAATATCGTACAACAAGACCGACCAAACTACGATGCTTTTGTTAAAGGAACACCCCAAATACTGTTTTCTTACATATGTAAAGCCCTTATCTATTTAGATACAGATTTTTAATTGCATTCAGTATGCATGCACTTTTTTTTTGGTTAAAAACAAAGAATTAGCTTTGGCAGGTGCCACATACATTTATAGTAAAATCAAGCAACAACAAATCCATAGTTACAAGAACAAGAATAGATTAATCCCACTTTTCTTTTTGAGAGCATGATTTAGAACCTGCAGCCCCTGCTTGTGATATTATTATACTTGGTTACTAACTATGAGCATGATCCAAAAGCTATTACTTTTTTAGTCATGTTTGCTGGCATGACTGTCTTGTAAAATTCAAAGTTCCGCCTTAAATACATTTCCAGTTTTGCCTCTCTAACATTTGTTCATATAATCAGCCCATAAGTTAAAGCCATCAGAGCATGCTTCACTCTGTGTGTATGTTATAAATTTTCAAGCTGATGAAACGCTTGTCAGATTAGTACTATATAATATGTATGAATAAACCATATGTTTAGCTTAGAAAAGAACTAGAAAAATTAAGAGAACTCTATTTATTCCAATTCCTCTAAAACAAGCCTGAAACAATCTTTGCAGTAATTTACCTTCCTTGCACTTCTTTTATTTGATTCAAAAGTCTGAAGAGAACATATTTTTTCTGAGGATTTTTAGTGTATTTACTAATTTGTATATGGACACATCTGAAGGGTAGTGTTTTTTGCTTAGATAAATAGTATAATTTGAGGTTGGTGCTTAGGATTACATTTTTCCTTGTTCCATGTAAATGTGCAAGGGAGAGATGGAGAGATGTATTGTTCGAAGGTTTGCTGAAGAAATCATAATGGATCAGAGTTTTTCTACCATATTACTAATCCATTCATACTTTTGAAATTGGATGAAAATAAAATGCGCTTTTCATGTTTCATTGGTCTATCACTAATTTGTACACACACAGATATACACAGCTTATACTGAAGCTCCATAAGGAAGGTAGACTTTGGAATTCCCTCTGAGGCCAAATATGGGAGTCAGAACTTCAAATACATATACTTGGGTTACATTCCACTCACATCAGACATATTGCCATTCTTCTAAAACCAAATTTAGAGTTTGCTGTTTAAGAGGTATAATTTGCATCACTTTTGAGAAGGATTTGGGAAAGGAATCTCTGTTCTTTCTTTAATCATAGTTGAACATAAGATAGCACTGCTGACTATGCAAGCATGTGGTGTGGCAGGATGGTTTTTATTAACATCCAAAACTATTGTCTGCTGCTCCATCCCAGACTGCGGACTGGTTGGTGTTAGAGCCATTCAAGAAAATGCAGTTTCTGGCCCCAGAGATGGAAAACTTCAGAGTGTTTTTACTTAGCTAAACAAGTAGAGTTCAGAGCTGGGTTATCATATTTATTACTAAAAGATATACGATGTTTTGCTTGGGATGGAAAAATAAACCAGAAGGTTCAATAAGACAAGGATTTGGAATTCACTAGAGCCCAAGCTTTGTATCATATATTGTACGTTGACATGCCCATTTCTTCAAAAGGAATAGTGAAGACAATTACAGTACACTTAATTCATAGACAGATACTGCAAATTTTTTTATGTGGCATAATGAGGATTATAATGTCTTCAATATCCTGAATAAGTTTGAAATCATTGACACGAATTACAGTTGTTTTTCTCATTAGCATAAATTTTGCTTAGTTTCCTATGATGTTTAAATATGAAATTATTTGTGTATTCTTAGGTTTGAGTTTTGTACTGCATATATTGCAGTGTTTTAGAGTGTTTCGTGTGCTTTTAAAATGTTCAAAAAATTCTTGTAAAGAGAATAGCATGATTGTTTACATTTGAATGCTTTAATGTAATCCTAAAGTTGTAACATAAAAATGATACCTTCTTTCATTGAATCTGTTACAAAATGCTTGAATGTTAAGTATTTTTACTATCTTAATTTTTAAAATTTTGATACAGCTCATAGACAACTAATTCTCACCTACAGAAATCTGAAGAAGTTATAATTGCTCCAGTCTGCATTATATATCTGGAAATTATTTGGGCAGTATATAAAACAGCCATTATCATACTTTGCTGAGGTACCAGTGTGTCAGGGGTGCAGTTGGCATTCGTATTATCATAATACCAATTGCATCTGTCAATGCTATTTACAAATTATTATAAATTCATTCATTTGATTGCTTCTCCTAATGGTAGCCAGGTCAGTGTCTTTGAGGGCATTGATTTCAAGGGAAGCTCTACTGACATTAACATAAATTGCTCTGGTCTGGTATTTGGGAATTATATGCATTCTCTTAATCTCTTATGGAAGCAAGGATAATCCTTGAAGAGGAAAACTGGAAAAATGCCTGTTGTAAAGCTGGGATACAAATAGTAAAACAGCTCCCTTTTTCTCCCCAAATATCCTCAATGATATGTTTCCAAACAAAAGTTGAAAAAGAATTTTCATCTTAGAAGTAATTTTTACCTTTTTTTAAAAAAAAATGAAATCATGTTCCCAAAGCCAAGTATAAAATGTGTATATTATTAGAATATATTTCATAGGATCTTAGAATATATTGAAATTTTGACCCAAGTTGTAAGGTTTTTAAAACATGCTGGCCTTCAAGACAGTCACTTTTTGTAACTAATTTAACTGAAGTATATACATTGTAAAACAGAGCTTCAGGTGACAACTGATATTGGTTTCAGAAAAACAGGTCTATTACTGCATCAAGAACTGAGCTGAACTTCAGCAGGACTGTCTACATCTTCTTTTCTAATTACTCTAATAATATTGAAATTTTTTTTTTCAATTCCATACATTCGCATAGAGTAAGTTTTGGGGGGCTGTTTAGCAAAAGACTTGGTTGGTTTGTTTTTTTCATAGCAATCTCAATGCTACAGGAAGTTTGGTGGGTTTTTTTTTTATTAACTAGTATTTTTCACTTCAAAATATTTGATTTAGAAAATATGGGTCATAGTTCTGGTTTACTCCACAGTGACAGGAGTAGGACTAAGAGTTTTAGAGAAGCTTTAGAGAAGGGAAGTAGCTTCACCACTATGGATCAAAGGATGACTTGTCATACTGGGGAATAGGAAAAGGACAGAGAGAGAATGCACATCAGCTTTAGTAGCCCTCCTTACTGCTCCTCGTAGCAAATGACAGCATTCACATGTTACTTCAAGTGACAGAGGAAAGACTATCCTGCTTCACACATAAATGCCAATGACTTGAGTGATGCAATGATTATACCCATACCAGAATTAAGGCACCTGATGACAGATTGACAATGCTAAATCCAAATATTCACTCCTCACTAGTGCTTCTGAGAGAGTATGGGTCCTGTTAGGTGAGGGAACCCTGGCTACAACACAGCATTCCGTGCTTTCTCCAGCTCTTGGGTACCTGGTTCCAGCTGACAGTAGCCAGACAGCTTCAAATGTCATAATTGAGAGGTACAGGGAACTGTGATGTTCAACAGAGAGAATGGGAAATGGATGCAGGGCATAAGTGACTTAGCCAGACTCACAGACTGAGACACACATAGCTGGCCATGGCTAATTACAGTCAGACTCCAGGACCTCTGGAACTGTAATTGAGACACCCAATACCCTTTAGCTAATATTTCTGTTCATTTGTTTTGAGTTTCTGTTTTAAACTGTTTAACTTCTGAGCAGATTTCTGAAGAGACCCTTTGAGACACTGATCTGTATTTTTCTCATAGGCTGTAGGGTAAGATATTAATTTTCTTTAGCAGTTAGTATTACCATGGAGATTCATCATTTATCTGTAAAATAATGTAGCTGTAAACAAGAAAGAAAACATAGAATCATAGAATCACCAGCTTGGAAGAGACCCACCGGATCATTGAGTCCAACCATTCCCACCAATCTCTAAACCATGTCCCTGTTAACCAGACCTCCATTGCTATCTATTAAGTATTTGAAAAACTTCTAAAAAAACCTGTTTGATAGAAATGCAGCAAAAATGCAGATTGCTATTAATGTGATTGAAGAGCAACATGAATTTATCTACCATTTTAAAGGTCAGACATTAGTCATATTTTTCAAGGCAAATATCCAAGAAAAATACCTAAATTAATACTTTGTGATTGATTTTGGTTGAACTGAAGTATTTAAACATTGCTTTGCACTTTCTGTTTGAAATATATAAGGTGTTTTCCAAAAGTGTTTTTCTAATTTTATGCACCCACACACAGACACAAACACAAACTCACACGGACAGATCCTGGTAGCTTCGTAGAACCACAGGACAGAGTAATTAAATGGTCTTAAAACGTCCATGAGGGGGTGGTTGGTTTTTTGCCTCAATGAATGCGCAATGGGTCATTGAGTCTTACTGCTTAAAGTTAAACTGCAATCAGCATTTGCCTAGCTCACCATCTGCAACAAGCTACCATGTGGTCTCTGTTCTGTGAGCTCTGTCATATCTGTGTTACCATTAACAGAAACGGGAAAAAGTTAGCTGATGAAGACCTTTTATCTAGCACAGTCAATGTGGCTAAAATACAGATAAAATTCTAAACACTGGAATTTCTCTATTGAATATCATCCAGAAAAGGCAAAATAAAACTTAAGCTCTATATCTGAGCAAGTGTTTGTAAAATACACAAACACTGGATGAGACACAGAAGGGAAAAGTTTCAAGGTTCAGAATAAGTGCAGCTGTGGTGTGTTTCAGTACTATTTCAAGATTGCTAATGTCCTGTTCTCATACAGAACTCTGCCAATGAATATGCGAGGGAATCATTCCTGGGGAGGTTTCAGCTTGTGCAAGTTCCCTGAAGTCAGGAAACCCAGATCAATCCAGATTCATCCAGCTTTAGACTGAGGGAATTTCTCCAGCTATGGTGCAGAAGAAAACTCTCCATCTAAGCACAAGAGTGGTAAATTTCATTGCACAAATGGTGCTTTATTTCTGTTTCTGTCTTTTGATGAGCAATGTGGTGATTATAGTGCTGTTTGCCCAGATGCCCGCAGTTATTCTGCTGATTACTTTTAATAGCAAGTTGGTCCACTGTATGCAACTGGAAAAAAAAATATGCTAGCACCACAGCAAAAGGGCCTAGATAAATCAGATAGAAGTTCAGGTGGAAACAAAAATTTTCCAGCAGTAAGAACAAGACAGTGATAATCCTTTGGTAGTTTTATTATAAAACCACTGAAATGTATGGATCGGATTGCGTGATAGCAAGTAACTGAGATTTTTTTGCTTCAAATAAACAAGTCCTACCTGAGGATCAGAAGTTTGAATTTCATCATCTAGGGAAAGGGAGTAAGTGGAAATGTTCTGCTATAGCCTTACGTGGTCAAAACAATAGGTAAGGAAGTTGATTTGAAACTCTACATTTTTAATAACTGAAGTGTGAATGAATGATCAGGTTTGAGGAGAGGGAAGCTAAAAATACAAATTTCTGTGTCAGAGAGCAGAAGTATGATATTCCAATAAATGAGCCTTATAAAAGTACCAGCAAAAACCACACTTGGGAATAACAACTCAGGTGAAGGAAACAGTATAGCATGTAATGATACAATCCAGACCACAGTAGGGAGAAAGAGAGGTCCAAAAGCAGAGCTGGGGAGAAATTCATACCAGTAAAGAATACATAGATAACATTGTAGAGAGTTACAGCAGAAAAAGTGCAAGCTCCCTGTTTTCCCATTCCAAATTCTAGTTTCTTTAATAATAACCTTCAGCAGAAGACTGGGGAATCCTCATCACAGAAGCTAAAGATCAAGTAATGCGAAGAAATTGTCTTGTCTAAGGAAAATGAACAACGGGAGGGCAGTTGCTCACCCTATCATCTGCTGAGAGGAAAACAGGAATTTCAGGTTATCCCTGTTATGCAATTATGTAAGTGTGCATCTCATTTGTAACTTCTAATATTCATAGAGTATGTCTTCTCCTTAGTGAAGACTAAGTGATACAGCCTCATGTAGTGAAAATACCTAGATTTTCACATCAGAGTGCAGATTAAAAGAAAGTTGAGTCCTGAATGTTTTATCATGGCATAATGATAGTTAATATACAAGTATGACATGGCAAAACTGAATATAAGTTAATTAACAGCACAGCATGACTTTTAAAACTCCATTACTGAACTGAAGGCATCTCTAAGGTAAATAATTTGGGGTCCATAGTGAGCTTGATCTGCTGGAGAAAGTCCTTGCTTTCATTTACACCTCTGCAACACCATTAACAACAGCAGATTTTGACCCACATGCTACTTTAAATAGAACCTGGTGGCAGTAAAGAAGCCTGACACTTTTATCATTGAAAAGAGCTCTGCTGAGGGGATGGGTCTGTTTTGATCACTACTGTGTAGTGCCAATGACTGTCACTGTATCAGCTGTTAGAGAGGAAAATTTGCTCTGTAGGATTTTCTGCGATAGAGATTGAAATGGTTTCATTTAAATAACTCTGGGTACTATGTCAGCAACTTTAGATCATTGACTAGAGATAATGGAAGGGAGCAGAGGAGAACTCTGTTATATACTGTCTGAGAAGAAGAATAACCTAAGGTAACAAAAACTTTCCCTTTGGCAGTTATTTTTTTCCCTTTTACTCCATGAAACATGAGAACTTTTATTGTATAAAACTGCGCTTTCTTGTGATTTTTTTCCTTTAGGCTTGCCAATGAGAGATGATGATTTAATTCTTTCCAGATATTCAGTTTATTTAATATAATTTCTTTCATGTGGAACAGAATGGAATAAATGGGCACAGGTCCTAGAATATCTATTCTTTTTCACGGATGCTTAAGGGTACATTTCATGGAATCCAACATATTTTTGATATTCAATTGTTGCACCAATTACATGGTGTTTGATTATAAGGTTGATTATTGAAGGTCATGCAGCATTTGTCCTGTGTGCTTAGTCCTGAACATTTCTTTGTTTTAATGGACAGATATGCAGGCTTGAATTGAAAATGATATTTAAAACAGACATATTTGAATTTAAAAAAACCCACTTGCCCAGGTTCTTCAGACACAGCTGTTACTATTGCAAACCCAGAAGCTTTCATGTACCTCATTTCTCATTTCATTTCTCCTGGATTATTTCCGGAATAGCTTGAAGCATTGATTATGTATAAAACCTTCATTTTTTTCACTAACTAAAAGCAGTTTCATAAAAGTCTTCATTTCATAATACCTTTTATTAACTCTTTTGGCTCTTCCTCTGTCTTGTCCTATGTGCAAGCAGTATGATTCTTTTGTATGTTGCACATATTATATTAGATAACAATATACTGAAATGTGCATACTTATCATGTGCTGTTGACACAGAGAACAACCTTACCACTGTGGGATTCTGGCAAGAATATGTGTAGATGTGGAGAGGGAATGCATGATCCAAACTAATATTTTTTTTTTCCCTATGTATTGAAATAAAAATGCTGTTGTGTTAATGTTGAGCCAAAAAAAAAAAAAAAAAAAAACAACCAAAAAACTGTGGGTAGAGGGGTGTGATACGAGAGCTATTAATTCCTTTATTCTCAGCTTTCCCTCCTGTTTGTCACAACCCTCAGAGTTAATCTCTTTTTACTAGATATTTCTTAAGTAGAAAGAGACTTAGGGAAACTCATACAGATTTTCTTTTACCCCTCTCTTTTTCTTAATTTTTTTAATAGGAGCCCTAAAGGTCACCATGACTGTCTGGAAATGACTCCTTCACTAACTTCATAGCCCAGGGTGAGGAAACAGCTGAATTTTGTTGCTATTGCTGTCATGGCCATTTCAAAACAATGCTGCTGTTTTCACTGTTAGTTGTTAACCAGAATATTTTGGGGACCAAAATAACCCAACCTATCCATGTAATAAGTGATTCACACTTAGATATCTGGAACAATCCACGGGATGCAATATCAGATATTATTTACCATTAGAAAAATCAAAACAAAACAAACCAAACAAACAAACAAACAAAGAAAAGCCTGAAAGATGTTTATCCGGAAAGGTAACCAGTGAAAAAATTCATGTGACTTGGATTTCTGCTATTCTACAACCTGAATTTAAATTTTAATTTAGTCAATATTAATCAAGCTTAAGTATTCAGTTGTCCATTTTTCATGAATAAAATGAGTTTACAAAGCCATCCCATTTACAAGAGTAGAGATATTAAAGATTTTGGTTTTAACCAGTTTTGGAATTTCAGTTATAATTTCTTTAAACATTTTTTCTACAACCATCCAATGTTGACTTTTCTCCTTTAGCATATATACTCTTTTTTTCCTGGTATTCCTAGCTAAAAGGAGGAATTCTGCATTGCATTATATTAACTG
Organism: Coccyzus lansbergi; assembly: GCA_033558105.1. Classification (NCBI taxonomy): domain Eukaryota; kingdom Metazoa; phylum Chordata; class Aves; order Cuculiformes; family Coccyzidae; genus Coccyzus; species Coccyzus lansbergi. Next base: position 461,795 of record JAUMJK010000139.1, on the reverse strand, counting down.
GAGTCCAGCAAGAAGTAAAATGTTGCTTTTGATCTGGTATATCTGAGCTACAATTGAGCACCTGAAAGTATTTAAGGCAGTGCAGTACACCTGGAAAACCCAAGTTAAAGGGCCACTGAAAATTAGCAGATGATGGATCTTGTATCAGTCAGTATCTCAAACGTTAGCTGATAAAACTAAGCATATGGAGAAGCATATGGTTTACAAGATAAAGGATAAGCTCAAGAACACTGCAGGGTTGATTTGCCAGCTGACACTGCCTCTTCATGTGGTTTCCAACAAATCTTTAACAAAATTCATGATTGTTGCATATTAACATACTCCTTCTGGAATTCATGCTGAAAGGCAACTCCACATCAGCATGAAACAGTGAACAGAATGTAATAATGCAGGATCTGAAGAAAGCACATGGATGTTATTTTCCCATTGGCGCAATTTCTTTGTGTTTGGACAGGACTCAAATGTTGTATTAAGCATTAATACAGCGCTTCAGAGAGCATTACAAATATTAAACAATTACTATTAGCTGTTGCTGTCCTGCCAGTTCTCAAAAGAAGTAATGCTAGACTAGGCTGAGGCATTGAAAGACTCTTTTTTTTTAGGAAAGACCACAGCACTGCCACAAGAAGTAATGTGGACCAGTAGTTTCCAAGCTTCCAGGCTCTCAGTTTTCCTCCCAAATACATCTGAGATTTTTGTGTCTCCTTCCCCCTCCTTTTACTCTCACCCAAAGAATTCTCCCTAAACAGAAGCAGTTTTTATTTTTTAAAAGAGCATCAGTGTGGCACATTGTTTGTATTTCCTCACAATTCAGCACTAGCTGACCAAAGAACTCCATCTTCTTGTGATGCAGAGGAGAAGCAACACCTAATCCTAACCAAGGGTTAAATGAGCTAGCTAAATTACAGTGCGTCCAGCTTTTTTAAATCGTACAAAGCACAAGTTGTAGCATATCCCACTCATCTTTAGACAAGTTGGGGTTGAAAGAATAGGAATTTCCATTCCCTGCAACCAAGTAGACTGCATTCGCTAGAGCAGGTGATTCCTAGATTTTCAGGCATTTTGTTCAATTAGAAAATAGTCTTAAATTTAAAATATGTGTCCCTACACACATACAGAGCAAGGACAATTTAGAAATTTTAAGTGTTTTCATTTTAATGGAATGAAAATATTCAATGCAAAATATCTTCTAGCAGATCAGTGTGAAAAGGTTTATTAAAACAATTTGAATTGCCTGCTGATGAAAAGATATGCTTGTTCAAAGTTCATTTTCTTTTAGATAAATTCACATGAATTCATGAGAATTGTTATGGAAATAATAATAAAAATAACAAAAACTGAAGGGGTATTTGACATATTTTTCCTGAAAACAGTAAATGGTAACAGTTTATAAAGCAAAGGGTCCCCCCTCCATTTTATTTTAAACAAAGGATATGTTTATATGAGCTTTCAGCAACACTTACAACAGCTGGGCTATGCCTGAGCTCCTATGTTTAAACAGTTTCTGGAGATATGGAAGAGCTCACCATTGATTGCTTAAAACAATGGTCAGTAAGGAAAAAAATTGTTAAAGCCATCAGTGTCACCAGCCTAATGTTTGTCTCTGAGAAAGGTAAGGAAGGGATAAATCATTAAGCATTATCAGAAACCCCTGCAAATGTTAATTCAGTCAGTGCAATCTAAAGAGGTAATTTGGGGAGAGGCTGAAGTTTTCATTTCTGTATTCACAGCTTTCCACTGTTTCCTGTCTCTGAAGTCCCTCTGGTTTTATGCCCTAGCAGTGAACAGCCTGATTTTCATGCATAGGTTTCCAAAGATGTTTGTTTATTTGCAATGATGAGTTAAGCTTGCATCACTTAAAAAGCAGTTGTGGGAGATTATTGAGTGGACAAACAAGTGACAAATGGCACTGAACAATGTGAGGCTGAGGTAATGATAATGTTGAAAGTTCTGTTCCTCAAGTCATTGATTATATGGAATTTCAGCTTTTTCTTGACTTGAGAATAGAAAATTGGCTTTTCTCTTTGCTTATTTGTTGGTCAGACCAATACAAAAATATTTATGTTTATTTGACTAAGAATTAAACATCTACACCATCTTTTCTTATTGACATGGAAAATAAACCTCACACAATGTTCACATGCTGCATTTTAAATTGAATGTTAAAAAACTTGCACTAAACTAAATCAAATACATAAACACGTAGCTTTTTAGGAGATCCAAAGCACCATGACCTTCAGAGGAAATCCTGACCAACAGCTTTCCCTTTCCCATTTGGTCAGTAATTCGGAGGCAGGGAGTTTGGGGGCCCTATGACTGGCAGCTTTCCCAGAGAATACATTTCAGGTGTAACTCCTGCCTATTCTGCTGCTGAATGGAGTTGTGAAGGGCTGCTATCAGTCTTTTTCATTTGAAGCAGCTCCAGTCCTTAAAAGAAACAAACCTTAGTATTCACAAAAATAGAGTGAATCTCTACTCTAGCCCTCAAACAGCCTCCTCAGAGAAAAAAAAGAAAATCTACACTCCAGTTCACTCTGCTTCTGATTCACACAAGGATTTGAGCCTAAATCCTATAATACCATGAAGGCTATCTTAACTGCCAGGATAGAGAATCAGTGGATTATTTAAAGTACTGAAACAAAGCAGAGCATCTCAAGGAGATTACCCTCCTTAAAAGAGGCTTCCTAGTAGCAGGAACATGATTTCAGGCAAGTTGTAGTGTTTCATTACTTGAAGAAGGGCACATCATCCTATGTGGATGTCATAGCAACAGGATTATTAAATAAGATGCATGAGAATGGTTTTGAATAAGTTTTTTTTTTCCGACGGCTGATATTTACATTTTTTTTTCTGAATTCACTGATAATTAATAAAAATTGTAACAGCATATATTAATAAATAGTTTATTGAAAAAAACTATCTTCAATGAGAGCTGCTAATTCATGTGTAACTTTCATTGCCCCAGCCTCTAATTAGAAACAGCTTTTGTTTGTGGAAAATGTGATTCTTTACTAAATGTGTATCTTTACTAATTTTCCTACAAAAATGTCTGGGGGTGGGAAGTTTTAGAAAAGAACTTTCCAGGTATAACCTATCTGTATGACAGAACAAGCGCAAGCCTATGCATGTGTATAGCAGGAGGTCTGAACGCTGTAAGCAATGGGGCATGATGTTCTGCTACAGTATGTGTGCAATGGTCAGGACTGTGCTTCCCCTAGAGAGAACAAGATGCAGTTCAACTGCCAGGAAAATGATGAAATCAGAACAACCATTAGCTCAACATGCATAAACATACTTAAGCTAAAACCCACTGAAGAAATAAAACTAAGTCAAGTTCATGGGCAAATAGGTTTGTCAAATGCATGTGCGGCAGAAACGAAGACAAAATTGCTAAGAATACCTAGGCTTTGGGCAACAGTGTGGGGTAAGAAAAAATATATTGAGAAAGATTCCAAATTTGCTAATGTATAGATTGGTTTGAATGAGCACTGACAGAGCAAGCACAGGACCCAGAAGAACAATTACCTCTACTGATGTAGAAGAAGATAAACTAGTTAAGGTTGAACATGATGCTAACAATGCATGTTGCTTTGTATGCTTCACGTGAAGTTGTTAGTACTACTCCTGAGTGTCATTACATGGAGAGCATGGTGCCTGGAAGAGCTACCCTCTATGTTTAAGCAGGCAATGAATTCTGGGGAAAGAAATGCAGTTATGGAGGAGAAATTCAGTCAAGAGAGGGATGATTACTTGCTGATTTCAACAATGCCAAATGTTCTCTGCCACACATGGTAGAAGTGGGCTATTAGCAGTTCAACAATCAAAACAGGATTTTAAGTGTACAGTAATTTGACTCTAGACAGATAATGAAGCCAGCTGCAATATAGTGTTAGCAAATATTCTTCCTAAGTTGGTAAAATGACAGCAAGTGTTTATGGCAAACATTGGAAACAACATGCATGCTGCAAGGGTGAATGAAAACCCCTCCAGTGATATCAGATACCTGTTGGAGTTAGTCTTTACAAACACAGAAATTGACATTCTAGTTGCCTTCCTAATTTTTACTTCTTCATGTTTATGTTTCCTCCTTCATATAAGTGTCATGCAGAATACTGTGGCCACTAGCATCTCTACAGATGGTTGTGTTAGCGCTTTCCAATAAAATTATTGAAGAACAAAGTGGTAGCAAATTGCCCAGAATATGGAGAAAGAAATAGAAAACGTCAGAGAAGAATATTGAGCAGGGAGATTCATGCACATGGCTAAACTTTTAACTATGCTTGTATTGTCTATAAGGGATTTTCCTTCCTGCAAAGCCAGTTGTGTTTTAAAGTCACATAGTTTTTTGATAGAAGCAGCATGCATCCTCCAATCAAGCTGATAGACATGTCAGAAATACCCGGGTACTTCTCAGTTTTTAAGCCCCTCATTTTGCTTTAATGCTTTCCTTTGCAGACCAACTGTCTGTGTGCTGGGTTGAGGTGACAGCACATTTATCTATTCCATGTTAACTACCATAATTTAGAAACTAACTTCTACGTAATATGCATTTCTGGCAAAGCGTTAGCTCTTTGTGGTTTATTTAGTGACTGCCCACAAATACATTGTTCTAAAGCTGAGATGTCTGTTCCTCCCTCCTTGCACTGGAAGAGACTGCAATTTATTCTGAATCAGGAAATATCAGTTGGGAAATTTAGATTCATTTTGGATTAAGAATTAACACCAGACTCCCAAGCTCGAAGATGCTTTTTATCCTTTTCTTAGGGGAAAGGTCATTGTGTATCTCATTTGCTTTTATTGTCTTCTGGCATAAGGGGTGGATTGGATTAGGTGTGGCTGAAAGCCTACATTGTTTCATTCTTAACAGTAATGAAATTTAGGCCTGCTATTGTAATCTGAAGGGAAATTTAACTAACTTTCCCAGAACATTTAAGAACATTAAGACTGTTGCACATAGAGACATCCATACAGGAAAACTACTCAACTCCCAAACAAGATAGATTTACCTCTCAATGTCACTTTATTAACATAACTATTTTGCATTCTACTTCATACTTGCTCTTTCTGGGAGAGGGAATCAAGATGGGACAAAGTAACTTAAATGAAGATATACAGGATTTTCTCTTTATTAAATGGTTCCCAGATGTGGAGTCACTGGGTTTCATTGAAGGTTTAGAACATGGAGCACTTGGCAGCAGCAGCTCTTCACTGCAATAAAAGTTTGTCCAAGGATGTATTGTGCACTTTTGTCTTCTCTCAGATTGACTGAGATTGGTTAGACACAAGCCTTGCACTTTGATTTGCATGTGAGCAAAGATTGTTCCACAAGATAAGTAATAATAAGTAATAAACCCAAACCGGTCTTAAGTCCTGACAAAATCCTCAAGCTCAGCCAGGGGAGCTTCACGCTGGACATAAGAAAAAAAACTTTTCACAGAAAGGGTCATTGGGCACTGGAACAGGCTACCCAGGGAGGTGGTTGATTCATCTTCCCTGGAGGTGTTTAAGGGACAGGTGGGTGACATGCTGAGGGTCATGGTTTAGTATTTGATAGGAATGGTTGGACTTGATGATCCTGTGGGTATTTTCCAACCTTGTGATTCTGTGAAGATAGTACTGACATTAAGAGAATTAATTTATGAGGATTTACACTTCAAAGTGGATTGGAAAAATACATTAATATCAGGCCAACTGGTGATTAAAAAAACTTCTAAAAAGTATTTCATTAGGTTTTATATTGCTGATTTCATCACATAATGCCCCTATCGAGAAAATTTTGTACCTTGATGCTCCATTGCCCTTGTATGATTTTACACATCATCTCTTCTCATATGTAAACCTGACAGTCTTTGGGGAAGGATTAGACTTTCTTGCTTTAATAGCTATATAGTGCCTAAAAGAGTCATAAGTTTTAGCTGGAACTTCAAGATACACAGTCAGTTACAACAGTAAATAGTTATTACTGTGCATATATGCTTGTGAATATTCACTTTGGAGTACGCATATTTGTTCTGTGTTTAAAGTAGAAATTAATTTCAGAGTACAAGCACATAATTGTTATTATAATTTAATTAGTATTTTGTCACTTTTTTTCCAAAAAAATAAATAACTATGTTATTACTGATAAAGAACATAGATAAACATGCATACATACTGTAAAGACTTTTTATATCTGTATTTTTTTCATATAGAATGAACACTGAAGTACAGAAAATATTTTCCTAGGCAGGCAGGAGTTTATCATTAATTGCATGAATATAACTGCAAAAATAAATGGGTCTTGTGACAGGATTTTTGAATAAGTTATATCTATACTGGATTTCTGCACTGGGTTATTTCCACAAGTGCATTGGAGCAGAATAATGCTTGATTTTCAAATAAGAAGGTATTGAGCATTAGAAATTGTAAACCCTTTTAAACCCCTTTAAAAATCTGTTTTTAAGAAAATGCTTCATCAAGAAATAATTATACCACATAGATAGTCTTTAAATATTTGATATTGAAGCCAGTCTTAAAATGTTAGAAGTAGGTACAAGCCATCAAAGAGCAACTAATTTCTTCTATCTACAAATACAAGAAGAATAAAATAACAGGACTGTTATCCATTTTGTTTGCTACCAGAAATAAAAATGCTGTACTCGCCTACTGACAAGTTGACTCTCATATTCAAATTGTGTAATAAAATCCCAACAATATCTTATAAAAATGGAAAAAATACAACCAAGTTTTATAAAAAGGTGCCCACTAATATCTTCCTTCTTAGTGAATTTTGAATTTGCTGCATTCTAAATATATGGACTTCTCAAAACTCCAGTGTTATTATGCATGTCTGTATGAGTCAGCAGATAGATAAACACTGCTCTGAGTTGCTCTGCTTTTGCTCAAAATGACACAATTTCTATACAAATATTTGGCTAGAATAATTGGGTGTGAAAGGGGAGGGTTTATGGTTTAATTTCCTATTTATCACCATTGTATTAACTCTACATTCCAATTTTTGTGAAGTACCTAGTCTGTGAAATATTTGTTACTATTCTTGCTTTTATGTCTATGGAAACTTAAATTGATCTAAATATTCAACAATTTTCCCAAAGGTACAGAATGTCAAGTCAAGAAATGAAATACTGGAGAATGAAACTGCAGAAAATTGTCATTTTGATAGATGAAGATTTTCTCCCATTAAATTAATTTTCCTGAATTTGAGTTGGATCAAAGTATACTAATTCTGAAATCGTACACTGAATCAATCCATAAAACAGTATATATGCAGCTTATTGCTTTGGATCCTGAGTCTCATATGCTTCATGCCTTAAAAGTATCAGTTTTTAAAAGATGACAACAATTCATGAGTCATTTGCATCCTAAGTGATTGTTTATCATTAGTCACCAGCTTAAAAAAGACAGTGGGGCAATTCTGATAACTAGTAGCTGTAGAACTTGTGATTTTTGAAGCATATATATTTAGCCAAGAGAGGCCTAATTCATTGTGTTAATTGCTTTATAATAAAATAAGGAAATATAGTTTGTTTGTAGCAATGATATTTACAGGATTGATATTATAGTATTTGACAAGAAAGACAGACTAGGCAAGAAGCTGCTTTGAAATATTTGGGATACTACACAGGTGATTTTCAATATTTTAACATTAGTAATTCTTAGGCAAAGTTAAGCATGCTTCATGTCTATCCAAAATATCTCTTGAAAGATGACCAATCATTTCATCTGTAGAAAATATGCAAGTAAAGAAAAAAAAATTAAAAAAGAGTTGTTACTTCTTGATTTATGAGTTACAGCACTTTTCATACCAGCAAAACTTGTATCTTAGCACTCTCACAGCACAAAAGTGACACTGCGATATCTTTATATGATAACAGCTTGAAGTAGTCGGAAACATATCATGATGTCCAACGGGATTGGAGGTTGAATTTCATTTCCATCCAGGCGAAGGTAGCGGAGGCGAGGGATGTTACCATAAAGACTGTGGTCTTCTGCTACAGCAATTGAGACAGGACATATCTGAGTACCATTGACACCTGAAAATGTAGATCAATGGGATAGATAATTTCCATGGGAAACACTTAAGAAGACAAAATTCATTTGAAAAACATATTAAATAGGCTTGCACTGATATCTACATGGGAGACATTTGCTCTTATTAGAGTTAGAAGATGACAAATTCACAACTAACTGCTTTTTTGGTCAAGAAAAAAGTATCTTAAAAATGTAATAAAACTCAATGAGAGTTGTCCAGAGCCTGAAACTTTTATCATATCTATGATATTAAAGTGTCTTTGCATACATGATGAAATTTGACTAATCTTTGTAAAGTATTAAATATTCTTGTTAGAAACAAGCTACAGCTTATTTTTATGTGTGAAGATATGAAGCAAGAAGTTTGAGAATGAGGTTTCATTATGGAAGCCATTATTAAAATTTTGCAAGTGAATCAAAACCATGTAGCCTTTTCAGGTCAACATTACCACCCTTAGGATACAAGAGGGCTTCAAGTGTTTTATAAATCTCTGTGTTCTCTGACCTAGAAACTATCCCACTGTATTAGTCTTCATTAGATTAATTACTCCAGCTTGAAAGGGAGGTAGCATTTACCTAACCACAGATCACCTGTGAAGAAATTATTTCCTGATGATGTGTATGAAGTGGTTTGGTTTCATACTGTTGTTTTTGCATGAACAGTAAATCCTCCCCAAACTATCAAAGCAGTAAAAGTCTCTCTTCTCTTCAATATTGCTCATCAGTGTATTGGTTAATTTTGCTTAAGCAGAAGGGGCGGGGTAATCCATCCACACATGTGTAATTCAACCTGTCTAAACTGATTCATGTAGAGGGTAAGCATCAGTCTAAGTAAACCATTTAAACTGTTTATAAACTCTGGAGAGAGACAAATACTTCTGTAAATTCATTCACGTCTCCACAAGATGGGATGATTTTCCCTCTTCAATTGTGTATCTCTTTCCAATTGATGAGTAGGTGGTCTGTATGACTAACCCAAACAAAATATCAAAATCTAAGATGGTTAATTCAAATAAAATGAATGTTACCTGTTGTCAACAGTATTGTGAAGTGATGTAACACTTAAAAATAAGACTCTGGAGCTGCTCTAGGCTAAAATAGCAGAAGAAGTCCTCATTAATGGCTAATACTGCATGTCTGCTGAAACACCACAAAAAAACCCTTATTTCTTTTCCAGTAAAACTTATAATTTAGAAACACTCAGAAGACAGATGTGTTCTGACATATGTGGATATGAAGGTATTTCTTTTCTAATCTTATAAATGCTAGCTGTGCTCATTGTAGTCTAGTTGGAATCCTTCTCTCATTTTCACATGACATTTAACTATAGCAGCCACATATCAACCTGGAAATCTGTACCTTTCTGAGATCTTCCAGAAAAGAATCCAATATTGAGTACAGCACAGGGGTCTGACTATATAAGTCAGGATCTGTAACTGCAGCCATTCCATTCCAAACATTCTATAGTGGATTTTGATAGACTGGCATTGCTACTTGGCCCAAGGATTTCTCCCTTTCTCTACACACAGAATAGTTTTAGGTCAGAGGATCTATCTCAATATCACCTGCTTGTCCTTGTTCACTCACTATACCATCACTTCATGCCTTCCCTTCTTTTTCTTTCCTCTAACACTCCCTTCATCACTTGACATCTCCCCAGAGCCTTGCGTGTGTATCTCATAACTAAATATGTAAAAGTGTGTTTTAAAATGCCATGGAAGAAGAGTAGTGTATATATCTGTCCTAGCCATAATTAGTTTTGGTTCATATTAATTTTACTTCCTAACTTAGAGTACTTATTTTTATCTGTGCTTTGAGATCCTCAGTGAAGGGATCACAGGTGGAATCCTGGTTTCACTGAGACTAATGATGAGGCTATCACTGACTTCACTGGGCTTCAGGATATTACCTTATATCTTCATAAATTGTCGCTGGAGAAATAAGGTCTCAAAATTATACAAAGAGCTGATGTTATACAATATATTATAATAAGAAGTAGTTGAATAATATTTACAAATAAGTTCTGATACCTGAGCTCTTGCGATGTTAGCAGTGTAATTATGAACCAGAAAGAGGTAAAAAAAGGAGCAGTTGGCACATGATCACCAATGTTCTGTATTTAAGAAGACAAAAGCAACCTGCAGTATTATTGTAACTTCTTATTACTCCTGCCTGACAGAATTACATTCCTTGTTTACAATCCTAAAAGCCCGTTGAGATCCTATCTACTGGAGCAAGCATAGTGTGGAGAGTCCCTTACCTCTTGAGTAATTATGCTATGTGGTAGAATGTGCCTTATGTAATACTTACATTTTTATTTAAGGTGTCGAGTTTCCTTTTATGGGTAACTATTTGGCCAATTTATACATAGTTTCTAGGAAGATATTTTTAAAACTTTTGAAAACTGCTAAACCCACTAAAGAATGTAAGGTTTGTTGAAAGTTACTGTACCCTTACAAATGCTCATTTGTCTTTGGATTATGAGACATAAGTTTGCAGATACTGCACAGGTTGATTTTCATGGCTAAACCACTATTTTTAGCATACTTCTGTACTACAGTGACAGAACATAGAAGAAAAGAACCATTTATTGAATTAAATCACCATGACAGGGAGAGAAAGGTAGAGACCTAGATACCTTCTATGCAGTATTAGATAGAAAGAAAAAAAGTGATTTAAGGCCTACAGGACCTACTGAGCAGATGTTTTACCCAGTGGCCCTAAGTACCACATCCTTGCTGTGCCTGTGTGAATCTGGGAGCAGTGCTAGAAGCAGAACTATGACATGACTACAGGCTTTTACTGTCTTGATTACAAAATATTGTCTCATTTATGCAAAACCGAAAATCTTAGAAGACATTTAAGAAGACAAACCTCAGCAAGACAAGGCTTCTGTGAAGTGAGTGAAAAGGTTTTTTTATGAAGACCAAACCCAAGTGTCAGCATTTTGTGCACAGTGTACAAAAGATGGGGAGAGTATGCAAGCCTGAAATATTCAATATCCATATTCTAGTTAGTCATATTTGAAATAGCTTGTGTTAACTGCAGCCAATCTTTTATTCTGTTTTGAGGGTACTTCACGCTAAACTCCTACTACAGAGTTTTGGTAGATGGGTCAGAAGAACTGAGCATATAGCAATACTTTTAGTTTAGCAAAGTCTCTAAGGTGCCCAGGAAATTAAAAAATCTGTCATGCAAATATGAATTGAATATCATGACTTCTTGCATCCACTTTCTTATTATTGTTTCTTGTTTGTTTACTCCTAACCTTCCTATGAGAAACAAAATTAGTTCCCATAAAGTGATTATCGTCATATGTTTAGCTCAAAAAAGTGAATGCAAAATTCTTCTTAATCCACTCTTATTTGTGATATGCTTGCACAGTGGTTTTTTTTTTTCAGTATGCAAGTGAACACTTTTCATGTGTGATATTACTTCCATGCACATATTTGACATGTCTTAAATCTGACTTGAAAACTGGCCTGTAGGAGGTCCTCTTGCTCATCTCCCTATAATCTCGGGCACATTTTTTAATCTTTCTATTTCAAAAAGCATTTTTTGAAGTAAAATAAACGTTTATAATTAGGTCTTGGTAGGATCTCAAATTGACAAGACACTTACTTTTGATTTTGTTGTGATCAAGGTGAAGGTGCTCAAGATGAGCATTGATAGGTGGAATTTTCGTGAGCTGATTGTGAGACAGCTGTAGGTCTAGAATAGATGAAACATTGAACCCATTCGGGGGAATACCATCATCAGATAATTTATTGTAGTTTAGCCTGAGGAAAGTCACTTTGGGTATTGCACTGAAGTAGTTTTCTGGTATCACTTCAATGGAGTTGTTGTCCAAAAACAGTTGCAGTGTGTTAGCTGGAATGCTTAAAGGCATTTTCTTGAGTGAATTTTTTGCTATGTTGAGTTGCATAAGATTGTTGAGTCCTTGGAAGGTGTCACTTTGAAGAGCGCTGTCCAACAGACTATTCTGGTGCAGATCTAACATAGTAAGGTTTTCCAAATTGTTGAAGACTCCTTCTGGGATTCTGGAGATTTTGTTCCTAGCCAGTCTTAGCTGTTCCAGGCCCACTGGTAATGGTGCAGGCACCTCTTCTAATTCGTTATCTTCAAGGAATAAATAAAGCAGCCTTTTCAGCTTGCTCAGCACACCATTCTCAATTCCATTGTTGGTGATCTTATTCTTGTTCAGATTTATCCATCTTAGATGAGTGGCATTCACAAATGGCTTCTCTGAAATTGTTTCAATTAGATTGTTTTGAAGATAGAGGTACCAAATTCTTGCTGGAATTGCAGGTATTTCTTTAAGTCCTTTGTTATCACAGTATAATGCATTGGGGAAACTGGGAGGACAAAAGCACTCTCGTGGACACTCAGAAGTGTAGTGAGACCAATGCTCAGGATCCAACTCATCATAAACTTGTCTCACAGTTCGAGTCCACACAGAATTGACCAAGAATAAGAACAAAAGAGCTGTATAGACTTTTAGAGTCATCGTTAGCCTTGGAAAGGGAGAAAAACAATTAGCTGTCTCTTGTCTCTAACAGCATACTAGAGTATCAAAACAGTATTACGTAGAAAACAATATATCCTTTATAAACAGCCAAATTCTGTCCTTTATATCACTATCTAGTGTGTTAAGGAAAAAAAAAATCAGTAATATAAGGGTATAAAGAATTCAACGCTGTATATCTCAGGACATTGTCCTGACTCTACTTAGACTTTACATTGGCTGCCAGTTTAACTGATGCTCATGTGTGTCATTTCAAAGAACATGAACACATGTCTGTTTTCCTGTACAGAGCTATAAACTAGTTTATATCATGTACCTTCTTCAATAAAGCCATTAATACCATGATGACATAAATAATATTCTACCCAGTTTCTCATTTAAAATTAATCATACCCTCTTTTCTGTTTTTCCTCTCTCTTAAATTATAGTGGCATCTGGATCAGATTTTCCAAGGTCTTTTCTCATCACAGAAAATTGAAAGATCAAAGAGTGTTTCAACAGCTGTTTGTTGGGCATGTTCTTAAAAAGCTTAGAGGGAATATTTTTGAGTAATTCAGTTCCTTCCCTCATTTCTTGTATCCAAAGTTATGAATTCCCTTCTCTAAAGCAAAGAATCAAAACAATTGTCTGATCTAAATTATACAAAAAAATAAATCCTAAGCAAATTTTATCATATACACTCATGCATCTTGCATCTGTTTTATTTATTTATTTGCTTTGTTTGGTGTCTTTTAACATTAAATAATGAATGAAATCATCAATGATAATTTACCCCAACAGGAAATATTTGAGTAGCATAAAACCAGTGTTTCACAGTGTCTGTAATCTTGTTTGCTTCCTGATGAAGATTAGCAAGCACTTTGCAATTCAGAGGCAGAGACAGATATCTGAAACTTCTAGTTAAAATTAGGAGATTAGTTTTATCATAAATAATATTTAAATAAAAGTAAATTCTCTAACTAAATTTAAATTTGACTAAAATAAATGCATAAGTAAGGTTAAGAGCTTGTTTAAGTTGCTTCATATGATATGTAGTCATGTAGCAGATTTCAATGTTGTTATTAGCAATAACAAGTGCAATATCCCACAGATCTTCCAGCCTCAGAAACTGCTGTCTGGAAGCATTCCAAAAAAGAACAAATGAAATATTTCTAAAGAATAGTTTCCCTAATTTATACAATGAAATGATACTTTCTTATTGTGTAAGTATTCATAACATTAATAGCATTTTAAAAAACTAAACATAAAGTAATTTACCTTGTTAGTAAAGTTCCTGGAGCTATCTGAATCCTTAGAAATCACTGTAAATTCACAGCCTTTGGCTGTTAACCGCTGTGCGTGCTTCCTGTCCTCCTAAGAATTAATAGCATATAAAACTTGAAGTACATGCTAGTATTCCCAGATGCATTGCCATACACACCTTACTAGCTATTGTTTCTAATTTGACATTGCTTGAGAGTTTGGACTTACCTCAGCGTTCTTGGATTTTCTTCTCTTTCTATTGGTCAATGCTGTTAGGCTGTAATAGCTTGAGTCAGGCTACAAGCTGTGTTCTATGAATACAGCCTAATATATACGCATCAGTGGCTGCAGCTTTTAACCCCTAAAATAACTAAGGCAACTCAGCACCTAGGCAGGAAAAGAGAGGAAATCCTAACTTTAATATCAAGCAGCCACAGAGCTGAAGACATTTGATTATTAAGTTTTAGCAACTGAGATGAATTGCTTTAGATGAAACAGGTAACACAAAATGTAGCTTTATTCAAAATCCTTGTCAAAAGATACTTCACATGAAAAGCTCACTTAGATCATAATTCATACTCATTGTTCCTGAACTGGCCATCTGTTTCTACGGAAATATTTTATATTTGATTTTTATCAAATGCAGATGCTGCCATGCAATTTGAAGACATTATTCTTGATTAGAAGAAGAAGATAGCAAAAACATTTGCTAAGAATTTTTTAATAATGTATTTTCATTTCTTTGGGGATTAAAGCATACCTTTTCCTTTTTGTTCTGGGAGATATTTTCATATATTTCTAAAAAGTTATCGTACTCTTTAGTGCCTCCTGCAGTCAGGTCTGGTTTTAATTACAAAGGCACCAATTGATAATCTAGTTTTATAATTGATCTAAAGTAAACTTTTTCCAGCGAACTTCCTATCCAAGGCATTGACACATATTTCTCACATTAAACATTTTGGAAGATTTTTGTTTTCCTGTTTAGCCCAAACTAAGAGTAGTAACTTAATATCATTAATAGTAGCCATATTCAAAACCAGAACAATGGCATTACTCTCTTAAGGAAAACTTTGATGAAAATACTGAAACATTAAGTACATCCTGGTAAATTTTATGAGTTTGTTATGAAACTTATCTATACAATTATTTTAATTCAGTTTTATCTAATTTCTTGCAAATAACAAAACATCTAAAAACTTATATTACATTTAAAACTTTGATTCCTAAACTAAATAGATCTCAAATAGATGTTTAGATGCAAAAAGGACAAGTAATTAAAAACAGGAAAACAACCCTTCACTACACTGGGCAGCTTCCATTGACTTCAGCAATGACTTCATTGACTTTAGTGTTATGCATGTCATAAAATTCAGTTCATAGGTATATGTTTGTAGTGTCTTTTTTTTGCTTAGGAAAAAAATTATATCCTCCCTATGAGTAATTTTTACATGGCTTAAATATGTGCCTCAAAATAAAGTGAGTGGTAAAATATTTCACTCTGCTAGAACTCCAGCCTTTTCAATATTGCTTGGAGATTATTAGGACTTTCTTATAAGCCAGATACAAAATTGATCCCTTAATACACACTAAGCTGAATATTTCAAAAGCATAAATTAGATCAACATGATTTACATCTATACCTAAAAATAAAGGTTCTAGCATTCAACAGAGGTACTAATTATAAGCACAAGAATGAAATGTAATATTTTATCATACTTTTAATTTTAAGTGTCACTTTAAACACTTAGGCCTTAAAACTTTTCCTTTGACCTCCTGCAGAAGGCGTGGTAACACATATTAATGGGGAGGAGGCTCTTCAGCTGGAGTCCACAGAAGAGAGGTGTGGAGAGGTGGAGGCACCACTGTATGATGGTTAAAATAGTGCTCTGTTCAGTTGTGAATGATTTAAGAAGGTTTCACTACGAAAAGTGTATCCAAGGTTCTGGTGAAACCCAGGCAGTGCAATGTAAACTTCATTTGCCTTTGTCCTAACTATTCAGAGAGTGTGTAGAGAGGATGTGAAGGCAGTGAGGTCTGTCCACCATTAAAGAATGAACCAAGTCCTTCATGAATGGTATATGGAAGAGTTTAAAATAGTGAGTCCTGGTGGTAGATACCTGTTGTGACGCACACAAATGCAAGTTCCCAAATTCTGCATATTTAACAAAAAAAATAATTACTCATCTTATGCATCATGGAGAGTTGAACTTACCCTTTGAATTGTTAATCATGTACACTTGGTTACCTTGTGACAGATAGTAGGACTATTTATATGAACCACTGCTCAGCAAAGGAGAGACACAGCACAGTCTGTCCACTGTGGATTTGAGGATCAGATATTCGATCCTATCAAACACATATGCTACCATCCTATTTAACAGCGGGGTTCTTTACTAGCAGAAAAATACAGCAAAACCAGTCAGTAATACTTTGCCAATTATACTAATTTTCATAATGCAAACAAAAACCTGTAAAAAATATTACAAGAAATGTCCTCAAAATGAAGAAGAAAGGGTGTGATGAATATAATGCGTATTATTGCGTGCGTGCAAAAGTTTTAGAAAGACCTCCACGGGAACAAATGATTGCCTGGGTGCCCAAGTCCTGCTTTCCATGAAACCTTCATAATTACAAACAAATTATCCTTCATACATTCATTTTATTCAGTTCTCCATCATCTGGTGTTAATACTTGTTATTTAAGGGATATGATATATGGAGATAAAATTTCACAGACTAATAAAAGATCATGGCCAAGATTTTAAAAAATGACTAATGGTTTGGGAGTCTTTTTGTTTTGAGTATGCAACCTAAGAGACTCTCCAGTGCCTTATTTTCAGCAAGAGGAGGCTAAGAAGTTTGTGTTTATGAGGTCATTTTTAGCTTGTGAAGCTGAGCAATCAAAGGTAAATATCAGTGAAATACAAACTGTTCCTGAGATGATGAACAATCTCCCAAAAATTAATACTGTGTAAGGTATTTGCATGGCAGTAAAAGGAAGTAGAATAATTATTATATTAAAAACACTGTGAATGCCCACTCTGAATTTTTGTTTTTTTAAAAGATACCATTGGGAGTATTCTAGCTTGCTGAAGATGTCCCAAGCTGTCAGAGGATTTTTGTTCCATGTGTCACCTAGTAGTCCACATTGTTAATCAATCTAATAAGAGAATCTGTATTACACAAAAAAAAACCAAACAAAAAAAAAAAAAACAAGTAAGAGTGAAGATCACCAACTGCAGAAGATTATTACAGTTCTTTCAAGAGCAATATACATGCTTGAGACTAGAATAACTGACAAGCTTGAGAAAGACTAGAAGGGATAAAAAAGATAGATTAGAAGGAGTCATTGGGAGGAGATATGGGCAACTAGCAGTGTTGTAAGAGCTGTTTTTCTGTTTCATCATTGAAGCTGCTGATGGTGAAAAATAAAATCCAACATTGCTTTCTTTCACTAACGGTTGCCATATGTCTCAGACATAATAAGAATCAAGGTCTGTTAAATATCAAGCACATGTATACTTCATCATCAGCAAACCCAGGAGTAAACTGCAAACAGAACTAATTCAATTACTTCATTTAGAAGAGGCTGCAATCCAACATGCCTAGTTTGTGTTCTACTTTACTAAAGTGCCAGTGTCTTGCTGCAAAGGACAATAAATTTATTTGAAATATGCTTTTTAATTCTCTTTATGATGACTAGAGAAAAGGTGGTGCTTCAAAACCTGAAGAGGAAACTAAGACCAGTTTATATACCCTTGACGATACACTCTACTGGTAGTTCCAGCCAGTCATGCAGGCCACTTAAGGTAGGTGTTTATGTTTACTCAGGGTTCAGTCTGGCTCTTTCACTTCTGAAAACGGGCATGTAGGGGTGATAACTCTCCTTTTTTTGTATCCCTGTTTGAAATAGACATCTGGAAGGTCTGAGTTTTACTTAGTCAGAAACATGAAACTTCTATTTCCAAACAGTTCCCTGATCACCAGGCAGGAATATATGTAGATTAGTAGCATCTGCTACTCCTTTTAAAAATTATCCACAAAAGGTCGGCAAGACCAAAGAGTCTAAAATGAAGCAGATGTGCAAGTCCTCCAGGCTAGCCCTGTGCACAGATAGATCAAAGAGGCCAGTACAGTTGTTCCAGACTCTACTCCTACAAATGCATTTTAATCTACATCATTCCTGGTGAAAAAACATCCACAGGAGCAGGAATTCTACACCTCTCCTAGAAGCCTAGAACCGCCTGCATAGACCTCTTAGTGGGAGAAATTGCATCTCTTATTGAAACAGGCAGTTCTGTACATATTAGACAGCAAAACTACAGGGAGTTTACCTGGGGACATTTTAGGTTACATTAGGAGACGTTGCTTAAAGAATACTGGAAAACAGTTGGGCTAACTTAATTCATGAAATATAAATGTTACTGACTCTTTGTTTATATAGGATTTAGGAAGATGAGAGTCTATTCTAAAAGTCCAAAACCAAAATTCTAGCATTTTACACCTTCACTCCTTTATAAAATTCACAGGGAGAACTGAGTAGCTCAGCTTAATGAAACCCATGCTGTGCAACTCAGTTCAGAACAGAATAAGTATGGAAAAAGGTTCAACTTTATGGGAATAAATTGTTCTGAATATGCTTCATTAAGGTATTTTTTGGCTATCTGTTCTGTTTCTGTCTATTTTGATCTTTTTACCACAGTGACACCATAAAGGTTCCACGACACAATGCCAAGATCTGGTATTCACCTTTACTAGCCAAATTTAGTTTACCTACTATGTAGATGTGTCTGCCAATCTTTTACTTCAATTTCTTTGCATGCCTTCAATGATTTCAACACTGAAATAAATCTATCAAACACAGGGACCTGATTTCAAAATTCTAGATGTACAACCATATATGCTAAATATCTTAAAGTAAATATCCAACATGCAATTATCAATTACATACTTACATTGAGATCTTGGGTTTTCATGTGTCTATTTAGGTGATTAATATTTCCCAGGCAAATTAAAACATGAATTAGTCATCCAATGTCCATTCTGTAAATCCCCAGTTTTGATAAATAAGCTATCATGGATTAAATATTCTAAGATAGCATAATGATGGTGAAAACAGACTGTGAGATGTTAGTGTTACCTCTGTTCTCTTATATTTTTCTGTTGTTAAAGAAGCTAAAAAATTTGATATTGTCTTCATTTTAGAATCCCCCAATAGGATATGAAACTTAGATTTATAGAAAGTTCTGTCCACTAAAATAAATTACAAAGGTTTCTTGAAAGAGCATTCCCATAACTTCATGACAAAAATGATTTGGTCCCCTTATAATAAAGCTCTGCTATAGTGATTCAGCCAGATGAGAAATTCAAGTTTTAAATGTTTACTTAATTGCATAAACTATATGAAAACCTAGTACTTATTTTACTTTCCATAAATTGTAGTATTTTTAATCTAAATTTTAATGCAGATATCTTTGGGATATGCTGAAATTAAACATTAAAATATAACTATATTTTTTTCTTAAACTGTCATGTTGGTCATAATTCTCAAGAGTGGACATTTCCTAAAGTACTCAAGTTTTCTTCCAGAGTCCTGACTGGAAGCTAGAGTATCAAATCTCATTCACCGTAAATACTCCTGTCATTAATTTTCATTTCAGATGGAGTATGTTGAAATGAAGTCTTTACACTATAGATGGAAGTCTTCAACATCCAGCACTTTGGTGCCAAGTGACATCACCTTTTTCTTTCAAGACAGCTCTGGAACCCAGCTCCACGGAGAATTCATGCCTCTATCCATATCTAAGCATCATACAGCATTCCAGAGGTCTTGAACAGTTGGCATTGTGTTCCAGCATTGCTTACTCTTATCTTAGATGATTCGTCCCTCATCACAAAGGCCACTGTGAATCCCATATGTAAATGCCTGGTTTCTTTCTGCACTCTGTGTATAATATAAACCTCATCTCAAGGCTTGGTTTTCATTAGGAACAACTTACCTCTCAGCCTTTTGAACTTCAGGCAGGAATGAAAACACCACAGGGGATGACTTTTCTTATACAAATCTAAGAATCTGAATAAAACCACCCAATATAGTATCACAAATTCTTCTTGGAAAAAATGCAACATTTCACTTAATTTTAAGAACTTATTATTCTAACTGTTCATTTATTTGGTAGAAAAAAATGGTTGCAGTGATAAAGTCTAAGTGTGAACTTCAGGGAATATTTGTCTAGTTTGGAAACCAGTCCATGGAGTAAGATGAATGGCAAATAAGCATGATGAGATACTGGAAAGTTGATGAAAATGGTTGTTTTAAGTTGGCCTTAAAGATCATCTAGTTCAAATCCCCAACCCATGAGCAGAGACACCTCCCACTAGATCAGATCACTCAAGTCTTATGCATATTTCAATAAAACATCATCTTCAGTAGATGATATTATTCAATATATTCCAAAGTGTCTTTGCAAATTTTGGAATATGTGTTCTAGTCAGGTTGATCAGATAACACCGCTGTCTTGCACACTTTAGCCCATGTTAGGAATAAAGGGATACAGACAAAAATGCTGATTTGCACAGCATAGCTGTCCGTATAGTTAAATCTAGTAGCCCATTCTCTTTGCAGGTTCAAAGGCCACATAGTAACTCAGTCACTTTCATAGCCATAAATACTTACATTAACTGAACAATAGCAGGAATAATTGAGCTACAACAGGAAAGATAACAGGTTCAGCTTCTGCTATACCAGCATGGAACTCCTGGCATGGAAGGTTTCCAGGTCAGTGATACAGTAGTGTCTTTCTCTGGAGAGTCCTGCTGCATCAATCCCAACAAGTTTATCTATCGAGAACCTTAAGGGTCCACAAAAACTATCAAACTGAGGACAGCTTAAGGTATCCAAACAGAAATTGTTAGGGTTAAATGTTCATGTGATTCAGTGAGCACAGCTTTAAGCAATTCAGTCTCACCTCTGAACTCGTTCTGGTAGGGCACTTCAGGCAGGTTACCTCTTGGAGAGGACTGACGAGATCCTTCTTGTGGTTTCAAGATATGGACAAAATTACTTCCTGTCTTGCCTGCAACCACAGCTTTATCTCCGAAGCTGCAAAGTATAGCATGATTAAAAATGCTCAGTGTCTCTTGAGGCTATTTTGCTTCACATAATGAAGTGGTAATTTGTCCAGGCACTTGAAGGTGACATTCCTACATTCAAGATAAGTGCCCTAAAATACAGATCTAGCACTCTTTCTTCCTCTATGCAAACTAATGTTGAACTCCTTACACTAAGTAGAAAAGACTTAAGAGATATTTATTGATAAAAACTGTCTAGCTTGCCTATTAAGTTATTGTTTTACAGGTTGAGAATCTTTTATTTAATGCCTAAATCTGCAAATGAACTTCGCAACCAAAATGTCCCCCATGAGCACTGTCCATTGGGAGGTCAGCTTGTAAGACTGCTTCTCTTATTTTGTGTAGACATCTAAGTACATTTGCCTCTCCTGTATGCATCCTATACAGGAGAGCTAGGAGGATAGATCTCTGGCTTCACTGCCAGCACTCTGCATCTCACACGTGTCAAAATGGGAATAGATTTGCACAAGCCAGCTGCAGACATTTGGGCAATGAAGGAAAGTTTCCACAGCTTTTCCTAGAGAATCTATATCCAAATGTTAGCTGAGATGTGATTTTATGAGTATCACGGGAGTCTGAATTATGGACTGGAACCTGAAATAATAAATATTCTATGTGAATTTAATGCAAAACTCTTCAGCTATAGAGCTGGTTATTAAAATTAATATTTTCCCTTACTGGTATTCTTCAAACCACAGAATCACAGAAATTATAAATAAGTCTGAGGCAACATTGGAAGGTCATTTAGATCAACCTCTTTCTAAAAACATAGGATATCAGGTTGGAAGGGACTCCAAGTATCATCTGGTCCAACCTTTCTTGACAAAAGCATGATTTAGACAAGATGGCCCAATACTCCATCCAGTTGAACCTTAAAATTGTCCAATACTGCAGAATATACCACTTCCCTGCGGAGATTATTCCAATGGTTGATTGTTGTCATTGTGAAAAATTTTCCTCTTGTGTCCAATTGGAATCTTCCCAGGAGTAACTTGTACACATTACCTCTCATCTTTTCCATGCAAGTCCTTGTAAAGAGGACTTTTTTGTAACCACACTTAAAATACTGGAACATGCTGATAAGGTGTTCTCTAAGCCTTCTTTTCTCAAGACTGAACAAACTTGGCTCTTTCAACCTTTCCTTATATGACAGGATTCTTGGATTTTTAATTATCCTTGTGACCCTTCTCAGGACCCTCTCCAGTCTGTCCACATCTCTTTTGTATAGAGAGGACAAAACCAAAACAAAGTATTCCAGGTGTGGCCTAAGAAACACTGAGTAGAGTAGGATAATGACTTGGTTATCTCTGCTGCTGGGGTCTCAATATTGTCAATGCCACCCAGTACCCTGCTGGTTTTCTTTACTGCAGCAGCACACTGTTCACTCATATTCAGGTTGGTTTCCACCAGGACCCACAGGTTCCTTTCCACATTGCTGCTCCCCAGCTGATTATATTCCAGTGTTTATTGCCCTCCTGGATTATGTTTTCACAGGTGCAAGATTTTACACTTGTCCTTGTTGAACTTCATAGGGTTCTTGTTAGTCCATTCTTTCATCCTATCCAGGTCTGCCTCTACAGCAGCTCTCCTTTCCAAAGCATCCATTTCCTTACTTGATATCATAAGCAAGCTTCACTAGGGTACACTTGTTTCCATTATCCAGATCACTTACTAAATAAGTGTTGGACCCAAATATCAGTTCCTGGGAGCCCCACTTGTGACAGGTTGCCAATTTGAAAAAGAAATACTTACCAGTATCTTTCAGTAAGTTCCCCGCCTACTGCACAGGACAGTTTTCTAGGCCGTATCAGTTTCTCTAGGAGGATGCTGTGGGAAACTCTATCAAAAGCCTTGTTGAAATCCAGGCATACAATATCCACCACTCAGCCTACATAAACTGAGCCAATTACTTTGTTATAGAAAGAAATTGAGTTCGTCAAGCATGATTTACCTTTAGTGAATCTGTCCTGTTTTCCCCAATTATGTGCTTTATTTGACAAGTGAAACTCCCCAAGAGGATTTGCTCCATAAATTTCTCAGGGAAGTAAGAGTGATGGGCCTATAATTTCCTGTATTCTCCTTTAGGCCCTTCTTTTAGGTACAGGTGACATTAGTCTTCTTCTAGTCTTCTGGGACATCCCTCAGCATTCTTAAAGGATATGGAAAGCAGGTCCATAGTGACACAAGTAATTATTATCACAAGAGATTTAGGCTAGAGATTAGGAGGAAGCTTTTCACACAAAGGGTCATTGGGCACTGACAGAGGCTGCCAGGGAGGTGGTTGAGTCACCTTCCATAACGGTGTTTAAGGCACGGGTGGACAAGGTGCTGAGGGGCATTGTTTAGTGTTTGATAGGAATGGTTGGACTCAATGATCTGGTGGGTCTTTTCCAACCTGGTGATTCTATGATTTTTTCTATGATTTCTATAAGTCAGCTCTCTGGATATCCTGGGACAGGTATTGTCAAGGTCCATTGATTTATAGGGCAAAAATCTTCCATAACATGCCAATGTTCTCATGCCAATTATTCCCTTACTGATGGTGGGTCTGTGTTTGCATCAACCTGGGTTTTTATTCCCATGGCCCAGAGACAAACACTGCTGGTAAAGACAGGGGTGAAGAAAGTGCTGAGAACATCTGCCTTTTCAGAATTGTAGGTGACTAATTCACCTGTCCTCTTTAACAGTTTGCCAGTATTTTTCTTCTATTCCATACTCTACGCTATGTACTGTCCACAATGCTGAGGACTTTAGAACCAAGATCAATCACCTTCCCTTCCAAGAAAGGCAAAAAGTATAAGTCAGAGTAACTCAGTTTCCAAGGTTCTTGCTCTGCTAAGTGTTTCCAAACACCTACATTTCTGCCTAATGCTAAGAAAACAATTGGTATAGCTTTCATAAACTGAGAACTAAAGTAGAGGTGCGTTATTACCTACCTTTTTCTGCCAGTTATATAGAGATTAGGATCTTAAACTGATTTCATAGTGATTTAAACCAATTTATTACTGCAGAAGCAGAAACCTGTGCTGTTGTGTTTCACAGCAGGAAAGCAAAGAGGTACAGTGTTCCACTTCTCCAGAAGCACATCATGTTCCATTTTTTTCACAAATAGTATGATGATAAAAATGTACTATCAAACGCCATTTTCTCTTAGTTGTCCAAACACTCATTGCAATGTGACGATTCTTTAGTTTCTGATAGAGATACTTAGCGTTATTTGATATTTTGACAAAGGGTGTCCTACTTTATCCCTTGAAAAGAACTTCAAAATATCTAGTAAACATCTGTGGTTACTTTACTTGCAAAATATGGGTGTGCTGAAACACTCATAAACCCTTTTTAAACTGTCCTGAGAAGGACTGTTCTTAGTTTCCTTGGTCATACTGTTTAGTTTTGCATGAGAGAATTGGTTCACTGAAACAAACTGCAAATAAAAATACATTTCTGTCCTGTTTGCTAGATCACAGATATATGGTGACAGGTTCCAATATAAATTTGTGCTCTAGAATTCTTAGTGTTTAGCGTATTTTCCTGTGAAGGGCACAGTTATGTTAGAAACTCAAGAAATATTTTATTGTGTTTCCCATTTTTTTTTCTGTTCTTCGAAGGGTTTTTTTTGAATGCACGTCTTTCTTCTATTCTATAAGTCCTAGGTGCCATTCCATAGTGATTTACATTCTGATGTGTTCAGAGAGCCCCAGCATTAGACCTAATTTTTCTAGCTTACTTGTAACAAATGTTACTTTAAATCCTTCCTGTATGTGGATAGATAATGCTGCAATACTCATGAATTCCAAAATTACCACAATGAGGACAATATATCTATTGTCTCCTGCATCTCTCCTTTTGTTTTATTCTCAGGTTTCTGTCTGAATTTTGTATTGATTCTGAACATCTGGAATTAGCAATGTGCTGAATAAATGTTTTGATGTGTGACTGGTTTTTTTTTTTTTTGTTTTGTTTCCTGAGGTGATAGTTTCTGCTTTTGCTATAGAAATTAGAAGAGTTTCTCTCTGAGTGTTTAGTAGTCTAGTAGTTGAAAATAAAATAGCACTTTTGGGACAACCTGTGTTTGCAAGCAAATTATTTATGGTTCTCAGTTTCTAACATATTCATTTTAGAGTGCATTCAAGGATGCTAACAATAATTGGACTATACATTCCCGAAGAATCTACTATTATCTCCCTACCATGAGTAGCTAGGTTTATTTTTTAATCATTGTGTGTGGATTCTGAGAAATTTCATTGTTCTTTGGACAAAACTGAGAAATTATTTTGTACTATTTCTTAGTGCCGTTGCACCCTTATTGCAAACTCCATAATGTAACAACTTAATGGCAACACAGGTGCATCAGAGTATGCTATATTGTATGTTTACAAACATTTTGAAACTTGAAAGTAGAGAAAACAGTTTATTTAACCATACAATAAATCTCAATAATAATAGAATAGCTTAGATTATCTTGTCTTAACCTGAAGGATTTTTAAAATTTATAAAAGAATGAAACATAGTTGACAATGATATGGACACAAAAATACTATTTGCTATGTTTTATTTTCTACAATCTGGTTAAAAGTAGCATGCAAGTAATTGAATAAAAATACTTGTATATACGACTTATCTTGAAATAATAACTATATCAGCAATGGATAAAAATGTTACCATGAAAGTTTAAATGGAAGTATGACAAAAAGAAGAGTAAACATTTCTTAAACTGAAAAATGATTCTTTTTCTATTATCCTTCAAATATTTAATTAATTTAATAATGTAATGGGCTCTGAAAACATAGTTTCATACATATTAGATTATTCTTAGATTGTTAAATAATTTTTTTCCTTTTTAATTGATAGCAATATGAAAAAGGTATGAATAATGAAGAAAGGTACATTTGTTGGAGAGGAATCTTATATATACACAGGCTAACCCATACTGCTTAGCACTGGGATGAAACCCATCTGACTTCCACGTAAGTCTTGTACCAACCAGCATCTATTACATGCATGGACACAGAATTCTACAAAACTGAATGCTTTTAATCAACTTACCTAGTCAGATGAAGGCATACTTTGCTCCACATTTGGTCATTCTTGTGCTTTCTAAATACAACTCTTTGCCAAAATATGCACATTACCTTAATGTTGCTAAATATTGTCAAACAAAATGGATAATACGGAGATTGACACTTTCTTTTAAGGCATGTCTTAATTTTAAAGAGATATCATGCTGTATTTCTTGTAGTTACTGCCTCTAGAAGGGAACTGGAAGCTTCCAGTTATCTCACTCCAGTGAAATTTCAGCAGCCACTCGAAGGCAGTTGTACATCTCCTGTGGCAAGTCAGCCCGAGTGAGATTGTTTCCATCCAAGCGCAGATGTGTTATCTTGGAGTAGGTCATTGGCCCAACAACCTTACAGAAGCTGCTCAATGGAAACTCTAGAACAAAGGGAATATGAATAAGAAAGCATGAACAATTAGGACAAATAGGACGAAACCATTATTTTTCTGCTTTTAAATTTCATTTGAAAATTGTTACCTTAAGTTCGTTATACAATGTTTTAATATTTTGTTTGTCCACTGACGTAATTCCCCTGAGTCTACTGGAACTTGAGGATCTTGTGTTAGGAGACATTCTTTCCATTAGTTGTTATAGGTTCAGAATTTCAAGACAGAGTTTTTCAAGTGCTGTGTGCTCCCAGTAACATTTGATTTTTACAACCTTAAATTTTATAGAGAGGTCTAATCTAGCATTTAGAAAAAATGAAAAAGAAATGAATCTCCAGTAAAACTGGAGATACAGAAGGAGGAACCAATTGTGCTAGTTATATTATGATGGAGAGTTAAAACAACCCTATATAAGACACTGAAGGAAGTAAAAACATTCTGGAGAAACAGAAGTTATTTTATGGCCTTACAATTAAGGAAAGGCAGTCCAATGGTGTCTCTGTTATTTTGGATGTGTCATTTTGATTTACTAGTTTCAAAATGAAATTTGAGGTGGGAGTTTAGGAAGTGTTTTACATTTAAATTGTGTAGTTGAACCCTTCCAGAGCAGAGGTCTCAAAGGTGAGTATAAATGTAAAAAATATTTATTAAACTATTACACTTACTGCAATTTGTAATATATGTGTATATATATAGTTTCTATTCTGTTGAATTTCTATTTTGTTTACATAACCCTAGATAGGTCTGAAATGGAGAATGATGTATATTATAAGCAGTATTATAAACTAGAAATTACATGAAGCAGGGAAATGTGTTCAGTCTATGTAAACACACACATACGTGTGTTATATACCTCTGTCATGCAAAGCAAATCTATCCTTATGTCCTTGTAAGGCTACATAGTGTGATTCTGCAAAGATGGTCCTTCATTCTCACCTGTGAGAGAAACTCTTCTGAGTCAGAATAATCTATTGAAAGGCTTGATCACTACTAAAGAAGCAGTATGAGAGACTTTTCTTCAGGTCACAGATATTAATTGAATTCGCACAGGTAATATTTTAAGGGGACTCCTTAAATGAACCTACTCAACATTATGCAAACAAATTTTATATATTCAGCTGCTTTTATGTTGCAAAAGACTAAATCATAATTTCTGAGAAATCAAGGTAGCATTCTTAAAATTGGATATTGTTTCAATTAATTACCAGTCACAGGTCATTCAGGGAGTGTAGAAAATACCACCTTAAACATCTTTTCATTTTGATTAAAGCAAACAAAAACTTCTTCTGTATTTTTCTGTATTGTACAGTCTTATTTAGAAAAAGGTGAGAGAGAAAATGCATTCTTAATGGTGCATTTATTGGCCAGTTCATACTTCAGTATAGTATAATTTTAAAACTGCAGACTAATTCTGATACTCTTCTGAATCAGAATATATTAGTTGAAATGAACTGATGATTCCTGCAAGTTATCATCATATAATGTGCGTAGGATTATGTCTGTGTGGAATTTTGCTGAATAAAAATATGAGTTCTTGAGACTTAAAACTCATTTTCTTGGCCTATCCATTAACTAGTTAGGTCCAGTATTCTGCAGATAATTTGGTTATAATTTGTAAAGATTAAATAAATATGAATTCTAATACAGATTTTGATTTTCATTTTCTTGTCGTTGCATAGTAAGAATATATTGTTTGAAGGCAGACACTTAGAAACTTTCTAAAATGACTTGGTTTTTCTTCCATATCATTACTATTGAGCACAAATACTAACATGTGTTGTAAAACAAGGTATACCTGTATGATTGGGTAGATGCTTAGGTGGCCAAGAAGACAAGTGTCCTGGTTTGTACCAGAAATAGTGCAACCAGAAGGACTAAGGAAGTTACCATCTCCCTGTATTGAGTGCTGGTGAGGCTACGCCTTGAATACTGCGTTAAGATTTGGGCCTGTCACTGGGAGAAGGCCATTGAGGTCCTGGACCATGTACAAAAAAGAGCAATAATGCTGGTGAAGGGTCCAGAGAACAAGTCTTGTGAGGAGTGGCTGAGGTAACTGGGGTTGTTTAGCCTGGACAAAAGCAGGTTGAGAAGAGACTTTATTGCTCTTTACAACTAATTGAAAGGAGTTTGTAGGGAGGTGAGTGTCAATATCCCCTCCCAAGTAACAAGCGATAGGATGAGAAATGGCCTCAC
Organism: Coccyzus lansbergi; assembly: GCA_033558105.1. NCBI lineage: Eukaryota > Metazoa > Chordata > Aves > Cuculiformes > Coccyzidae > Coccyzus > Coccyzus lansbergi. Next base: position 433,232 of record JAUMJK010000139.1, on the reverse strand, counting down.
ATTAAGGTAGGGGAGGTTTAAACTAGATATTAGAATCATAGAACAAGTAGGTTGGAAGGGACCCGTCGGATCTTCTAGTCCAACCATTCCTATCAAATTCCTATTAGGAAACCTTACTTCACCACAAGGGTTGTCAGGTATTGGAAGAGGCTGCCCAGGGAGCTGGTTGAGTCACCATCCCTGGAGGTATTTAAAAAATGTATAGATGTGCTGCTTAGAGACATGCTTTACTCATGGACTTAGCAATGTTAGGTTTATGGTTGAATTTGATGATCTTAAAGGTCTTTTCCAACATAAAAGATTTTGTGATTCTATGGATTCCAATGTGATTTGACTCCAATATTTTGCGCACACTGTTTGCATTGAGGTATTCATTTTGTATACAGTTCATATATTTTTCAGTTTTTATAAGCATATTAAAAATGTCTTCTAATTGCAGACACTACTAGACTCCAGTAGCAGAAAACAAGATAGTTGGCAGATGGCAGTGAATGCACTTAATGTGTTGTTAGCCATATCATCTGTATGGGAATTGTAATCCATCAGACTAGAGCAGCATCGTATAAAATCTGTCAGTAGCTTACTTCTCCTTTATCATACTTATTAATGCTGCAGGTGTTAACATGTCTTCCTGAATATATAAATTCCCGAATTTGTAAAATTCAAGATCAAAGATAGTGCAGCTGGAAGTTTGCCACTAGTGTGGCATTTATATTTTCTGAAAAGAGAATCACTGCATGAGCATAATTATTTTCTCTCTAAAAGTGTTTGTTGCCCTATGAAATTCTCATATACTAACAAACTACCTGAATTTGAAATATGGTGGGGGAGAGGAGGTGCAAGCAAAATCGGAAACAGACTTGTCTTCTCCTCTCTTTTCCTCTTCTATCCCATACCTATAGAGTGAAATGGGAGCATGAAACTAATTTTTTAGACAGAAAGTATAAGCAGCCTTTGGCTGAGGTTAGCTGTGCAAAGACTCCTTGTTCACATATACAATGCAGTGGGAAATTCTAATGGGATCTGAATTCCCATAGTCATCCTTTCTGATTGTGGTCTCAGAGTAATCATATCTGAGTCATTTCTGCACAAGCCAGTGTAAAAAAAAATATTCATTTGACATGAGTGGAGTGAGACAGAGAAAAGGTCATAAAGCACCCTCACAACTAACTGTTTAGAATAAGTACAGTTACAGTACAACTACTGATCCATGTGATGGACTGGAGTAGACTATGTGGCCCCTTTACCTGTCCTCTGGAACATTTTCACATTCCCCCTTGTTATACTCCATCCACACAATATGTTCTTGCTGGGGTTTCATGTGGAAACAATTCTCTCCTTAATCCTTTAAAAGCACAAATTAAATATGGGGAAGTCTGACTTTGGGCCTTCTTCTGGTGTGACTGAACCTGCTTGATACCTGTATAGTATTTTTCCATCCTGCAGAGTTTCTTTTTGCATTGAGAAATCTGTAAAACAAGTACATATGTATGTGTGTATCTCTCCATCTCTATCTCTATCTCTATCTCTATCTCTATCTCTATCTCTCTATCTCTATGCAGGTAGCAAACTGCTGCTGTTATTGAACAGAAAATTTTACCATTATTACTAATAAGAAATTACTAATTAAAAGAATTATTAAAAATAATAAATATTTTTTGAAATAGACTTTTTTTCAGAAGTTACAGTTTAGCTTTGAGGTATGGAGAAAGCAAAGGCTTTTATAAAAATTCCAAGGTACTATGTGAGCTTGGAGATCCAATTAGCAACGAGTACATTACAGGGAGTATACAGTTGATACCTAACTTACTTCAATATAATAGATATACTTCAATTCATTTGTTAGAGATCAGAGAAATTACTCGGAAATTATCTTCATTCCAGTTTGCTCTCTGCTTTGCCCACTACTCCTTATGTCACTGATAAAGACAGAGCACACTGAAATGAAGCCAATTCTACTGTATTTTTTTTGTGTGTATATTCATTTAATCTTTTGCAAAATCCTCAAAGGCACTAAAATGAGGATATTTCTCAAAAAGGTATTTTTTTTTTTTTATGTATGACAATGCATAATAACTGTGGAAAGCCCAGGCTTAAAGTCATGGACAGTAATTTAGAGAAATGTTTCCTTTCTTTCTGGTAAGATTAAAAGAGTTGGAACAAGATTTCTCTTCCTTAAAGAAATATAAATTGATAGCCTAAAGGTACTTGAGAAAAAGGAAATAGTGGGACCTAGAGAACTCCAGAGAAATATTTATGTTAGTTTTCAATATAAGTGAAAACTTTAAGCTATGCAAGTGTAATCTGAAAGTTTATATCTTTTGTACATGTCTACAAAAGGCCAAAGTATGGAAGGGATGCTGGCCTTGTTTACAGTCATCCTTACACAGATCTTTGGCAATTTAGAATATTTTATTAAAAAAAAAAGAAAAAAAAGAACCAGGTCATTTGAAGGTCAAAGCCTCAAAGATCAATCAACTCAGTTTTCAGAAAGACTGAACAGTCATAGTTGTAGGTCAGGTATAATGACTAGTGAACTGCAAAGGCTTTAAACACGCTATATCTTGTTCTTCATTAAACTGGAATGCTTACGGCTAGATAAATTTTGTCCCACATTTTCAGTTAGCATCCTAGGGAACAATACTATGCCTATGAAATTTGATAGTCAAGAAAATTTACTATTGAAATCTCGTAGACTTCACGGTTAAGAAAAAAAAACAGTAAATCAGAGATCTGTTACATCAGTAGCAAGGACAGAGAGCAGTAGCTGGTGCACAGCCACTCCTCACACCATCCTCCCCTGCTTCCAATCAGTGCTCTGGAAATACACATTTCAGTGCAAAAATAAGCTGCAGTCACAATTGCTCAGAAATCCTTGGAAAGGTGACTGGAAAGCAAACATGATACCTGAGTATCTTGCAGAAGACTCAAGAACAACAACTCCAATCAGGGAAAATTGCTTTGTCTATCTAATGAGATATTAAACATCACAATTGTTAGTTCTTTTAGGAGAGGGAGGGTACCATGGTAAATGCTAAACATTTCAAAAGGTCTTGCTCTCTATCTGGTTAGATCAACACTAAAATACTTGCCTTTAAAGGCTACATCTGTATGAAGGCAACTATGCATGGAACAGCTAACGCTTGGTAACCTAAACCACTGATGGATATGAGCAGGCAAATAGAAGGGAGGAGTTGATGGTTCAGTTTATTCACTTTATTCCAACTAGCAAGATAACATCAGTCATCCTGTAAAAAAAATACTGTATTTGACAGATCTGCCTCTCCTCAGCTACCACTGCTAACAGAAGTGTAGGTGGAAAGCTTCTGATGTGATAGTGAGGCCTCTTCAGCTCCCCAACACCTTCTTCCCAATGCAATATTAAGATAGACTTGTAAAAGCCCTTTTTCAGTAGAAACCTCCATGATCTCAAGCAAGGTGTGACACTATTGACTGCCAAAGGAACATTTCTGAAAATGATGCTGCCAGCCTTCTCAAAGGTTACACATAACAGAGATTCTCAGCTGATATCCTTTTAATTTGGCTGACTTATGAATTCTGAGTGCCTTTCACATCGATTAATATTTCCCACTCTTTTTTCCTCAGTTGTGTATGTTGACTCCATCAACTCACGTGGAGTTTCTTGCATTAACATGAGATGAGTATGCGGCCAATAATATCCCCATGAGCATGAAAACAAAAATTTATGTCTTTAGGGTTAATTTGAGTAGTTCTCGTATAAATGTCTGTATTTTAACATTAGTGTGGACCAATGTCAGACAAATGTCAGTGTGCCAACAGTCTAACCAGTACCATTTATTGAGACTGGTTCACCTACCTTTTCGGGCACTTGCATTGACCGTCACTGTCCAAAGCATATAAAATAATATTGAAAATATGCAAATTTAACTCACTGTTAATTTTGTTGACTTGGAGGTAGAAGTTTTCAAGGTTCTCACTGACAATTGGAATGCTCTTCAGCTGATTGAAGGAGAGATCCAACTCAACCAATGACGTGATATTGAAGACATTGCCTGGTATTCCAGAATCTGTTAATTTATTGTGGGATAAGCGTAAATATTGCAAGGCTTTAAAACCTTGGAAGTACTCATCAGGAACATTGGAGATCTGGTTATTATCAAAATACAGCATGAGTAAAGAGTGAGGCAGTCCCGTTGGTAGCTTTGTAAGTTGATTGAAGCTTAAGTCAAGATACAAAAGTGAATTCAGACCTTTAAAAGCCCCAGAAATAGAATCTGCTTTCAGCTGGTTGTTCTGGAGGTGAATGACAGTCAGATTCACCAGCCCCTCAAGTGCACCAGGATTGACTTTTGTGATCTTGTTATGGCTTAATTGCAGGTCATCTAGAGTTTTGGGGAGTGGTCCAACAGCTTCAGTCAAATTGTTGTAGTTAATGTGAAGTTTCTTCAGATGCTTTAGTTTAGAGAAGACTCTTCCCTTAATTTTTGAATTTTCCAGATGGTTGTGATCTAGGATCAGCCACTGTAGATCTGTAACGTTATCAAAAGTGTTCTCTTCAATGCCCTCTATCATATTGTTTCGAAGATAAAGGTACTTTATTCCACTTGGTACAATTGGAATGGTTTTCAATTTAAGATTGTCACAATACATGGCACTAGGGTAGCTTAAAGGACAATTGCATTCTGGGGCACAGACTGCTGCTGATGGCCCAAAAGGATCATAACCATAGTCATCTGCAGGGCCATAGTCATACAAGCAAAATATGCCACTAATCAATAACAGAAAGACGGTTAGGGAGCTTAAAGTCATCTTTGCCATGTGTCTTGTCCCTGGATGGTAAAAGGGAATAAAAAAGTTAAAGCTTTTTCTTTTTCAGCAATATTTAAAATTTTATCACATAAATATTATACTTAAAACCTAAATAACTTAGGCCTCCTGATTAAAGGTATTAATTAAGAAAATATATTAGTTTGTTAGTATTGCATTTTACTACTGTAAATTTACAGTCTTTATCTTGTTATAATCTGCCTTTGTAATGCAAAATTGCAGGCCATTCTGCTGTTTTAAGTAAAACATATCTTTCTGCTTTTATTCATTATGTGACATGAAAGATGCTAAGGACTAAATTTTCTAAACTTGGCACAGAGCAGTTTTCTGTTTCACTGGAGGCCACGTTCAGAGGCAGTTCTACCATTCAAATTCTATGAAGCTTTCCTAATGTACTGAATTGCCTCATATCTAAATATATGGCAATTTGACTTCAGTTTGAAAGAGCCAGGAAAGTTACATACTAAGGTTAACGATGGGTGTATAGTGTGTTGTTGAGGTGCATGCAGCTTGGTATACCTTCTTTTCATAGATCATGTCCAGTAAAGCATAGACTCATAGAATCATAGAATCACCAGGTTGGAAGAAACCCATCGGATCATTGAGTCCAACCATTCCTATCAAACACTAAACCATGTCCCTCAGGACCTCATCTACCCATGCCTTAAACACCTCCAGGGAAGATGAATCAACCAGCTCCCTGGGCAGCCTATTCCAATGCCCAATGACCCTCTCTGTGAAAAAAATCCACTAAATTTCATATTCACCTAAAGAACAAACTAACAGAAAGGGACTGGTGGACAAGGTCCTGAGGGACATGGTTTTTGTGTTTGATACGAATGGTTGGACTCAATGAACCGGTGGGTCTCTTCCAACCTGGTGATTCTATGATTCTATGATATGACCTATTCTCCTGGACATGAGGATGACCAGCACTGCATATGTGTGCATGAATGTACTCTAATATATATCAACAGTGGATCTTGAAAGACTGAATTTCAGATAGTGCAAAAGTTCTTTCAGATTCCATATGTAACGATAAAAGAGTCAATTACATGTTATGGCTATTCTAAATCAATAGAACAGTAAAGCACTAGATTCAGATATTTGGTCTTTCAGTTCACATACAGCAAAAATCATTCAGTGTTCTTGGTGATATTTTGCTGCAATCCAATATGAGTGGTCTCACCTTACTTTTTAATGATATATCCTTCTCATGAGGTACTCTACAAAATACTAATCTGTGAAGATCAATATCTTGTTTTTACTGCTTCCAGCCTAGATAGATATTGTCTTGGGAAAGAGAGTCTAGCATCATTGAAGTCAGTGAATTTAGTTTGATTTGCACCAGAAAAAACTAGGATCAGTGCATTCAACTGCTGTTCAGAGAGGGAGGTGATTTAGAAAATCCTTAGAACCTTCTTGTTCTCAAGTAATTTCAGAAAGTATGCAAAGCCTGTAGACAGACCACCAGACATTGATCTCAGGTCTGGGCAGTCTTCCAGCAGAGTAAATTAGCCTTGCTATTGGTTATGCAGAATACACAGTGTTAAAATACAGGACCATAACTCGAAAGTCTTCCCTAATTCTGAATTTCCTTACTTTTATTTACTTGCTAAAAGCCACATTATATTCTAGTCAGCTAATAATTGCAAATAAAGTACCTCTAGGCAGGGCCTATTGATCTCATGCATGACAGCAAAAAGATTTTTTTTTTAAATGTTCTCATGTAATCTCCAGTCAATCACTCACAAAGTTCCTTTGTTAGAAATTAAGCTGCTATCCCCTGAATAAAGAGGATGAGTGCATATCTTTTCCATGATATTGGTCCCACATTTACCTAATTACAAATCACGGGAGAAACCAATCATTGAAATATGAGTTAGAACTATTTCTTTTGTCTGTTCTTCATTACTGCATGAGAACATGCAAACTCAACCTTTAGTCCCCTGCTGGTATAAACAAGTATAGCTCCTCTGAAAGTAAAGGCACAATACTGACACATTTCAGCTCAAAACATGATCCGTTTTAGGTATCAGGTATTAAAGATGGAGAACTAACAGCTTTTGTATTGAAAGTATAAGCCAAAGTGTAATGAATTTCCTGGACTGCAGTCTTTGGTTTTACAGTGAAATTTTTACACATCTGCATCATTTTACTTTGTCTTACACACAAACTAACATGAACACTCTATTTTAAATTCAAACTCTATTATTCTAGGTTCAAATTACATTTATAATGCTAAATTTTATTACTGACATCATAAGATCACAGTTCATTTAGATATTGTATGAAGTTTAACTGCTCTGCAGACACCTTGAAGTAATTTTAAAAATTATATAGCAAATGTTTTGAACTATTTTATCAATGACATTTTAAAAAGTAAATAACGATTCAGTAGTGCAAGAGCATAAGAGCATGCATGTGACATAAAATACCACAGTAAGTTAACTTGTTTAATCCATGGACTTCTCATTCACGTTTCTAAATATTTCTTTTTCAGAAATGTAAGAGGTAAATAGATAGTGTACACATTCTTGCTTGTTGAACTGAACTGTATCAACAAAAAAAAAATCAAAATACATTCTTAGATGTTTATCTTAAACAGACTTGAACTAATTGCCTGTGTTTGCTTTCATCAACTATATTGTAAAATACTTGTGAAAATATATGTGAAATCAACTTGCCAAAATATACTAAATGGTATATTCACAATTTTGGAAAAAATACAGTAGAGGAGGCAAGATATTCAAACTATACTATCTTAATTCTGAAGTTGTTGTGAAACAAAATAAATCTGAGTTTATCATTCAATCACCCTTAAACTAAATGTAACTTAATTCTGCAGCATAACATCTTACACATCTTTCAAAAGATTTAATTTTAAGAAGTTTTAATAATATATTTAAAATTTGCTTTACAATTAACAAACAATATCAAAATACCTATGATTTTTTTACTGGATTAATCATTTAACTATCAAGATAATTTGGGGTTTGTAAAATGATTTAACAAATAGAGCCTATGAATCTCTTACTACTAGATTATGAATGAATAGGAAGCAGTGAGTACTCTTGCACATTTCTTTGTACTGCACATTAACTCTCTTTTGAAGATAAAACAGATTGTTAAAAAAGTGTAACACTGACATACAAAATATGTGAGTTTTTTTAAGGAAACCAAGAAAGTGAGTCCACTAAGTAACTGTTGATTTGTGTTCAATTTACAAATTGGCAAACTTGTCCTGACATATTTTCATGTTCCCATTAGAGCTACATTTAAATAGCTGAACATTACAGTTAAAACATGCAGCAGCACTTACCTTACTGCCTTGAAGCTGCTTTCCTTAATTCCCAGAGCAGATGCAATAAGGGACTGTATCAACCAATATAAGCTGTAAACAGTGTCAGGAGGTAAAAGTCTGCCAGATCCTCTGTGTTACAAGAGGGGAAAAAAAAAAAAAAAAAAGCCCTAGTCACGCTGGTCTCTGAAGCTGCTATGTCATCATGGTGATCTTGTGGTGTGGCATGTACAAAATATGCAGTACTTTAATGAAGTACAGGTGGGTACCATATTTTGTACAAGGACAACCCATTTGTTATTCCTGAGGGATGAGAGAACGATCAGTGTTTCACGAATCTGAGAAAGTTAAGACAACTAGCCATACCTTTATACAAGGAATTTTTGTATTTTAGAGGGAAAAGATTTTAGATTCTAAACCAAATTACAGACAGACTTTTGTCTTCCAACTTATTTTATACTGCTAGGCATGAGCTAAACAAATAGATCTCAGACCTAAATGCTGCTGTGCTTCTTTGGCCAAGTGACTCATTCATTTTTCTGCCTTTTTCTTTAACTATCTTATGCCCACAGTAAAATCCTCAATAAAAAGTTTAGCTTAAGGATCAAAATGAAAGATGCAGGGTTATCTTTAATTTATAACCTTTTCCACAACGTTAAATACTGGGTTAAAAGTCTCTTCTTCAAAGCATTAGAATTTACTTGGTCTAGAGATTTATTTTGGTGATTGAATGCATGTTTGTTTAATATAAACACATCCCAAGAAGGGTTTTCAGCAGTTACTGTAAACTCACTTTGTATATTTGTTCATTTTTGCACTTAGAGCTTTGTCCTGCTTTTCAAAATCTGGAACTACTCAACTTTACGTTGTCTGTTTCTTATTCCATGGATGTAGTTCAAGAATGCATCTTAAGGCTTGGATGAAATGTTATTTTCACCAGGCAATGCCAAAAAATAATGCACTAAAACAGTAACAGTTTAAAGTGGATCTTAATGTTTCCATAAGAACCTTCTCTTATCTCCAAATAGAGGATGTCTTCCTTTTTAATGGGGCACAAGCCTTTTATTATAAAGTTGGATGGGAAAAGGATGTAAAATATGTATATAGAAAGTATACACAAGCTATTTTAAACTGCTTGTGTGAGTAATTGTATTAAATTGTAATTGTTCAGGGTAAAGATAAAGGGGTTTTGTCTGTTATCTGCTGGCTTCCTTATGAAAAATTCATGGCACAGGATGTAGCTGGGCTGGAGAACCCTAGTAGCTTCCTAAAGCAGAGGATCCTGGATGTGGGTTTCCTCCAAAATCTGCTGCTGATGCATCTAGACTTTCATGCCAGTGCAGGTTATTGGGAGCTAGGAAAGGCAGTACATAATTCAGTGCCCTTCAGTGAGAACAAGAAAAGTGCCAAATGATTACATACCTTTCTGCTTATGCAATAACATAATTATCAAACAAATATCCTCGAGACAGACTGTCAAGTGCAGCTCATAGGAAGTTCTGACATCAAGCCTGTCCCCCTTGGTGTGGGGAACAAATAACACATTAGGAAACAGAAGTGATGACAACCTGTAACTGCATTACTCTATCATGGAAGTAAATGAATGTGAAGCAGACTCTGATAGTGAATGAAGCTATGCAAGTGAAGAAGTGTGCATGATATCAGAACTAGAAACGCAGAAGTTGACAAAAGCTGCTGTTGTTCTGCATGTGGACAAATGGAGACAAGATAGTGTTTCTCATTCACAGTATGATACTTATCTGAAAACTACTTCATTGTTTTCAGCTGAGAAAGGAAAAAAAATAACTGTAGACTTGACTGCAAATGAGGCAACAAGTAGGAGCACTCAGCAAAATATCAACTGAAATAAGGAAAGTATTTTGAACACAGAAAGGGATGCCCCTTAACACAGTACTGAGGTTTTGTCTGTGGAAAAAGGTACAGCAAGATGAGCAATGGAGCATGAGTTCTGTATAGAGAATTTTAAGATTGATGGGAAAACCAATAGTGTTTTCTATGATTAAAGATTTTTTTGAAAGCCAACATCCATATGGTAATAAATTAATAAATATTTTGATCTTTCAGTAATTGATGTACTCTTACATTTGCATTATAAATAGAATTTTACATCATCTTTAAATACAGGATAGTGCAGACTTAGCATGCTTTTGGCATAGTTATATTTATGAACCAGTTGTTTATTACATTGATTTCTGTAGGTGAAGTATGTGCATTTTTTCTCATTCTTTGAACAGAAATACAAAGCATGCATATCTTCATAACTTGATAACTTTTAGAAATAGCTTATTAAATAAATATGATTATATTTTGCCATTAACATGTCCTAAAAGCTTTAGTTGTATGAAGTTCAGGTTAGATTTTTTCATTTATACAGTTCCTGTCTTGTTGACTGTTTTAAATTAGCTATATAAATTGCACAGTCAAGATGAAAAAAATCAGGTAGGTACTAAGGCCCAGTAAATGAAGGTATGGCTTCCTCTGCAGCAAAGGGTGGAAAAGAGTTTTGGATATTTTTTTTTTGTTGGGTAACTCTCAGATGTTATTAAACGTCATATGAAAATATTTTGGCTAATTTCCAAGGAACACACAAAATAATGGGTAAATTCACCTACAGCATTTAAGTTGAAAACAAGTTATGAAGGTACTTCATATCCAATAGTGTCAAGACATGTTGATATTTCACCTTTACAGAAACAGAGTTCCTAAATAAACCGTCTCAGCTTATCTTCTTCAAAATTAATTTTCTCTCTTACTCTTTAGTTATTAATTTTTCATTAACGGGAAATGTGATCAAAACATATTCTCATCTAGCTTTCTTCCAGTTGTGAAGCATGAACAGAAATATTCCTTTTATTTTTATTCAAAGCTACTTTATTAATTCATATTTCTGAGGTTGGAGATGGCCAAGGAGTCTGTTAGTCTGTAGATAAAAATCTGATAACAGAACTCACTGCAAATACAACACTTTGCAGTGGATGAGGTCTAGCTTTCAAATATTGTTGTGTTACGTTGCCACTGCTGTCTTTTTCAGCAGTGATATTCTTTCTACCTTTTGTCTCCTGTGAAATTATCATCCTTATAACTCCTGCGCACTTCTGCATAAACTGAAACTCCTCCCAATCTGTGATTTTAATCCACTTTTCCCCAAAAGACTCAAATTACTAAAACCAAAGAGATATTACCTAAGCCAACTCCTTCCTTTCAGTCTTAAACCTGTGTGCACATCTGGTACACAGATGTGTATCCTGAGAACCAGGAGACTTAGGTACCCAAATTTATAAGTCAGATATCTAATTCATAGGAACATATAGCCCCAGAAGAGATGCTTGTGAATGTTTTCACAAGTATGGAGGTTTTGCTCTAGTCTCTCATAATTTATGTTAAATATTATTCTCAAGTTTAAATGAAGGCTATTTAATTTCAATTCACTACCTGCAGCAGAAGGTAAAGAAATCTCCATTAAGGGACAAGGCCATTCAAAAGGCACCATGCAGCAAGCCATTTAATTATAAAGAGGTAGTTTAAGCATGATATTTTCTGTCTCTTTAAAGAGTGAATATAGAGCCTGTTAGCCTGTACATCACTATAACAAATATATACTATAAAAAAACTATAATATAAATAAGATAAAATGTAAATAAAAATTATAATAAACAAAAATACAACGATGGCTCAAATCTTGAGTAATAATTAGTTACATATTTTTGTGAAGTCCTGCAGTATTTTGAAAATATTAGTTAAGGCTGACTCATATAAAATGAGTTCCATTAAAAACAGTTTAGTTCCAGATTCTGAAGGCTGTAGGTGCTTATTATTTCTTCATCTGAAAAATTCCATTCCTCCAAATTGAAATTTTATTTGTTCACTGTACTTACATGTTAAATGGAAAGTGTTAGAGTGCATACTATAAGCATTACAAAATTTGTGGTGATTCAAATCTTTCTTTTATTTCTCCTAAAAAGGAAATAACAGCTTTGGAAATTTACAAAAATGGTAACTGTGGTACAACATATTAGCAGACCACAACAGATATTTTAGTTGAGTATGAGTCTTTGTTTCTGTCCTTCTGAAAAATTGCTCACTGTTTCCCTTCAAATTTGACAGCGACTGTATTCTAGTACTGTTAGCCTCCTGTCTTCTTTCAGATCACTACTGCTTAAGGTCTACAGGGATGTTGGATTATCTACCCCGACCTGCTGTATAACACAAACCAATAAATTTTGCCCTGTTACTGCTGTACTGAGTTAAACAAAATGAATGTGTTTGTATATGCCCCAGACAGTGTATAAAAACCATCTAAGACATTGAGAGTTTGGGACTTCTCTAGTATGATGCAGAAATCTGTCAACTCTTGCCCAGGCCAGTTTCAGGATCTGGTAGGTTATGACAGGTGCTTAACTCTTCCCCATTTGTGAGCAGAGGTTTACATCTTAGGGTACCAGACAACTTAATTTAGACTACCATTTTAGTAATGCTTATTTATCACTGTTTTCATCCTTGTAAGAAGTACTCGCAGGCAGCACCTAGAAGCAGAAGGATGTTTCCCTTGCTGGTACTAAGGAGAGCCTGCTCAGTTAACACAGACTCAGGGCTTCCCTGCTCAGTTGAATAGTCTTCTTCCAGTTCTCCTTGAAACATGAACACCAGAAAATTTTAGGTTTATGAACTCAGCTGGGAGAGGAACAACAGCTTCCAGCTAACCGTGTATATAGTTATATATTACATGATTCTGTGCAGAAAGCAGTTGTCCAGTGTGCAACCATACAAGCTTTGAACGTGGTTTCCAGACACTTCACGCACAGTTGTCGTGATCCTAAACTGGGACATAACCTCTTCATAATAAATTGCCTTTGCCAATAAGATGGGACAGTTTGGGAGCCACTGAATGTGCAGATTTTTTGAAGTGCCACTCACTGTCATTTTTAAAATGAAACATAAATTCTTGCTGTTACATCACCACTTATCTATTAGTAGCTATTCTGGCACTATTTGTCACTTAATTCATTACCAACTGAATGCACTATCAGATTGTCATATTGTTTTTCACACAACTGGCAACAGGTCAATAACTTTGGGGTATGGGATAACTTCTACTTTCTGGTAGTCCATGAAGACTAACAATGCACTGGTGCTCTGCTACTCCCAGGCTCATGAAAGTGGACTGTTCCCCTATATGGCTTCCTAAGATAATTAGGAACTTTTTTTATAACAATCTAACTTAAAACTATTTATCACTAATAAATATTTACATTTTTCCCAAATATTCCCATTTTTCCCAAAGAACACGGTAATCTTCATATGGTAAAACTACATCAGTCTGATGAAAGCACATCAATCTACTCCTCACCAAATGCAGAGAAACAGTGTTTACTATTTTTTATATGTATTTAATTTTTATTCATTATCTTGTGTCTATTTAGTTGTGGTTCTGTAAGATTACTAGAATTTATTTTCCTCATCATAACCTTCAGCTTCCTCTGGTTATCTTCAACCATACTGTCTAGAGATCTGTTACTGATATCTTCAGTGAAAATAATTTTTCCCTTATTATTAACAGGTAGAAAGACATTATTATATATACTTCACATTTCCTCATTCTTAATGTCTCATTCTTTTTTTCTACCACTTCTAAATGTTTCATTTTTTTACTGAAACAAAGAAGCTTATGGCTAAAACTGGCCTTTTTAGTCGTAAAATTAGTGGAGAAAAGGTATTTGAGGACAATCTCCTAAATTCTTTTTAAGTATTCCTATTTTTCTTCTAATTTTTCCTCCCAGACAAATTTGCTCATCTTTTTCCTGTTTGGGGACATTGAGCTCTTCTGTAATATTGTCTGGAAATAAGCTTTCGACTGTATTAAATGGTCAGCACCGGCAACCACTAGATTCCAATCCAGTGATTAACTTGTTCTTATTCATCATGACGAGATCCAGAGTGGATTTACCTCATGTTTTGTGCAATATCTTTTGTATTAGAATTGCGTATTTTTGAGAAACTCTATTAATGTTTTATTAAGGTATGCAAGGTACTGCTAGCGACATCTCACAAAATAAAAATTATCATTAGAAAAGGTATTTATTTCATAAGTTATTCTACTTATACCTCATTAACTCCACTTTTCCATGAGATGCAGTCCACTTTTTTTTAAAAAAGTGTGCATCTCACACTTTAGTCTTGAAAGACAACAAACAGAGGTGTCTACATGAGTGCTAGGAGTCCAAGCACTTCTCATGGTCAATAGAAATCTAGGAGAATAGACTTATAGAGTCTCATGAGAGATTCACCTTTCTAACACAGATACTATAATATATTTCAGTTACCTAAATGTAGGCATCTGGTATCATTCAAGATGCTCTGAAGTATCCAGTTGATCTGTACAAGTTATGAAAAAGTACTTAAAGTCCTTGTCTCCTTTTCAAGTGGTGGTTGATGATGAAGCAGGGTACTCCATAGTGCCTAAGTAACAAAACACCCACACTTAGGAAATAGGAGCTTTGGTCAGATGGTGTTAAAAAGATAGGTACTACTGTCTGACATGCCCTGGACTGTCTAGCACATACAAGTGGAGCTGATTGCTACAACACATGATCTTGAGATAATCTTTCCTGCCCTGAGGTAGTGGCAGGAGGCTGGACATATTGAAGCAATCTAAAAGGATATTAGACCACACATGGTTTGGTACCTTGCACTGGTTTGGACAAGTTAGGGGGCTACATTTTTCATTTGTGCTGAAAACAGTGTTGACAATACAGGGATGTTCTAGTTACTGCTAATCAGTGTTTACACAGGGTCAAGGTCTTTTCTACTTCTCCAACAAGAAGTTGGGAGGGGACAGAACTGGGACAGCTAACCCCAACTGACCAAAAGGATTTCCCATACTATAAAATCTGGAGGAAGAAGGAAGGAAGGGGTGTTCAGAGTGATGAAGTTTGTCTTTCCAAGTAAAGGATATGAATATGAGTGATAACATCATGCTTTCCTGGAGATGGTTGAACACCTGTCTACTGACGGGATGTAGTAAATATCTTCCTTATTTTGCTTTGATTGTGTGCATAGCTTTTGCTTTATCTATGAAAATGTCTTTATCACAGTCCTCAAGTTTTCTCACTTTACTCTTTTGATTCTCTCCAACATCTCTGTGGGAAATTGAGTGAGTGGCTATGTGGTTATTTGTTGTTGTGTGGGCTCTAACAACAACAGTCATTTTTGTCATCCAACATAGGGCTCAGAGGGTTTGAAATAATGACAAATTTAATTGGAATGTTGTAGATCAAATTTACAATATTGCTGTTTAGCTGTTAATTGACAGGCTTCTGTGTTTATTATGGGATTTTCTTGCCTTACCATATGTTAGCCTAATGTTTGTTAGTGGCAGTTTTTTACCTTCACTACTTATTGTACTGTTGTCATCCTACTCTGTTGTAACTGGGAACATTTTAATAACAGCAATGCCATGTACCAGGGCTTGCAGATGGCCGAGGCATCACTGCTGTTTATGTGCTGCTGTACTGGATAAGGCGGAACTCCAGTGTGAACTTGAGTCAAAGGGATTGTGAGCTGTGGATGAGTCCACATGGGAGCAAGACACCCTGAGGCATTTATGGCTATGAATAATTCCACACTTGAGCAGGTACATCTTGAAGTGTCTGTGGTCACAGTTGTGTCTATGCCACATCAGGTTTACCTCTGAAAGGATTGACCCAAGCATAAGTCCATGCAGGAGAAGGTACACAGCAAAACATCTGTGGCTGTGGGTAAGTCCATACTGCAGCAGGTACACCTAAAAATATTTAGCAGCTACTCATGTGGTCATGCTGGAGCATCTTGATGTGTGTGGCCATGGATAAGCCCATGACACAGCAAGAAAACCCCTGCAGGGACTGTAGCCATGGGTAAGGCTGTGTTGGAGCAGGTATATCTCCGAAGGCATCATGGTCCATGGACAAGGCTATGCTGGAACAGGTGCTCCTCAAAGCACCTGTGGTTGTGGACAAGTCTATGCTACAACAGATATACCCCCAAAGAAACTGTAGCTCATAGATAAGACTGCACTTAGAGCAGCTACATTCCTAAAGCACAGCTGTCTGTGGATAAGTCCAAGCCAAAGCAGGGACAAAAGCAATTCATTGCTATGTTAGACTATGGTCTGGTCCAAAGGGACCAGGAGTGGAGATCAGAATGGGAATAACTTTAAATTGCTGTAACGCAGACGCTTGAGGAGACCTGTCCTGAAGGAGGATAGGAGGCCAGCCATATTTTAGCTATCTGGAATGATGTTAAACACTTAAGTTTCGGTACTTGAATCATGCCTTTGGAGCTCTAGTCCAGGAGAAAACCAGCCTCCTCAGTGAGGCAATATGCTCACTTTGTGTAAACTGTCTGAATGGCATTTTCCCTTACAATTTTCTCTGCAGACCTCTCTTAGTTGAGTATTCAGAACAATGTCACAGTATTCATCACAAATAAATGTCACAGAAGTAGAGCCAAGCAAAATGAGATGTACAAATCTGAAGACAGTCATAATATATTCCCCCACAGGTATTTTCCATTTTCTTACCACCTCTAGAAACCATAATAATAAAACCAAAATAGGGAATTTTTGAAAGGTCAACTAAACTAAGTAAGGTCAACTAAACTAAGTAAGGTCAACTAAACTAACTAAAGGTCAACTAACTTTCTGCTATGGAAACTTTCAGCCTCTGGCCTGGACAGGCACACACTCTCCTGGGTCGAAAACTGATTGGATGGCCAGGTCCAGAGAGTGGTAGTAAATGGTGTTAAATCCAGCAGGAGGCCAGTGACAAGTGGGGTTCTCCAGGGCTCAGTGCTGGGTCCAGCCCTCTTCAATGTCTTCATCAGTGACCTGGATGAGGGTATTAGGTGCTCCCTTAGCAAGTTTGCAGATGACACTAAGCTGGGTGGAAGCGTGGATCTGCTGGAGGGTAGGGAGGCTCTACAAAGGGACCTAAACAGGCTGGACCACTGGGCTGAGTCTAATGGCATGAGGTTTAATACAGCCAAATGCCGGGTCCTGCACTTGGGACACAACAACCCTATGCAGAGCTACAGACTGGGAGAAGTCTGTCTAGAAAGCTACCTGGAGGAGAAGGACCTAGGGGTGTTGGTTGACAGCCAACTGAACATGAGCCAGCAGTGTGTCCAGGTGACCAAGAAGGCCAATGGCATCTTGGCTTGTATCAGAAATGGTGTGACCAGTAGGTCCAGGGATGTTCTTCTCCCTCTGTGCCGCTACTTGAGTACTGTGTTCAGTTCTGGGCCCCTCACCACAAGAAGGATATTGAGGCTCTGGAGCGAGTCCAGAGAAACAAAATGAGGCTGGTGAAGGGGTATGGAGAAGAGGCCCTATGAGGAACGACTGAAAGAGCTGGGATTGTTTAGCCTAGAGAAGAGGAGGTTGAGAGGAGACCTCATTGCTCTCTACAACTACCTGAAGGGAGGTTGCGGAGAGGAGGGAGCTGGCCTCTTTTCCCAAGTGACAGGTGACAGGATGAGAGGGAATGGCCTCAAGCTCCACCAGGGGAGATTTAGGCTAGAGATTAGGAGGAAGTTTTTCACAGAAGGTGTCATTGGGCATTGGAATAGGCTGCCCAGGGAGGTGGTTGATTCACCTTCCCTGGAGGTGTTTAAGGCACGGGTGGATGAGGTCCTGAGGGACATGGTTTAGTGTTTGATAGGAATGGTTGGACTCGATGATCCGATGGGTCTCTTCCAAGCTGGTGATTCTATGATTCTAAAGATTTAGAAGACAATCCTCTGCTTTCATTAGATCATCACCTGACTAGTCACTGAAGAGTTTTGTTTTTGTCAAGACAAATTTTTCAATAGATTTCATATATAGTCACTTAAATTATATTTATTGGAAAGGACAGAAACGATTTAAGACACTTTGCATCACAAGCTTTCATGGGTGTATTTTGAATTGACACAAGAGTGCTTACGGTTTTATTTGCTCTCCATCCAACCCAAGAAGGGACAAACTGAACCATTTCCCTCGTCCTGTATGATCATAGATCATATAACACTTTCCAAGTATTCTCATTCACATTCTATAGATTTTAGACCTCTACCTACTCAGACTGACTTTTTTCTTTACCTCTTTTTATTTTTTGTACTTCAGTATACACTTAACAATTGTACTTGGTTAGTTATATGTCTGTATATTTATACATGTATATGTCTGTTAAACAGTAAACTTGACCAAAAACTGGAATCGATATCTAACCCTTTGCTTTCCCTGTAGTCTCTTTTGTGTTTTCTTAGCAAATGACTTTTACTTATGTAGATACATTAGGCTATAAAATAGAATAAACAGCATTTTCAAAGATGCTGTGTATTTTTGGAGTAGCACTATGTAGATGACTTAGAGGGAATTTCTTCCCTTCACTCTTTGAAAGTTGGATTGTGATTTCTTTTGGTTTATAGGTATGGAAAATATAACATTGCAATCAAATATTTTAACTCCTCTGAACTCCCAGTCACATCAAAACTCCATGCTATTAACTGTTCAAAGAAATGAAAAGGCAAACTTCTCTACAGAGGACTGAAGAAAGCAGTATAACTGACTGAGAAGAAAAAATAGAAAAGCTTTGAGACAGCATGCAGTTAAGAGTATTGTCCGTATTTGTGAATCTTGCAAGATATTAACGTTACCACACTTAAATTTATTCTTTATAAGCAAACAGATGATTTACCTCTCCTTTAGGCTCCTCCTATTCTAGTAAATCATATAGTGCCCTTGACACTGACGGTAAATTTTTATAGTATTAATTTATTAAAATAGGCTTTTCTATTATTCCAGCCTGAACTCTACAATTCCTAGCCATGGTTTAGGACTTGCCACTCTTATCAGAGAGTTTAAATGAAGCCATCATGTTTTGTAGAGTAAAATCGCCTTACAGCAGAGATGGGTTTAAGTAATGCTAGTTAGTTTAGACTTGGAAAATGGCATGATTTCATCCAATATAGATGCAGCTTTAGACTCTGGAACATAGCCTGGGTTATCAATAAGAAAACAGACATATGGGTCCTAAGGTCTGTTAACATTAGCCGAATCACTTGATTTTTCTCAAATTATGTTTTCATTATTTTCACTATTTTCTCAACATTTGTGTGTGTTTCCATATGTATATTTGAGTGTGTGCATATGCCACTCTTATTTTATAGAGATATTTTGAAGATACAAGCATTATTTCTAATTTTCAAGAGTAACAAATATGAACTAGAAATGAGACCTGATTCCAAGCCTTAGCAGAGTAATAATTTTTAAATTAAAAAGCTGGTTTTGCATAGAACTGCTGACACAAACTTAGCTACACAAGTACCAGTGAGTGACATTATAATTTAGGCCTTGTTCCATTCCCATAGATAACTTCAATAAGAGTACTTTGTGTTAGAAAACAACATGAACAGGGTAATGACATCAGAAAGACTGGAATCTGTAAGAGTCTTGGTGAGGTTTTCCTGTTTTTCACCTATCCTACTGACGTCTACTCTTTCCCCTTTCTGGGGCTTAGTAAGAGAGGTTTCGGAAGCATGTAGATGTTGATGAATGAACAAGACTAGTTCTGAGTACATGCATATACTTGCATGCTTATGTCACCTTCATCCAGATATTTCAGAGATTTGTGTAGTGTCAGACTTGTGACTTTTCTAGGAAACCCACAAGGGTCATTCTTTCAGGCAAGTGGGGAATAGATGTGGAAGTGATAGCCCATGACATTGTGACTTAATGCATAGTGAAGGGAAGAAGGTGTTTGCTTTACCAACGAGCATGACATCCTTCTCCTAAAAGCCACCACTAATTACTTCTCAAATATTGATGTCAAAATTTTTTCAGAAGCAGGTCTTCCAAGGTTTTGAAAAACAAGATTTAGGTTCCTAAATCACTCAATGTTGAATATTCTGTGCCATAACTGTGTGTCCCTGTGCCTACTAAAGTTCATGTTGTCTATGTCTGAACAGACTGTTAAGCTTGAAGCCCAGAGCATCACTAAGGAAGAACTTATTTATTTCCCACATTTCAGGCCTGTCAACAAGGCTGTTAGAGTGACTGTGGACTTCTGTAAGCTCTGTATGTGAAACACACTGTGTGTCAGGACCTGCACACCAGCAGCCTTTCTTTACAGGACAAGAGTCCCAGACCTCTGATAACTCTTGTGGCCCTTCTCTCGATCTAATTTACCAGGTCTATGTTGTTCTTATGCTGAGGAACCCAGAACTGGATGCACTACTCTAGGTAAGTGTCTCACAAAAGAGCTTAGTAGAAGGAGAGAATCACATCCCTCGACCAGCTGGCCATGCTTCTTTCTGTGCAGCTCAGGATACAACTGGCTTTCTGGGCTACAAGTGTACATTGCTGGCTCGTGTTCAGTTTTTCCTTCACCAGTATCCCCAAGTCCTTCTTTGCAGGGCTACTCTCAACAGGAGCATAGCACAAGCACATTCCTTCTGTCTAAAATGTAGAGAACACGACAATCCTGTGGGATTGTCCAATTCTGACAAAGAAGTTCAAAGGAAATATTCCTGTTTCACAGTACTTTCATTCTTTGACAGCAGTAAGGAGCCTATCTACTTAACTTTTCCCATAGCAATCCGATTAACTGTATCTGTGGAACAGAAATTCTCACAATATTCTCTAACTCTCTGTAACTTACACAAGCAGTGGTTCCTAATGATTGACATGTCTTTAAAGAACTTGGTGCTGGAAATGAGCAGTAAGGGATAGAAGAGAATAAATATACCCAAAAGGTTAGCCTTTTTGTTTAATTCTGGTGCTAGCATGATTAAAAACAAAATTGCCTCAGGTTTAGGATTTCTCACTCACTCTCTGTTAGCAAACATTTCAAAGATACTCTTCTGTTTCAAGACTTTATTGCAACAATTCTACTTTCTTCTTCCGCACGAGAATGATGTGTATGGACAGACCTCTGAAAGATTATTCTTGGAAGTTAAAAAGCCTTTTGAAGCATTTCAGTTGTCTAGAGTCACTAACACATCTCATAATTATTTAGAATGTGTTTTTCAGATCAAAATTTTTTAATGTATTTTGAAATTCTTCTCCCCACACATACTTTGGAATTTGATTTATTCTCTATAATCCTTTTATTCCTGCAAAGATCAAATACCTTGAAATTAAAAGATGAAAGACTTAATCAGTAGAATACTACATGACTGGCTTAGCTGGTTCTGAGTTTTCCTGTTGAAAGGTCTTTCTAACATGCATTTACCAGCAAACATATGGTCCCCATTTTCCTTAGCTTTATATCAGGATTTAAATGTGTTCAAAAAGTTGCCATGACAAGAAGCACTAGCCTAATTCATCTCAATTAAAGTCTTCATCTGGAAGCGATAATGTAATTTTTCCAAACCTGAAGCTTGCAAAAATAGTAGCAGAAGCCTTAAGCTGTTTTCATTCAAATATAATATGTAGTTTAATGTATTAGTTGAAAACTAATAAAAGGTGTAAGTATGATTTATCATTAATTATATACTTCAGTGCTATTGAGATAATAGCATAAAGAGCTTTGGGGGGAGAATGCTGAAATTTTGCTTGATTTCATGTTGTATATGAAAAGAGAAATTTTTGTAAATTGTAACCAATTGCACAGGATAAACCAGTACATATTTTTCTGTCCATTCTGACAAATGCTAGCAGCAACAAAAACTATCAATTAATATTTCTGCATATAAGCAAAATATGATACCATTTATTCCCAGAAATCATCACTTGCAAGTATTTGTCTTCTTTCCATTTGTGTATGAGCCAAAGATGGTAATTATGATGATTCTTTGTATGAAACATTTCTGGATAGAGGTGCTTTAGATAGATTTTTGCTTCTTTGTTCAAAATTTGCTTTTTGTGTTTAGACAGTGGATGGCATCTTTTGTTTCATTTTCCTTCAAAACTGAGTGCCCATCTGTAGCTTTCAGTTCCTTTGACTGAAAACACTGGAACCATTCATGTGGTAATGTTTGCAGATGCAAGGCCTACAATGTTTATTATCTTCCAAGAAACTTCCTCATTGTTGCTTGCTGCAGCCTTCCACGCGGATTCAGAAAAATTACTATTGCTGTTTCTTATCATGCTGCAGATCCTCTGATTTTTATTAGTTCCCTTTCTTTCATTTTTAATATTATGTTATAATCCAAAACATGTGTACATACATATATAATTAAAATAATACTCTTTTTTTTCATAGTTTTGTCCATTCTTTCTCCCACAGATGGAAGTTAATTTAAGCCCCAGTTTAAGCAGGCAGTAACAGAGCATTAACATTCTTCTGGTCTGATGACTTAAGACACCCACATAGAGCTAATCTCCTGAGCTTTCAAGCAGCATATGGTACACACTGAGTAAAAGAAGAGCCTGACAAAGCACTTTTGAAGAAACCATGGCTTTGTATCGCAGAAAAGAAAAGGGAGTGTGTTAACAGGCAGGGTAAGCAGCCTTCTATAGCACCTGCATTCAGACTGATCCTCAGGCACCTATGGTACATTAACAGACCCAAACTTCTAGGGCAGGAAGCAGGGCAGGAGAAGAAATGCTGTTTTATGTCACTTTGGATGTACCCATTGATGAGTCTAGCTGTTTGAGTGTATGAGTTGAGTTTAACTCAAGCACTAAAACAAGTTTTGTGACTTTTCAGGAGACATATACTTTGTTCTGTTGCAGTTGGAGCTGCTGGAGCACTTCTAAGGTAATGTTCTATGCTAAAATGTATCCACTGGTTTTAGTTCCCTTATTCCAGTCTGAAATTGATGCACTTACTATTGAATATCTCAGAGTTCATGTTCCCTCCTCCATGCTGTGCAAATTTGTCACTCTTATGACCCTTAATTTCTTTTTCTCTTTATTGAATAAACTACTTCCAACTAAATTAGCTCCATGCAATTAAAACCCTTCCGTGGTTTAGAATTTGGAATCGAAAACCACCAACCAACAGGCAATAGCTTGGCAATAACCATGGAAAACAAGGCCACTTCTTTTGAAAACAATTTAGAGAGATGTAGGCCAGTCCCTGTAGTGAAACTGCCTTCAGAGCAATGTATACTCTCAGAGAGCATGAGCAAAAACACATTCATGCACAAAGCAAGAACATTTGACTGTGGACATTCAAAAAGACTATTGATTTCACAGCTATGCACTCTGACTTAAAAAAAAAATAAAAGGGAAAACAGTAAGTAAATATGTTACTTTGTGCAACCACTTTTCGTAAAGCCTCATGTTTCCTCCTGGTTTTCACAACTAGTGAACAATAAATTTGTTATTTTCCCTCACTGACACTAGATGGCACTTCAGAGTAGTGGTGGGATCAGAAAGGCTTTTCCAGTCATTTTGCATATGATACTATAGAGGCATAGAACTAATGTCAGCATTAAACAAAAAACATTTCTCAGCTTTTTGCTAATTTGTATATATGACTATGAAGTAGACAATACTCTCTGTCTAAAAGAAGTAGCAAACATAAGCAGAAAGAAATTATAACAAGATAGTTCACTGTTAGGCAAAAAAAAAACAGGTTATGGACCAAATTGCTGTCTTCAGAGGATCTGAGAAGCAATCTGAGAAAAATAAATCCATAGGCTTGGAAATCAATGAAATGTATTGTTGCCAGAGATTACAGAGATGATGTTTTCAGGAAAGGAAATTAGATATGGTGCAATTTTTATATCACCAATCAAGTATACAGTGACTGTCCATAACTTGGTGCGCTTAGGAGGAACTAGCTAGCTCCCTTCTGACATTAAAAGAGAAGCATATATGAAGTAGTTATTTGTACTCAAGTTTAAAAAAATAATATTCTTCAGCAATATATGATTTTGCTAATTAAAAAGAAGAGTATTTACTTGGAAATCTTAGCCTCGCCTCTCCTCTCCTCTCCTCTCCTCTCCTCTCCTCTCCTCTCCTCTCCTCTCCTCTCCTCTCCTCTCCTCTCCTCTCCTCTCCTCTCCTCTCCTCTCCTCTCCTCTCCTCTCCTGCAATGTCTGTTCCATATTTACATTAAAAGCAGTTTTAAAAGTATTGGGCTTCCTACTCTTTAAAAGTCTTTGCATCTCCTGTATGCACACAAGGTTCCATCGGTCAGACATTATAGATATGGCTGCACAATTTATAGAAAACCATCGATGTGTTCAGCTTTTGAATTTATCATAATGTTTGCTATATCATGACTTCTTTATTCTGTTTTATTGCACAGGACTTGGAAAGGGACCATTTGTCTTCACATCCCCTGGTTATTAGTTGGGAATGTATTTTATGCAGAATAGCTTGTGCTTTAGGGCAGCAAGACTGGATGGGACATGCAATAGATGTTGCAGAGGAGGACCAGGTTCAGCTGTTTCCTTCTGGAATTAAAGTTGCTGCTAGTTTGAAAGAAAAGCCTTATATGTAGCAATTTTAAAGCCATGAAGACAGAAACTGGAAGTTTTTGCATATGTTTCTACAAAGTTATATGTAAAAAGCAAATATTATTATATATTCTATAAATTTCTCCCAGCAATTTGTGTTTTTATCTGCTAATTTGAACCATATACAAGCAAACACTGTGGAGTTGTTCAAGTCAAGACAATGCCTTTGTTCTCTACTTGAAATGTCAGTGCTTAGCTGTCTACATGAAGTCTCTCTCTCAATAAGAGCAAGAGCCAAAGAAACCAAAAACCAAAAGGAAAAAAAATCTAACTGCTCGTTTTCTGGAGGGTTTCCCTCCAGTGACAGAAGTGTATTCTGTACTGTTAGTTTTATTTAAAAATAATGCTAAGAAAATGTGAAATCCAGAAGAAAAAGAACAGTTGCAAATAGGACTAATTGTTGGCTGCTATATGAAGAAGACAGTTAACGAGAGTGGAAGCATACTTTTTCCGTATAATAGCTTTAGTGATTCCAAATAATTTTCAGTTATTTTCTACCTGAATAAATTACGATTACAAAGAGAATACATTCATTTCTTAGAAAAAATACTATGAGTGCTAGGCGTGAAAAAATTTCTTGAGGAAATGAATTTCACACGACTTACTCTTATTGTAGCTATCACCATCTCAAAGATGTTTGGTTTGCAAGACTTAATCATAATTAAAGTTCTGACATACTGAGTTCTTTTATCAAAACAGAAAATGAAGACAAACACCTTGGAGTTTGCCTGTATTACATTATTCTTTAATATAAATGACATAAAAGTTTTACAAATTAGAGAGATTGACCTTGGAGTGTTAAGAGGCTGCAGAAGATTCTTTTAAGGTGAGATTTTTTATTGATTATATGTTTAGCTTTGTAGATTAACAGTAGAAATGTGCAGCCTACTGTTGATGTGCTTGCTACCCACTGGTCTGTGTTGAAGAACCCCAATCTGCAGAGGGCTTCAAATCACTCTAAGGTGATACTTCTATGAATGATGTCCCAGCAATGTCCAGCTAGGCCTTGGAGTTATTTCACATCATATTTTGCTATTCTTATGACTTTGTTTATAATCTAAATTCCACAAATTAATCAGATGGGGAGCCTGCATATCTCTACTTGACAATTAAATACATATTGTTTAAAAACAAAACAGTAAAGGATGCCGGCAAATGTACAATGCAGAACAAGTAAACAGCGAACTGCTATTACTGTTGGTTTAGATATACACATGGATTGATACCAATGACTAAGCCCTAATGCCATACTCTGCAAAGCAGTCTCACTGAAGTCATTAAAACTGCTCTTGTGGCTAAGGTGAGAGTGATTTGCCCTAGAGAAATTTAGTCACTGAGCTCCAGGTGCAGGTTATATGTTTTTTACTGCAGACTACTCATTATTTTGTCCAATAGGATTATGTTAGTCTAATTCTGAATAGTGTTGCTATAGAAGAATGGCAAACTTATAAGACCTATTTGTACAATATGAATTTATTTTTCCCAAAATAATGACATTAGAAACAACTTTATTTTGCTCTGCTAAATAGATACATTCAGAATTAGCTTAGTGTTATAATGGATATTTTTAAACCTCCAGGGCTAGAAATAAATGTAAGGGACCTTCCCAAGTCTCAAGGTGATTTGAGAGTTCTTTTTCCCTCTACTGTTTTTTTTTATGTGGCTATAAAAATAACCTCAATAGTTATTTTTTTTTTTTTTTAATATCTTAGCTTGACAAATATTTACTCCGAATCACATATACAGTGGATCTGGAAACCTGTAGCATTCAGCAAACTGAAAAATACCACAGAAAGCATGCTGGAAAAGAAGATTGAAATAAGTCAGTTTAAAGCACAGTTGGCAATTCTTTTTTGATGGTATACTTGATCCTGTACATCTGTAATGATTTATTTACTCTACATAAATGGATCAATTCCATTTTAAAATGAAATGTCTGGTGTTTTGCATTAATTGTTAGCAACAATTTTTTTGAACAGGCCTATTACAACAGGTACTTTAGCTGAAACACAACCAAAACCCATATTTAGACATCTATTTATAATTTCCAATCTGCACTGCAGAGCGTTCATGGATACACCGGAAAGCAGAGGGCTGGATTTCCCAATACTGCACAGGGTTACTGAAGAGACTCACACCGGAATAACTAGCCTTTTTGGTGTTGTAGCCACGAGGGCAAAAATCGTTGATACCAACTGCTGCAATTTTGTTGTTATGAAGATAGACCACCTGAAAAGCATAGAATTACAGAAGTTAGGAATAGAGTTACCGTGGCAAACAAGATAAATGATTTAATGTCAGATACTTGGTATATATTGTGCAATGTTATAGAGAGTAACAATATATCCTTTTTTCCCCAAAAAATCTTGGTTCTTTTTACTTTTTCAAATACTTAGTTTGCCAAATTAAAAATATTTTCTACAGAAAGAGCAGAAACAGTACAAGACAAACTAATAAAATTATTATCACTTAATCATAGTGTAATCAAAAAAGGAGTCCAGGATGCGGAATTATTGATATAGTGCTGTGGTTCAGAAGCATGCTCTATATATAAATATAAAATTTGGTGCTGATTTCTCTTGAGCTCTATTGCTTTCACTTTCATGAGTGCAACTGTACATGACTTGAAGCCAAAGTAAACACTAATGATGATTTAAAATAGCTAATGAATATTACTTTGACCCAGAGTCACCATGTCTGATGAAACTTCCCAAGCTACACCTGAGTGGTGATTTATATTTCGGTATCTTCATTCTTGCCGATAAAATCATCTGAAGAAGGATACATTTTAATTGATCCCAAGAGGTCATATTTCTAACTATTGACCCACATAGGCCTCATTAATACCACTGATATTGTGCATATTGTGTGTGTTTGCCCTTCTTAAGGCAGACCTTTTTGAGATACCAAAGAGAAGGTTCTTGACAGAGTTTGAAAATGTCACTGAGTGGAACTGGAAAAAAAAAAAATCAGAAGAAATCTTCTTTGAAAGCATATTTTGAGTAAAGAGGAAATCAAAGTACACAAATAATTCCATATTTTTTGCATCCCCCCAGACACACAGATATATGAAATCATAACTCCAGATCTAGACACCTCCATAGCCACACTCACTCAAACACCAGGATAAGAGCCTTTCTGTTGTCTGCAAATTTTTCATGCCTATTCAAGAGTTTGTGAAATTTGCATCCTTACCTTTTGCACACTCTATATGTTTATGTTCAAGACTGAATAACTACACAAATACCGCTCAGAATCTTACTTCTGAGGTAGCATGATAAACTTTACCTGGATGTATTTGTGATCGCCCAGCCCACCAGGTACTCTGACAAGTTCATTGTTGTTCAAGTGGAGCTCTCTCAGATGAGGTACGTTGTTAAGAGAGCCATTCTCAACTGAAGAAATGCTGTTGAAGCTGAGACCCAATCTGAAACAAACAAAAAAATTCAACCCAAAAATATGTTAAAATTACTCACTTAACTGTCTTCTTTCTGTTGATGACTTCTATACATTATTATTGTAAAACAGACGAGGCTAATTTTCAGAATTGTGTGTGATCTACAGTCACGAGGAAGAACTAGTTTGAATACACATATTTAAATAAATTTAATATATCACAGAATCACAGAACAGAATTACAGAACAACCAGGTTGGAAGGGACCCATCGGATCTTTTAGTCCAACCATTCCCATCAAACACTAAACCAAGTCCCTCAAGACCTCATCCACCCGTGCCTTAAACACCTCCAGGGAAGGTGAATCAACCACCTCCCTGGGCAGCCTGTTCCAATGCCCAATGACCCTTTCTGTGAAAAACTTCCTCCTAATCTCTAGCCTAAATCTCCCCTGGCAGAGCTTGAGGCCATTCCCTCTTGTCCTGTCCCCTGTCACTTGAGAGAAGAGACCAGCTCCCTCCTCTCTACAACCTCCCTTCAGGTAGTTGTAGAGAGCAATGAGGTCTCCTCTCAGCCTCCTCTTCTCCAGGCTAAACAACCCCAGCTCTCTCAGCCGAATTATAATTACATGGTTTAGTGTTTGACAGGAATGGTTGGACTCGATGATCTGATGGGTCTCTTCCAACCTGGTGATTCTATGATTCTATAATAATCCAGGTAATCAGAATCCTTGTCATAAAATGCAGATAGGAATGGTTGGAATCAATGATCCAAGAGGTCTTTTCCAACATGGAGATTTTATGATTCTATTTGTCTAAAATAATTTACTGCGGATGAGTAATTTTAAAGAAAGACTGATTCACAGTAAACTACCTGTAATATTTTGTGACTTGTGCTAGGTTCAAAAGGAATAATCTGGATTTAGTATAAAATCACAGATCTTATAATTCTGATTTGATCTTTATGGTAGAAATGTTTCCAGAAATAATAATGTTCAAAAATGGAAGAACAATTTATAATTTTCATTTAAAAAAATAAAGATCTTGCTAACTAGTATTATATATATCAAGAACAGTTGTAATGATACCGATGTAAAAAATGTTATGTTGTCAGACAATTAATGACAAAAGAGAGCTTGATGAGATCTCCCACTGCCAACAACCGACATTTGTCTCAGTCACAAGCTTACAGTGTCCTATGTCTTTGCTAGAATTTGCTCAGGGATAATTTTCATTTAAAAGCTATTAGAAGCTATTAGAAAGCTATTATTGAGTGCATCGATATTCAGTGAAGGTTGGGGGATTTCATGGATTCATAGAAGAACTAGGTTGGAAGAGACCCACTGAATCATAGAGTACAACCATTCCTATCAAACACTAAACCATGCCCCTTTAGCACCTCGTCCACCTGTGCCTTAAACACCTTCAGGGAAGCTGAATCAACCACCTCCCTGCACAACCTGTTCCAGTGCCAAATGACCTTTGCCATGAAAATTTTTTCTCTAATATCCAGCCTAAATCTCCCCTGGCCGAACTTGAGGCCATTCCCTCTTGTCCTGTCCCCTGTCACTCGGGAGAAGAGGCCAGCTCCCTCCTCTCTACAACCTCCTTTTAGGTAGTTATAGAGAGCAAGGAGGTCTCCTCTCAGCCTCCTCTTCTCCAGGCTAAACAACCCCAGCTCTCTCAGCCGTTCCTCAGAAGGCCTGTTCTCCAGCCCCTTCACTAGCTTTGTTGCTCTTCTCTGGACTCACTCCAGAGCCTCAACATCCTTCTTGTGGTGAGAGGCCCAGAACTGAACACAGGATTCAAGGAGCGGCCTCACCAGTGCTGAGTATAGAGGGAGAAAAACCTCCCTGGACCTGCTGGTCACACCATTTCTGATACAAGCCAGGATGCCATTGGCCTTCTTGGCCACCTGGGTACAATGCTGGCTCATGTTCAGTCGGTTGTCGACCAACACCCCCAGGTCCCTCTCCTCCGGGCAGCTTTCTAGACAGACTTCTCCCAGTCTGTAGCTCTGCATAGGGTTGTTGTGCCCCAAGTGCAGGACCCGGCATTTGGCCTTGTTAAACATCATGTCGTTGGACTCATTCATCCTACAGAGCAACTTGTTCAGAACATCTGCAGAATAGACTAAAGGTTTTACTAATGGATGTTTATAGTGCCTGTCTTTAAAAGGATTGGGGCAAAATCTCCACAACATTTTGACAGAAGGCTATAAATTCTTGGTTGACACATATCTAAATATATGCTCCTACATAAGCAGGTCTAGAAGCAAATGTATCACACTTAGGTAGACAATCATGAATAAAGCAGGTCTGACACATATTGATCTGTTGAAGCAATAGTAACCCCTATATACATCAGAAGGAAGGAAAGACTCCAACTCATGTTTAACTCATGAAGGGAAACTCTTTTAGGGAACAAG
The DNA here is from genome assembly GCA_033558105.1 of Coccyzus lansbergi. NCBI lineage: Eukaryota > Metazoa > Chordata > Aves > Cuculiformes > Coccyzidae > Coccyzus > Coccyzus lansbergi. Next base: position 402,851 of record JAUMJK010000139.1, on the reverse strand, counting down.
TAAAATCAGAAGAGTCTGTTGAAAAGTGGCTCTAGCTCCCACAAGCAGTGAAATTATATGACATTACATCTCATATAAAGGTTTTACAAACAAATTCCCCAGGCCTGTGTTTACAAATTAAATAAGGCAATAATAGTTTGCAAAATACAGGGTGATTAAGAGTGTTGGAAAGGATATGATCTTTATCTCTCTTCTTTTTCCCATGGGAACAAAAAGAGAAGAATTTGAAAAATCACTCTTGCCTAATATATTGACATAACTTTTCCTTTTTTATTTGTGAGTAAATAACAAATTTACAGTGTTTTAGCTAATATAATCACAGTGTTCTAAATCATTGAAGTGCATCATTAAAAACATATCTAAGAACTTAAGAAATTCTCAAATATTTTTTTCAAATTTTGCCTGCAATATCCCTGCTTGCCCATTCCCACATTTTTGTTATATGTATTTGATAAACCTCATGCTGCTCAACATTGTTATTCAGGACTTCATGTAACTTCCACTGTATGGAAGTAGACCTTTTTAGTAAACTTTAATAGGCACTAGACTTTAGTAACATCAGCTGTGCTATGTGTATACCTCCTGTGGACCTTATTCCTGCACAAACCTAGACAAAGTCTTTGTTGAGTTTTCATTAGTAAGACTTTTTTTTTTCCTCCACTGCAACACTATATGAAGGTTTTCAGAAGACTTAAGAGTAATTTTACAAGGAAAACAAATGAAAAGTACAAATATTGACAGTCTGTTAGAACTCAAGAATTTAAAAAAATAATGAGCAGTAGATATAAATAGAGCTCATTTACAGTTCAAGACACCTTAACACAGTCAGAAAAATGACCCATTTCTCAAAGTTTAACTGTTCTTTAGGGTAACTATTGGACTGTTGAACATGTGTTTACATGATCCAGGAAGAGAGTGATCTGACCCCATACTGGTGTTCCTGAAGTCTTAGTTTGTAAATAAAACCCCTTTTTTTTGGTAGCTTCTTTCTGTACCATGTAGCCTCTTAGATTTATCCCATATGCTATCCTGGCGCTTTCCTCTAGCTCCCTCCTTTCTTCATCTGTCTGCTCCATTATATGCAGTGCCCTGTCCATTTTTGCCACTTCTGTGTTCTGTCTTACTTTTGAACTTTGCAAAAGAGGACTTATTCCTATGCTTAGGTTGCCTGCTTAAGCACAGGCCAGAGAAGAGTTTAAAAGTTCATGCCTGCTTTGAGCAGCTCCACATTTCCACGCCATGACCAAGAGTATCTTGTTTCTCTGTAGAGTACAGCCACAATGGAAGCAGACCAAGGTTAGATATTTTTAGTAGTCCATCTGCACTTGCTGCATAAAACTTTATGTCTTAAGAAGGACTTCCAACAACATTGTCCATGTGATGTTGCCTGTATTGTTTTCCAAGCATGAATGTAAAAACCCCGAAAAATTGGGTCTGCAGGAGAAGTGACTCATCCATACCTCCGTCTGTCAGTAAAGTAAAGTACTCTCTATCTGAATAGTTATGATCTTATTTTGATTTTGAAAGCATTTTTTGCCATCTCTCTGGAGGATGTTACATCGTATACTAAGCCTCTATCTTTAACAATTATTGCTTCATGCTTCCCTAAGCCATAATTATGGGATTTATATTTTTTTCATTAAAATCCAGGAGCAGACTCTCTTCAGCAAGAATAAATCTGTGATCAAATATGAACCACAAACATGAATTGAGATATCATATTTTTACAAGTACAAGATGACTGTTCTAAGCATTATCATTTGGAATTACCAGATCTGAATTACATATTAAGTTAGTACATAGTGCATTGTACTAAAACGCTGTCTAAGATACTCTAAATAGTGGTAGATTTAACTCTTGTTACTCAGTAATCTTTCTTTGTTTTCTGTTTTCTGCCTTCATTATGACAAGCAGAAAGCTTAAGATGATGATCCAGGAATTGGATCCAATAATCTTCTTAATGTTTATTAGATAATACATCTATTTTCATGTAAAAATCTTAAAGCATAGTAGTATTGAAATAACTCATATCAAAGGACATTTTACTATTTTAGCATTTATCTTATGCGAACTAAATCACAGATAATTCTATACATCAGTCATTTCTATTCGGGAATTCTCCTTACATTTCTCTACAGTTAGAGAAACTTAATAACATTTTCACAGATTAGCAAGGTACAATCATTTAGAAAAAAATGACACTTTCTCGTTGATATTGTATGACTTGGGGGTTTTTCAGTCACTTTCGTAGGCTTATTACAGATATGCCTTTCTCCAGAAACAGAGGGAACTGTTACAAGCAGTTCCCATGTGCCTTTTTTCTCACTTTCCAGAGGAAATTGCATGAGCAATGCATTGTCCCCAAAAAACTGCATAAACCAAAGAAACAAAAGACGGAAATACAATGAAAGAAGCATGAGATAATTAAAATCTAATTGCTCTCTTTATCTTTCTTTCTATCTTTTTTAATCAAAGAAATAGTTATCCTGAGTATAAAACATTCATAATTAAACCCAGCTCAAATGCGTTGTTAGAAAAAAAAAAAAAAAAGGTGGATTTTTTCCCTCTTCAGCTAGTGCACAAGTCCCTAGAAGCTTTTCCTGCTAAATTATATGCTTCTTCAACGACAATAACACTTATGAAGTTCAGAATGATCTTTTCTAATTGTGCACGCGGTGGTTATAATTTCAGTAAATACTTTATGTGGAAAAAAGTGCTTAAATCTTACTTTGCCAAGTTGGTAAGTCCAGACAGAGAATCGGCATCAATTTTGCTGATTTTGTTGCCATCAAGGTGAAGTTCGGTGAGGGATGGTGGAAGGCCTGAAAGAGAGAACATCATCAAATTACCTTCGATAGAACTGAATTATCATTTTTCAAAGGAATAGCGTTACACTGAGGTTCTTTTACTGTAAAAAAAATATTTTTACTAGACATGACCAAGAACAATTAGTGGAATGAAACAAGAAACTTGCAGAAACAAAGAAACTGAAAAAAGCTAGGAACAATTTATTTGACACCAAATACATCCAAGCTCCTAAGGTCATCATAGAACAGTTAATTCTTAAAAAGTAGCCAAATTAAATTCTTCCCAGATATGAATTCTAGCCTTCATTATTCATTATATGAGAAAATACACCCTTCATTTTAACTGGACCATCTACATACATGAATCAACAAACATTCGACACCTAGATTTTATGAAATAACAGCAGTAGAAAATAGGATTATAAATATAAGGAAACCTTATTTTAATGTAATTTTAGGTAGGGCACATACTAGTTTGCAAATTCTGCTTGTGGGGAAAAAAACCAAAAACTGGAACCAAATATTTTAACTATCTGAGGTCCTTCAAAGGGATATCCAAAACAGGAAATCTAAGAAGAAAGCAATAATAATGAATATTAGCTTTCAAAAACCTTTCAGCTATTTCAAAACAATCTGCTGGCTGAAGTTTGAATAAATCAAATATAATTTCCTCTGCATTGAAACCATTCTGGTTTGGTTTGTTTTTCTTAGGTTGTATTAAAATTGTTCTTATTTTGTAGCAACTTTCAATAAGTACTTTAAAAATAGCAAGCATTTCTGTTTTGTATAGGAATAGTATTTTTGGCTTCAAACACACACTTGTGAAGAGCTGATTTTACGCTTCTAGAACTTATGTTAGTTCTACATGAGTTTACATGTAGAGCATTCTTCCTCTTTATACTTCAGCTATGAGAGAAGAAAAATAAAATAACATAAAAAGACTTGGTTTTGATGGTGCAATTCTTATGGAGATTCTCATGACAGAAAAATAAGATTTCCCAAACAAGAAAAGTCAACAGACAAAAAAAATAAGTAGTCAATTATGGATGCTTTAAAGACTGACTCAAAAGGCTTCCATAATCAAATTTTTCCCAGCTGTTTATGAATCACCACATTACACCTGCAGAAATCTCTGAAATCATAATTGAATTTCTTACCTTTGGGGATGCTAGTAATGTTGGTGTCTGCAATACGGATGTAGGAAAGCCTCTTCATCCCCTGAAAAGCTCCATTTTCAATTCCTGAACTCTTGATTGGATTGGTGCCTAGCTCTGTCAACAAAACATGGTCATGAGCTGAGCTGCAGTGCAGATATCTATATCCTTCAGGTAAAAGCTATTTTGAAGGTAGAATCTATTGGAACATTTCTTGACTTTCTACATAAAATCAGCAACTGAACAAAAAACCGGCATATTGAAAAAACAGAGAGTTGATTTTTTTTTAATAATTTCTCATGCTCATACCTAAGACAATCACTTGATTCAGTCCATTAAAGACAGCTTTCCTCAGTTTGGAGATATCATTCTCATGAGCTCGTATCTCCTGAAGAGACTTTGGCATGTTTTCTGGGAGTTCCTTCAGATTGTTCTTGGACAGGTAAAGTCTTTCCAGTTTCTTCAGAGGAGCAAAAGCTAACGGGCTAATTTTGCTGATTTTATTGTTGACAAGGATCAATGCCTGTGGAATAATAATGAAGGAGATCTCAAGTGACCACTAGAGAAATTATTTTAAGGAATGAAATATTAAAAAAAAATAGTATTCTGTTTCTAGTGTTTTTTGATATCTTTTTAATGATCAATCTAATGAGTAGAAGAAAATGCAATGCAGTACCAAAACAAATAGATTAAGAACTTCTGAAAGCAGTGATCAACATATAAGACCTACATTACAAATACAAGCACTGTTTCATTGTTGTGGTATATGCAGCTTCTCTTAACCTCCATAATTTATATCCAAGAGTAAGTAAATCTCTTCCACCTGAAAGCTGTAAAGAACAAGTCATTCACATTAAACTGTTGTTATCAGTTCTCTTTGATTTTTTTTCTGGTTTTGTTTATTCTGATACTTGTTATACCTTACCCATCATTACACAACCATCTTGACCAGTGTTTCCTGAACATAAAATCTGTGACTCAATACAATGAAGGCACAGCCTAGTTTAATAAAAATATTTATATCATCACCTCTCTGTTGTTAGTCTTATAGACTGCACTAATTAGGTTTATGTTGGATAATGAAGTCTTTAATTTTTTCTTATTTTTGTAAGAATAATTTGACATGGAAGAGGAGAAATCTGAATTGTCATACTCTAAGTCTTACAGTTAGGGATCATGGACCATATTCATTCTGCCTACTATATAGGTTCCTAATCTAATTCTCACAATTGTGATGTATAGACTTAAAGTACCTCTAACTAAATTAGACCACCATAAAAGCTCTCTTACATGTACTAGGTGGCCCTCTACCTTCCTCTGAAATTTTACATCATTGCTAACTCCCTTTTTGATTAACCAACTGTAACATAAAAAGGGAGAAGAAACTCCCACTGCTGTCAGAACAGTAATGTAGCTAATGGAAATTATTTTAGATATGATGTGTATGAGAATGAATCTTAGCAATCTGTTCACCATGTACTTACAAGGCTTAAAATTCTTCATGTTTGTGGAGTGAATTAGGTAAAATGGTTTGTTTAAATATAGATATCAGTGTATATTTCTATTTCTATTTCTATTTCCATTTCTATTTCTATTTCTTCTATTTCTTCTATTTCTTTATATTTATTACTAGTGGATAGCTATGGAATATCTTTGTTCATTAAATGCATTATGCTCTTTTCAGAAACAGAAGACAACAGTTGCTCCTAACCCACAATTTTTATTTTGTATATACTATAGTTAACATCCAATGTATTGTAATATACTTTTAATATTTTTGGAATTACACTTCAGTCTATTTCTTGAAGGAAAATTGAGCATTCAGCTCTTTCCACAATCAGTTCAGTATTAAAACAGTGCCAAGAATTATATCATTATCTGTTACAGGACCTCTTTGTCATGCAAACTGAAAAAGAGGTGAGAAGATAGTTTAAAATTATATTGGATGTGTGTTCTTTCCCTAATGGACTTGCAGATCATCCTGAGTAAAGCAAGCAGTGTGTTCTCTACATGATTTCACAGAGTATACATAAACCTGAGCGTATCTGGTTTTAATTTTGTATGCTAGCTAGCAATAACATATTTGCAAGAGAACGTAGAAAAGGTCACTCACAGTTCAGCAGAATACTTCCCTAACAATAAACTTTTCCCAAAACAAATATATTGGTTAGAGGAAGTCACGGCCCCAGCTCTCTTGCCTGAGCCTGAGTTATAAGAACTACTATGAGAATACATGGGGTACATATGGGAGTATGGTTTCCTGAGAGTTAACATTGCCAGAATAGTGACATAGATGTAGATTTTGCCCATAGTGTGATACAACTACCACACAATATTAGGACAGGGGAAACAATCCAGTTATTATGAGGGGCACAGTCTGAATTATGAAGATGAGTCTCTTTCATTGTTTTTATCACAATAACTTAATAACTGAATGTGCTACTGCAAATTACTTTGGAAAAAAAAGGTAATTTTACCATGGATTTCTTTTCCATTTATACATAAGTTAACATTCAATATATTTAGATTCATCAGCACTTGAAATTTTTATCCTCATTCCTACTTTGTGCTAGCTGGCCATTTATTTCAGCTAAAAATCTACCTTATCCTTGTGTCTTTTTTATTTGATTTGCTTTAACTTTGTTGCCTTTTAGATAAAAAACAATGCTTGGGCCATGACTATTACAGCTGATGATCAGATCTGAAATATTTCTTGCTGGAAATAGATAAATATACATTCAGCTAGGCCCTGCAATCTAAATATTCTCTGAAGTTAAGAAGTTTGTTACAGCTCTTCAGAGTAGAAGTGTTATTCCTGACCAAAATCAGAATTTATCTAACTATCTAGGATTAATCTGCTTTGCTTTGCCAATGCTTTCTCCTGAATATTATTATGTTATTTTTGGGGCAACAGAGAATTGTGTTTTTACACAAGTATTCGGAAAGTCTCTCACTTAGAAATGATGGTAGCTATCGAAGTTATATTTAAAAATACTGATTGATGTAAGGTGGGAAGGTATAACAAACCTGTAGTTTTCAACTTTTTTTTGTATCAGAATATAATTTCCCACTTATACCTTGCTGTGCAAATCTCTGCTCCTGTTATTTTAAATCTGCCTTATTTTTCCATACTGTTGTGCAGCTGTAGAGAAGAAAAAATAAACCCACACATCAGAATTTGCAAGAGAAGTTTTACTGTCTCCCAGAGCACCAGCAAATGATGAGGATAACACACCAGCATAGCACCTGGCAAGCCATAACCCTGGGTTCCTTTCCTGCTTCACAATAACTCTATTATATGCAAGACTTAAAGAATGACGTTATTAGCCTTGGAGCACTGCTGTTTACTTTCCTCAGAACGTGCCCCGTATGGTTTGCATGTAACAAAAATTAAAACAAAACAAAACAAAATAAAACGAAAACTCAGAGGAATTTAGAGGTCAGTGAAAACAGGAACTTAGTGGAGAAAAACCTAGGGAAAACATCTGCAGGCAGTGTTATTGAGGAGGGGATATTAGTCAGAAACATGCCACATGGACCAACTATCCTGAATAAAGCACAGATGGCATGATGGGGCACTATATTCACCTTGTCAAAGGAGGTATAAATTTTTTTTACAGGGCAAGAAATACACTCAGTGAAAAATAAGGGCCAGTATGAAAGTGCTGGAAGTGCTGGAGCCCTTGGCCAAGGATAGCACTTGCACCGTTGCTGGTATGAAATGATTTGGCAGACTGAAGAAACATGACAGCCTAGATGAGAGACACAGGAACTGATACTTTTATTCAAAAATCTATCTTCTTCTACACTTCCTTTTTTTTTTTTTTTTTTTGAGAAAAAGATATTTCTTTTAAAATAAATGTAATCTCCCCAAAAAACCCCAAACAGACAACCCTTAAGCACATCATCAGTTCCCAATACAAAAGGCTGAGCATACAAATGCATAGTTTTCAGAAGAACTTGATATGAGTGCTAAGATATTTAGCCATAGATATGAAAAGAGGAAAGAAAGAAAGAGAAAATAAAAAGGCACAAATAAATCAACTGTTAAAGTTATCATTTAGTCAGCTTAGAAGGTTCACAGTAATTTCGTAAGGATAAGTGAAAAGTTAGGTTTTGTCTTGATTGTTCTGAAATAAACCCTTTTTCCTTTGTCATATATAATATGTAATTGTGCACTATAAGCATTGACTGTGTTATAATATGGCACTATAATAGTACCTACAGACCACCTTATCATGACTAGGAGCTTAAGTGATGCTCTAAGAAGAAAAAATATCCAACCTTTGCTCCAAAGGTGGCTTACTTTTTACTGAAAAAACCCTCTGAAATTACCGTAGTAAGAAAAAATAAAAAAAAATCACTGCATGACAGGAATAGACTCTGGCTTAGTTGAAGTCAGTAGGACTCTGGCCATTTACTTTCCTCTATCCTGGTTTGGACTTCAAATATTTGTTCCCAAAACAAAAAGGAGAATTCAGCATTCAGGAAACTTTTGGAACACTTGTCAGAAGATTTTTGTCAAAATACACCCTGACAAACTAGAGGGAGTGCAGCGATTATGTAGGAACTAACATAGGTTTGCTCTTGAGGTTACAATTTTTGCCCTTTCTGGGACTAAGGAACAAAGGATTCTAGGGTTTTTTTTTTTTTGATGGTAGTGGTGTTTTGTTTGTTTAATTTTATTATCTGAGAATCTCAGGAGGTTGTTCATCCCTACTTCTGTTCTTAGTCTAGAGTAGGTTATGGTAAAATGCTTGCAAAAATCAGAAGTGAACTGTAAAATGATCAGCAAATTGCTATCAGACATAATACATGTGATACATCTGTTTTGCCAGCTGGGGATGGTGCTCTTACCTAACATCAGATCTTTAATGACATATGTGTCCTTCAGGGAAGGAACTGAAGAGTCAATCTGCTGCCCTGATGGAATTTCTTTCATTTCCTGGGTTATGTATTACATTATTACCTGTTTTTTATTACAGTTCTGTTAGGAACAGTAATGCCTTAAAAATCATAAGCTCAAGAGTCTGTCCCTAGGTTTTCTGCCAAATTATTAGGCATGTATGTATGCTTAGGGAAAAGAAAATAAAAACCAAAGAACACCAAAAACATATAACAGAACTTGACTTTCTTCTCTAATGGTATTATACTAGGAGGCACTATTCTACAAAATAAGTATTCATTTTTTATTAATTTAAAAAGTCATGAATGCTGCTAAACTTGAAGGAACCAAGAGTCTCTGAATCCAAGGAGGTCTCTGAATAGAATTCCATATGTTATGTCTCCTGAAAGGCCCCTGATCTACAGTTAAGGCAGGAAAAGGATAAAAGTATAAAAAAAAATGATTGTGCAATTATCCTTTATTTATTGTTACTTACAGTGCTTGGTGGGCTTTGGTAGTAACCCTACCAAACCTCACATCAAGTAGATATAGCTAAGAAAGGCAAAGAAAAAGCGATGACATAAGTACAAGAAGGAAGAGATGAATGAACTGTGAGGGAAGGAGATGGTAAGACATTGAAACAACAGCCTGTAAGTATAAATGAAAAATGACTATGGAAAGCAGTTTGATCACATTCACAGCACCTTGTTGAATAATCACAAAGCCTAAGAGCCTGTGGCATATCTGGTTTGCATATACTATGAGCTTTCACTGATAAACATTGTGTAACATATTTTGCACAGATGACCAGAGAGAAGGTGGCTCTACATTTTACTGCTCCAACAAAATAGAATTCTAATGTTCTGGAGTTCTAGAGAAACTTTCAACCCTGCCCTTGTCTACCAAGGCAAGTTTTTTTGTCATTATTTTTTTCCTATTTACATGTTTATTTCATTGCTGTAGTCTATAAATTTTCCCTTTTTTTCCCATTAGTTAAGTATGCTGGCTCTCTCTAGAATTTTAAGGACATCAGAGTATTTTCTTCTGTTGTATTCCCTACATGAACAGATTTTTACCCTTTGCACATTAAAAATGTTGTCTGTGTTGTGGGTGTACTTTATCTGGTTCAGTGAAAAATCTCATTATGTGTTAAGCACAATGCAAAGAAAAGTCTGAAGATGTGAAAGGTCTCTAAGGGAGTGCTGAATTTCAGAAAGATTAAGTTTTGGGATTTTCTCAAAATATTTTTGGGAAACCTACAGCTGCATCAAATGGAAAGAAAAAATGGTATCTCTCAGTCCTGGTAAGAATGTTTGTCATTGATGATAGTGGGAACTCTGTCAAAGCTAAAAACTGGACAGACCTATCTGTCTTTGTTTTTTCACAGTATGCTAGTTATTACTGATTCCTCATTCCGTGATGTGCAGAGCATTATGCTACTTAACTTCTCTTTTAATTATTCCTGTGGAAAGGGAATTGAAGCTGTAATGAATTGTCAGAAGACTGTGTTCTTTTTTAAATATTTTCTGATCTGTTAGGAACTTTCCTGTATCCTTGGGAGATGTTTTTAGAACTTTTCAGTTTGTCTGGGCTCTTGCCCTTCCACAAGAGAGGACATAAAAAGCCAAAAAAGAAGAGCATGACAATTTTCTAATGCAATACAATTTTTTTTCATCTGATATTACTGTGAAGAGTGTTGCATTGATTTGCCCATACCCTTAGTGTTCATAAAACCTTATGTGTGGATATGGTCATAATCTTAGGTCCAAGTTTAACTTCTTTATCTGTTTCATGCAAGTCTTCTCTTACAATATAAATACAACTAGTTTTAGCGTTGTTGTACACACAATCATGGCTTTACATAACTTAAATGAACTAATGTTCCATTTGATTTCTGACCAATAGTGCATTATATTTCCTTTGCTGCACTAGCACTGTACCACTGAAAAATTCACGTTGGAAAAGCATGAAGTCACTAATCTGTTGTTTGTGATGTTCTTACAGTGATCTAACACACAGTAGTCTCTCTTACCTCTTTTTCCAAGTGCCAAGCATTATACTGGTTTGCTTTGGCTTTGCCACACAGCATGAGACTTCATGTGCTGTTTTTGCAGGCTCCTCCTTCACTCTGCATGAGGGCTTAATCATGTAGTATTTTGGATTCTTTATTGTGTCCACGGGGTCAAAGCACTGTACTCTATCCAGAAGAATCAGCCTGCCAGGAAAATTCTAACAGTTTCATAGATTTTTTTTTCCTGGCTTTACCAATTGCACTTCATTGATTGTTTTGCCATAGGTCTAAATCATAAGCAAGTTTTTTACATAGTATCAGACAGTTTTCTAAAACTGCAAAATTCAGTCCTTGGCCCTAGAAAAAGTTTATCTTCGATTTTTTTTCCCTATTCTCCCAAGTGCTCTCGTAAAAAAAAAAAATAAAAAAAAAATAAAAAAGCCAAAAAATCTTATCTTTCATTTAGAAATAGTGTGAAGTCTCACTGAGTTTTAATTGGACAACATTTAGAGTTGAGCCACTTTTTCCTGGATAAATTTAAAACTATAAAAATATCAAGTCCATCAAAACTATTGACTCTGGTGTCTTCTGGCAGGCATCTATTATTTGGAGATAAATTTTCCCTTAGTTGCATACTTTTCTAATGGCTTACTATATTTCCACAGCTGGAAATTTTAACTACTCTTTTACACTCTCAGGAAAATTTTCTGATATAAAGAATGCTTTTATACATAGTAATTTCTATTTAATTTACATGTCTGGGTGTTGTGCACTTAGAGTATAAGCAGTCACATTTTGATGAAAAAAGAAGCCATGGGCAAATTATAGGTAGATCATTTATTCTCTTCTAATTTCATCTTCATTTTATTAGAAATGGAACTTTAAGTTCAGCTCAAGTTGTTAATGAAAATATCTTATAAACCTATTCCAACTAGGGTCGGTAATGTCTATAGGAATCAGGAAAGAATTTAAGGGACTTTTCAAAAAGAAAAAAATTAATTGAACTGAATGTTCAATATTTTTTCAAGATCTATGCAAACTGAGACATAAGGAATTATTCTTTTAATTACTTTCTGCAAGATGTTAAAAGGTGTTAAATCCAACTGGAGGCCAGTGACAAGTGGGGTTCCCCAGGGCTCAGTGCTGGGTCCAGCCCTCTTCAAAGTCTTCATCAATGACCTGAATGAAGGCATTGAGTACTCCCTTAGCAAGTCAGCAGATGATACTAAGCTGGGTGGAAGCATGGATCTGCTACAGGGTAAGGAGGCTGCAAAGGGCTGGACCACTGGGCAGAAACAAGGCCGAATGTCGGATCCTGCACTTTGGGCACAACAACCCTATGCAGACCTACAGACTAGGGGAAGTCTGGCTGGAGAGCTGTCTGCAGAGAAGGACCTGGGGGTATTGGTTGACAGTGACTGAACATGAGCCAGCAGTGTGCCCAGGTGGCCAAGAAGGCCAATGGCATTCTGACTTGTATCAGGAACAGTGTGACCAGCAGGTCCAGGGAGGTTCTTCTCCCCCTGTACTCAGCACTGGTGAGGCCGCTCCTTGAATCCTGTGTTCAGTTCTGGGCCCCCCACCACAAGAAGGATGTTGAAGCTCTGGAGAGAGTCCAGAGAAAAGCAACGAAGCTGGTGAAGGGGCTGGAGAACATGCCCTATGAGGAGCGGCTGAGAGAGCTGGGGTTGTTTAGCCTGGAGAAGAGGAGGCTGAGAGGAGACCTCATTACTCTCTACAAGTACCTGAAGGGAGGTTGTAGAGAGGAGGGAGCTGGCCTCTTCTCCCAAGTGACAGGGGGCAGGACGAGAGAGAATGGCCTCAAGCTCCACCAGGGGAGGTTTAGGCTGGACATTAGGAAAAAAAATTTCATGGCGAGGCTACTGGGCACTGGAACAGGATATGCAGGGAAGTGGTTGATTCACATTTCCTGGATGTGTTTAAGACACGGGTGGATGAGGTGCTGAGGGGTATATCTTAGTATTTGATAGGAATGGTTGTACTTGATGACCCAATGGTTTTTTTTCCAACCTGGTGGTTCTATGATTCTATGTTATCTGCTTTTGCTGAAATTTTTTGGAACACTAATACCAATATTTTGAGTAAATCTTCCTGGTTTAGTAGAGCATAATAAATTTTAGTAAAATCTAAGAAATCTAGAAAGTTTTCTATGTCACACAGTCAAGTGTAACAGTGTAACATACCATATTTATCAGAGAACACAATTAAAAACATATACATTAAATACACATGCACACACACATACCTCCTTAAAACACAAGTGACAATGGAGCTCCATCAACAACAAACTTTTAAAGTTATATTTATCTAAAAATAGTATCCACTTTCACTCTGAGTTTAAAGAATATTTAATTGCAAGGTGGGAAATGGAAATAGCTTATTGGTTACGGGTGATATTGTGCAAGAAGAAAGATGTCTCCTGGAAGTAGCTTTGGTGCCCAGTTATATAAATGCAATGCATGACTAAATTATTATTGTGGGAGAAAATATGAGGATAATTATTTGTTCTTGAGTAAATCCAGGAAATCAGTATTGTCTTGAAGGTCATTTGTTAAAATTTGTGTTCCTGTTGTCACTTTTCTGAATTATTTCTACTGGTTCATAAGCTGGATAATTTTGCATAATTTTGGATAATTTTTGATCTGAGGAATTACTTATTTAATTCACAATTAAAAAGAAATCCATAGAAAACCTCAATGAGATTATATAGTTCACAACAGCTTAATTCACAGCAGGATGTATAACAGAGACCTGAGCTGAGTGCCAGGTATGCAGAAGTCACTGGGGGCAGTGCTTATCATCTAAAATACCATGATCTGACTCATTTAATGGAGTGTCATGAAGGATTTTGAAAAATATTAACTTCATTAATAGGACATATCTCTTTTTTAGCAGCTTGTCGATAATCTTCACTGAAACCACAGGACTTTACATGGTAGAAGAAAACAAAGCAAAAGGACAGGAATTAGGATGTTGAATCTGTACAGTAGTCAAACAGAATGATTTAAAAAATTCTGAGATACAAGTTACCCAATTCTAAAATGAAATCTGATGACATGTGATGTAGAAACACCTACTTCTTTTTGTTGACTGTTGTGGTTATCTATGTAACTAACTCAAGTATACACACCTATGCTGAAATTAGGTGACCTCAAGATGATCTACTCATGCAACTCCATGCACTATGGACAGACTGCCATTTTGCCTATTCCTAGAATTTTTTTAAGACATCTCTTCTTGATGTTGCATTAAAAGAAAAATTTAAGAGGCAGTTTGGATGTAATTAAGGCAATAAATGCTTATAGGATATTTTTTTTTCCAAGCATGAGTGGCTGACTGCAAATTCTTCCTTGAAACAATGTCTATTTGGGTGCTGTCAGTGGCATCGTGAGCAGATAAAAGAGGGTGGGCCTCTTGATCATGAATGAAAATTGCAGAAGAGAAGGAGGCTGAGAAGAACCAGGAAAGCTAAGCCAAGTAGTTTATATTGTTTATAAACAAAAAGGATCAAATAATATACAGAACAAATTAAGCTGATGAAAAGCTAGAGGAATCATTTTCAGAAATATGCCTGAGTTGGAGTATTACTTTCAAAGGCAGAGAAGTATTACCCTTTTTCTGATTTGGAAAGAAAGGTATTTAAACCAAATTTAGACAAGACTATGAGGTATGAATTTTAAGAAGCTGATTAAAAAGTATAGAAGTGAAGGAGAAGGATCTCAGACAGACACAAAAATTTAGAGAAAGAGGAAAGTAGTTGTCTGATGGAAACTTGGAAAAAAGTGAACTAGTTAAAAAAAAAGGCAGTCACAGAAACCAGGGAAGGAAAATATTTCAGAAAAGAGGAAAGCAGACAGCAATGTTGGAAAAGAGTAGCAGGGAAAAGGACAGTTTTGCTAAGAGAAGGTTATTGAAAAAAACCACAATTTCATTGTAGTGCTGGAAGCAGAAGATTGATTTGAAAAAGCTCTTGAAGTATAATTAGTACAGAATAACTGGTGAAAAACATGATATATACAGATCCCTGTGACCTCAGAGGTGGGAGGGAAAGGAATACAGTAATGGGTGAGTGAGATGGTAGGGCTGAAATGGATCTGCTTTTTAAATAGAAACAACCAAGTCAGTGCACCAGAGAGACTGAAAACATAAATAAATAGGTGAGAGAAGCTATGATGAAGATTAGGAGACTGAATAGACAGGAGATAGGTGTGAAGAGCTAAAAAGAGATGGAAAACTTCAGTGGTAGGAAAAGAGATTTTGCAGTAGAGGAATGGGAAAGGAAATCAATAGACTGAGCTGGTGGAAGAAGAACACAGAGTATTTCATCAGTTTTCCTTAAAAACCTGTGTACCAGGCCAAAATCACATTTTTGTCCCTTTTTCTTTATTGTTTTGGGTTTTGTTTGTTTGTTTGTTTGTTTTCTGGTAAATGCTAATTTATTTATACACTTACATGAAGATTCTTCAGGTTCTTGAAATCTCCTTCTTTAATTTCAGTGATTTTGTTGTTCTGTAAGTCCAGGAGAGTTGTGTCAGGAGGAAGGTCTTTTGGCACTTTTTCCAGACCTAGTGGCAGTGAAAAGAATAAACAATTCACTTTGAAATAAACTTTTAATAGGGGTCA
The DNA here is from genome assembly GCA_033558105.1 of Coccyzus lansbergi. Taxonomy (NCBI): domain Eukaryota; kingdom Metazoa; phylum Chordata; class Aves; order Cuculiformes; family Coccyzidae; genus Coccyzus; species Coccyzus lansbergi. The sequence continues at coordinate 387,350 of JAUMJK010000139.1, read as the reverse complement.
GTACTTTTCTTAGCAGCATTTGCCTTTAAATAAACAACATTTCTAGAACTCATTTCCTGAAGAAGCTTATGGCAATTTATCTGAAAGTATTCTTAGCCAGTCAAAGGGAGTTTTATTTCGCTATATGAAAACAAAATTTATTTATTCATATTTTCATTATGCCCTTTTCTGAGCATGTATCTGCATTGCAACTTGAAATAAAGAATTGAGCTTGAGAAAATTACTTCTGGCATGTTTAATTCTACTCAATTGTGTGAATAAAAATTACTTTCAGAAAGAGGTATGGTATTTATTAATTCCACTGTGTGTTAGCTTTTGTGGACAGAGAACATTTCCTGCTATTTAAAAGGTAGTAGACATTTTTTTAAAGAAGCAGGATAGTTAATTATGATCATTTCCAGAAAAAATACTGTTTGTTTGACAGTAACTGAATAACTTACAGTAAAGTCCACCTTAAAAAAAACAACAATTCACCTCCCCCCTTTTCTTCAATCCGAAACTATGTCCAAGCTTTCTGGAGAACAAATCTCTTGGTTTCACTACAACTGCCAAAAGAACATCAGACAGTTTAAATTAAAGACTCTCTTTGGGACTATTTTCTGAATAGCTGATATGTAAGTCCGATGAAGTCATGGAAATGAAATTATTTAGTGTTAAATAACACTTACTTTACCCAGCCTTCCTTTCATACTGTGACTTGGAATACAGCAAATCTTTTATAGTCATTCTGATTTACCACAAAATTAAAATGTTCTTTCCTAACCAGTCCTAGTTTTTTTAAAAGAGAATGTGAAATGCTAAATGAATGGTTGGTAAGAAAAACTTATAGATACTAATAATGTCTTTATATGGGCATTTGAAGCAGTGCACTTCTCTGGGAAGAACAAGTCCTTTTACAAGTAAAGTTTTTAACAAATATTTCTGAAGCTATAGTTGAACTTTCTTGGGAAAGTTCTCTCTGCAAGTATTGCCAGTGTCTTCCCAGTATGATGGCAAACTGCATGATGTTCTCTCATGAAATTCATATGTATATATATTACCTTCTTAAACTTCTTTAAACATCTTTTTAAATCTTCTTTTAATCTCAAGCATGGCATTGCAAACATAATGAGATATGTTTACCCAGAGATATTGTATGCTTTGCCCATAAAGATTGTGGAGTATTTATCCTTGGAGTTATTAAAAATTGACTGGACACAGCTGTAAGCAACCTGATATAGCTGAGCTTGCGTCAGCAGGGGACTGGACCAGGCAGACTCAAGAGGTGACCTCCAAACTCAGCAATTCTATGATTCTGTGATGTTTATTGTTCATAAAAAAATGTGTATACACTAGGAATGTAAGCTTCTGTGTTAAAATTCAAAGTGAAGTAAAACTTCTCTTTCAATCTGTTTCAGAATATATATATATATACAGGGTAAAAAAAACGGTTGGCTCTTATGTGGAAAGAGTATGGCAAATCATGAAAAGTAGTATTTGTTTGGTACTACATTTAAACTTCTTAGTCTACATATAAAGCACTATTTCATAGCTTCTATTATAAAACTATACCATAAACTTTAGAAAAATCACAGTTATAAGTACTGAAACTTTTTACTACTATTAGTGACACACTAAGAATTAGTTATAGATTTAGTTATATTCTTAAATATGTCTGCATGCAGATCAGGCCTCCAATTTGTCTTTAGGTTCTTGGTTTGAATCTTCTGAAGTGTTCAGCCTGTCACAGATCCTACTGGTGTCTGCTACTGCTATTTTGCGCTTAGCACTTTGCTTAGCAAATTCTGTAAACGAGACTTTTTTTTTTTTTGTTATCTATATAAGTGCAAAAGAGGTCCAAACATTTGAAAAGTGTTTATGTCTTCTGATCTTAATTCTGAATTTATAATATTAATCTGTATAGAATGTATTCTGTTGTCTTACCATTAAGAGGTTTGGTTTCTGAATTTAAAAAATACTCTAACTGCACTTTCTGATTTGTTTTCCGACCAATAAGTTCTCTAACGTTAGATAGATAACATAATAAAATATTTTGATCTGATATTTTAATAAAACTGAGTATAATACAGATCAAACTGGCTGAGTTTTAATCACACCAGCACTCAAATTTTTAAAAGCTGTATCATACATGCTGGGATGAAGTAGTAAAAGCTCCTACTGTACATAAAACGACAAAAGCCAAAGCTCACATCATTCTTTTTACCTTACTCATGTTCAGTACTTGAATATATGATATTCAAGTATAGATATAGAGATTAAGGTTCTTCATGTTATTGTAATAACCTTTCTTCATTCAGATGTAGACTGAAGGCAGTTGCAAAACTCTCATTACTTTCATAAGTTTAGGACTAGAGTACCAAATATATAAAAATGTGATACCATATAATTTGTATGTTGGTTGTCTTTGGACAGTTTCTGTCCTCAGTGGACAGGAATGATGTCAGCAACTAAAAATTCTTTCCCAAAAAGCACTGCTTTGTCATGATCATAATTTTTTTAGGAGAAGTTTTTACAGTCTAGCAACTTTTATAACATTTTTTCACAGACAAATGAAAAAAAAAGACTTAATTATTTGTAATCAATACAATATTACTATGCTCTGGTTGTCACTACATTTGTCTTAGCAGAGTGATACCTGTAAATAATTCCTTAAGGTAGAAATTTGGGCCCATGAGAGCTATACAGCTGTCCTTTATGTTGTGTTCCTCAGACACATTTTATAAGAAACCGTGGATTGCCACTGAAGCGATAATTTGCCAGAGACTAAACTTCAAACTAAATTTCCAACCGTACATACCAGTCTTCACGTGTCAATTTTAAAGGCTGAGGTCTTATGACTAAATAAGGTAGAACTAATATTTTCTCAGAGCAATGAAGTCAAACTTTAAATGTTTCATATTATAAAGATAAGACAAATTTAATAGCCAAGTATCCATTTGAGGAAGTTTTTCACGGAAAGGGTCATTGGGCATTGGAGTAGGCTACCCAGGGAGGTGGTTGATTCACCTTCTCTGGAGGTGTTTAAGGCATGGGTGGATGAGGTCCTGAGGGACATGGTTTAGTGTTTGATAGGAATGGTTGGACTTGATGATCCAGTGGGTCTCTTCCATCCTGGTTGTTCTATGATTCTATGGTTTGTGAAAAGTTATTTATAGAAGCCTCCTATCTTGTACTAGAAGAATGTACAATACAACAATTAGCTTTGCTTGCAATTATAATTACCATCCCTTTAAGTGCAAAACTTGGTTTATTACCTCTCTCATCTATTTTATTATGTGCTTCCTGAAGCTGTTCTTAAAATGTTTCAAACAAAAGTATAGATATTATGTCTGAGTTTTGAAGAACAAAGCACAGAAGACTAAAGGATGCATCCCAGGTCCAGGAGAGACATTGCATTGTTATCAAGCACTTTAGTACATCCTCTGGATGAAAGCTACATCAACTGGGGCTTTCCAATGGAGAAAGCTTCATAAAGAGAGCTGGACACTGCCTTGTAAAATCAGCAACCAAATAATTTAGGAATAAACTGTGTTTGAGGTGTGGACTGGATCCAAGTGTTTCACCACTTGTCACATCTACATTGGCTTCAAGAGCAGCGCTTAAGCTTGCAGGGCCAGGACTCTGTAAAGGTAAATGTATATCTAGATAGATACAGGTAGGAAGAGCTCTGATGCAGCTCAAACTGAAGATTGCATGCCTGGAGAGCAAATCTTCAAACTTTTCTGGTCAGGACAGGTCAATAGACAGCCAGTTCAGATGAATGAAGAGCCTGAACTAAAAGCATGACAGAATTTAAACCAAATTGAGACAATCATAACCCCACTAAAAGCCAAAATGTTTCTTGGCTCCTGAGATAGAATGACCATTTCCCAGGAGGATTTTTCTCTATCTGGGAGATCGAAAAGCTTAGAGGGACACTGTGCATTGTCCTTATTACTCTTTTCTGATAAATTCAAATGATACCCTTGTACTTCCAAAGCCATGCTGTACAGTATGACTGCACATCTACCCACAAATGTCTTCCAGTGAAATTCATGCAATACCAACTGAAAGGGGAACTGGTGTAGACAAATGTCAACCGAGTCACCTCTCACTTACTTTAAGAGCAATTTACATAAACATTTAATTTCTCGGCTTTTATGTATTGTCCTGCTTTTTTAAAAGCCATATGAAAATCTCTTTTAGCAGTCTGACTTTTCATGTGAATAATCAGCATTACACAGTTTGGTATTCAGTTCCCTGGAAATATTTCAGGCCTCTGGTTTCTAATATCAACTTATAACTGGTTAAAGAGTTAGGTTCTAGTTAGATTCTTCTGCCTTTCCCACTGTATGTTAAATCAGATATACTTATGTCTTTATTTATTAAGCATAAATAAAATTAAGTCAGTTATTACTTAAGTTGGTAATTAGATTTATATGTATATTATATATATATTTGTATATATATTATATAAATAGAATATGATATTATATATATATAACTTATTTGTATAGTTCTGCCATTTCAAGATCCTGAAATTAAGAGCAAGAGATTTAATGAACCTATTCATGTGTGTCCTTAGTCATAAAAACCTCTTCAGTTTTCACTAAAATATTTCTTTGGGAGAAACCATTTCTTACAGAAGCCATCAGTTCCTGTAGCACAGGACAGATCTGTAGTATTCTCTGCAGATTTCTGTAAGTAGAATTTTTCTTCTCTTCTATGTTATCAAACTGTAGAACTCAACTTCCAAACAGTGTACATGCAGGTGTGTAAAAACACATGCATGTGAAAACACAGAAAGAACAGAACATGTAGTAAAACCACAAAATGTGGGGGATGGGGGAAGTGTGCAAGTAAGACTGAAATTCTTCCTTTTCGTTAGTCAGGATCAGCTGAACATTTATTACCTCTGGCAGAAGTTTTCTTTATGTTTTTTTTATACTAGTCACTACACCACAGATTTTTGAAATAACAAACAGATTCAAAATGTATTCATCAAAATCCAGCAAAGTTGGACCATCAATGAATTTCTTTCATGCAGACAACAAGAGTTTACATTCCCTATTAGATGCACTGAAAGGCTCACCTAGAAAATGTTTGGTGGGGAGAGTTTTACAGAACCACAATCCCTCCTGAGTGGAAGGATGTGGAAGGTTGTAACTGCAGAAATCAGTCTTGTTCTTGTGGGATTCTGTCCATGTGGGGTGTAGATTTTTCTCATGAGTTTTAAAGTGAATTATGGTGTCTGGCTGTGTGGCTGTAATTGCCTCACCTCCTGGAGAGGACTGAAGACTGATGGATCTGGAGACTCTATGAGATCAGAAATAAGGCAAAGAAGAGCCAAAGCTGGTATAATTCAATCCTTATCCAGTCCCCGAGAGGGCAGCATTCGGTGCCTAGCCAGCTGCTGTGTAGCCTTGCACCAGCCTAACTAGCCATTTAACCAACCAAACAGGTGTAGGAGATGTAACAAGCATTTGGGAATAGTGTGACGCCTAAGGGAGGTTAGGGGTTTTGCTATACAAAGTAGGCTTTTTCTTTTGCAGTTGAGGGAATAACCTGCTTAGCTACACGAGCTGTGATCAAGCAGACGTGTAACTGTTTAACCCACAAAAGGAGACGGGTGGCTTTTGAACCCTCCTTGTTATGAGGGACTTTAAGTCCGCCACTCCAGTTTCTCAGAACTGAGAGCCATAAGTTACTTTGCAGCTTGGCATGGAGCCTTGTTTCTGTTGAAGCCATACGACTTTGCAGAAAAGGAATGTAAGATTTATGGGGCCAGCAAGGGAGACTAAGCAAATGGGTGTCTGAGTCTGTAGCCTAGACATGAGGACACTTCCCTGAGAATGGCATATTTGCAACACTGAGACCATATAGTCAAAATAATGAATATGTGAACAGTGCCAATTATAAACTTTAACAACGCAATGGAGTTTCTGGTTTGGGTTTGGGTTGGTTTTTTTGTTTGGTTTGTTGGGGTTTTTTTGTGTATTTGTTCATTTTTTTCTCTTCCACCTAACAATTTTACAACAAGCAGGGATGAGGCTTTTCCCTCTGAGTAAACCCTGCCCCATTTGGAAAGAAGAGGCCAAAAGGCAGTGAGGCATCTGAATGTTGTAGCTCAGATACACGTGTTATTAAATTGCAACATTCATTATTGTTATCACAGGAGCCATAAAATGGGGCTCTTTTCAAGTCTACATCAGTTTCCTCAAACAGCTACTACCGCATGAGGAATCTGGGTTGAGCTACATATAATTCCCAACTATGATCCCCAGTGGCTGCTCTCCTGGTGGAGGCAACCTCTCCAGCAGCTGCCTGTGCTGCTGTGTTCTCTATGTGCTCTCCTCTGCTCCAAACCCAGATCTGCTGCATCTCACTGAGGGTCAGCAACCCTCATGGGGGTGAATGCCCTTTAGTAATGCCCTGAGTGGACTCTGGGATGAATGAGGTGAATGGCAAACTTACAGAGTCAGGATGCTCAGTATGGAAAATAACAGAAATCAAGAACTGATTTCTGGAGGAAGCTTAACCCAGCTTCAAATGCTTTGATTTAGAAATATTCACTGACACTTTCTCAGGCTACTTACTTCAGTATTTACTGGAACTTTGTTCTTTATTGTGTGGGATTTTCAAATAAGAGTAAATTCATTACTTACATCTAACTATCCTTAAAATAGGAAACAATTATCTTCATAGAGAAGTATTTACAGTCTCTCTCTCACACACTTTCAAAGTTTTTTCTCCACCTTCCCCTCATTTGAAATAGAATCAGCAGTAATAATTAAAAAATACTAAAAAAATGAATAATTAATCATTTTTCTCAAGTGATTTTCCTAAAAGTACAAAACCTGTGTCCATTGTAATACATGAGAATATAAATACATATTTTCAAATGTTATTCATAACCATTTTTCAGACTTGTTTTCTGTTCTACAATCCGTAACTGTCATGTTGCATTAAGATCCATTTTGGACTTATTTTTATCACGGATTATTATTTTTGTGTACTTCTGACCCTTCCCATAGGAAAAAAACAGGAAACTGAACTCCAGCCCCTTGCTGAGGTGGCCTCTCACAAACCAAACCTACTGACATGCTACTCCTCCAGGATTTTTTTCCAAACATTTACAATGTGTTTTTCCTAGAACAGAATAAGGAACATAGGAAACCAGAAACAAATTCAAAAATAATGATAAAATACATATTTCTCCACTGTAGCAGTACTAAGAATTATTAAAGCCCTAGCAAAAATTTAAAAATTAGTGCATTGCTGTAACTGCTCATTTCAATCTCCACCCACTCTCCATAGTGAATGCATATTTCAAAGTATAACGGATATTGCGGGCTACAGATGTTATGAATTATTTTTCAATGCTAGTCACATTTTTGGTACAGATAGATTCAATCTCCTACTCCAAAAGCTAATACCTAAGAGTAATGATGTCTTCTTGAAACTGAAAAACCAAGCAACTTCTATTTCTGTGTTCTTTCTAATTGACTTTTAATTTCAAAGGTCTGGGAAGTTACATGCGTTATTAAAAAGCACAGAAATATTTTAGAAAGGAACAAAAATATTCTAAAATCATAGGGAAACTTCAAGAATTAAGATATTAAGTAAAAAAATTAAAAAAAAAAAGTTTTCTGAACTCCTAGAATTTCCAGCTTTACATTTCCCACTGTCATGGTTACAGACACAAAACATCCCATCAGAGTATAGCAACAGTCTTGTGTAACTCATGCAATCTGGCAGTACTAGGTGCATAATGGTTTTAATCAAAGTGGATGCAATGCGCGTGTACTACCTATGAGTACTCATGAATTAAGGTGAAATATTTATTTCTTATGAGTATTTGCACTAGTCGGAAAAGAGCATTTCAGTGACTCAGAAAACTGAGTATTATCTAACATACTACATTTATAATTCTCCTTTGGAGTAATATAGTTTGGTGTTTGCCTGACTCATAAGCATTAGGCAACACTTCCCAATTTAAGGATAGCTCCCTCAATTTTACTTTTGGATTTACCAGAATTAGCACTGACATGTAGGAGTAGCCATCAGGAGTCATTTGGGGGGAATATTCTCTGGTTTTAAGTAAACATAACCCCTTCCTGTTCTGACCACATAGTCATAGTACAGCTCTAGTTTTATTATGACCTGAAGGCAGAGATATGTTCCTGGTTATTCTGAGTGCTTTAAACATAACGTGGCCTTTTTTCATAAATATTGTATGATTGTTTTCAACCTACTTGCATGCAAGCAAAGAATGGAAGGAGGCACTCCAACTGTGTCTGAACATAATGATTAACATTTAAATAAAAGTTGAGAGAGAATTTCCTCTGAATGTGGAAGTCTGCACACCTGATAGTTCCCTCTTCGTGTTGCATGATGTTGTATATATCCTTGCAACTCTTAGATATTCTTTGTTCCTTTCTTATTTTATTAGTCATTTAGTGATAGATCTCCCAGATCAGCTATCACTGTATCAATCATTGCCTCCAGTCTAGAGGATGTCAACTCTCTTCCACAGAGTAACAGAATGAAGAACAGAAAACAAACAAACAAACAAAAGGGGTCTCCTAACCCTGAAAAGAGTAAGATTTCCATTCAACTATTATTTTAAGTTCTTCCCGTATCTGAAACTTCCTGTATATCTCATTTTCTAGCATTTTTTGTTATACTTTCCCTTCAAAAAGCAAGATTTTCCTTCTCATGTTTATACTATCCCTTCTTTATTTGGAAGTGTTTCTATTGTTTCTGTCTTCCTGGTCTTCTTCTACTGGCTTTCTCTTCTTTAGTATCTGCTCAGTATTTAGCATCTGCCTCTTTCTCTTTTCTGGGCTGATGCTTCTATACAAACTTCATTAGCACCATTCACTTTTCCTTCCCCATTATCACTTACCAGTGATAATAATTAGTACAGTCTTCCCAATTGCGTGAAAATAAAAGTTGAAGACCTAATTGAACTAACGGAAAGAAATGGCATCAGAACTGAATGAAAACATTGATTTTCAGTCTTGCTTGGCTAAAAACCTGGTACCTTTGTTCCTACACCTCTTAGGTAAAGATATTTAACAAAAGTTTTAGTCATTGCACCGCTATTAATTCCTGCCTTCCACATCACCCTGAAATATGGAACGCATCAAGAGTCAGTTAGGCTCCTGAGGCCCACACTGGTGTGCGGTGGTAGAAAAGAAAACTTGCACTTCAGCATAGAAACTGAATTTTCCTAGACTTTCACATTTCAGATGGTACAGAAAGTGCAGGCAGAAACTGATTCTGGGATGACCTATTACACATTCCTATTGTACTGATGATGTATTACAGAACAAGGCTGTAGCCTCATTTACACTTGCACATGTCTTAAATGCTTTCACATTCCCATAAATAATCTTTGCATTTGTTGTTTTGCCATTAAATCCTCAAAGTTACCAATAAATTTGGTGAATGGAAAAGATTTCTTGTTTTCACTGGTTTATTTGTTGGAGTGGGAGTTTTTTGGTTGTTTTGTTGTTGTTTTTTTTTTTTTTTTAATATGAGTATTTATTGCATTTCCTATTGAAATTAAAACTGTAAGCATCATCTCCTCAATAGATTTTGTAGCAACTCAAAGTACTCCAAATAGATCCCAGGAAACAAACACTAAGCTGATACAGGATGCTCTCCTGGATGCTCGCTTGTGAGCATGCATGCAGAGAGCACACAAATTCTTTAAATACTGCTTTTCATCATTTTCATTCCCTATTGACTGTCTAAAAAGTCTGCACGAGAATTGCCTATATAACAAATACAACCCTCCCAACAACAAGATCATTTGTACAGAGATATTTGAGTCCCATAAACTGAAAACTCCAGCTCATTCTGCCACTCCTACTCCACCTACTCCCATACCTGTGAAGGCATGGTCCTTGATCCTAAGATCCCTTGTGTCTGTGTTCATTGTTTTCATCTCTTTGCAAGTTCTACTTGCAAGTTCTACTCCATCTACCTACTTGGCTTTCATAATGGACATAGTAAGGCAATAGAGCTCTGTGTGAAACAATCCCTTAAATATAATACAAAAGATGACTCGATGATCCGGTGGGTCTCTTCCAACCTGGTTATTCTATGATTTTATGACTCCAGCATTTTCCAGCACTGTTTGCTGGGTCAGGTATGTAAAGAAGGAGAAATAAGTTGTTGTTTTTTAAAACTGCAAACCAGTTTGGAGTATATGTTCTTAGATTTGAAATATAGGAAAAGATAAAAGTATATTCAGAAAAAAATACTCTTTTTTCTGTAACCTGATTATGTCCTTTTGGCCCACTCTTTTTAATCACATGACAGATCCAGGATAAGAGTAAACCAAAATACAGACCAGTTAGTCCAAAGTTAAAAAAATGATGGCACTCTAAAATCAGGGTTAGAGAGACATGTTTTGAAAAACCTATTTAAAACTAGAATATTTTCTAAATACAGTGGTAAATTGACCTCTGCAAGGAGAGTTTTCTTGAGCAGTTGGAGGCTAGTATAGACAGATCCTTGCCGTTATCATTGGTGGTTTCACATAGGACACAAATTCCTAGGTCTCCTCCTTGTCGGCAGTGAACTCAGTAAGCATAGGGAAGGAACCTCTGGACTTTTTAGCTCTTCTTAAGACTTGGCAGGGAACCTTCCACTGCTGAATAGCACAGGCTTTATGTTGTGTAAACACAGATATTTTTTGAACGCTTCTGCGTTACCAAGTAATGTACCATATAAAGGTATAAAGAACATACTAAACATACTATAAGTGTCCATAAAACTAGCAGATGTCAGCAGTGATTATTTAGTATGTTTTTAAGCACTGCAGTTGCCTGCTATGACTTATAATAATTGACTCAGAGATTACGAGCCATCTATCAGCTATTTATTAGAGCACTGGGAAATTTTACAAATGAATGCTTGTCACAGTGAAACCTGAAAGCAGTTACTTTTTGTGTCACTTCAACTTGGCAGTTAGGATTTCCCTTCCTGCCACTAGGCTTTCATAGATGGCATTTCCTAGTCTAAAAAAAAAAAAAAAAAAAAAAAGAAAAAGAAAAAAACAAAAACAAAAACACACAGAGTGGGTAAGCAGCTAATAAAGAAGGCATGATGTATTTGGAGTGGACTAATTTTCACCTAGAATCATGTTTATCAACTGGAACTGGAACATCAGCAATTCAGGTTGTGATGTTAAAAGGCCTTCCTTTACTGTTACATTGGCAAAAGTTAATGACTTTTTGTTAATATAAAGCAGCCTACATCCAGGCCAATATAATTTTTTTCCTTAACAGCTTTTCAAGTGTGTTTTCTCATTTTTGTGTCCTTGACTTAATGTTTTTTCAGGATGTACTTGAGCATAGGGCTTTATTTCATGCATTCTTTAATTTCCAAGACATCACATAAAATTATATCTAAGCAGAATATATACAAAAAACCCCCAATAATCCAGGGTAAATTTATTGCAAATTAATACTGGTAACCTGAGTTTATTTTTTCCATGCTGGAATTTTATTGCAAAACACTTCATTAATCTAAAAGTAAGTTGTATAGCCCCAAGTGTTCATTAAGGCTCTGTACTGGCATTTTAATTGTCCGAGAGTGCTGTATCTCTTCTGTCACTGACATTCACCTTCGAGAGGATGAACTGCCCCATGGAGCAACTGCCTAACTCTCCTTGTGGTTGTGAAAGGAACCTAGTTGACTCTTTGACAACTAACGTCACCTGAGATCTATCCTGTATTACAAATACCTGTAATACTTCCTATAGACACTCCTCCATGATCTCCAACTTGTCAGAGTATTGCAGTTCACCCACTTAGCATGTGGAAAGCCCAATGACTTGGTTTTGATGGCTCCAGAAGTTATGTTTGGCTTAAGAATGTTGTTCAAAAAGGCATCTGATCTTCAGTTTTAATGCCCTGGTATTGTGAAGCAAAGGCTACTCTGTATACGTGACAGTACACTTTCACAGATTTCATGGTTCCATTTTTATTGGTAATATTTTTGCTAAATGACACAGTTCCATGGAGTCAAGGGTTTTCATGAGAGTCTCAGCTTCTATTAAACACAAGAGGAATAACTCTCCTGTCATTATTGTTAGAAGAAAAAAAAGCATAAAACATGGAATAACTTGTCCTAAAAGTTCAGTAATTACAATCTAAATAAACAAAAACTTTCATTTAAAAATTGTATTTGCTAATATCTTGTCATTTAAGTATCCATGCTTTCTCTTATTACATCTTTAGAAACCTGTAGGATTCTGAGCTAACCATTTAGCTTTAAAAATGATGAGTTGAAAGGGTGGTGAACGTCCAAATAATGGCAAGGATTCTAAAGCTACATACACAATCGTTAGTAATCCTATCTGTTAAGGTCATTAAATGACTTAGACTGATGACCAATGATGTACATACTATTTTTATTCTAAAAGCTTTTATGTTGACAACAGAAATTCAAATCAAGGTATATCCTAAAGAAGATAATATCCTTTATAAGAGATGATGTTTCAAAGTGTAGTCATGATCAGAAAATGAGTGTTTAGATGCTTCTGGAGGATTTCATACAAGGTGATAAATCATCTTTGGTCAACAAATAAATTAGCTGTTGTCATATTACTATGGTTCAGATATTGAAGGACCATCAGTTAGTGTAGATACTGTATGTATTCAGATAAACTACCTCACATTACCAGATCACTGGAATAATGCTTCGCATATTTGTGAGCATTTCACCCACTGATCTCAAAGTGCTTTTCAAATACACATACATCAACACACATGCTGAGCTCTAACATAACTGTATTTCTGAGCTGTGAGTAAATCTCCAGTTTAAGCTTTAATACTGCTTGAACTTTGACTAACATCCATCTTCACACCTTTTGGAGACCATAAAACCTCCATGGATGCACAAGGCAAGAGGGCTGGAGGGAAGCTCTTACATACTGTGAATTCTCCATGGAAGATAATCTCATCACATCCTGCAGAGCAGAGGAACTGTTCACTTTTTAAGGGGCTGCCAGACTTACCTGACACTGAAACAAAGCTCTGAACATCACTCCAGAATGCAATTATGGAGCATTCTGCAATCTGCTGCTGAGTAATCACACATGCATCCTCCTGCCTACCAGGGCACTCTGGAAGGAACCTTTTCTTGAGACTCCCACTGGGCAAATGAGACTTTAAATGGAACAATTAATCTCTGCCTGGACATTAATGAGGCACGTTTGCCTAGCGAACTGACTGCACATCTTCCCTTTACTTATTATTTTAAAACATGAAGAGCTACCTCTAGCCAGCTATATTGACTACTCACCACCTGCAGAGTGCGCTAATAAGAGAGAAGCTTATGATTTCAAAGGAAATTCTGTCTATACCATGGTAATGACTTATACAGAGGTATAATTAAAAAGTGAACCTGTGGCTTCTTTTTAGCAACAGAAGGCAGATTCAGGAAAGGTAGTGCTTTTATAAAGATACTGAGGCAGTCTTTCTTGATGAGATTCTTGAGCTGGTTGCACAAAGGTAATGCATCTCATAAAAGGTAGGAAAATGGGGTTCTGCTCTCAATCTGTCAGTAACTGCAGCTCAGAGAGAATTCTTCTTTAGGGTGTGAGAAGGCAGCATTCTCCTTCCTGCTAACTCAGCTCTTGGCTTGGAGGCAAAATAAATTAATTCAGAGGTATGTGCTTCAGAAGATGTGACTGAAGCTTAAAAGTACAGGAATGCAAAAATTCAGCTGACAAGAGTGTAATTGGAACAGTGTGAATTTTTTTCACTGTTTTTAATAAATTTGATTTTATTTTTAATTATTCCCATCCAGTGGTCATGAGACACGGGACAAACTTGATCTCTGGACCATAGATGTGATATTTTTCTTGTGGTTTATTCATATAACACCGTGGTAGACTGTTGACTTTTTCCTTATGAATTAAGAGTTTAAAAACATCAAATGTCCCTTTGGGCACGAAAAGGAAGAGGAGATCTCTCCATTAATAGCTCACATCAGGGTCCTCAACCACCTTGATTTGACATGCCCACTACAGCCAGAGGCTTGCAGCTACAAAGAGCCCTCCTTCTATGCCAGAGTGGTAGAAATGACCTTGATCCAGATCTCAGCTTTCTTTTGTGGGATTTAATTTAGTAAGCTCTTAATATATCCCTAGGAGGAGTCTTGTTATTGCCTGTAGTTTTCTTTCAATTAGTGTCCAAGACTAGATGACTAAATTTGATAATTTTTGGGGATGGAAGTAGCTAATTTGGTCGGGTTGGAAACACCCAAAGCTGAAGGGAGAGGCAGGCCAGGAACAGTGGTTTTCAGGGAGGTAGAACTGTCATTGCTCATTTCATGGCTTTCATGTGCACATCGCCTTGCTGATTGCTGCACCCCAAGGACCCTTCATCCCACAGCCCATGAGTGTGTTTGGTCATCCTGGCAGGAACTCCTTGGTTTCCAACCAAAATTGAGCTTTTGGGGCCAACTCCTGGCTTTTGTCATGTCATTAGGTAAATGTGGTCATGGATGAGTCTGAGTCATGCAGAAACAGATTCAAGGCTAGAGGAAAGCAGAGTGGAGACTGGATTTGCCTGTAAGCAGGCAGGACACACAGCTATCCTGTACTTGCTCATAGGCACAGCCATTGGATTTGGTGAGCCTCCAACCTTGGCCATGGCCCATCAGGGGCTGTTGTAGCCACATGTGATAAAGATGGATGAAATTTAGTGAGAAGGCTAAGGAACTGAATTATTATGTCTTCCTTGAGCTGTGCCAGGGAAATGCTACTTGTTTTTCAGGGCTGCATACTTTAAACCCAGGGAGATCTCTCTTCCTTCATGCCCTGGAGCTGGATGTTTTCAGCCCAGATGGCTCAAAAGTACAATCTTTTTCATTGCAGTATCTGCAGTATACAGGTTTAAATCAAGCTCAAAATATATATCTTTCTTATCACCTATCTCAAAATTATGTGGAAAAAAACAGACCTGGGGCCTTAACTGCTGTATTTCTGTGCCTTCTTGTTACTATAGGACTCAACCCAGAATCATCTGTAGGCAGTGAACTGTAGTGTACCCGTTTTGGAAACTGTGTGTGTGAGGGAGAATACAGGAACAAGTACAGCAACAAAGGGTCCCTATGTGAATATCTACCTTTTTACCAAGTAAGAGCTCTTTGCATTCTTCAGAAAAGAAGCAGACTGGGGACAAGTTCCCAAAATAACTTAAATTCCAACAGCATTAGCTAGTGTAACATCAATAAAACTTAAGACCTTCATGGTATGTGGGGCAACCTCCTCCTCACTCCCCACCCCATGTTTGCTGCTATCTGGTACCTAAATGGTAAAAAAGAAATCATCTTTCAACAGGGACAGTACTGTGAAAGCTTTATGAATGCATGGCTAGGTTAGTTCATGCTCATTTGTGCAACTTGGCTTGCATTGTTCACTGGTTCTTTGCCAAAATATATCTATTGCATAATTATGTGGCTTGCTTTAATAAATTTACAGAAGTTTCTAGGGATGTAACTAATGTTTCTCCCTCCTTTCTGTAGCTATACAACACCCACCACAATGAGACCCAAGTCCTAATTGGTGGATGTGTGCCACGATTTACAGTATCACAACTTATGCTATGACATAGGAAAACAGAAACAAATAGCTATACATTTAAACAGCATAGAGGAGGCTTTTTTTAAAAAATAAACTCTTTAAAATCATAAGAGAAGCTATTTTTCTGTCCACTAAATAAACTGCCTAATTTTCTTGTGAGCGAATCCAACTTTATTTGGTTTTCTGCACTGCATACTGACTTAAATTGAATAATACTGGCTCAAATCAAGAGCAGTCTCACTGAAGTCAACTTCATTACTTGAGATTTCTGCATGGGAAAGTCAAATACAGTAATGACAGGCATAGATTCACACCCTGATGGTCTGACTGTGCAGACGAGCCCTTGTACGTGAGGGAGTAAGGGGAGTTTATGAGAAAGGTTCTCATAGTTTCAGCTTGAACACTTTCTAAGTTATTTACTAAGGAGCTCCAACATGTGTTCATTGTTTTGGAGAGTTTCCAAGCTCTTTCTTCCAAAGCTCTGGTTCCATCACATATTACTCAGGGCTTGTTATTCCGTTCTCATGTATTCCAATGGAAATGGGATGATTTCTATGTTAATATACCAGACAGTATGATTAAGGGTGTCGGAGCATGGACTATGCAATTTAGAAATTTTTAAAATGTTTCCATCCCCACATCTGACCTCACCGAATTTGTTTAATATGCATTTGAAGGAATGGCTTGGAAAATTTATTTTCTGTGCAACAGAAATCTGTGGCCTCTCAGAGAACAGAATCTGCATGCACAAAATTTACTTGAAAAAAATCAAAAATTCTTCTTGGTCAAAACAAGTTTATCATGTCAGGGCTTTATGGCCTACTTCATGTAATACATTCTAGTTAACAGTAATTGTAGCATATTTCTGTGACAAAAAAACCCCAAGTTATGGAGTGGCAGGGTTTAGCAGCCTCACAATCTCACCTGCAAACCCGTAGCTAGAATGTAATTATACACCCTACAAAGATACTAATGGGCTTACCTAGGTCAGAGCACTGCACCACGCGAAGATGGCACTGGCAGCGGAAGGGGCACACTGGTCCAAATCCAGATATGACAGGGTCGTCCGTTGGAGCCATATCAGCTGACCCTTCATCCTCCAGCATAAAGTCAAAAAGGCCTTGCTGGTGGAATGGCTTGGCCAAGCATACTGGCAGCAGTAGGACGAAGAGAAGAGCCAGCCTCATGGCTTAGTTCATTGACTCTGGGCAGAACCTAAGAATCAAAGTAGGAGTTTTACAACAAAAAGTAGCAGTTTCCCATAGCTGCATAGTCCTGAAGGAGGTCCAGCATATCCACCAATTGCATAACTGTTCCTTTGAATAAATGAAAACTGAATTGTGAAAATAGGGCAGTTATGTGATAGGGGTCTGGTAACCGCTTGTCAATAAGATATTTCTTTTTTTGCAGAACAGTTTAAAGGCAACTATAAACACATCTGTTTGCATATTTGGAGTAATATTTATTAGGAACAGGCAGCACTGTCAACTTTGTTATGCAAAACAGTCAACACAATAAGCCACATTTTCCATGTGTCTGTTTTCTGCCAACGTAACAGTCTATTTGATTTCATTAGCATTCGTTTCATATCAATGAATTTGTTCCCTGGGGATGAACCTGAGGTTCCTAAGCTCACTGTAATGCAGTATTTCATGTCCTGTGAAATACTTTTTTTTAAGTGCCAGTTTGCTGTGTGTTTTAAACTACAGCCTAGTAGAACTGATTGAGAAAGGGTAGGATCTAGTGAAAGGATGGAGAGGGAAAGATCTTTAGGGGTTTAAATTACCTATACTTCTTCCCCAGTTTAAGCAGCACAATAAAATGGATTACAATGTTGTGTCATGTTGGACAGTCTTGGCTTTCTTTCCATATTTTTGGCATGGGGATTTTATGATATGAATAATGCAACCTGAAAAATCCTCTGCTTTGCACTGCATAAGCATCTGAATTGATGCTTGTAGCATTGTCAGTGTAGTTTCCAATGAGACTTCAGGGTCTCATTCTGCAGACTTTCATGCTCAGGAGCAACTTTACATAAGTATGTATGGCTATAGATATTAACAAGTAAAATTGCTTAAGTACACGTTCTCAGGACCTAGGCCCAAATGCACTTCAATATACTATACATAGCGCTACCTATGTTTCTGTGCACTAACGAGAAATCATGAGACATCTTGTCGCAGGTTTTGTACCAAGGCTGTGTAGATTAGCTAATTTTCTGAAAAAAAAAATTATTTTTATATTTATTTTATATAATGAATCTTATCTTCTACAAACCAACAAAAAAAAAAAAAAAAAAAGCTAAGAAACATGGCTTCAAGTTGCCAAATGGCAGAAAACCAAAATTGTCATTTATTTAGGAGACTTTTCTTAATATAGATGGCTTAGTCCTTAATACAGATGTTCCTCTTTGCAATTAAAGCAAAAAAGTCCGGTGGGTCTCCTCCAACCTGGTTTTTCTATGGTCTGTGTGGGCTTCAGTGCCACAATTCTCTGGTTATTCTATGGTTCTGTATGGGCTTCAGTGCCACGATCCTCTGGTTATTCTACGATTCTGTGCCATGATTCTCTGCTCGGAGCCCCAGCAGCCCCCTCGGGCTTCACTGGCTCCGAGATGCCCATCGGCATCTCTCAGCCCTAGAACGAGGGATGGAGAGTGGGGAACATCCAACCTCCTTCCCTTCCTGAGGATGGGGTCTCACCTGGCTGCTCAGAGGGTTGGGAAGGACGAGGGACGGGACGTGGCAGCTCCCAACCTAAATGCCCCCCAGTACATGTTTTAGAGATTGGTGGGAATGGTTGGACTCGATGATCAGGTGGGTCTCTTCCAAACTGGTGGTGATTCTATGATTCTATGATTCTTCAAGTCAATAATTTCAGAAATGCCTTGTCTGGGCAATAGTTGGGAATAATTCTTTTCTAGCAGAAGTTATCTAACACTTAGGGGCATAGTATAGCATTTCTCAAGTCCCTATCAACTAATACTTTCTATTCCTGAAGTAGACGTATCAGCTGCTGCCTGCACTGAGGGCTTTCGCAAACCCCAGTGTCAAACAGAGGGGCAGAGCATCTTAGCATGTCCTGTTAGCACCACTCAGTGCTATGCAAACTCAAGCCATGTAGCAGGGGCTGGACATCCTCCTGTGCTTTCTCCTGCCCTGGCACCCCGCTGACATCAGGGCTGTGTCCTTTCCCCAGCAACACCCCTGTAACATATGCAGGGTACACATAGAAAAGTAAGGGTGTCGCAGCCAGGTGGTGTCAATACCTGCTAGTGAGTTATTGCCATGGTTAAACATGATTTTTGAAAAAATCATTATGATTTACAAGTGACTGTAAAATAATTAATTTTATTTATAGTCTGAAACAGGAAGACAAATTTGCTAGAACAATACCATTCATCATAATAACCTGTCTTATGTAAATGGTCAGTAAAACATTAGGCATGTTCAGATTATTTTGCAGAAAGTTCATTAACATCAATAAACATTGGGAGTACTGTTCACAAACTGTAGTATGGTACTGGTAGTTAATACTTTTTAAAGAGATACCTCAGCTCTTTTGTCATATTTGTATATGTTTAAAATATTTTTATATATTTAAAACTGCTTCTATTCTGCCTCCCCTCCCCCCACCCCAAGCATTCCCCCCCTAGTTATTTCTGAAGCATCATCCATCCCAAGAATTCACAATCAGGAACTTATCTTGGAGATAAATTACTATTGCTACCAAAAGAAAAAAAAAAAAAAAAACCAATTCAAAGGCACTTTGGAAGTGTCTTTACACTTCTCATTCACATTAGTATTGATGACTTCACTTATCTGAATTAAACCCCATAGAAGGCCTTTTCCTTTGGTCCCTGTTTTGCAAAAACTGTACTAAAATCAGTAAGAGCTGTATATAAACAAAATCAGTAGGACAACAAAGGATATAAGGATGGAATCTGAGTACATAGCAGAGAAAGTAGCAGATGCAAACAACATATTAATCTGGAAATAGAAATACATATGTATATGCATTTCCTTATTCATATACGTGTTCCTACTGCAGGCACATGTATCTGTTCCTATTGTTTGCATGTGCAAATGAACACAAGCAGTTAGAAAAATATATAGAAAACAGTACTAGTAAAAAATGTTTACATTTTGCTTACAAAAAAAAAGAGAGAGAAGGGAAAAAAACTGGATTCTTAAAGGTCTCTGACACAATACTTATGTCTGCAGGATATAACTGTTTAAATTGGCTTTAATTATGTGTTTACAATGAGGAAGACTTTTCCACAAACAGAGGAAACTATACCATACACTTGGCCGCATTTCAGTTTAAAATACCACTGGAAATATGCTTCATCAGTTCACGTCACCACTGTATTGGTGGTCTTCTTGTCAGTTTACTTATTAAAGTTTACTTATTAAAGTTTAAAATATTCTACTATCACAAATCTCTCAAAATGCAACAAAAGACAAGTTAAACAGCATGTGCAGTTTTAAAAGAAATCTCCTATATTATATGTTTAACCATTTTATGTAATAAAGTCTAGATTGCAAGTATAGAAGCTGGAAGTTTTAAAGAGATTAAAACTGTTAAAAAAGTTTCAGCTACAGTAATTTTCTTTTCTACTATTATATTCTTAGGAACTTTCTATAAATATGACTCTTTTGTTTGTACACTGCAATGTAGCAGTTTTGAACATTACAAAGGCATACACTGAGCCCTTTTAACTAACTAATACGTATATTTTTCTCTGAAATTGAAACTATATTCATTAATGTTTCAAATATATATGAAGAAATCCGAGTAAGAAAGAAATCAGAGTGCAGTTTAAAGCAGAAATGCAAGAACTCACATATTTTTTACACTCACTACATCACCGATTATAAGTACTGGATTGCAAACACAGAATATATACTGCGAAAGTTTACAGTAAGGAAAAAGAAAGGACTATAGCAGTGCTTAAACAAATCAAAACAAGAGACAGAACAGTTAAATAAACAGAAGGAAATGTTCACAGTCCTTGAGAATGCATTCTCATGTTCCCCAGAAACAAAAGTGCTGGATACAAAACTTAACTTTGCTAAACATTTAGTAGGATTTTTTTTCCTTTCTTCTCTTAAAATTCAACTAGTTCTTGCTGTAGACTTGCCTGAAATTTTATTAGCACAGCATAGTTCAGGAGAATTACTGAAAACCGTACCTTTAATCCAGGGATTTGCAACAGGAGCTCTCAAAGCTGAGATGTAATTAAACTAAATATTCAACCCAGGCAAAAGGCTTTGCAGGTGTGGAAAGGAGGAGGGGGTAAGTTCAGCTCAGTGACTGTCACTTGGTGGAAAACCCTCCTGCTTCTATTCCATAGCACAGTTAAAAAATAAGGTTTCTCTCAATGAACACAATCCAGGCTGACACCCACATTAGATCATATGGTAATGATATGTCTCCTGTATTGTAGCCAGAAACTTTATCAGCTCTTTTGCTTTCTTTTCCTTCCTTTTCTTTCTCATTTGCTTTATTTCTTTTTTGTCTGTTTTGAATCCCAAACTACTTATACACTATAAGACAGACACTTAGCTGTAATTTATCTTACTTATTTTAGTTATGTCCCTAAATCACAACTTTAGGAAAGTTTTATTAGTTTTAACTGTGTTTTTTCTTCTGACTCATTACTGAGAAAAATGTTTGGCTGTTCCTCTTGTTTATACTATTTTTAATTCAAGGAAATGATATAAAATTAATCTTGGATTTAGTCTAGGTTGAGATTAACATCGGAAAAAAGGAGTAGCTTTAGGTAGAACTATTTAAACAGATATCAACCTGCCTTTGCTTATGTTATAATCACCGTCAAACCAAGTAGTATATAGTGTAACATACACTTATCCTGTCTAATAATAGAGTTTTTATGTATTTCTTCAAACTACAGCATGCTTTTGACACATATGAAAACCATGTTTTCTTTAGTAGAACAATTCTAGCATTTGTGGTTAAAACTGCTTCAGGGATTTTTACTGCTTTCTCACCAGGACAGCAAAGGGGAAATTAGCTTTAACTGGGGTTTTGGGGTGGCTTTTTGTGTTGTCAGCTTTTTGGGGGATAGTTTTGAATTTTTTTTGAGAGACAGTGAAGCTTCTATGAAGGATGAAAGGAAAAATGTATCTGACTCATTCCTCAGTTATATGTTATTTTAGTAACTTCTGTTTTGATGCAAATATCAGTGGATGCTAAAATGCAGTTTCTCTATTGCTATGCAATTTTAGAAGTCTAGCAAACTGAAAGGAGAGCAAATACAATAATTACTATTTATTTAGTAATCCAAATAGATTGTGAACATGTTATCTTCCCTGTGCTGTTAGCTGCTCTGTCTAAATACTGGAGGTTTGTGTCTCTGTTTTGACTTGTATCCTTTTATTTCTGCCCTTAGGCTAAGACCAGGTGCAAATCTGAAATTAAAGCCTGTAACATGTGAAATGCTGTTTAAAAGAAGTATGACTTTCTAGAAACACAATAAACTCTTGAAACTTCAGCTATTCTCTTTTAGTTTTAATTAAGAGCCATTAAAACAGGCTTTATTATTGTTCTTCTCTGGTGGAAGACAACATGGTAGATGAATTGACTTCTGGTTTTGGTCAGTGTAAAACAAAGATGTAATCAGATGTCTTACAACTTCTTTATACAGTTCACTCTAAAAGTTATGGATCATTTATTCACCCCTAGTGCTTGAGTTAACTTCTTTCTCCCATCTCTCCACTGGACTCAAGATTGCTAATGATTTTTGTTGTGACATTTTTCTACATGTCATTAGTGGTGTTCCAAGCTTTCATGCTTAAAACAAACCCTTATCTTTGTCCAGAATTGTCACCATGAGGCTTGCTGAAATCTTGGCTGCATCTTAGTAATGTCAGTTATTTGAACCTTGGTCACCAGCTGCATCTGGTGTTTAAAAACATTTCAAAGTAAGATTTTGATGAGGAAGAGGTCAGGGTAAACTTGTTGTCAGTTTGCTTCACAAAAACCATTCATATCCTTTCCCAGAAAAAATCATGATACATTTGTCCTCTTAGCTGTTATGGGGTTGAAAGGTGTTATAAATTAATAGCCTGATCATTTCTTTGGAGGCACAGGAGGGGATAGACAAACACCTCTCCTTTTTTGTCCTAGGCATTAGGGAGAGTCAAACAAAAATACAAAGATGAAGGTGGGAATTAGTGGAGAACATAGTGCATGAAGGGTGGGCTACTGACTCTCAGATGGCCTAGCAGAGGAACTGTTACACAGAGAGAAAGAATTTTCCTCCTTTTTCTGTAATGAAGTCCATTCCAAGAAGATCAGAGGGGAAAAGATGTTACCAACTTTAGGAATTATGAAAACACTTATTTTGCCTGTTGGTACCCAGAAGTAAAATGGGCATGTGTTATGCATCCAAGACCTCCTGAAACAAATAGCGGAGTACATGGAGGACTGAGTAACTGAAAGGAAGGGCATTTGCCATACTGAATACTGGTACAGTACCATATTAATTTTGAGTTATTTTTATGCTTTTATGGCAATGTCGGATCCTTTCTGATACGAGTATTCCTTTTACCCCATGTTTTGCACTCAGTTATTAATACGTCACTCAGAAGATAAACCACTTCGAAAATCAACAACACAACAAAAATATTAATTCGGTATTGTTATTTCAAGGCCCATGACCATATATAGGGTCAAATATCGGTAAGCTCTCCAGCCTAATCTGATCTGCTTTGACTACAGCTCACTAAGTAGAAAAAGTCATGTTTAGAACAATCTTGGTATCTATATGATTTTATTACTCCAATTTAACAAACTTATACAGTTACACACTGCTTCAAATCCTGATTCCCAGAAAGTTACAGACAACTGCATGTTAATGTTATTTATATAACTTTCTTTTTATTAAATTTTAATGGATAGCATCTGCTCCATTTGCTTACAGCTTATTTTGTGGACCTTTGAAAGGGCAGTGGTGGAAGAGAAGACAGGAAGCCTGCCTGCCTGCTGTTGACTTCTCTGTGTGGGTCCAGTAGAAGTCTCTGCAGGAAGGAGATGAGCAGCTGCCCTGTAAGAAGCAAACATACCATGGGGGAAGAGCACCTGGAGAACCAGGCTGGGCAAGAGGCATGTCCAGCAGGTGCCCAGTGCTGCCAGCATGGGTTGCAGACTCTTCAGAAAAATGGGGACCTGACACAATCCATCCCTGAGGGGGGGAAAGGAAGACTGTTTTTTAGGGAACCTGAGGGAAAAAAGAAAAAAAAAGCATTTCTTGCAATCCAGAATATTACTAGAATAAAACTGAAGCAGGGGGCCAGGATTTCTCTTGAAGGAACATGGTGGTCCAGAGGTTCAGGTTCTTCCTCATTCTAAGTTTACATTACAAAAAAAAAAAAAAAAAAAAAAGGCTTTTTTCTTGGGTTGCCTTCTAATAAATTCCAGCTTTGATGATCAAAGATTAGTTAACATTGTTGTGGTTGATGTAGTAAGGAAAATGGGCACACAAACCTGCCTCAAAGTCCTCATGAACCAGCTAGGTAAGTGCCAATCCCCATCCAAAAGTGATGAAACCAGATACCCTGTTT
The DNA here is from genome assembly GCA_033558105.1 of Coccyzus lansbergi. Taxonomy (NCBI): domain Eukaryota; kingdom Metazoa; phylum Chordata; class Aves; order Cuculiformes; family Coccyzidae; genus Coccyzus; species Coccyzus lansbergi. Next base: position 363,173 of record JAUMJK010000139.1, on the reverse strand, counting down.
GGCTGTATCTCAGGGCCCCTCTTGACTTGCTCTATCTTTATATCTCACCCCTAGGCTTTATTAACTCTCCAGCATGGCATCCTCCACATTCCAGATACAATACTGACCTCCTCTCCTTTCTGTACTATGCATAATAATTTCATCAAATCACATATCGGAAACTGTTCTTTACTAAAGCAGTGGACTTCCTCTTCTAAAAATGAAAGCAAATATTGACCTAAGCTTAGTAAACATTGATCCAGGAAAATATTGACTCAAGAACAGCCTCACAAGGTAGCTAAAGAGGCAGAAATGTAATTTCTGGGTATTCTGAGTATCAAAGCTTTCTTCAGTGTTCTGTGACCTCAGAAATGATAGACCTGAGCTTCTTGATATTTCTACAGCTCAAAAGGACCAAAGTACTGGACACATGCTACCAGTAACATTATTTTTCTGTGGCTTTGAAAGCAATTATTGTATAACTGTTTTAACAAAATGCAACTAAACTTCGAAACAGAGATTCCTATCTTTAAAGGAATGGTCTCTTCCATCACTGTCTGTCCTCCCTTCTCTCCATTTCCCACTCTACAAGAGCACATACATGTACACCTCATCTCACTTAAGGGAGGGAGGTGTACAATCCCTTCTGAAGGGATTCTGTGTGATCTACGGGTCACACTAGAAAAAAAAGTTCAAATTGCTCTCAGCTGAAAAATCCAAAAGGTGATTATGTCCTTTACTTTGATCTCTTCTTCAGAAAGGCCAGTCTGTTCCTCTGCTTGATGCTGGCATTTCTGTTCTCTCCTAAATCAAATTATTTTTCCCATGTTTATCCAGCAGCTGCTGAGTCAAAGCACATTTCAATATAACCTTACGACTTATTAAGGTTTCAGAACTTAAGATTCTGAACTTAACTTCCATGCCTGAGGAAGAAACCTAAGCGTTCCTCACACTGTTGCACTGTAGATGCACATTTTGAGATCACTGTTAACTCTTCCTTTCAAAAATGCAGCAAACAGGTGAAACCAAACTTTGCAAAGTCCTCCCAGCTCCTAGTTGTCTTAGAAACAAAGTGAAAAGTAAAAGTGATCATTGACCAATGACCCCAGAACTTCGCTTTGTCTACCTCTTCACCTTTAATTAATGGTGAAGAAAATGTATGCAGAAACATTTGCTGTTATACACACTGATATACATTTGTATTAGTACTCAGGTGCTCCATTTGCTGTGTTTCAGTACTTCCTGGCTTCTGTGCAAGTATCAACAGTCTCCTTTAGATAATCACTTACATGAAGAAAAGAGTGTGCTAGCAGATGGACCTCACTGAAGGTACCAAAAGGCTACACTGAAGGTACCAAAAGGTACAACTCCCTATGGAAAAGAACTTCCCAGGAGAACAGTGTCAGTCTGGGAATATAGGCCATGAAAGGAGAGGAGAGGATTAGTTTAGGGAAGAAGAGAGAAAATTTCAGTGAGCAGCTGTTTCATCAGATTTTGGCCTTTCTTTATATTTTGCAGTATCTTGAGTTGGAGTCCAACCGTTTCTCAAGGTTCAGATGAAAGATCCAAACCTTAGCTCTCATTTTGATGGCCCTTAGATCATGCTCTGGAGAAGCCTCATCATCCCAGATGGATTACACAATGCCCTCGAAAACGATGACAGTAATTCATGGAAATTTTGGAACTGCACTTCTTGCATGTCCTCTGTTAGTCAGGGGTTATGAACCAGCATTCAAAATGAGACACATCCTGTGCAGCTCCAAACAGCCTATTCCCAGATTATGAAAACCATGTGAATAGCCAGGTCATGCTTGATTGCCAGTTTAGTCATCACAGAGAGTAAACGTTTTCAGGGGGAGCTATTGACAAAATTGCCAAGGAAAGTCCTTGAAAAAGAAGTGAAATAGAAACATAGGACCTTTGCAGTAGGAATTGAATGAGTATTTTAATACAGAGACATAGAAGTTTTTCAATTCCACATCATGTTCCTGGAGCAACCTTCTGTTCTAAAAAGATCAGCTGTATTCTAATTTAGAGGAGAACACATGTCCACTGAGTTTTATCTGAATAAAATTTAACCTATATTTTGATTATTAGTATTCTTTGTTTGCATTTATTTGTTGCAGTTTTAGGGTTTGTGGGGAGGTTGGTTATATCTGTGATGAATTTATGAGAATTCTGGGACACACACATAGGAGACATAAATCATATTGTCTTATGAAATTGCAATATCTTTTGAATTACCCCTTTTTAAAATTTAACTGCTGAATTTCTTGACTCATTTTCATCTGTCATAATATATTAGGAACACAAACCACTAGAGATCTAAACCAAGATTTAAAAAAGTGACTAATTTTTTTTTCAAAATATCTCTAATAGATGTGATTTTATAAAAGGCTTTCAAAAAGAAGGTTTTGAAAATCAGATATTGCATAATATACTGGAATATGGACACAGAAAACACTAAAGCATCCACACCATCTAATCACTTTTGAAAATGTCAGTATGTTGAGTTAGTTTTAATCTACTATCTAAATTTAAGGATGGAGTGATTTTGAATTACATGAAAAATAAAATAGTATTTTTCAAAGTTAATATATTGGCTTTTTATAAAGATGGAAAGTTTTTCTGAAGAAACCACACATATGCTTGGAAGCAAAAATGTATTCAGAGACCATTCTTCATTTCTAAACCAAAACCGCTGCAAATTGGTCTTGAGTCTTGGACAGGTTGGAACAGTCATCCTGTGTCTCCTCCAAATTGTTTGAATCAGCTCTGCAAGAGGAATTGCCTATTTTTCAGTCACAATTAGAAAACTCAGCTCTCTGAGGAGGAGTTCACACTGTATGTAACCCACTCGCTGCCTTCACTGCTATTTTTATGTCAATTTAGATTAAGAAACATTTGGCAAAAGGACCAATAGAATTAAGTCACAAAAATAAAGAATTACTTTTCAGATTATAGGAGAGAAGAGAGAAAAACAGGTTTTGAAAATATATTTTACTGTGGGGTTTTTTTCCAACTGTGGCTTTAATTCAGGTTATATTTTAGCCTAAAGGACAGCTTCTGTCTAGTCTGAAATGCCTATCTAATAATTCTAATCTATTTGCCAATTGCAAAATCAAGATGAAAAAGTATATAATTTACAAAACCTCCATTTTGCAACCTGACTTCTCCTTCCAGGTCCCAAAAATGTTGCATCCCCCAGCTCCAGAAGAATAAACACCTGGATTATGGATTACAGGAGGCATGGAGAGGCAAGTTAGAGTTAGTCGGGTTTAAGATTACTTTAATAGATGTTTATTTTGACTTTGAAGTAGTAAACTTGAAGTCACCTGAAGTCACCAGAATCTCTTATACTCTGTTATAAGCATTACTAGGACATGCAGGAGATGGTATTACTCATTGCTCTCTACAACTACCTGAAAGGAGGTTGTAGAGAGGAGGGAGCTGGCCTCTTCTCCCAAGTGACAGGGGACAGGACAAGAGGGAATGGCCTCAAACTCCACCAGGGGAGATTTAGGCTAGAGATTAGGAGGAAGTTTTTCACAGAAAGGGTCATTGGGCATTGGAATAGGCTGCCCAGGGAGGTGGTTGATTCCCCTTCCCTGGAGGTGTTTAAGGCACGGGTAGGTGAGGTCCTGAGGGACATGTTTTAGTGTTTGATAGGAATGGTTGGACTTGATGATTCTATGGGTCTCTTCCAACCTGGTGATTCTATGATTCTATGATACTGGTCTGAGAGACAAAATGGCCTGACCACTCAGATGAGTTCAAGTATTCAGCTATAAAGACAAAAAAACACATTGCTTGTGGGGTTAACTCTGTATTTCATCTCTTGCCACCACTTTATATAGCCTCATTTCTCAGTATGTTCTGATTCCTCTCCACAAACTTTACTGGCTAGACATTTTACATGAATTTAGTGTAGAGTTAAGGAGCTTCAATCACCTGTGGAAATTCCCCCTCCTTTCCTGCAAATCCCTATCAGATTATGTGTTCATTTAGAGAGATTGGTACTATTTTCCAAAGCAAACAGCTTCTTCATGTATTCTCTTTCTCAATTAATGAATTGATAATCTCTTAAGGTATATTTCAGATTAAAGGAGCACAAAACTGATGGCACTAGAAAAGTAGACAATGTAGGAAACACAACTGCCAAATACACTGCAGATGGCAAAATTAGTTTTGTAGTTTTTAGAAATATTCTCTGAATCTTGAAATAAAGTTCAGCCTGTCTTGAGATTATTTTTTATGAGTTCTCTTATAAAATTACACTTCAAGATACTTTAATTTTAAAAATTGAAACCATAATATGACCTTCCGTTTATAATAAAAGATCAATGGCTGTTGAAAATGAATGTTTACATTCTTGTATTCCAGGTCGGAAGTTTTCAAAAATAATGTTAATTATCTTTCCTCAAGGAAAAACAGAGTCAATTTACCGCTTTACAAAAAAAATTGTCCAATATTTAATGTAGCTTGCATTAAGTTTGCTTAACAGTATCAGAATTTCTCCACCTGTTCTGAAAAATGTGAATTTTGCTTTTTTGCAAATTCCCATTTTTCAACCAAAAAAATATTTAAGCCCATATTTTCATCTTGTCCAGTTAAAAAGTGATGTGTATTTAGAAATTTGTGATTTTGTACTCTAAAGGTGAAAAAATTGCAGTTTGATACTCCAGAGAGATAAACCTTGAGCTGTCTTCTAAGTGAGACTATAAAAAATATTGTGCTGACCTTATGATTACTATAAATATGAACTCTATAGTCAGGGCAGCTGGAAATTATACAGTTGTTGAGGCTCTGGAGCGAGTCCAGAGAAGAGCAACAAAACTGGTGAAGGGTCTGGAGAACAGGCCCTACGAGAAACGGCTGAGAGAGCTGGGGTTGTTTAGCCTGGAGAAGAGGAGGCTGAGAGGAGACCTCATTGCTCTCTACAACTACCTGAAAGGAGGTTGTAGAGAGGAGGGAGCTGGCCTCTTCTCCCAAGTGACAGGGGACAGGACAAGAGGGAATGTCCTCAAGCTCTGCCAGGGGAGATTTAGGCTGGAGATTAGGAGGAAGTTTTTCACAGAAAGGATCATTGGGCATTGGAACAGGCTGCCCAGGGAGGTGGTTGATTCACCTTCCCTGGAGGTGTTTAAGGCACAGGTAGATGAGGTCTTGAGGGACTTGGTTTAGTGTCTGATAGGAATGGTTGGACTCGATGATCTGATGGGTCTCTTCCAACCTGGTGATTCTATGATTCTATGATTTATTAAGTATGACATTTCTAGTCATCATGAATACTTTGCCTTCTGTTTCCCTAGTTACATTTTGTTTGTATAATGCAACAGTATTTACCAATCTCTGACCTACAGTGTGCCTTTTGCCCAGAATTCCCAGGCTTATTTTAAGTGTAAAAGCTTGATTTTGGATTAGATCTACTGCTTGCTGAATTTTTGATTTCTGTGTTAGTTTTGTGGAAGTTCAAGAGGTAGTTCAAGACCCATCAACTCATGATCACATGTGCACCAGTTTCTTAATTCTTCGTCTCTTTGCTTTTGGAGAACAGTGTAGTCAATATAGGCAGTAACTGGGTACAAGGATATTCACTGTTACCTTGATCAATTGCTTTATAACCACATGTATTCTCATTTAGATGCTTAAGAATTAAATTATTTTTTCAGAATATCCTTTTGCTAGTCTTTATAATATAGCTCTTTGAAGAGAAAAAGGACCCAAAGTCATCAGATAGGATGATAGTATGCAGGAAAAAGTCTAAAAGTATTTAACAGGAAACTAAATTGGTTTGGCATATTTTTTTTACAGCAGCCAACACAATCAAACAAAAATGGAAAATTATATCATCACTAAAGAGCACTTTTCTACATCCTGTTCCATGTAAAAATTCTGTTGAAAGAATATCATTCATTATTTGTTTCTCTTGAGATTTCAATCATTTCTACAAAAATATATTTATTTTATTCTTACTTACCTTAACAAGTTTTATCAAGGGTTCTGGATGTGTAAAAACTATATTGTAGACACAAATGTGTCAAACATTCTTTTGATGCTGACATGCTTTTGGGCTGATAACCTAGCGAGCACTCTATAGTACAGTACATGTTCTCTCAGTAGTGGTATTTCACTGCAAGCTTGTGAAAAAGTGCAGCATGAAAATCTCACCAACGATAGCAATGTAGGGCGCAGAAAAAAGGAGACCATTTAGTCAGTCTTCCTACTGTAAGGTTACATAAACTAGAGCCCCTTTCAGAGATGCTGATTCTACCTCCATGGCTGCTTCTGTTCCCTGTGCCCAGGTAAATCCAGGAGGCCTCCACTCCCCAACACTGGATCCTGTTACTCAACTCTACTGATGGTTATTGAAGCTTTCCCTATATCAAATACAAGTCTCTGCTGCAAATTAAGTCAATTACTCTTTGTTCTGCTTCTTGTGGGACAATTCATCAGTTGTCTTCATTATAATCTGCATAGTTGAAGACCATCAGAATTTCCTTCCTGACTTCTTCAAGCAACTGCTAATCCTCTAACAATTTCTCTTGTTATTTCTATTTTCCCAGTACTCTCATGATTCATTTATTTTCCCACAGATTCTTCTAATTAAATCTTAAAATGGGCTACCAAACACTTTATATGAGTTTCACCAGAGCCTAGAAGAGCGGAACAATCATCCTCTGTGTCTTGGCAGCTACACTAGAAAGTCCTAAGTTTTTATCTTTGTGGAGATGTTCATCGACAGCAAAGAATTTTCAAAAGGATTGGCTCTTAGTCTAGTTACCTTTTCCTTGAGAGTGATTAAATCTCTTCCAATTTTTAGCCTTAACAAATAGAAAGGAAAACCTGTTTTATGATGAACAGCCCTTCTTTTGAATGAATCTTTGTCACTATTCCCTAACACGTCCTTAAAATGTATGAAAAAAGGGCAAACCTCCACCTTCATATCCAATGCAAAGGCACTATACCACCTACCATGTGAAAATTGCAAATTATATCAGATGACTTTATCACATCCTTTGTTTCCCCTTTTGTGGAAGAACCGTGACACTGACTTTCTGTGAAAAGTATTCTTGAGCTTGCCGAAGTTTACTGCATGTTAGTAGCTTTATAATTGCATTTTAAAGAACTGTGAGGTTGGTTATTTGAACATCTGTCCTTCTCTCACAGTCTTAAACTACCTGACTTACAGCAATGAAACAAGGTCAACATCCAGTTGATAATGTTCCTACTTCAGAATCCAAAAAAATACCTGACAAATCAAAAAGAATAGCTTCTCTAAAAAAGAAAATGATGACTATTAATTCTGAAGTGAGAAGAAAGAGTTGATATATCATCTTCTGGTTAAAGCTGTGTAAAAAATGATTGTCTTGAAATCCTGGATTTTCTGTAGACCTCAGGATTGTCTGAATCAACAAACATGAGTTCAGCCATTGAAAGGCCAATGTCTAAATACCCTGTTCAAGGTTGACAGTGAAGACCAGTGCCAAAACTCTGAAAATTATTCTTTAACTAGGGATAGTAACATATTTCAGTTGCTCTTTTTTAATTTTGTATTCAGATGCATGCACATATTAGTTATCACAAGCAGAACCCAGCAAAAGCAGCTTTGACCAGATTGGAACCAAACTCCACTCTGCCTTGGAGGCAGAGTAAGAGATAAGCAACAAAAACATACATATAATCTGGATGTTATTTCTAAACGCTGTCCTGCATTTAATAGAGAACGAATGAAACTGGACATCTACCACAAATATCTGGAGTACAAGATCTTTCTGAGACTGTACAAAAAAATGTTGTACACTGAAATTATTGTTTTCTTTGAGGAATTGCAAACTAGTATTTATTCAGTTTGTTTCTAGTGTAAATATTGCTGATTAAAATTTAATATAAGGCTTTGTTCAACCTTCTGTAACTGGTTTACAGCAGTCATTTAAATTGGACTGATTTAGTACTTTTTCCCCCTTTGCAGAGATCATTAGTAAATATTTCATGGAAAATAAATATTGTTTCAGAGAAGTCTTGTGGTTTGTTTAATTTGGTCCAAACAAAAGATTCCAATCTTTTAATGTGCCTGAATTTAGAAATCATGGAGTAAATTTGTAACGCTGTTGAGCCCAAGTTTTCTTCTTCATTTGTAAAATAAAAATGTGGATGCAAATTTTAGAGCAACCCCTTTCACGATTACTGAATCAGTAACTGAAGGAATATATTAACACTAGGACATACAATTATGTGTTTTTTAGACATGACAGAATAGCCAGGCAACTTAAAAATTGCAGTTCCACGGGACTACAGAGTCACATAAAGTCATATAGAGACAGCAGAGTTTTTTCTGGCACTGAAGAGTGGGTTTGCAGACTAGATATTTTCTTGTGAAGTCCATTCTTGGAGGGTGGATACTGAAAGGGCAATATAGCTATATTCACTATATTTTGTACTAAATGCTACTAAATGTAAGACATCCCAGTATGCAAATGTGTATCCCTTGAATGTATGAAAAATGTAAGCTCTAAAAGATACTGCTATAATAAGAGAGTGGTATCTGGGAATGAACATCTCTTGTGAAAAAAAAATATGCAACTCGCATGAGATTGAATGTGAATAAATATACATATTAAATAATATAAAGGGGAAAATCAGAAACATAAGACAGCAAGAAGGGCAAGAGAGCACTAGATGATGAAGGAATACAAATCAAGTTACGCCTAATGCTTGCCAGACTGAATCACTTAAAGTTTTCCTCCCCTAACACATATATTTTTCTGACATCTTTTCCCATTATTCACCAGCGAGACAAGAAATATGTGATCTTGAGCATTTCTACAGGGTTATACTTCCTTCTACTTTCTCGGTGAGAAATTTCTCCAGTCACTTCTAGAAAAAGGAACCCGTATTGCTATAAGGCAAATTCTATGTTGAAAGTTTCTTGATTTAAAAAGTGGACTTTTTAAAAATTTCTAAATGACAGGTAGAGTGGATTGAATGCTAGAGTAATACTATTAAGCACTAAATGCCCTTCAAGCTTATGTGTCACATAGAGGCCACTGACAGCTACCTGGCATCTCACTGACTACTTCAAGACAGGGCTTTACCTGAATATTTCAGCTGGTATAGTCCTAGTACCCTAGTATAGTTTTAGGGTTATGCAGAATATAATAAGGGCAGAAGAGTAAGGCAGTCACAGGCATGGTGGAAAGCTTGTGTAACTTATGTAGGATGGACTCAGAAGAAAGTACAAGGCATATGGGCATTCATAAATAAGCAAATTTGTTTCCTAGATATGCACTATGTGGTTTGGTGGTTTGGTGTTTTTTTCATAAGGGTTGTTAATCAAATATTCATTTTCTTTATTTAGCAATTTTATTTGTTTAATTTTAAAAAATAATGCAGCTCTTTGGAGCATGTTATTCAATAAGTAAGGCTGTTTTCCTTCAAAATCTTTCAGCTTTGCACATAATTTAAAAGAATTTTTTTTTCACAAGAAGCAGGAAGTTCTAAATGCTTATTTAAAACAGGGCAATGAACGCTTCCCAGTATGACGTAAAAATAAAATAAATACCATTCTCAATCACATATTGTTCAGATAGACACAGTATAAATAGATTACATGAAAGGTCATGAGAAAACTGTCTACATTAATATACTGAGATATAAATACAGTTCAAATAGTATTATTAAAGTGCATTGGCTCAACAATGTTTTTGTTACTGTCCAGATACAGCTCTTTTGACTTAGAGTGAAATACTGAAAAATAAGATTTTTTTTATCTGACAAATAGTCTGGAAGGAAAATTCTGTGTGATATTCTGAATAAGAAATGTTGTAATGAATAGGGGGTTTTACCAGTGTTCTTTATCAACAGTCATTATGTAGAAAAGGCTTAGAAAAACATTTTCCGAAATAAGTGTCAATGATCAAAAATAAATATATATTATATAAATATATAATAAAATAAATAAATATTTTCCTCCAAGCATAAACTCTTTTACAAAATTCTGCTCTTTGTATTTTGAAGATTCTATTGACAAACTTGTTTGAGTGGGTTCCTAAAGTTAAAGGACTCAGAAAGCTCTTTCAACTTACTGCACACAAGGGAATTATTTCTCTTCCTAGTTTCAGGGGAAGTTGGATATGACCATAAATAACTAGGTCAATTTTGTGCATCAACTCAGTTGTGTTTGCTCAGTGGGAGATGTGGGAATTCAGCACTTCTAAAAGGAGATACCTGGACACAAGTATGTATTCCGGGAATTGTAATAGAAAATTCAAGCTACTGTGAAACCACATATGAATAAAATATTATGGGAAGAGTAACTAGATATTTCATGTATCAAAAAAGAAAAGTGTTGACTCACATACACTTTATTAAAGATTTGTATTTTACTTCTGTAGAACACATTTAGAAGGACCACTAATTTCACTAATATGGATTTCATCCAGTCTGCTTTTTTCTCCACTAATGGTAAGAACCCAATTACCATTCCCCAGCTCCAGTATCTAATACTTTATCCTTCCTTGCAAAGGGACTGATCTGACCTTCTTCACATAGGGAATATTTGAGAAATAGCATGTAATATAAAGCTGTGTCTTGGTTGCTATTGAGTATTATTTTATTACCATACATACAGAGTATCAAGTAGGTAGGCACTGCCAGTGAATTAACGTTCAATGTATTAGCCAGACAGAATGCATGGGCTTCTTGGCAGAATTCCTCCTTGCTAATAATATCATTTATAGTTTTTTATGTACTAGGAGTACTTCTGTTAATAAATATCAAGGAGAACAGGTTTATAAGCCAGAAAACATATTTCTGCCAACTTAAAAATTGAAACAATAGAAAGTTTGAGGTTGTAAAGGTCTTGACTCTTTGACTGGCAGTGTTTCTTATCAGTTATCTATATAGTTAAGAGAAAATAAGACTTCTCTGTCACTTTAGGTACCTGGGATCTATGGTATAAACTTTAATATTAAAATGATATGTGCTTAAGTGACATTTGAAAAAATAATTTTTGCATGCCATCCATGAAGTCTTTTTGAAATATATCATTAGTAGGCACTTGCAAGCACTCATGGAAGAACAGGGATGTTGATGAAAGCAACAACTAGCAGAAACAAAAATCACTGAACCCAAGTAATGTTCTCGGCAAATTACTTGTCTTTCAAACATGGATTATTTCTTCCTTTGAATTGTTCACTGTCAGTAAAGTTAAAAACTATTGTCATATGATTTAATTTATGCTGAGTAAAAGACTGAGAAATAAGTGGAGGTAATATTCAGATATTCATTCGAACAAACTTCCATATATGTATAAATTCAGTAAAAACAGAAACCAAAAGGAAAATAATTTACAACTTGTTTGAATATTTTAAAATATTTTGTCCTTATATAGCCCCCAAATGTGGTGATAACTCAAAACCCAATCCAGTTTAAAGACTTTTTACTTACAGTAAGCATGCAAAATTTATAGCTCATGTGCGTTCATTAAGAGATCTCTCCAGACAGGTGCTGATTCTTAGGACCAACTTTGTTTTCTAAATGTTGTTGCAGATATTAGAGATTTTGTATATGATCCATGGAGGAAAGCAATCTCTAGGATCCTTCAGATAAATTATATCCTGCATTATTCAGTGTTAAATTTATACCTTATATAATAGTCATAAATATTAGTCCACCTGCTAACTGTAAATATTAGCTAAAATCAATAATATTGACAATATAACATGTTAATAATAATTAACATATTAATAATAATAATAGGTAACATAGTCTTGACATTCACATTTGTGCTTCTTGACACTCCTTTTAGAATTGTGGATGCACTATGGAACTGAAATTGTTAAAAAGGAAACATTTTCTTTTTCGATAACAGTTAAAATGCAAACCATCTCTTACAAGATATATTGTATGAACTCTTAACTGAGTGCTGTTTCGCTCATTACTAAATAAACCTGCTGGAACAAATTCTTGAAATCTGCTTCTAGAGTGCAATAGCCAGCAGTAAATAATGAGAAGAGGACAAGAAGTTAAGGGGCCTGTAACATGAAACCTTCCTATTCCAGGCAAAAACCTGTCCAAGAACTCCCAAATATAAAAAAAAAAAATAGGAAAAAATATTTATTTTTGACTCTCTGATGTTATTTTATGTTATAGTTGGACTCGATGATCCGATGGGTCTCTTCCAACCTGGTTGTTCTATGATTCTATGATTCTATTTCCTAAACAAACAAGCATCAACACTTACAAATCATCTATTCCTTTTGTGTAATAATTCCTGTCCTATAGGTAAAGACTGCAGTTTCCTCTTTAATGAGGAAAACTGCAGCTGGGAGAGATGCAAAGACACATTCTCACCTGAAGCCGGAGGACAGGATGAGCTGTAACCACATCCCTCCAAGACACCCTTACTCAGCCCAGGTCACTCAAGTGAGGCAACTTTTCCCAGCGGCTGGAAAGGATTTTTTTTTTTCACAATCCAATCCAAAGCTTTCTTGTTGCAGCAAGGTCCATCACTTCCTCTTCTACCACTATTGAACAGGAGACAAGATGATCCGTTTTGCCATCTCAGTAGTTTGTAGGCCTTGATCTGTGCATTTTTTTCTTTTCTAGTCCTCAGTTCCGTCAGTGTTTCCTCACAGATCATGTTTTCCTGTCCTCTGATCTTTCTCAACATGTTATTCTGGCTTTTTTCATGGGTCCATACCTTTACAGTGCCCAGAACTGGACTCTAGTCAATGCAGTCCCAATGCTGACTATATCTCTAGGTTATAAAAATTATTTTATACTGCTTACAATATGCATTACAGGTTCTTTTTTTTTCTTTTCACTTTTTGTTCTGTAGGATGATATAGCTGATTTATACTGAGATTTTCTGCAGTACTAAACCATTTGCACTCTGTCCTGTGTTTGTGCTGTTGTTAGTCCTATGTAAACTTGACTATTTCACACAATGGAAACCTATTGGCATCTCATAATTAGGGTATTCTCCTGATGATTTCATAATAGATGAATAGAGCACTGACTCGGCTGATGGATGAGGGAAAGGTTGTGGATGGGATCTTCCTGGACTTAGTAAAGTCTTTGACACAGTTTCTCACAGCATTCTGCTGTGGAAACTGTCAGCCTCTGGCCTGGACAGGCACACACTCTCCTGGGGGAAAACTGGCTGGATGGCCGGGCCCAGAGAGTGGTGGTAAATGGTGTTAAATCCAGCTGGAGGCCAGTGACAAGTGGGGTTCCCCAGGGTCCAGTCCTGTTCAATGTCTTCGTCAATGACCTGGATGAAGGCATCGAGTGCTCCCTTAGCAAGTTTGCAGACAACACTAAGCTGGGTGGAAGTGTGGATCTGCTGGAGGGTAGGAAGGCTCTTCTAAGGGATCTGAACAGGCTGGACGGCTGGGCAGAGACCAATGGCATGAGGTTCAACAAGGCTAAGTGCCGGGTCCTGCACCTGGGGCACAACAACCTTATGCAGAGCTACAGACTAGGAGGAGTCTGTCTAGAAAGCTGCCTGGAGGAGAGGGACTTCGGGGTGTTGGTTGACAGTGACTGAACATGAGCCAGCAGTGTGTCCAGGTGGCCAAGAAGGCCAGTGGCATCCTGGCTTGTATCAGAAATGGTGTGACCAGCAGGTCCAGGGAGGTTATTCTCCCTCTGTACTCAGCACTAGTGAGACTACTCCTTGAATACTATGTTCAGTTCTGGGCCCCTCACCACAAGAAGGATGTTGAGGCTCTGGAGTGAGTCCAGAGAAGAGCAACAAAGCTGGTGAAGGGGCTGGAGAACAGGCAGTATGAGGAATGGCTGAGAGAGCTGGGGTTGTTTAGCCTAGAGAAGAGGAGGCTGAGAGGAGACCTCATTGCTCTCTACAACTACCTGAAAGGAGGTTGTAGAGAGGAGGGAGCTGACCTCTTTTCCCAACTGACAGGGGACAGGGCGAGAGGGAATGGTCTCAAGCTCCACCAGGGGAGATTTAGGCTGGACATTAGGAAAAATTTTTTCACAGAAAGGGTCATTGGGTACTGGAACAGGCTGCCCAGGGAGGTGGTTGAGTCACCTTCCCTGGAGGTGTTTAAGACACGGGTGGATGAGGTGCTGAGGGGCAAGGTTTAGTGCTTGATAGGAATGATTGGACTCGATGATCCAACGGGTCTCTTCCAACCTGGTTACTCTATGATTCTGTGGTTCTGTGAATAGAAGGTTTTGTCTTTATTTTGTCTAAGAGCTAGTGAATTGTTCTTCAGACTACTGTGAGCCCATTGCAGTTTAGGAATGGTGCTCTGAGAAAAGAATCGAATCTACATCAACGTCTTCAACACACAAATGTTCCAGTTGTGTGCTGCTGGTACAGATATGAACTGTCAAGGTATATCTTACTGTTAAATGCATTTTATTTTTGACAGCATTTGGCCAATTACAATGTTTTTCCCATTTCTTTCAATGTCATGGTAAAATGATGAAAGCCAGGGGTTTCTGGAAAAAAAAAATTTATTTCCTGGCTGTGCAAAAAAAAGTGAATGAAGAAGTCTGGTCCAAGGCCAAACTGGGGACTGCTCCTAGGAGCAGTGGGGATGCCCTGTTCCAGGACACTCCTTCTGCAGCACATGACAGGGTGCATTCACCCGTGGGCTGCCTGGCACGTCCTGAACTGAGACTGCATCTGCAGAAGGTGGAGGAGGCAAAGCTGCTGCACCTGCATTTGTGAAGTTGGGCAGTCACTTGTGGCACCAGGCACAGGCAGGGGTCTGAGGCACCATCTCACACTCTTTGGGGTCCCTTCACAGGGCAGTAAAGTGCAAGCTAAATATGGGAAGAATTAAGAACTTAATTCATGCTTTCTGGGCAATTAGCGGCAGGCAAAATGGACTTTATTTGTATTCATTTTTATTAGGTGTCAACTGCTTTTTTTACAACTACTTCATAATGATAGCCTACTTCCATAAACCATCTGAAACATTAAAATCCAAAGAATGTGAGAAGAGACACAGAAGGCTGCAAACCATTCATGATTTCATGATATATATGCCTAGACAAATTCTTCTGATAAATCCTACAGCTAGTAAAATGTATGTCTTAACACCTTTAAAATATAGAGCTGTGAATACGCTGTCTCTATAAACTACTTTTGGAGAAAATTTTGCTGATAATCCTACTGAATCTTCATGAATGTAAGGAAAGTACTAGGTTTACTAATCAGTGTTTGGATTTACTAACTAAAATGATACTAAAATTCTGTATCTCCCTGAAAACTAATAAGAGAACAGAGGGCTGAGAAGCTAAAATTAAAGCAAAAAAAAAAAGGAACTATTAACAGAAGGCAAATGAAATGTTGTTTTTCTCCTCTCTCTTACTGAGAGTCACAAAATGTGATTAGTACTATGACAGTTGCTGAAATATTTAGCAGAATAATGCAATTTATGCATTAAAAAGTATAAATATAAATATAACTGCTGTCAGGAAATTGTACCAGAAAAAAAAAAAAGAATGTAAATTGAAGCCAGAAGTATGGAGATGTTCCATTGTCCTCTTTTCCAGTGGGGGGTTACTCTGCACATGCGGATATCAGCAGGGGACCTTGGCCTCTCCCTGGGTGTAAGGGTCTGCCCCATTTTGTCATTTTTAGGCCTGCTGCCATAGGAAGTGAGCTATTTCATCAGTCATGCCAAACACTTTTGATACTGAAGTTATTCAGAGTCCTCACTCGCTAATCTCAAAATTTTATTTGTTAACCTCCACCAATGTATGCACAATTTTCCACTGTTCTGTGTTGCTATGGAAAATAGGATAATATCATTATTCATCTACAGCAAAAGAGAAATAAGAAATTAAAAATTGAAAATCTAACAAAAATGGAAGAAGACTGAAGCTTCCCTTGGATAAACTTCAAATGAATATTTCTGCTTTAAGGATATTTTTTTTCTTTATGTCAGATAAGAAGAAGCATTAATAGTAGTTAATGCAGTGAAATAGTTCTTGGGTTTGTGCGGTGTTCCTAACTAGAGGTTCAATCTCTTCCCTATCAGTACAGGAGTCAAGATAACAGCACTGCTACCCAAACCTGAGACAATGAATTTACTTTTCAAAAGGAGACTGAAGTTCCATTCCTCGGGGCGGGAGGGGGAAGTTATAAAAATACCTTTCATCATATCAAAAGTGTTTCTTCCAGAGTAAGGCCAATGGCATTTCTGAATCTTCAAGAGGAGAGGAATGGCAGCAATAGCAACAACCACTATATAAAGCCCTTAGTAGCTGTTCCAGAAGAGTCAACTTCAGTTTCCTTTGCAGCTATCTCAGGCTTCAGGTCTAATTGCATGACATTTTCTTCCAGAAAAGAAACAATGTAGTATTTGGTTTAAAAAGCGTGTGAACTAAGGACAAATTGGCAGGCTAATTATGACTGTTCTGCCTGTCTGTTTATTGGTTTAAAATATTTCCTGATGTAGTATAAAGACATTTCGTGCCTCAATAGTATGAGTACAATATTCATTGTTTTGAATGACTTAGATGTCAGTGGATTGTCTGAGCAGCTGTAATTTGAAGAGCATATGGGAAAACACTCTCTGAGGAGTAACATGATATCTTTAGATGAAAAGATTGTTTCAAATGAGACTTTTAGCTGATTTCTGCATTATTAGTAGCCAGATCTCAAGCTAGTCAGTAAGACATAAAGGCAGAAAGCAGAGTAAAGGTAGCAGCATAGTCACAAGTTCATTGTAAACCCAGTGTTGCCCAAAATTAAATGGAAAATGTACTGGAATCGCTGCTTATACAGAATTTCAACTCAAAAATATCATCTAAATGATTCCGTAGTTCATATTCTGCACTATCATCAAAGGCAGCTTGATTTGCAGGATTTTTTTATACCAAAGATGAAGAAGGAGATATCTGGTGCTCTTTTTAGGAATGACCTCTCATCTACTGTTGCTTATATACAGTTGCTGAACTGAAAGTTCTTGAAAGGAAGGAGGTTTTTGATGGAAAACCATTGAAAAATAAAGGTGAGGCTAACATATCAAAAGAGAATAAGGAAAAACTTGGTATAAAAGGCAGAAATTGATAACTATTCCTATTTACTTGTAGTCAAACTAGCAAAATTTGTTCTTCTCATGCCTGAATTTGGACTCACTATACTAAAGCCCCTGGTCTAAATAAGAAGGGGCAAGAGAAGACAGAAGAAGTGACAGAAGGGAGAAAATTGCTAAAATAGAACAGATTGTTGACCCTCAAGCCAGTCCAGGAACCTGTTGCTGAGACATGAGGAGAAGAACAAGGAGACGGAAGATGAAGCAGCTGTGGTGTGGAAGAACGCCACTCTCCAAAATACAGGAAGAAATAGGCAAAGTTGTTTGTGAAGAAGTGGGCCCTCTAAAGGCACCAGAAGCACTCTGTTGCATTACATTAAGCCTCACAGCCTCACACACCAAAATTATTTTAGAGATGGATAGTTTTAGATACTTGTAGACAAGAATTTACAAGGTGCTAAGCTTTTATTGCTACAAACTGGCTTCACAAGACTTGTGGATTGTATATGGTTAAGTGAGGAGTATCAAATTAAGCAAAAGCATCTACAAATAACAAAGCACTAGTAATCCCCTCCAAAAACACTGTCTTCAGCAGTCTTGCCTTATATGTCCCAGACCATAAGAGGAATCATACCTATTGTCCTCTTTCACACGTAACAGTATGAAAACAATTACCAGATGTGTGCTTGAAAAAACATTTGTCATGAGAACGTCGCATCTCAATGTCAGAGATCTTTGTTCTGTCTTGAAAATCCATTTAAAATGTTTCCAAGCAATGATGTTGGGGAATGTACAGAAAGTGGGGAAAAAAAGGAATAAAAAATTCATAAACAAGTAGACAACCACATAGATGTTATTAATTTCGATCATGTATTTTTAATTATTTCAAAGCTTTTTATACCATCAAGTACCGTTTCCTCTCCTGTCAGTTAGGAAGTGCCATTCTTGCTAAATGGATTGAAGGAGTGGGGTATAAGTTTCCTCAACAGTATTCAGTCTTCTTGCATTTACCAATCTCTTTGATTTCCTTTGTAATATATTCTACCAAATCAGTTTGACAAAATCACTAGTTTAGGCTACAGATGCCAGTGTCTGAAAAGAAATGGTCAATCTAGTTGTACTGTGGTTCTATCAGAAAAGTAAAAAAGTAAAAAAAAAAAAAAAGTAAAAAAGTAAAGTATCCAATAATAGACCTTTCTGTAAGGATTAAATTAAGAAGGCATGATGACATTATTATCCCTGATAGGACAAGAAGTAAGGATTTTAAGCTGAAAGAGGTTACGCTTAGAGTAGATATTAGTAAGACATGTTCTACTGTGAGTGTGGTGAGGCACTGTAACAGATTGCCTGGAGAAGTTGTGGATGTCCTATCCCTGGAGGTGTTCAAGACTAGGCTGGATGAAGCTTTGAGCAACATAACCTAGCAGAAGATGTCCCTGTCCATTGCAGGGAGGTTGGAACTGGATAATCTTTAAGGTCCTTTCCAACCTAAATCCTTCTATGATTCTTCTTACTGTAATTAATAAAAGATTAGGGTTTTTATTTTTATTTAAGTGCATCTTGTCAAACAGCTTTGCTACTCATAGAGATATTAACTGCACATATCTGCACGGATTTGAGAAAGTTGCCTGCTGGCAGATAGTATACTAGCCTACCTATAAATCACATAATTTCTGCAGTATTCATCCATCCTAAACTGATTGTTCCAATCTGTGTTATTTCTGAACAGCATTGTTACCATGGTTTCTTTTTTGTCCCCTTGTGTAGCTGTGTGAATACATAGCTACAAGTAACAAAGCACATTGTTTACACTTTTGAATGAAATTTAAATAATTACATTTTAAAATGTACTTCAAACTATATTTGGAAGAGGTAGAGGACCTAACACAAGCCTTCTCAATGCTTTCGAAACTACATGTAGAACTAAATTTCTTGTGAAAAATAGCTGATATAGGAATTCCAAAAAATAAGTTTGCAAAAGAATCCTCTTATTAAACTGATATATTTAAACTGTTGAATTCAGATAGGAGAAATTATTAAATTAATACTTAAGTATATACAATTCTAACAATTTTGCATCCAGGAGCTGACTGTATACTTTCAACACAGAGGAGCAGAAGAGGGACCCCAGGTCCTAAGAACATGACTGATCTCAGTAATACTTGCACTCGCTGAAATCTCAAATCCTTCATAACTTCCCCAGCCAACTAAAACTGGTTAACTGAAAAGCAAGAGCAGCTCCAACTCAGTCTTTGTGATTAGGCAAAACTATAAGCACTGTTCTGGAAATCAGGATGGGTAATCTTAAATCCTATCAAACTGCATAGCATAAATCTAAGTCATCCTCTTCAAGGTTTCTAAAAAAAACCCAGACAAACCCAAAGCTACAACATCAAAAAAAGGCTAAGCAGCTTCTTGGACTCAACATGTCTTAGGTTTGCTTAGAAAATACTTACAAAGCTGAGCTTTCCAGAGACATTGGAAGACTTTTTTCTAAGTGGCACCTGAGTTTTGGTATGAGATAAATTTTGAGAAACCATTCCAGCCAAGAATGTCTCTGCAGAGATAAAGCATATTCTGAGACACCTAAGCCGCTTCTATATGTTGCTTGGTGGACTTTTTATCTCTATAATTAGATAGAGTGCTGACCATGACAGAAAAACCAGCATGAACATCCCTTGCCTCCATTTCTCTGCACACCCAAAACCACTGATGTAAACAGAGTGAAGGATGAAAGCATTTTCTCTTTTCTGAAAAGCTCTTTCTGGTAGATTTAGTGTGCTATTTGACAGTTTAACAATGTGACCGTTTGTAAGTCTACAATGGAAGAGAGAGCACAGGAGAGGAATTAGTGACAAAAGGCAATACGCACAGGGTGGGAATTTCCCATGCTGGTTTTGCAGCTGTAAGCACCACCTCATGAATTTATAGTCTTGTTCCCTTAGTAAACTTTGCCCTTAATGTTATCAATTTCTGTTCAGATTTCTTGAAGTGCAGACTCCATGTGCTCTATGAAGATTTCTGGTACAGAGAAAATCTCTTCAGTGCTTTCTACATACTTTCACTGATAATTAAAAGAAGATAATCCTCTTTTCCCAAAGCAAAACCAAGAATGTATTCTACAGCTGCTGGTATTCCATTTTAATCAAAAAAGCATACATGCCACTCAGTTTAGCCCATGTTCTTTGCATTAATGCACAAACAATGTGTCATTCAAATCCTGAATTTTCATTTCAGAAGTCTCAGGAATTCCGATCTGCCATATCCACAAGTATCAAACCCAAATTTTTCAGCAACAACTGCAGCATAATTTTAAGTAGTTTTCTCATCAGTTATTAGGTGTTTGGAACAACTCACATCCTGAAAGTGGACATATTCCTCCAGGAAATATTATTTTAAGTAAGGATATGTGAGATTTGAGATATACTATGTTTATTTCCAAGGTGATGTTTGGTGTATGTTACTAAATACTATGTAGGGACAACCTGATCATAGTTTGTCTTTTGGAAGAAAGTAACACATTAAAGCTGATTGCTACAGTTTGGAATTTTCAGAAGTTGCAAGACTCTAAATAGAAGAAGATATGTGGGACAATTAAGGAACTTGGATTCCATTATTTAAGATACTAGCAATATTTTAATGTCATAAGTGACTAAAGCAACTTTTGTGAAGTGCCCCCACAAAAAGATATACGAAGCATGGTATTTGCAAGTACTGCATTGCCAAAGACACATTAAACATTGAACTTATAAGCATCTCATAGTCCAGAAGCAGAATATTGATACCATGTTCTTTCTGTATATTTGCCCAGGTCTGGGTAAAGACTATACAATGACAGAGGTCTTTGAAAGTCCCCACTTCTTAGAAAACTGCAGGTTTGAGTCTATGGTAGGACACTGCTGCAGGCAACCACAATGGAGCAGAGTTGAGGCTTCTTTGTTCCTAAAATGCATAAAAGCACCTCTCTTCAAAACATGTTCCACTTATGCTGAGTTGTGGGTCTGGGCTTTATTTGGAAAACAAAAATGTGCTATTTGCTTGAGTCTGGTAGAACACTCGGAACAGTCAGTTTTCTCCATTTCATTTCCTAGTTCTAATCTCCATTGCACTAATGTTTTGAATCAGCAACAGTATCAAATAAACCAAGAACTATAACTGTATTCTATTTCAACAGTGTAGCACTTCACTTTTCTCATGTAACTTGGCAACAGAGTCACTGTGTGAGAGAGATCTCAGTCAGTGAGCTCTTTAAATCCCAATAGCATTGCCTGGATTTTTTGGTTAATGCAGCCCTCCCTTGAAAACTGAGATGCTCACTAGAATGTTCTGTAGGAGTAAGTCACCACCAAAACAAGGTTTCCATGGTTAAAAAGTATTGAGAGCTAATTTGTGTATATTCAAATACAGTACTTATTACCAGTAAGAGATTCTGAGCCAAATGGTAACTTTCAATACTAACTCACAAAATCTACAACAACAGATTTATTAAGAGAAGGAAAACAGTGGAAAGTGAACTTCCACATTGAAAAATATGCTTGGAAATAATCTTTTTTATTATTTCATCACAACTAAATGCACTAGCCATACAATAAGACACCCAAGGGGACTCTGGAACTGAAAAAAAAGAGACTGATTTCTTGTTCATTTATTCATTGTTTAATTATGCGTTAGCAACAGAGAATGACTATATACCAGCTTCAACCTAGAAAGCAGCCGTGAGAGAATCACAGCTGCAGCTTGCTGCAAAAAGAATTTGCTCTAAACAGGTAAGATAGATTCCTGAATGGGTTTGACAAACACAAAACATGACCCCTGTAATGGCAGCAGACCTTAGGCTGTTGGTTGCATCAGGGAGAGGGGTGATACTTTGAAGGAAAACACTAGGTAGAAGGAAAGATATGGAGAAAAGGGATGTTGAAAGGAACAGGGGATAATGAAACAGTGTAAGGGAAGTCAATGCATGTTAAATACAGGTCCGTATCTCCCCTGAGTAGATAGTTCTCCAAATGCTCAAAGAATCCTCGCTAGGCTACATCTGGACTTGCCCTTGTAGATGAAGTTTCTAACTGGATCTTCCCTCTGAATTTCACCCTGGAGGATAGGTAGGAAAGTAAATATCTGTCTTGCATGGTTCTGGGATGAGAGTGATACTTGGGAGAATAAGAGTTGCAGCTGGGCCCCATCATATCCCTTCGCCTCCAGAACAGTTGCCCATGCCATATGGTAGAAATGTGGTTTCTACCTCACACAAAGCCTCTATCACTACACAGTTACTAAAAGGCCTGTTTATTCCACTTTTGTAGAATATTCATTCCATTGCATTTTTCTGTTCCCACCCATCATTTATTCATAACAGATGACATTGTTGCTGGACAAATATATGGTGAAGGTATATTCACCCTGTGTAAAAACTCTGAAGTGTATGCAACGTCCGCTGACAGACTCTTCATATTTATGAGCCTGGATCTATAGAAAACCCTCCTCCTCTGTGTTTTATTGCTTCCTCTTGCTTTCCTTCAAGATAACAAAGCCTACATAGATGTAACCCAAATATTTAAGGCCCCAAGATCTCAAATGCAATCCATGCCTTTTCATTTACTTTATGGAAAGTAAGGCTGTGATTAGAAATGAAATCACTGCAGCTAATAAATCTGCTCCCAGGGACTGACTAATCTCATTAGAAGTGGGAAATGACGATTTATTCATCAACATATGGAGTACTTTAGAAGTGCTGGAATAGCCAAACTAATGTGAAGAGGCAGGCAAAGTCAACTTGAAGAAAAGAAGGAAACTCTGGTGATATTTTACATATGTAGCAACTTGTGTGGGAAAGAAGAATAATGTATCCCATGTCTACCCTGGAATATAGTTCAAGATAACTGTAAAAGTAAAGATATTTGGGGTGTAAGGCCTGCATAAATGTTTCCTATTAATATGATAGGTTAATTCGAGTATTCTTAATAGAGATGAGAACATATATGTGGTTGAAACGAGGTATAAGTGTCATTTGGAAGTACATTTTCTTCCAGTTTCAAAAAGTCAACAGACCTCTTTTCTGGTGTTGCAGAACTCAAGGTGAGGTGTCAGTTTGGTGTTACATGAAATGCAAGATTTACTTCCAAAATCCTGGGATCACTTTCAAGCTAATTGTGGGTCTGTTGGTTTAATTCAATTTGGGAGAAAAGGAAAGCTCTGCAGTTTTCCAGAGAGACAATCAATCTTTCTTCAGAGTTCATTTTTTCCTTTCATGATTCAATACAATGCCTATAATGACAGCTGTTTCCACACAGAGAGAAGCAGCAATATCAGTCCAAAAGAACTTGCAACTGTTGACACTCAGCAAGGTTTTAAGAACCTTGATTGATAAACTAGAAAGCTTAATTATCACATTTTATCTCTCTTCATCTATGAAATGTGTGTGCAATTTTTTAATTAACACAATGAAATCTGAACAAAAATCAGGCCCTAGTTGGCTTTTGAGATTTTTATTATTTTTTCCTTTTATGACTGGCTGGGGGTGGAGTGTTTGCTTTTGGGGGTCAGAGCTGATATTCATTCATCAGCTGTGCATGAACTGAAATGTTTAACTTTTCTGCTGGAATAAAAAGCGCTACGAACATCTCTCTTGGAACTAAATTAAATGTCAGCTGTATACCTGTTAGATTACATCTTTCATACACTAATCACAAAGATGTCCTGGAGTGCTGCCAGTGAATATGTTTATAAACTGTGAATATGTGAATTGTTTTTCATTTAGGCCAAACAGAAGAAGCTATTGAGCTCCTACCCAGAAGATGACAACTGGAACCCTCAAAGCCAGTGCTCCAGATGCAGGCAACGTCTCAGAAAAGGTTGAGTAACATGGGTGGAGCTGTCTTCAGAAACTGATGAGAGCACAGAACTGGGCATTTTTTTGGATGAAACTGGCTGCTTTGTCAGAAGCAGATTGAAATTAAAGTCCAGAAACTGTAAGAGAAATAAAAGTTGCCCTGAGAAGTTGCTAAAAGAGAAAGACTGAAGACTTGGCAAAACTGAGCAAGAAAATAGCCTTCTCTTCTTTTCCAAGTAAATATGATTTAGAATTCATTCCAAATAGAATAGATTGTGTTAAAGAAATTTTTGCTTCATGTAATCATGTGGGGGTGGGGGGATGAACCCAAAACTATGCAAAGCCCTGGATATCATGTAACTCCTCAGATTTCATGGGACCATAATCTTTTTTACTAAAAGTAGCGAGAGTCGGGACAGGGAGAGAGATGTCCTTCTCCTCCTGAAGAGCTTGCCTTTCCTCATTTGACTGGCCATGCCCAGCTCCTAGAGTATGTGGTGGTGGGAGGGGAAGCCATGGTTTATGTGGGCTGCGGAGGACTGCAGGGCAATAGCATCCTACTGCTTGGTACACCCATAATGATGTTTACCAGCGTCACATACCATGGGCAGCTCAGCTGCTGGCACTCCCTCTGATGACTATCTTGACTGCTTTGGGTATCATGGTCTCCAAACCCTTCATCCTTTCATTGCTCAGTCTCTGCTTAGTATCACTTAGAGCGACACCTTTAGAAACTACACTCCTGCAACACTCGCAGATTGCAGGGCTGTCTCACTAAAGTATTCTTAGGGCAACATCATAGAAGGAGGTGGCTGAAGTGTGCCTCCTTCAGTGCATCCCCATGTTTCAGGGCAGCTTCAAGTCTGTTTAGTTCATACAGACATCTGTGCATTTGATAGAACATATATTAGACGACTAAATGGATTATGTAGTTTCACTATGTAACTATACCAGTGTTCAGTTAACATCTGATCTAAATCTGTCCTGTTACCAGATAAGCCAGTATCTACACATTCTGTTCCCTGTGATCCAGGAATCCAATCAATCACTGTCTTCTGTACAGCTGTCTTTACATACTTGTTATCATTTGCCTGTTCAACTCCTCATTTCCAGATTAAACAAATCCAACTCTCTCAGCTTTTCCATATAAGTTTTATTTTCCAAATGGCACTTCAATATGAAAGCACAGGCCAGCTTATAGACTTAACTCTGAAATCCAGGACTAAGCTTCTATTATCTGCATACTACAAATAACAAGGTAATATCAAGCATTGCAAGATAACTGACAGGAAATTTCAGAAAGAGATTTCATAGCTTGATAACACCTGAAAAGACCTTGTGTGTAAAGGATTTTAGTGCTCTGGATAGTCTCAGACTGTTAGGTGGTGAACATACAAGAGAACTCTGGAAAAAACATGTATACTATGTTGGAAAATAATCTCTCTTCTCAGATTCCTGTCTGTCTTTAAAGTTCTCCAGGCAATTTCAGTTGCACAAAGTAAAGGAAGCTTCTATTTGAAAGCAGAAAACTAAACCAGAAAGACACCTCTCCCCATATTACTACAACTGTCGTGAGGAGGAAAAGGAGAATCATAGTTGTAGTTGACCCTCTGCTGAGGGGAACAGAGGGTCCAATATGTTGAGCAGACCTTACTCACAGGGAAATCTGCTGCCTCCCAGCAGCCTGGGTAAGAGATATCATTAGGAAACTCCTCAGTCTGGTAAGGTCCTCAGACTTCTACCCATTACTGCTCTTCCATGCAAGAGGTGATGAAGCTTCAATACATAGCCTAAGGGTGACCAGAAGAGATTTTATGACCTTGGAACAGCTAGAGAGGGAGGCTGGGTCCCAGGTGATGCCCCATCCCTAGAAGTGTTCAAGACCAGGTTGGATGGGGCCTTGGGTAGCCTGATCTAGTGGGAGGTGTCCCTGCCCATGGCAGGGGATTGGAACAGGGTGATCTTTAATGTCCCTTCCAACCCAAACCATTCTGTGATTCCGTTTTAATTCTACATATGATTCTATGCTACAGCAGTTGTCTTGAGCAGCATTTGCAAAGGTCACTTCATAATTCCTGGCACCATTGCTCCTTTTGTTTCACAGGAAATGGTGATCATCACTGATGCTGCAATTGATGTCATCAATCAGCTATACTGGCAGCATAGAGCCTTTACTGTCTCATAGCTCCCATCAAGATGTGTCATTTTTCCCAACTGAGCTCTTTTTCCTTTGATATTTTTCACATTGTTCTTGTCTAGAAGCCATGCATGTATATCTGTATTGGCTTATGTGGAGCCCAATGAGAAGCTACAGCCAGCTCACTCCTGCCCTCGCCTCATGCTACAGGTGATGGCAAGATGGGAAAGTATTTGCCTGTCAGCCCCAGATCAACCACAAGAAAAGGTGTGAAAAGCAAGTGCCGGGTGTGAAGGAAAGGTATTTTCTGAACTTATAGGTTGTGAACAGCAGGATGATGAAGAGGTCCTAATGTCAATTTTTACTTACACGTGGTAATGCTAAGTGCTGAAGGGAAATGCCTACAATAATGTGCTAAGCATCTTAAGAAACTTGCAAAGGAAAGAGGTACCTGATCTAGAAAACTGCATTACCTTTCTTAACAAAGTTTCCACCTTTTGCTTGATTAAAAAGAAAGCATGGAGGTCCATGGCAGCAGTGGGATGAGTACTCTTCTCATACGAGAGTGCTCAGTGAGCTGGAGGAGAATTCCCTCTTCTCACTGGAAAAAAAAAAAATACACAGTGTGTAAGCTCCTTCCATCATGCTTAATTCCTTGTTTCTTTGGGGGTCAGGGTGCTAGCATCACGTTTCTCTTTCTAAGCCACCTGGTTGCTATTGGAAATTCTAACTACTTCTGCATCTTCCAGTATACCTTTTACTGTGGCAAGGGGATGAAATAATGGAGAAATGCATATTTTGTAGTTTTGGATGAGATTTCTGAGATATAT
Organism: Coccyzus lansbergi; assembly: GCA_033558105.1. Taxonomy (NCBI): domain Eukaryota; kingdom Metazoa; phylum Chordata; class Aves; order Cuculiformes; family Coccyzidae; genus Coccyzus; species Coccyzus lansbergi. The sequence goes on along the minus strand of JAUMJK010000139.1, from coordinate 336,377 downwards.
CACAATAATGCATGGTAGCTATGCAAATGCAAATACTTGGGAGACAACTGTTATGAGTGGGCTACCACAACTCTCTCGAAGATTTTCTCTGCTGAAATGCATGTGTCCACGTTGAGTGGTACCCACAGGATGTGTTGGCTTTACTTACTACACATATTTTATTATTCAATGCACAGTAAATTTAATAATTTCAGAAAACTGACATTGAGCATAGTTGCTCACTTATGAAACAGATATAAAGTCAATCCAGATCCATGTGAGTATACTGCACCACGCAGATGCTTAGGGACATACCTGAGACTTTTGAATATATATGGCAGCCTGGCTGGAGTTTCTAACCAAGTGCAATCACATCTCATCTGCTCATCTCATAGAAAATCTGCAAGATTTGTCCAAACATTTCCAGAAAATTTACATTTTCCATGAAAACTAGATGTGGTAGGGAAAGTGCAAATATATAGAGTCTCTCCTTCTTCGTCTTTCCTTTCCTCCCCACAAGTTACTAGAAATTTGCCTTTTTTCAGTTCTTACCTTTCCTCCAATCCTCTCTTTCTCCCTCCCCTGCTCTGCCCTTCCTTTCAGCGCAATTAACTGTGGAAGGAGATAACACAGAACAGGGGCTTGTGTTTTTATCATTCTCTTTTGTAGAGAATGTTAGAAATAACAGCAATTTTGAGTTTTCCTAGTGTATATAGCTGTCATTCAAGCAGATCACCTCTAGAATAGCACTGAAATGAAATCCTGCACCTTTTTTCAGTCACTTTTCTTCTCTGCTTTGTCTATCTGATCCATATACCTCCAACGTCTTTCCCCACCCATGGTATGTCAGCCAGGCCACCAGCAGACTTCAGGTTGTCCATGCTTTACATTTAAATGACCTCCTTTTCTACAAATTAAATCCATATGACCTTCATCTCTTTGCTTCTTCCCTATCCCATATGTCTGTCTAAACTGGAGACAGGATGGGGGCCTTGTTGACCCCTGACCAGACTCAGTGACCCAGAAAACATCTGTGAAAGAAAAGCAAAGCAATCTCTGGTCCCAGCGATGTCTCTCATCCCCCTACCTCTCTTGCCCACTTCCTTCCTCTTACTGCTGCCCTGAGCTCCCAGCCCCCCTTTGCCCTCCAACTGCTCCCTCACTTCTTATTCCATCTATTCTCCTTTTTCTCTCTGTACAGTCTCTCCTTCTTTCCCAAGGCTGCTGCTTGATATTCCTCCATCACTTCCCATCCAACACATACATGTTGCACTTTTTTTTCAAAATCATCTTTGGGTTAGCTAGTAGACACTGACTGCATTTCTTCCATACACAGACACCCATCTCTAGCAGAGCTGCATTTTAGTGAAATGTCTGCAGAAGTTTCTCAGATTTCAGCCAAGAGCAAGGTTCAGATTTACATTGCTTGTACGCGACATGAAATCATCAAACAAAGTATGTTCCCTTGAGCAATTAAGTTTATACAACCCCTAGCTCATGGGCAGATACTTGTTGCTGTATTCTGACTGTCAGTGCTAACTCTAATTCATCTGCTGCCTGACAGCTAGGCATACCTTTCTGCAAAGACTAATCTCTTCCCCTTTTTTCTTTCTTTTTTATTTCCCTAAAAAATAAACCCCCAAACCACCTTTCTTAACCCTGTTTACTTTGGAAGTAGGAAGTTTGCATTGAATGCCTGAGAGTACCTGAGATAGGAGCAAAGACGGGATATGTGACCATACATAGGGAGTTGCATAGCTGTCCACAAGTGCAAACAGCAGTGGATTTTATCTAAGAAATTGCATCTTATTCAGAAAGTTGTTTTTTTAAGAACCTCTTTCTCATTGAACTTAAGGTGTAGACCACAAATCCAAATCTGTATCTTGAGTATGCATGTGCAGTTCTAGGCAAGATCAGCAAAAGTTTATGGTCCTGCATGAAAAAAAGCACTTGAAAACATAAGGAGTCTCCACCTTAGCTAAAACAAAACTGGCAATGTACTATAATAAAGCATTTGAGGGCTCTGGCAGTTACAAAGCAGAAACATAAATGCAGTCCTGCTTTTCTAACATAAGCAGTTTAAAAACAGTTCTACTGTAATAAGAGCTGTTAGCAGGGAGTGTCTTTGATTAAGAAATCTTGAACCACATCAGACTACTCTACTGTCTCATAACAACTATCCTCAGAAAACTCACAGTATGGCCTTTTTATGCCAAGAACAATGCTCAAGATGACCAGCCACTATCACTGCATTCTCTTTGTGATCTAGGACTAGGAAGGGCTTCAAGAGAGGCCTTTCCCCTCTTAATGACTCACAGATGACTTTACTGGCTCTCTTACAGTTCCTCCCAGAAGTTTATGAAGTATTTAGTGTTCAATTATTGCTGAATCAGTCTATCTTCATTCAACAGGAAAACAAGAAAGGTACTTCCATTATCATGTTGCACTGAGGTTCATTAAAAACAGCTCTTCAACTGGTTTTGGCCTGTTTGCCATTTGTATTTTGACATATATTTCCAATGTTATCTGAAAGCAGTGATTCTACTTGCTTATTAAAGCACACAAGCATAGCTGGTAAATGCAATTCTGCACAGAAGTGTTCAAAAATACATGCTTACATTTATGTGCATGTGAGTGTACACACATATATATTCTGGAACCTAATTTCCTCATGCCCCGTAACTCACCAAAACATTCATATCAAGGACAAAGTATGCAGCCATCTCTTCACAGTGGATGTGATCTAATTTCAGGAAGCAATCACAAAAACTTTGTTTCAAAGGAGCAGGTCATGGGATTTTGATTTTGTGGTTGTGACACATCAATTACCTTCAGAAAGTCATCTCCAGAATTGATCTCAAATGAAACAGACTGGTCTAGAATACTCTCAAATACTTACTATTCAGTGGCAAACAAGAAAAATAAAATAAAATAAAGAAAGAAAACCAGGTATTCATTATGTATCTTTTGCAGGGTTATACTCTGAGGTTTTGTCATCAACATCAAGCTGCCACTGTGCTGTGTTAGCTTTTTTCAGATGTCCTGCATGCGAACAAAACCGCTTGCTTATGTCCCTCCATTGCCTTTTATCTGGTTTTACATTTTGCTTGATTGCAATTAGATATTTGGAAAAAAAACCCTACAGAAACTATAATTACAACTGCATTACACATGAAAGATTTCGGCATTTAAATTACTCACTTAACACTGATTTTGGTTTGGTTTTATTTTTAATACGAAAACAACAAACATTCTAAAGCCAATTATACATATCTTAAATTAAGTTCAGAGTATAGGAAGACCCTGATCACCAATGATATTTAACTTCATTCAAGCAGCCAATTCACAAAACTACAGATGCAGATAAAGAAAGGCTACAGATATTCCACAAAAATGTTGAAAACAAATGCTTGGTTAGCCCAGCTTAGTCCAGCTTCAGTAATTCATGCCATAGAGCTAAGGGCTGCTGTTTGTTCTTAATCCAGAGTGTTGGTTTTACAAAAGGAAGAGTGGCAAAGGTTATTCAATATGCAGACCCTTCCTTCCATGATACTGCTACTGATTTTGGCCCCAAGAGGGTTGATCAGCCCCTGTTTGAAAACGGGGAAGTCTGTTACTATCCAAGCTCATATGATGGAAGGTATGCTGAGTATCAAGGGAGTGGTTTCAAGAATGAAACAGAGAAAGATCAAAAGTACAGCACTTGGTTTCTGTCTTTAGTTGAGACTCGACTTGGAGACTGTTAACAAAAAGAATCTCTTTGATCTAGAATCTTTTATTACTGCAGAAAATAAATGCAAGGAACAAAACATTCACCTTAATTATTTTCTCTCTCTTCCTCTCCCTCGCCCCAGGAAAGTGAACAATTCAGAGCCTGATGTAGGTTTTGGAAATGTAGCTGTGAACTATGTTTCAAAGTTCCTTTTTATCTGCATTTCTAGCAAACAGCCACAAAAGCTAATGATTGTTTCAAAAAAAAATGGGTTTGGGCTCTTGCTAAAAATACAGAATGATTCTCTAGAAAGCTCTGAGGCAAACTAAACTGTGCCAAGTATAATTTCATATCCTAGCTGATTGTCCTCTTTCTCAAGTGTAGTCATTCATTTGCTCTGTCACATGTTCCATATTGCAAGAACGTCGTAAAGAACACTTGTCAGAAGGTTTCTGGCCCATTACTGTCAAGGAATATGTGGGTTTCTCTGAAAGTTTCCAGACTTTTTGTCTTCTCTGTTCCCAAAGATATATTCTCTATTTCTATATTTAAAGAAGAACTGAATTGTTATTCCTGTAATTGCAGAAATTGTCACTGTGTCATCCATACTTCCTTTTTCATTAGAGCAAGTGAAAAACAGTTTAGTCAGATAAGGTTAATTGTGACTGTTCAATGAAAAGAGCTTATGCAGAAGTAGCAGGAACATATTCTTTGCCAAGGGTGACTATAAATGGCCAGTAAATCTAAATAGGAGCCACCTGAATTTCCAGGGGCCTAAGTAACACAAACTTGCATTCAAGGCTTTGACTGGAATATGATTGAGGCAGATACTCTACTCCACCCACTTTATAAGTTAGTATGATTTATTTGTCATTTTTTCCAGTATAGTTTCAACTGCAGATCAGTATGTAAACTTTTCTAGTTTTAGGAATTCTATCTGGAGCCTTTAGCCTCTATGAGACAGAAGACAGCTTGCTCTGAAAACAGAGTAACAGAAGATGCACAATGCTTCCACCAGAACCATGAAGTCATCGTAATTTACACTGCATAGAGAGGGAAAAAAACCCAGATTTTAAAGTAATGCTAGACAGATTTTCTTGCAGTGTCAGGAATGAGCTGGATACAGTTGGACTTCATAATCTCAAAGGTTTTTTCCAACCAAACAATTGCATAATTAAAAATCCAGAGGACTCGATTTTTCAGTTTGAATATTCTAAATAGGCCACAATTGTTGTCCAGAATCATGGCCTTCACAACCTTGTGTCCGAAGTTCACTTTTACCCCCCCTGCTGACTTTTTTTTTTCCTATGGCAACTTTTGAGATGCCAGGCTTCAACAAAGACTAATCTTTTCAGGATAAAAAAATGCTGTCCTGAAGACTCCTATAAACTGGGTCTTTATAACGATGATCCTTGGTATCATGTAATCTCCTAGTCAGATGTAAATGAAATAGCAAATAGGCAAAGGAACCGGAGCCTTTTAGTTTCTTAGGTGTAACAGTGAAATGTAGGACATGTAATTTTACTATACTTTAGTGACTGAATCAGCTGCTGCCATTGTAGGAGCACAGGTAGCAGAATAGATTCATCTCAAAATAGATAAGATGACAGCCAACACTGAAGAGCAGTCAGACAATTTCTTTTATTTTGGCAATGATTGAAAGGGGGAAGGCTTGACAATGTATTTGGGTCCAATTCACTCCATTTCAGTCCAGAACTGTACTACTCAAATGAAAAGAAATTTTGTTCTTGGTCTGGTTCTGACAGCAACAGACTCCCTCTGTAAATGCCAACAGCAACTGTGATGTAACCAATAAAGTCTGAGTCTTCATTCTTTCTCTGCTGTTTATATAGTGGACTTCTGAATAAATTCAGTTTAAAAGAAAGCCCCATGGATTGATCTTGGCAGTTAATCACAGGCTGTAAGCAAGAAGGGAGCTTCTACTTCACATTTCTTTAGATTAGTTGCTGAATCCTTTTTCCTAACAACTGTTCAGCTACTATTATCGTTGTTATGAAGCAGAGCTCTCTGAAGAAAATTGCTTTGTACAAAACTGGGAAAAACATACTCCTTTCCCTCACTGTGATTTTGAGATAATGACTGAAAGTAAGAGAAAGCCTAAAGTCTCTCCTAAGTTGTTGCAACGAATATATATTTTCTTCCACCTGTAATATAATATACAATGATACCGACACATGGAATTCTTTCTGGAAGTCATTTTCATGAAGGACTGAACAAAGGCAAATGAATTATAAAGAATGGGGAGCAAGTTTTACTCAGTCATATTTGAGCTTAGGCTTAAAGATTTTTGTGCTTTTCCAAATAGAGTTTGATGGCATCACTAGTATGTAGTATAACAGGAGACAGAGACCAGCTGTGCTTTGAGAGTTAATCTCATAAACTGCTTCCAGAGAAGGTCACATTCAGAACCCTGAGGGCCTCTAATCTGTTCAGACTTGACAGGTATGTCAAGGAGAAATTGATTTTAAACCATCCAATTTTGACATGCAGTTGGGCCCCAGCACTGTGATTCCCCTGTGCACACAGAAAAACAGTAGGACACAGGGGGCAGTTAGAAGGCGGTTCCCTCTCTCGGAAATTTTCTATCTCCAGGAGCATAAAGGTAATAACCAGAGATCCGCAAAACTTAGTGATTTATTTGACATGGTAGCTCCTATAACCTTTCAGATCAGAAGGTGAATTTCCTCTCACCAAAGTCATAACAGCTTGCAGTGCAAATACTGTGTACAGCATGTAGGATTGCACTCTGATTTATAACTCCCATGATTCACTCCTGTTTTCAAGCAAAAAGCCCCTAAAACTGTGAGGCAAAAGTTCATTTAGTCTCCGAATATTTGTCACAAAAACCTAGTCCCCTTTCTGGTGTACTTTTAGATTCCTTAGGATTTTAGAATCATAGAATCATAGAACAACCAGGTTGGAAGAGACCCATCAGATCATCGAGTCCAACCATTCCTATCGAACATTAAACCATGTCCCTAAGGACCTCATCCACCTGTCCCTTAAATGCCTCCCTGGGCAGCCTCTACCAGTGCCCAATGACCCTTTCTGTGAAAAACTTCCTTCTAATCTCTAGCCTAAATCTCCCCTGGCAGAGCTTGGCCACTTAGTAATGGAGGTAAAATATCCAGAAAGATTCAGTGAAATTCATTTTTTTTTCTACTAACTCTTTGAGGTGCTTCTTATTAACAGTTAATTCATTTCCACTGAGCCAGAGGAAAACTACTAATAGCAAGACATTTGTCTGAATCAACAGGAAACACTATTTCATAAGGACTGAGAAAAATGTGAGCTCCCTCGTGGACCACGTAACATGATCAGGCATCTGTCACAACAAAAATGTCTGCTGTTGTCTATGAGATTTCATACCCTGCATTTACAGGAATAAGTCTGTACATCAGACATTGACCTGTTGGTGCTGAGCGGTATTCAAAAGTCTGCAGTGGGTATGTGCTCTCCAACTTTTCAAGACAACACTAGATATTCATTTTGCAGACTCAGATTGCTAGCAATTCCGCTTAAAAGAATTAATCCTTATCCAATGGATATTCAGTTGGCATCTTGGTTGAGGCAATGCAGCTATTTAAAAAGAGAGCAACCTCATTTTCTTCCATTCTTGAATAGCATTAAACATGTTTGAGATTGAATAATGCATACATACTATATGTAGATATTCTAGGTCTAAGTTACTCAAAATTAAAGATGGTAGCATTGCAGTACTTAAGATTTATTGACTCTGCAGATAATATCAGTGGATTTTACATATTTGAAGGTAATAGTGAAGTATAATCACTGGATGAAAAATTTGCACTGTGCAAAGAACTAATATGAGTAGTTATTCTGTTTGGCTTAAGTTAAACTTGTGTGGGTCAATTTTTAAATTACAGTTACCAGATGATATCACTCCACGTTTATAGCCTCAAAGATCTTAATGCTTTCAGAACATTTCCAGGAGATTTCATTTCTACTCCTTTACAGAACTGGTCTCCATAAGCAAAACTACCTCAGAAAGGTGAAACAGCAGATTCATCTGTCTGTAAGAGATAGGAAAAACCCCTGAGGAATCACAATGAACCCAGAGGACTGATTCCTCTTTCCTGCCAGTTTTGTCTCCAGAACAGAACAAGAAACTGCATTTGGGGATTTTTTTAATCCCACAGATTTCTTCATTAATCCATCACCATGTGGCTACACAGGTACTTTCCACAGACTGTGGAAGAAGCTTAGACAGCTACCTAAGCTTGGATACCTAAGATTCATAAATCACATCCCTAAAGTACTGAAAACTCTTTAAAATCTGTCCTTCATACCATCTTACCATCTAAATGAGCACTGTGGTGTTAAACCCTGAAGAATAATTGTCCTTTAATATAGACACCTTGCAGTCGGGTCCCCTTCCCATCCACACTCTGTTTCTTCCACATGCTGTACACATTCAGTGATAAGAATCACACCTTAACTAATTTATAAAAGGAAGACAGCAATTATACAGCTCATCTGTTCAGGTTCTCCGCTCTTTACAGGGTAACTAGAATAAGAACATTATCTGAATTAGTGGGTTTGCTTGGGGATAGTGTGAAGCTGCTACTTCAGAAACATTTTTCTGTGACATCAGTTTACATTTAGGTGTCAAAAGGAAGTAAAAGCTCATGACACATCTCTTCTTAGGTTAATTTTCCAGAATATGAATATGCTGTATTTAAGCCCTAGAATCATAGAATCATAGAATAATCAGGTTGGAAGAGACCCACCGGGTCATCAAGTCCAACCATTCCTATCAAACACTAAACCATGCCCCTCAGCACCTCGTCCACCTGTGCCTTAAACACCTCTAGGGAAGGTGAATCAACCACTTCCCTAGGTAGCCTCTGCCAGTGCCAATGACCCTTTCTGTGAAAATGTTTTTCCTAATGTCCAGCCTAAACCTCCCATTTCCTCTTGTCCTGTCCCCTGTCACTCGGCAGAAGAGGTCAGCTCCCTCCTCTCTACAACCTCCTTTCAGGTAGTTGTAGAGAGCAATGAGGTCTCCTCTCAGCCTTCTCTTCTCCAGGATAAACAATCCCAGCTCTCTCAGCCATTCCTCATAAAGCCTGTTCTCCAGCCCCTTCACCAGTGTCGTTGCTCTTCTCTGGACTCACTCCAGAGTCTCAGTATCCTTCTTGTGGTGAGGGGCCCAGGACCTAACACAGGATTCAAGGAGTTGTCTCACCTGTTTCAAAGTTGTGGAGTTTGGGGAGTCTCCATAATGAAGACAGATTCATCTATCTTACTCTCTTCTAGAATCCATAGACCTGCTGAAATATGGGGCTTGCCAGGTGATGTGCTGCTTTGTCTTCAGACATTTCAACTATATCCTAAGCCATCTTATATTTTTCAGATATTGTAATCTTTTACCATTGTCTTTAATGGCAACACACAGGATATTGACTATTCCTGCCTTTCCATACAACTAGCATGTTAAAAATGTGACCAGTTCAGCTGACTGTCTTACTTTTTGTATTCTGAAATTCGCAAGCTTAGAAATGCAACTGAGTGGAACTAGGTTTCTTGAGATTTCCCAATGGTCCTAAGATTTCATAGATTTTCTCCTTATGCCAAAGAGAAATCACAATGTTCCAAAATGGTCACTTTCTGGAGAGTTGAAGCAGTCACCTCTCATTCAATAAATCCAAGATGAAGTATCACTTCAGACTACCCCTCAAAGTAGCCCAAAGCTCTTCCATTACAATGTGTCTCTAACCACCAGGACCTGGATGTGTGGGAGCTCTTTATGCTTCTCTTTCACACTTGATCAGCAATTCTATCACGAATCTAAAAAAGGATTTCCCAATAAATTTTGTTTAAATAGCACATTCCTGTGGAAAGACTCAGTGTCAGCAAACAGATATTTTCTGACCAGAAAGACAATATTATAACAACTGGTTTGTTAAGGGGGTTTTCTAACAGCTTTACTAGGGCAAGACACCCTAATGCTGCTTTTCAGATTATCTGAGTGTGCTACTAGAATTATTCTCTTGATGTATCAGCTCACAATCTAATGGGTCAACTTATGCCCTCCTTACAAATTCATTTTTGGTATCCTTAAATGCTAGATTTGAGATGAACATTGCCAGCTTTATTAATCTAAACATGCAAGACTTGCTTTCAGGGAAGCATCAGTTCTGTGAGTTTGACATACAAGTTCTTTGATGTATCATTTCAGAATTGCATCAAGGTCATTTTTGGGCATGTTGTTGAAGAAAAAAAGAGACTTAAATTATCACTTAAGTTCACAGCGAGCACAGAAACTAGAAGGTAATCATGAACTTTGAACCTATCTTTTGGGGTTTTTTTATTATTATTTTGGGGTTTCTTTTTTTTCCTTATTGCAGTCTGTTATGGTTTTTAGCCACAAAAATTTTCAATTCTTGGGGGGTTTAAGCAGATTTTAAACAAAGGCCTTTGGGTACATTTTGACTATGACAGAGACCACAGAGCATTTCACAATGTTTATGAAATCTAAACAGGAAAGTTTGAGGCAGATGTCATTGAGTCCTCTGTGTTAATTCCCTCATTCAGTCAGACATCTTTTCACCCTTCCACTTCTTCTATCTTAACTCTTTGTGTATTTAATCCTATCTGTATCTAAGCCAACCGTGGACATCATGCTGAGTCTAAGGAGAAGCAGCTACACATAAGTACCCATCTATATCTAGCCAGATCCAAATACGTCTGGCAGTGTATTACCAGCTTTTCCACCCCAGCTCCTATCAGCTTGTCTGAGATAGTAGAGAGTTACTGCCTAGGGCTGCATGGAAATACTTCTGCAACATAATTCTGTATCTATTTTTGCTATAGAAATTCCAACAACATGACTGTCATTGCTCTATAATCTGCTCATATATACTGAGTCTGACCTGTGAGAAGACCAGATTCCTAAATCTCAAACCCAGCAAGTTATTTTTTCTCCTTTTGATCTTATTTAATGTCCATAGTACACATCTACTATTTTCTTTTCCAGGATTCTTGTCTGCCATTCTGACAAGTATAGAGCAACATTTAAGGAATTAAGGAATTAAAAAAAATGAATGCTTTCTTACTGTCTTGGTGTTAGAAGCATCACAATAACTGTAAGAAAGTTGCACTGGGCAGATGAAAGAAAGTTTGGAGAAACAGCATGCATTGTAATTTGTTTACAGAGTGCCAGAAAATACTTATTACAAAGTATGTGATCATAAGGTTTGGGAAATACAGACGTGATAGCTAATCAGAATTTCCTGGATGCTTGAACCTTTTTTCTCTGGTCTACAGAGATGCTTTAAAAATGAGAGACATACAGTACAGTCAGAGGGTTCATAGTTTATAATTTATAATTTGGTTTCTTAGGATCAAAAGGTAGAGAAAAGTGTCAGGAGAAAATAAGATTACTAACTTTAAAGAAAATTAGGGAAAACAGAGGCAACTAACTCTTAATTGCCACCTCATTGGGAAGTCTGGTGTTTGTCCAGATGCTTCATGTTGGCTATATCTTATTTACTACTGTCAAACACAGCACTTTTCTGCTATGACTTTTTGGTTTGTTTTTTCACAAATTAAAAAATTTATGGTGTCCATTCTCTGTTGAGCTGGACTGAGATCAGATGGACCAACATCAGTCACCAGACACTTAAAAGCAATAGCAGTGAAGCAGTTGAGAGAAAGGTGCTATTCACATTTATGTTTGAAAACAAGTATTTGGAGGTAATGTTTTTGGCACCAGGAGTTCTCATATAAGCCTCCTAGGAAGCTCCCAAGGTCCAAGACTGTCAAACACCATGCAGAAAAGGAAGCAAGCTGCAGAACAGTAGAGTAGTATTGTACTTAAATATGTCTCAGCCCATGCTCCTCCCATTCAACAGGTTTTCAAATGCTAAGGACAGAAAAAAATAAAACAATTTTGTTCTTTTTCTTATTGTTATTTATTAAGTTTCCCTAACACTGCTTTCCCAAAATGTTTTTCATATCTGTTTTCCCTCTTCATGATGTATGTCAGAAGTCCATGCCAAATACTTTACATAGTACATATGAATAGTCAAGGAAAAAATCTGTGGGCATAGGGTCCCCTTTCATCAGCTTTAGGGCTTTCCCCATCTCTTGCCAAGATCTTGTCTGTATTATTTCAAGAATGAAAACTTAAAGCATCCCATTAGGGAGAAAATTCTGACAGTTCTGCTCTCCCATCATGAAATTAACAGGAAGAAAAAAATTATAGCCCTGAACAAAGCAAACAACAACAATAAAATGTAACCCCCAAAATCAGGCTTCTTCCACCATCCCCAGAGTGTCTGATGGACAAAAAAAGCAAAAGCTGTCTTAGCAATGCTGGTGAAGAAGAAAAAATGGAGTCCAAGTGTAGCGAGCTGGGCTGGGGAGATTGTAATGCTGCACTTCACTGGGTGAGCACCATGTAAAGGAACAACATGAAACAGATAAGAAGGATGAGTCAATGAATATGCTTCTGCCTTCTTATGCAAGGCAAGAGTCCAGCATTAGCCAGAGGATCCCCCATGATGTGCTGCTACAGATATTCTGCAGCTCTGGGGAGAGCCCTTGTCCCCCACTACCCACTGCAGCCTGTTTTTAATGCAGCTGAGGTACCCTGAAAAAAAGTTTGCAAAAAGTACTGGACTGGTCTGCGCGTGGGCTGGGATGTGACAACACATAAGCACACAGAGGTCAGCTTTGTGGTTCTAGGCACTGCAGCCAGCCACCATCACTAAGCATGCTGCAAGCACAGGAGTTGGCCACAGAAATCCCCATTGCTGAACAGACAGAATTGAGAAACTCAGAAACCCCATCACTTCTGAACTCGTCAGCAGGTTTATATAACAATGAGCCACCAGCTCTTTCATTTCAAGTACTGGCTGAATTTACGTGGCATAGTAGAAATCTGGCTTTGACGGAGAAAAATGTGAAGGAATGTGTTCCCTGAGGAGTAATGCAATATACAGACAATGTGAGTAAGAAGAAGGCTGTGCTGTTAAATGATACACATTTCCATCCAGAACATTTTTATTAGTCTTGGAACTGAATTAAAGTTTCCATTCTCATTTGCTGAAGATTAATCCAGGTTTTTATGAGAATCACCCAGATACAGATAAAAACTCTCTAATGAACTGCTCAGCCCATTCATTTCTTTAGCTTTCCTGTTTTCTCCTGCACTGATGATACTACAGATATACAGAAAAGAATGAAAAAGGAAAAAAAACCAACTTGTGGAATAAAATAAACCCTCTGACTAAAAGATAAAAGTCCTAGTATTGTCAGTCATAAATTCAATACAGAACTGGCTAATGTTTAAACACTAAGTGTGAAATGTAAATAATTAAAAAAATATGCTTGTATTACAGAAATATTTTAAGTCCCTACTTTTCAATCTTTCTTTGATCTCTTAATTAAGAAACATCTTTTGCCTTTTAAAATATTATTCTTCATGAATTAAAACTTGTAAATTAACTGTTTGCTACAATTCTCTTTCCTAGTGTAGCAGCTGATATTATGCAGCTTGCATTGTCATTGTATTGTCTGCACCTCAGAAATTTCAGTGTTCAGTCCTTTCAAAACTTCTAGGCATCTATAACTATTTTTTTCTGAATTTTTTTAATTTTTTTTCATTATTATTCTTTGGCACCCTGTTGATTTCTTGCTTATTCCCTTAAAACAGTATGTCTCAAGCAACATCTCAACCGAATTGCCATTTACAGAAACATGCTTAAAACCAACCTACAAACTCTATAAGCTTGTTCCCTTCCTTAAATACTTATTAATGTTCCTCAGGCTCCAATACACCTGACAATTCTCTCTCAGACTTCCTGATTCTGAGAATGAAATATTTTGGTTCAATGTTTTCAATAACTTTCTTAAACCCTCTTTATTTTCATCAGACGCTTTATGTCTCATGACAGACATTCCATTTCACTAACTTCATCTTATGGGATTTCCAATTTCTGGAATATTATTGCTTTGCTTCACTGAACATCTATCATGTTCTCATTATCTGTTCTGGATTTAGTATTCTCCTTTTGTGATATTATACTGAGCTAGTAAGCAGTATTTATCTCCCCCTTGTCAAACAGCTCTTGGGACTAAACCAGCAGAGTCACTACACAGTTTAGCACTTCTGCTGGTAAGTGTTCATCAGCACAAGGGAAAGGAGGAATGTATCTTAAGAAAAGTCTGACTAGCTCTAAAAGAATTTAGATTCTGGACCTTTGTGGAGTCACCTGTCTATATGCTATTTGCACAAACTAATGCAAGCAATCTTACAAAAAAGCAACTAGGGCATTTTGTATTTACTGCCCCAAATGAAAAAAAATGAATAGCATATGAAACACACTATGGATATTATAGTTCCTAGAACAATATTGGATCCCTTCTTCTGGTAAGCTTTTGCAACCCACAACATCATGTTAAACCTGTTGTCATTAAAAATATTAACCAGGTTTAACTGAGCACAGGGCTGGTCAGACAGTCAGACCACTGAGTGTCTGAGGCTCTGACATTCCTACTCGGCAATGGTATCTTTACCAATAGCTGCTCAAGACAGAGAATCAGATCCTGTCAAACCAGAAGTGTCTAATTGCTGCTGCTGCTATAAACTGATGTGTAAAGAAACAGTTCAGACTTGGCTTCCTGTAAACCAAGTGGAGAAAATAGAGGCCTGCTGCCTCAGCTGGGTGCCTGGGTAAGATGGCTTAAGTGCAACCTCAAAATTTTATCTGTTACGGATGAGAATAATGCTGATGGTTACAGGCTACAGGGATTTCCAGCTACAATCTGGGTATTGGGAGTGAGAAGTGAAGATCATGTGGGCTCTATTCCTTACCAAATTCTCATGTTCACTTCTACAGTTGAGCAGAAGAGCCTCCTGATGCTTTTGAAAGGCCTCTGCTATTTCTGCGCATATTTCCTCTTTTCTCCCTGGCTCTTTATTGCTAGCTTCCACAGGACGGAATATGAGACCTTCAGCATCACATATACCTTCTCAAAATCCCTACTGGTCTCCACATCTTTTGCACATAGTTTGCATCTCAATTTGTAGTTTCAGCAGCTACAGAAAATATTCAAAGGCACCACTAACTTTAGAGGCTGCTGCTCTACGGTCCTGTAACCAACTGGTATGGCAGCTGCAAAATACGGTATACTCTTCTGTACTGCTAAGTTGATGCAGCTAAAGTCTCTCTGGTCCCACCATCCCAGTTTTATATATTCATGCAGACTATTTACTGAGAACAGTCTTTGGCCATAGGCTCTCACTTTATTGGAAAGGTGTGGTGAGCACAGGCCAAAACTGTGCCCTAGAGACTGCCAAATGAGCGGTAGGAATGAGCCCTTCTTGAACAGAGTTAGCCAGGAGCCTGGCCCTATTTAGTTTTCTAGATAGCCAGAGCATCTACTAATGCCAGTAATACACACTAATCCAAAATTTGCTGCCAGATATACCGATAAATTCCTGAGGTACTGAGGGGCATGGTTTAGAGATTGGTGGGAATGGTTGGACTCGATGATCCAGTGGGTCTCTTCCAACCTGGTGATTCTATGATTCTATGATTCTATGTATGCTTTCTTCAGTGTGACATTTTATAAAGACGGATCATCAAAACATTTCATCCAGAGTTTTAACATTAGAGTTAACTAATGTCTAGTTGGATCAACTCTTTTAAAAAAATACAGGAAAGCAAAAGACGGTTCCTTTACTAAATAGGAAGATGAAATGCCCCTCGTAATTTTGTATTGTAGAAAAAGGTGGAAAAAATGTGTTTATTGTGAAACTTGCCATCAATTTGATGTACATGTCAGGTCGTATCATGACAAATAATTTCTGTTCCTACTGCATCATAATTTCCCTGTCTTTAGTTGATAGACTACATTAAAAATGGTAATCTATTTTGTCAAGATTACAAATTTTGCCTCATCCATACTCTTTCTGCCATTAGAATTTCTTCTCTTTCTGGAATCTGATCAGCCTCTAACTCAGAAGTTTCCCCAGATTTTCAAATAATTGTCCTTACTGTTTAATCAGGAATGAAAGTAGAAGCAGGTGGGAAGAATCTTTCTAATTTTGTTTACAAGCACATATTTCCAGAAACCTCGTCTGAACTCAGTGGAAACATAGTTTTAATTTTCCTCCTATAAAGGCTGGATTAAATGAGGTTGCTGGAAAATACCCACTTCAAATATTTGACTGCATGTTCTTGCCACCTGTTAAAAGTCTGTTAAGGTTATGACAGAAACATGACTTTGGCATTTGAATCTATACCAGGAAAAAATGGAGCTGAAGTCAAAGCTGAATCAACTTCAAACAGTGCTTCACACCATGTAATGGTATCAAGGCCTGGAGAAGGTCACTCTACTTGCCATTACAAGTGTCATAATCAAGAAATAGTAAGAATGGCTGATACAAAACCAACAAAATTCAGATAATAGCATCCCATTAAAAACTCAATGCATGCAGAACTTTTCCATAGGAATGGTACAAAACCATAGGCATTGCTGTAAAAACAAGACAGAAAACAATGTAAGAGTTTGTATCACTTTTTAAAGTGATAATTCCCTTTATGTCATTTGCCTTTAATGTTTCCACCATAAATACATGCTAGAGAAAAATTCACTTTGACCTCACTAGAGAACAAGTTTTCACAGTTTAAAGTAATGGATGATTAGGACTTGCTGGAAAGGTGTCTGTGGCTGAATCAGAACAAAAGAAATTCATAGTACTTAGAAAATACAGAGCGCCTATCAAAAGAGGATAACATTTTGGCTAGTTAGGAGACTTATAGATGCTTAAGAGTGGGCTTTTGAAGGTATCCAGCTGTTCTTTATGCATCCACTTAAAGCAGAAAAATAAACAAGACTTAAGAAAATAAGTAAAGAAATAATGTTCACTCACTGTATTGTCCGCATCATAATGACTTAAAATAGCCTAAAGTATTTTCTTACACTGGTATATTTTGCTATGATATGTCTCCTCTACAAAGTCATTTTCCTAGGGTTATTTATAGAATATCAGATTAAAATGTCACAAAAATAAGTGAAATATGTTCCAAGTAGTTCCAACAGTCTTATATTATAATAATTCAAGTGTCACAGGCTAGTGTTGTGAGTCATTCCTTTGTAGGTCAGTGGGATTATTTGTTGAATGAGACCTAACAAGATGCCTAAAGGATGTTTTGAGTTAACAACAAAAATGAGCTGACAACATCAGTAGTCTCAAATTAGAGAAGATGAAAAAACCCTTCCTTTTTATAGTGTTGCACATGTATTTTCTTCCTAGCTATTATAAAAGCCTTTATCCTTACAGACCAAAACGTTTGGTTTTATTAGTGGTTTCCATTTGCCCAAAGAACTGCCAGAGGAACAGGTAATGAAGACGTAATTTATCACTTCAGTAGACCAACTGGGATTAAAGATTCCCTTTGTGGTTTTCCAAGACATGAAAAAAAAGTAACTATGAAAACTAATGGTCAACTTTTCATTATTTTTGCAGTTGCTTTTTCTTGTTTCCATTTCTCAAACCTGCACAACTGTGCAGGTGATGGAAATAAATCTGCTGTGGTACCTTCACATTCAAAAACAAAATCAGTGTTTTCCTGTTTTCAAAGTAACTGAAAAGTTAGAGGAATATACTGAAGGCAAGTCTTTTATGTTTGTTGTCATGGCTGCTGTGTTTGCTGTCACTGTTAATGATTGTTAGTCAATCAGTGAGGTGGGTCTTCATGATTTTTTTGAAATAAGACCTCAGGACTATCAGAAGAACTTTCAAACTCAGGAGACAGATTTTTTTTTGTACATAAAACCCAACATTTCCTGAAAAAAAAAATCAAAAGAGAGTCAAAAGAAATAGAACATTGATTTATTCTCTTCCTCCATCCACTCTTTCCCTGTGAGACAAGTCATTTTCTTCAGGACTCAGCATAGCAACTCAGGCCCCCCTGCAGTTACAATAAAATCTACAAAGTTCCCTTGAGTCCTTAGGAAAAACACATTCAAAAATCTCAAAAATTTTTTTGTATCTGCTTCAAAAAATGCCACAATTTAACCATAGAATGATAGAATTACTTCAAGCCCAGCCATACCTGTACGCTACTAAACCATATTCCTAAGGTCTTCACCTACCCATCTTTTAAATACCTCCAGGGATAGTGACTCAACCACCAACCTGGGCAGCCTGTTCCAGTGCCCAATAACCATTTCAGTGAAGGAATTTTTCCTAACGTCCAATCTGATCCTCCCCTGGCACAATTTGAGGCCATTCTTTCTCATCCTATCATTTTTCACTTGGGAGAAGAGCACAGCACCCACCTTTCCACAACCTCCTGTCAGGTATTTGAAGAGAGCAATGAAGTCCCTCCTCAGCCTCCTCTTCTCAAGGCTAATTAACCCCAGTTCCCTCAGCTGCTCCTTGTTCTCCAGCCCCTTCACCCTTCAAATCGATTTTGTCTGATTTTTTGGTGGCCTTACATATAGCTTTGTGCTAGTTTTTCTGTGTTCTCTTCCCATTTTTTCCTAGACTTTTAATTCAAGTCAATAAATACTCAGGAATAAAACACTGAAAAAGCTGCACAGCAGCCTAGACTCACTTTTTATGGGACAGCACATACAGCTAATAATCCAATCCCATGTGCAAGAGAATTCTGAAATAAGATGGTTAACCATGTGTAACCTATGTGGTAGGAGAAAGCAGATGGAAGGATAGAGGTAAGAAAGGAAAAATAAATCTAATGCTTCCCTCTTAATAAGTGCCTAATGCTATATTTAGGCAAAATAACCCAAGAGAAGATCTCTTGTAAAAAATGCTGGAAGCTGGGAACATCACACATGCTGCAGAAGAGCTTAAATTTAATTTGTTCCTTAATTTCTGCTTTTTACCCCTTCACTGGGTAGAAGAGTACTGAGCACCACAAAAGGAGCCAAGACTGAACATACAGCAGAGCCTCTGCACCTCAATGAGAAGGATAAACACAACTATTCAGGCAATGTGGTCCAAAAGGCTTGTCTGTCTCTTTCATTGGTTGCCTAATTGCTCCTTCTCCCTTGAAGCATTAAGGAATCATAGAATCACCAGGTTGGAAGAGACCCGTCAGATCATCGAGTCCAACCATTCCCATCAAACACTAAAGCATGTCCATCAGGACCTCATCTACCTGTGCCTTAAACACCTCCAGGGAAGGTGAATCAACCACCTCCCTGGGCAACCTATTTCAATGCCCAAAGACCCTTTCCATGAAAAACTTCCTCCTAATCTCTAGCGTAAATCTCCCCTGGCAGAGCTTGAGGCCATTCCCTCTCGTCCTGTCCCCTTTCAGGTACTTGTAGAGAGCAATGAGGTCACCTCTCAGCCTCCTCTTCTCCAGGCTAAACAACCCCAGCTCTCTCAGCCGTTCCTCATAAGGTCTGTTCTCCAGACCCCTCACCAGCCTCGTTGCTCTTCTCTGGACTCGCACCAGAGCCAAAACATCCTTCTTGTGGTGAGGGGCCCAGAACTGAACACAGTATTCAAGGAGCGGCCTCACCAGTGCTGAGTACAGAGGGAGAATCACCTCCCTGGACCTGCTGGTCACACCATTTCTGATACAAGCCAGGATGTCATTGGCCTTCTTGGCCACCTGGGCACACTGCTGGCTCATGTTCAGTTGGCTAATGAGAATGAATAGAAGACATTTATGAATATACCAGCTTATACTGGAATAAGCTAAAGCAAGACGACTCTTTCTGGAAACACAAATTGAGAGCATGTAAGACTGCTATGCATATAATTGCTGACATTCTTACTGTGTCAGGGACAAATTCATGGAATAATGTATATTATTTTCGCGAGAACTTGTCTAGCATCCTGTCTAAAGCTTATCAAAGTGCTAGAATACTGTCTTTAGAAAATTGCATTTAAAACTTGCTTCCTATAATGAAAAAAAATTCAGTGCACCTTGGACATTTAAAACACAACTGGTGTCTGCTTAACTCACTGGAAAATATTGAATAGCATATAAAGCTTTACAAAAACACTTTGTTATTTTATCTTGTCTATGCTTAAGCCTGTTCTAGATACATTCAACAAGGTACTTTCCCTCCACATTGCCCATTGCACATTAGGGTGAAAAATTTATGCTCACAGTATAAATTATCCTAAAGCTTCACACTATTTGCCTTTTATTTTTTTAACTTCCTCAACCCTAATGCATGCATAAAGTCTTTTTGAAAAGGAAAAGAGAGGTTTGTTTCTTAAGTCCACATACAAACTCATAGGAGTTGAGTAGTGCTCCTGCTCTGCTGTTGGATACCTTGACTCTCCATCCACATCTTGGTTTGGAGAGCTGAACTTTTCTTTAGCCATTTGTTATGTTATCAGATTTAGGTGTTTCTGTCTTTTAGGAGTAAATTTACCTTATATCACCAACTACACACTAACTGTATTATACAACTAGTGACTGAGTGTATAAAGTCATAGTTACAGACCTTACTCTGCCTGATTTGACATGTCCATTTTACTACATACCTGGAGAATATTATAATGCCCTTCCCCCACAAGCACAGGTAATTTTAGGATAACTCTCTCTCCCTGATTAATCTTGCTTTTACTAGAAATGCCATCCAATTAAAATATATCACGCTATATTCATTTTTTTTCACGTATAAATCAACTTCTTGTAAGAATTTTTTAGCAATTTTACCAATAAAATCCTTGTAATGATAATACTTAAAGATGAAAGTTAAATAAAGTAATACCCCATATACAGGTAAGACATTTTAGGATCTTCTCATTTGCTGTTAATGTAAGAAAGTGAAGCTTTATTTTTAACAGAAGCTTTTACTTAAGTAGAATTTCTTTTTATTGTCAACCAAGATGGGAGTGTCTGGAATGTTAGTTTTTATTTTTAAAATAAGTCATCATTTTCACCATCAACATTCAGACAGGAATCACACTGATCACAATACTAGTGGTTGAAAGGTCCAGGAATTTTTGTGGTTTCTTGAATAAATATCAGTAATTCAATTTTGGTGTTCTCAAATTTGTGGAATTTTTGGAAGGATATAAGCACTGAAAATCATTCTACTTCAAGAAACAAATGTTTTCAATCTTATAACACTGAATGGAAGAAGTGCTTTTTGATTTGTTTTGCTTTTTCCCACAGGGGTACAAGAACAAAAAAAAGTTTCTACAATGCTTAACAGCAACAGATAAAAATGAGCTCACTGATTAAAAGATTTATTTACTTTTAGATATGCCGATCATACTTAGCTCATCAATACTCTGTTCTGTCCAAGGGTAGCATTCAGTTATGATATTATAAAATGTCTTCTGTGAGTGATTCACATGAAATAGGCTTACAAAACTCCTAATTTTATTTTATTTTTTCAGGAAGGGGATGTGGTGGTTTCCAGACTAATAGTCTTGATTATCTGTTACTGCTCCATGTCTCCAGTTCATACTGCAAAAATCCAGTCCCAGGAACTACGCCAATACTACAGCATTTATTTTCTCTGTGAAATCTCTGCAGACAAAGAAAAGTTTTTTTCAAAATTTTGAAAAAAAACCCACCTCAAAATTTAAAAATAAATAAAAAGACCCCTGTTGGCCAGAACTGTCCTTATACTTTATGCTGTGACGTGTTCTGTATCTTCTGTTACTCAGCTGGCATCACAAAAACTCACTTCTGCTGCTCTACCTAATGCCAAATGGGACACGTTCATGAGGAAGCCACATTTGAAGAAAACAACATCTGGGAACACTACATACAGTAACTGTGCTGGTCAGAGGCAGAGTTTTTTTCCCTTGGATGATAATTTTCATGTAAGTGCCAGGAATGCCTGTAGCTGGAAAACTGTCATATTGCCACAAAGTAGGGTGACTAACATCCTCTTTGGTACCGTTTAAAGGATCCAGGGCCCTTGAGACCCTATAAACAGTGAAAACTACTATTTCAGCAATCTTGTCCATAGCATTTGACTCTTTATTTACATGTCATTATTAGAAGTGTTGCTTACGAGGTTTTAGTTTGGCGTGAACTGCCTAAAACTGATAGTCCAACAGAAAATGAAAGAAGACTGGAAGAGTCTGCTCTGGTCATTGAATTCAGTCCTTTAGTATCACTGGTTACTTGCCATGAAGTCACGTCCATAAGTGTCTCTAGTTACATTTAAAGAGCAATTAGGCTTTGCAGCCACTCCTGTACCTTCAGAGTATTCATTCTTGTAACTATACACATGGCATGTTTTAATGCCCTGTTTATGCAACTTTTTTTGGTGCCAAGAAACCAAGTGCTGAAGCAAGGGAAGACACGGGAGAATTAACAAGGAGATAGACTCATACATGCACACGCACAAAAGCAAATAAAAGAAATAAATGGAGAAAGGAGAGAAGGTGAAAGCAAAACAAACAGTAGAGTGATAACAGGGAGAACATTCTCACTGAATGAAACCAAGAGCTGCAGGGCAGAATTTAATAAGTTGTAGCAGTTAAATGCTCAGTGGGGCTTGCACCACTGACATCCCTTCTACTGCACAATGTCCTAATCTCCTTGGAGCCTAGAGATGGTGTGAGAGATCTAAGTGGGTGATAAAACCTTCCCCCCCACCAGACCTCACTGATGTGGTACTGGGCAGCCCCTCCTGACTGATGATCCGGATTAGAGAGACAATCAGGACACTGAAGCTGTCAGTACAGTGGTACCAAGAGTCAAGCTCTCATGTGTACAGCCACAAACAAGCAGCCAACATCCATCCTCCTTCCCCTCCCCATCCCCAACAGAAGATCAAGGGTGAAAGAGCTGCTAAGAAAAGAATAGCAAGCTTTTAACTTGTATCTAACATCATTTCTTTCATCTCTATCTACAGCTTTACTGTGTAAATATCATGCTGAGAAGATTTAAACAGACAAAAATGTTGACCTGGCTTTTTTTTTTTCCCCCAAAGATGTGAATTCCTTGCAAGAGGAGGAGTCCCCTACACAGTGACTCAAGTCAATGGCTTTTTATTTCAGCACAAGAACTGACAAAAAAATAAGTAGCTGTCCATTGCTATGCCAGTTAGGCGCTACTGGAAACTTAGCAAGTTAAAGGAACACAAACTCAGAAAGCAATAAAGACAGTTATTAACAGAAATTTGAACATTCTGCTGGAGTGTTGATTTTTATATAGAAATAATTCAAAACTAAATGAAACAAAAGCCTCTTGGTGTGTGGTAGAGCTGAAAGATTTGTGGCAGGACTCGTTTGCAGGAAACAAAGAGAAGTAACCCACCTAGATGCACAGATTGCTGTAATTATGATCTTAAGTAGAATTTATAAGCACTAATTCTCTCCCAGGTTTTTAGAGGAAAAATTTTAATTTGACAAAATGTATATTTGGCAGTTGGTCAATCAGTAACAGTGAGATGTATGAGAGAGGCTATTGCAGGTGGAGAAAGACATGATGGGAGAAGTCAAGGGGTAGAAAGGGGCTTTGTGGTTTTGGATAGTTAAACAAATTGAATTCCAGTAAAAAGGGATGATTGTGTAGATACATGCTATCTGGAATTGGTTTATTGATCACTGGAGCAAACACTGGGGGGAGGGAAGGATATTTTTACACATTCATCTCAGAATAATTTCAGGACTTACTGTTTCATATAATTACTCTCATCCATCTTAGTTTTGTAATCGGTTCTCCTTCCTCATCTTTCATAACAAATAATGAGAACCAGGATAAGTAAGAGTGACTGAAGTAAAAACTTGACCTAAGAGCAGGCCTGGTATGTACCTAAGCACATTAATGTGATTACTGAATTAATCCTGAGGCAAAGATTAGATTACAGAGGCGTGGAGAGGCAAAAAGGGAGGAGAATCCATTCATACATGGAAATTGTGGTGGATGGGATACTCTTGTTTTCAAATACAATTTTCAAAGTTAGCACACAAATTCAAATTACATGCATTTGCATACTCATTCCTCATCAGATAACAAGGTCCTCCCAGGCCCTTCAACCCCCTAGAAAAACAACCAAAATTTGCAGAATTTCACAGATAGTACACAGGTTCAGGTTCCTTCCAACTCCCTCAAGTTCCCAAAAAAAAAAAAAAAAGTAGAATTTCACAGACAGGTTATACAAAATTACAAGTTCTCCTTTCCTCCAAAAGCTGCTTTATTTGCATGAGGCAGCTGTACTAGGCATGAGATCTGCGCACATTACCGGTGAAGTATGAACCTAGGCTTTCCATTGCTTTGCACCACTGTGAGAACAGTGTGAGGGAGAACAGACCATACTACACAGCTCCTGGGACAAAGTCTGAACCTCCTCCTGTGGCTGGTTGCACAGTGGCACACTGGTTGAAAATTATGTGCTAGAGGTAGCCATTGCTATTAATATTGTAAATATTGTAGCAGAAGTAGTAAGCATGATGTGTTTTATTTTAGTTCTGTTTAAACGTCAAGATTCAGAACTCCATGGCTTTGATGAATAAATGTTATCCATGGCTAGTGTAGTCTTTAAACAGGCTTCTTTTCTGCTTTTATTTGAGCAAAAAGTCCTCTGGAAGCAATAGTCTTCCAGCAGCCTATTTATACGTGTGTGTACGTGTGTGAGTGGGCATGGAACAAAAGGGTGGAGAGGAGCTCTGGGCTGTAGTTATTATTTGGAGCATATCTGTTTTGTACTTACTAACCTTATGCTGCTTCCAAGAACAGCTCAGTAAATCATGCTGCTTCTACTGAAAATGCATATACACCACCACACACTTCCAGCAGGGATCCAGATGTGAGCAATTAGGCCATGCTGTGCTATTATGCTGCTTCCCATATATGAGACATGGCTAAGTAAGAATAAACCAGCTCCTTCTCAAAAATCTGCACACTCCTTCCCAGACAGGCAGTGGTTAGCTGTTGCTGGCAGCTCCAGTGAGCACTTTCCAAACTCCTGATCTAAATGCATGCCTAGACACATGTTCTGACTGCATGTTGAGACATGGTCCTATCACCCACCAGCCGTCATTTCCCTCTTGCCCAGTCAGTGTGAAAAGCTCTGGTTCCAAGGCTGATGAGCAGCTATTTCACGCAGCATCCCTTCTTCCACCCACTTCACAGCCACCCATTTGGACAACCAGGAAAAAGGAACACTCTAAACCATAATGTACCCTTGAGAATAGACACAGCTGCATGGAATGAATCCACCATGAAGTGTATCCAGGGTTGCTCTCAGTCCCACTTGGATGAGAGGTTTGCCAGGTGCCTTGGAGAAAGCCATCATTTCCACTTGCTGTTAGTTCCATGACAAAATCCGAGGAAAATAAAAGAACAGCTAGGGAAAGCCTATTGGAGAAAAATGTTTAGACCTTCAGTAATGTCTAAACAAACGGCAACAAGCCACTCAAATTGAGTTTTGTTTCCTCAAGAGAACCCATGCTGCTCTGAATCCTGTAAACAAAACCAGCCACTGGGGAAGGCAGACATATTTTTCTTTTCTCCTGAGAAACTGTGGATGATATTCTATGTTCTGTGGTGGAGAAAAGGTGTCTTGAAGTGAAAGATGATGAGAGAAAGTCTCTAAGAAAGCAAAGTCTCTGAAAAGACACTAGAGGTGGATAGGTATTATACACAGACATCACAGACACACTTTAAGACATTAATGATAACATTCCAGCCCACTTCCAAAGCTACTAATTGCTCACTATGATATCTAAAATATTGTTCTAGAATTGAAGTATTTGACAAGTCCACTGGACTAAGCTAAACTGACTCTAGAAGCTGGCTATGGTGAAGATAAACAAGTCATCCTATCTTTCTGTCC
Source organism: Coccyzus lansbergi (assembly GCA_033558105.1). Classification (NCBI taxonomy): domain Eukaryota; kingdom Metazoa; phylum Chordata; class Aves; order Cuculiformes; family Coccyzidae; genus Coccyzus; species Coccyzus lansbergi. The sequence goes on along the minus strand of JAUMJK010000139.1, from coordinate 310,891 downwards.
TAGCTTTATCTTTGCAGCATGTAGACTCATATTGAACTATGAAAGGAGCAAAGCTGGCTATAATAAAAGAGGGTAAAAGGGGAGAGAGGAAGAGAGAGAGAGTGATTTACAAGGAAGTTTAACATTCTCCAACTCTCATCAAACTTTGAAAAAAACCTTGGAAACTACAGAGACGAGGGAGCAGTCACAGGATGGATAGTGCAGTTCATGACTGCTGAGTATTTGGCAGGTGAGGGGAGAAGAGTAATCATTTAAATGGATGCAATGTCTGCAATATTTTGGAGAAGATATATTTATTTATTAAGTAATCTAATATATACAAGAGGCATATTTTGCCCATCCAAATAAAAGAAAAAATGTTGGCCTTTTACTTCCCAGTGTGTTTGCATCACTTCTATACAGAGTCTGAAATACACTGACAACATAAACATTCCTGGAGTTCAGACATTTTATCCCATAATTAAGCTTTTATTCTAGGTCTCCAAATAAGTGGCTGCACGAATGCATTTCACTGTTTGTCTTTTGAAGGTTTTGGGTACCCCTGACAGCTGCAGAACAGAAGTTTGGCTCTGCCTGCTGGTTAATCCACCACCTGCCAGAAATCTCTTTCCTTTTGGTGCAGATCCCTGGTCCACCCAACTAAGCAGAAATGTTGAGTGCAGCAGGAAGAATATGCATTTCAGCTCCTCCACAGGAATGTCTGGGGCTGCTCCTCAGGAAAATTCCTGTTCTGACCATGCAGGCAGCCGAGGAAGTAGGGAACTTGCTCCTGACAGCAAGCACACCCTCAAGATATATTCGGCTGTAGGTTTGGGTGGGTTTGTTTATTACTTTTATCAGCATGTGAAAACAGCAAAGACTTCTCAGTAATGGTGGATTTCATTTTGTTGTGGTTTGAGCTAAATTAGAGTCAGTTTTCTGACTCTTAACTCTGTCTCATCTAAGTAACTTCATTTTCTAAAAGGTAACCACATGTTTTTCAGACAGTTTCTCTCCAGAAGTGATAATGTGGGGCATTGATACACAGAAAGGCCAATGATTATACTTATTCGGTCGTCCTCAAGCACACCAAAATAGGTTGCACTTGCAGGGAAGGGTGGACAGGACAAGTGACCTCAAAGTGACCAACAGAGTATTCCATCCCATACACATCATACTTGGTATAATCATGGGGGGTGAGATCATAGGGGTCTTATCCTCTTCTGTGATGGCCAACATCCAGGGAGGACCTCATCTGTCTGGTTGTTCCTAATTCCAGATTCAAGCATTCCTGAATCCAGTTCCTGAGTCCAGCTCCCTCCTAGTTATGGACCCATTCCCTCATGTCTGACCTACAGTATTTGTGGTGACGTACAGTAATCGAGGGGTGGGGTAGGGGTGCAATCTCATGTATTTTTATGTATTTTAGTACTTCTTCATAATATTATTATTGTTGCTGCTGTTGCTGTTGTTATTATTTCATTAAATATGTAACTTTAGTTTTCAACCCTTTCCTTTCCCTGGGGGAGGGAGAAAGGAACCGGGAGTCAACTACTCATTTTTAGCTGTCAAAATGTGCCAGGTCAGAGGTAAACCATGACAGATTTACAGTGCCCTTTACCTCTCTAAAATCCTGTCAGACTGTTTCAGTACACCACCTCACCAGACCACACAGTACCTCTGGCAACAGTTTTTTCTTCTTGTGCTCATTCTCGTGTTTTCTTCTTTTGGCCTTGTATCTTCTCTTCCAGATAAAGATGAGATTGTTGTCTGGGGAAGGCACAAGGAAATCACATCTATCTCATTTTCTTTTCTTGAGATAGCGCAGGTGACTGATGCTGGGCTTAGAAGGAAAGAAACGTAGGTAGTCTCTCACTTTGGCTACCATGAAAAGAGTGTTTGCATGTCTGCAGACAGCAGTAAGAGGTGACTTTTCAAATCTCCCTGTGTAAAGACCATGGCCAAAAGCAGTATGAAGATATAGTCTCTCCAACTATTTCAGTGGACTTTGAATCAGAGAGACGGACAATGTGACCATGTCCAGGGGCACCTACAGCATAAGATAGCAATGTTTATCTCTACACATTCTGATCTTTGAACTTTCCCAACATCTATCAGGTGACCAGTAAAGAGATCTCACCTTCCTGATTGCTGCACAACACACCTTTTCAAAAGTCCTGTTCTCCACCTGCTACTTCCTGGACTGGTTCTTTTCTCATTGGCTCTCTAATCTCCCTGCTGAATAATTTTTTTAACCTCCTAGCTACCTTGTCTTACCTTGTGGTGATCCCTGAAATGGCTTCATGGAATCATAGAACCCTAAAATCATAGAATGGTTTGAGTCGGAAGGGAACTTAAAGATTACCTAGTTCCACCTCCCTTGCCATGGGCAGGGACACCTCCCACTAGATCAGGCTGCCCAAGTCTCCATCCAAACTGGCCTTGAATTCTTCTGGGGAGGTGATACCCACAACTTACCTGGACAAACTCTTCCAATATCTCACCACCCTCATTGTGAAGAATTTCTTCCTAGTGTCTTACCTAAATCTTTCCCCCTTCAATTTAATGCCACCAGTTCACTAGTTTTTTCATCATATTCAGTCAATTCCAGGCAGCCAGTTCTTCCTCCTAACCAGATACTCTTTTTGAGACAGAGGAATATTGAACCCAAACTCCAGGGGTGAGTCCTGCCAAAAATTCTTCTTAAGATAAACATGACCGCCTCTCAGCTTCTGCTAACAGCTGTTACAAGAGAACAGAGTTCCTCATGTAGGGTGAGAGGACAAGCTTGTATTTCAAGTCTTCTGGCAGTATGAGGAAAAAAGGGGTTTGATGTGTTCTGGAGGATTTGTAAAATGGAATGTTTTATTACAAAGTCTTTTTTTTTCTTTTTTAAAAGTTTTTATTTCAGCTGCAAACAAATGAATAAAGCGGCCGTTTACAAGCTCTCCAAAGCTGAATGCATGGAACATTTCAAAGGATGAGTATATAAAAAAAGCATCATATTTATCTCATGAAGTTATAACATGGACGGTAATTTCTCAGGAACCTTCCTCTGTCATTTCATGCATAATTCTTTCCAGCCTCTGCTACGTGGTATATTAACAATCCCTTTCTATCCAAAGCAGTGGTAAGACATGCTTCAAAAAAGTGCACTTTTGTAAGACTTCGTGTGACCTTTCCATTCTGTAGGTTTTCCCAGAATAGGATGATGAATACAGTCTAGCTTGTTTGAACGTTATAAGTGGTTGACAATGTTTCTGTGGCATGTGGTGACTAAAAAGCCTACTATAAAATACAAAGAAGATTGTCAATAGAAGTTACAGTGCTGGTAAAACTGGATAGCTGTAGCCCTGAAGAGGTCTTCTGCAAAGCTAAAGCAAGGAGAAAAACCCACACATCAAATCCAGTTAAAGGCTTTCTGAGACAGCCCTACCTGCAAAAGTAAATGCATAGCTTGGATACCAAGACTTTTAAGTCTTACCCCCACACCTCGTCCGCCAGCCTGGACACCAGGCAGATGGGGAAGATGCCTGATAGGTGGCAACAGAGAGGATCACCACAGGTCCAGCACATGGTGACCAATTCCCAGTGCTCATGACCTAGCAGCCTCTGAGCTGGAGACTGGGCAGCTCCTGGCCACCAGCCCCCCAGATGCCTATACTACTGCAGATTCATTGAAAGATATATATATATATCGGGTTTTGGTTTTTTTTTTTTCTGTTTCATCAAGTCAGTTGGACTTGATGATCCGGTGGGTCTCTTCCAACCTGGTTATTCTATGAGTCTATGATTCTATATGCTGCAACAGGCTGGGAAAATTTGGCACCCCTGGGGACACTGTAGATGCGTAGTCTTGGGTTTTAAGCAAGTGTTTTCTACTCTTTTGAGCAATGGCCATGTTCTCTCTTCCCCCTCTGCCTTTCATTTTGAGATCTGGTTTTGTTTAATCCTGAAATGCAATGGGGAAAATCTGGGTTAAGGAAAACCCGAACAACAAAGGACCCTTTTCTCACTCCGTCTTCAGACACTTCTGCAGCAGGAAACCTGAGCGTGTTTTTTCCGTTCAAAGCCACAAGCTGGCCCGAGTCGGCTAAAACCTGGTGTAGTGCACATGAAATGTTCAGCATGTCTGTGAGCTGCTCTGCGGCTCGAGAAATCCAGAACTGGCTCGCCTGTTTTCCCCCAGGAGTCCCCCACCTAGGTTTGCTGCCAGCACTGCTGGTGCCTTTAGGAGCCCCAACACCGCCCCTCCGTGGCTGGAGCCATCCTGCAAGCTGCTGCCTCGCACACTGAATCTGGTGGGTTTAGGGAAAGGGGTGGGCTCCCTCTGCCATCCCGCCCTCTCTCTCTCTAATTTCAAGTCTGAGCAGGAGATTAGACTACGTGAGCTGCACCCTTCCCTCCAAAACAGACACTGCCTACCCCACCCTGCATCTATGCCTTAGTCCTGACTGGACTTTTTTTTTTTTTTTAGGAAAAAGTTTTTCACAGAAAGAGTCATTGGGCATTGGAACAGGTTGCCCAGGGAGGTGTTTAATTCACCTTCCCTGGAGCTGTTTAAGGGATGGGTGGACAAGGTGCTGAGGGACACAATTTAGAGATTGGTGGGAATGGTTGGACTTGATGATCCAGTGGGTCTCTTCCAACCTGGTTGTTGTATGATTGTATGTATGACAGGACTCATGTAACCTCTTTGTGGTGGTTTATCAGCTTTCATTCTGTTCTTTGAAAAGTGAAGGTCTGCTTATTTGTGCAATCATTGTCTCTTTCAGGGTACAGTAGACTCGGGGTATATGTGTGTGGGGCGGTGGAAGAGGCAGCTACACAGCAGGGCAAAAGTGCCAGTAGCACACCTTTGCATCCCCTCACATTCATTGCAAGGCTAGATAAATTACAGCACTTGCATTGTTGCTCTATTCTGCTTTCTGCAGCAACTTAGAATACTCTGCGCCCAGCCCCCTCCCAGCCTGAGAGAGACCATGGCCCAATCCCTACTCTGAGGCTGCAAGAGGGGAGGACAAGAGTCGTTTTGTCCACACGTCTGCCCAGGATACCACTCTTCCTTTGTCAATTCAAATGTGAATCACCAAGGGCCACCACCAGCCTCCCAGTTCCTTCACTCTTTCTGGGCGGTAGAAACAAAGCACTCAGTCACTTGTTTGGGATTTAATTTCTCCATTGAACCTTGAAATACTTTGGCATGAACAGTGTAACCAGATGTGGCTGTGCTCTGAGATCCTTGTATATCCCAGCACATCCCTTTTTAACGTAATGGCAGGATTAATACCAGAGCAAACACATAAAGTATTGGTCTTGCTCACCTAGGTGGAACATTACTTGCTCCTTGGTGCCACAGTGAGGATGTGTTTCATGACTTCTCTGCTCTCTGTAGCAGGCTTTTTTATTATCACATTTACTCTTTTCCAAACCTTCTACCTATTTTTATCCCTGAGAAGCTGATGGCTCCTTTATCAGAACCAGTCAATGCAAACTGCTGGGTGATGCAAACCAGACGTCCTGCATCCGCTGCAGACTGGGGCAAAGAGATGGAAGCAAAAGATAATAATGAAGCACAGCTGGCTGATAAGCATGTTTAAATTCTGCAGAGATTAGCTGTGAGAACAGGAAGGAGTTCTTTCTCTCCCTTCTATTTGTTTAGCTTTCTTTAATTGTTTGTTTTTAGGATGAAAACCATGCCCATTCAGACTTATCAAGCAAGTTAAAGCAAGGCAGAGGGAGAAATTTGTCTCATTAGAACCATGAAAGCCCTGTTGCAGCCAAAAGTAAACAGGACTTTCCATTTCCCAGAGCCACGTAAGCTGGCAAAGGACTGCTTGGCTCCTGGCCGTCCTTACTGGTGTTGGCTGGGAACTGAAGCCAGTGTGGAGCAGCGAGCTCAGCCCATGGGTCCGTCTGGCTCCCCTGGCTCCAAGACAGGGAGAGGGAGGGAGCAGCGGGACTGCACAAGCGCCACCTCACTCATGGATGGGATACAGCAGCACCGGCAGGATTCATAACTCCCCTTGCATGGCAAAAGGCTCCTCCTATTTATCTGGGCTGTTGCAGCGCACACTGTACAGGTTTTTAAGCAGTGAGCCCCTCCTGAAGTCTGCAAGCATGTGTCTGTGCCTGGTTTCAACAGATGTAAAACCAAGCTCTGGTCTGTGCCTGGTTTCAACAGATGTAAAACCAAGCTCTGGAAAAGATGTGTTTTCCTAAGGAGGACAAGTAAACAAAACACGTTTGAAGGAAACATTTCAGTCTGAGAGACTGATGCTGCTGCCGCAGGATGACATGAATGCTTTCCTGATGGGCTTCAAATAGGGAGACCCGGGCTGCTACCAGCACTTAAACTGCCATTCCAAAATGTGATGTTTCATTGTTTTTCTTCCTTTATGTGCCCTGTGCTTAAGACCAGTCTCTAAATCTGAACCAGTCCCCAGTCACTTCTCATACCTGCAAACCTTCAGCCACTTCTGTGGATCCTAGCTAGTGTGAAAGATGGAGGATCAGATCAGTGGTATCACTACATCTCACTTCTCATTCCTTTCTGACTGACAGCACAGATAGGGAGGTCCTGTGTAACATGCCCTTACAGGTTAAAGAGGAAACTCTCTCCAAGCTCCCCGTTCACACACGGTAATGGTATGAATGAAGAGACAGTGGGGTCAGCTCTACCCTGAGTGCCTCATGCCACCCCAGAGGGGAAATACCGTGGTGGAACTGGCTTTCCCCTGGTTGTTGCCAGGCAGCCAGGGTCACGCAAATGAATGTCATCACCCTTTGATGCAACTGCAAGAGCTGGAGCACTTGTAACACTCTGTGTTGTAAGACTTTGGTTCAGGTCTTTAGGAAGACATCTCCACTGGTCATGAGGGGCTGAGACAACACCAGAACAGTAGGGTAATCCCATGCTATTCCCCTCTTACCTTACCTTTAAAATAGTACCAGCATAAAATGGAGAACACACTGGAGCTATTGAAGTTAGGCATGCCACCTCATCTCCAGTGAAATGGGGAGAGAAAAAAAGTTTTGTTCTATTTTTCATACTATCTTAAAAGACTGTTAGGATAACATGTGGACAAAGAAAGTACAACTGATAGAAACAATGTGCTTTCTATGTTTTAAACCATGTGGTTTGTTCACATGAGCCCTCCTTTTGGATAGCTACACAAATTTGTTTGCAAGACTCACAGTACAAATGTACAGAAACCAGCTGTACTCATAGAGCTTGTTAGTTATATGAAAGCCTAACAATATCCATGACTCAGCTGAACAAGGAACTGTTGCTTCCTCTCTTGTGCCCCATTGTTGCCACTGTGAGAATTTTAGTTTCATATACGTTTATGAAAAAAATATCATTTTTCTGTGATTTTTTTTTTCTAAAAAAACTCTAGGAGTTGAGTAATACCTCTGTAAAGCCTGTACTTGGCTCCAGAAGCCCCTTCAGGACAATGATGTGAGCTTTTGTTAATCCCAGCAGCAGTATAGCCTCCAGAGGGCTGTGCTGCTCAGGCTCTGCATGGCGTGGCCGAGTGGGGTTGTATGGGGTGTCTTGGGGCCAGTGGGAGCAACATGCTCCAGCTGCACACAGCTGCCTGGACCCTGCAAGAACTGCAGAAACATAGCATACTGTTTCTCTGACTTAGATTGCAGGAGAAGGATGAGAATGATGATTTATATCAGTAAGTATTGTGGACAAGGGCACTTGTTAAGACTGAAGCCTCCTAGGTAATTAGAATTGGAAGTAAAACATGATGTTTGCCCTGAAAAGCTTCCTATCTAATTATACATATTACTTAAAAAATATTAGAAAACATTTTATAGCTGCCTGGCTTCATTTATATAAATGACAAATATTTTAATAAGTACTATCAAAGATTCAAAATGACACGAGGAATTGCATATGCTTTATAGATGTCTGTTTTCTGTAAGATGCTGTTTTTATGATAGCTTATATAGGATGGAGATGTTAATACACCTTATAAGTCATTTGAAGGCTTGTACATTCCCAGTATATGTTTTCCCATTTCTACATTTAAAAATGTAAAACAAGCCAGATCAAATTCACATATTAGTGGCACTTGTGTGCTTCGCTGCAGTTACCATCTCTCAGAACCCAGAATGTATCAATTCACTTGCATGAAAGGAGGATGGGATGGAAGCAGCAGACTTGAGATGCTAAAAGGTGTAGGATATGTACTGATGCATGAAAGCAAATGTTAAACCGGGAAAAGTAGCAGTGAGTTGGACTCCATATGGTTTTTGTGAGATGGGCTTATTACCTTTGTACAATGTGTGTTTCCACATTGGAGAAATAGTAACAGAAACACTGATACTTTACAGCCCAGCATGTTTTAAATAAAAATAAAATTGTATTGGTAAGATAATGGGGTACAATGCCTCATAATTGCACTATTTCATTGTTTTAAATAGGTCACATCTTTATTCTCTGACTCTTGATTGATTTTTCCTCTATGGTGAGGGCCAAGCATGTGACTCTTTGTAGCTGTAAAAAGGAAAGGAGCAGCAGACCCTTGGGGTATAGAGATATTACAGCAGCCACGCAACACATTTCTGCATTCAGAAAAGCCTTAAAGCTGGGTCAGGCAACAGCTACTAAGCAGGGACATATGATTGTTTTTTTTCATGTTGTCAGAAGAAAATGTGGAACTGATAAGAAACACTTGTGGAAATGGAAAGCCGTCTCAGAAACTAGGGTTTGTTTAGATGATGAAGAGATAAAATCTGAAGGCATGCATTGCCAGGCAAGATAATCTCGAACAGAATGTCCGTTTAAAAAAAAAAAGAGAAAAAAAAAGAAAGAAAAAGGAAGAAGAAATAGTACATTTCAGGTAATCAGCTTTCTGTGCAAAGAAAGGTCCTAGAGGATCATAAGGCAACATTGGTGCAGTGTGCAAAACTGCACAAGCTGCATGGATATCGTTCATTAATTTGTCTTCATGCAAACAAGATTCCGTTTACATTTTATTTGCATCTTGTAAATATTTTCTTAGAACCCCAGCAGGACTCTGGAAAGCATAAAAGCACACATTACCAGCTGAACATATGTATCCAAGGTTTTTTGCTCACTTGCAGCTCAGCCTATTCCATGTGTCTCCTTTAAACCCCTGTAAGACACTTACCACACAGGAATTCTGTTTAGCTACAATTAACTTTTTTGAGGGAAGATTTCTCAGATCATTTTTTCTACTCAATGTATACATAGTTTCATGCCTTTTTCCCACTTGATGCGAAACAACCTTTTTTTAAAGGAAGTCAATCTCAACATTTCTTTTTCTAATCTGGAATGAATGTAGTAATTAAATTATAAATAATGGGAAATGTGCAGCACAGTGCGGAGTTAGTGGAAATATTGCCATGATTCTCTGCCTCAGTGTTGTGGCATTAAATCAGCCAAAAGACAGAGGCAGACTGCCAGCGTGTGTGATGCCCAGAGGAGGCGGCAGTTCCAGTAATAATTTTAGAGACTGTAAAGTGACTCTAAAATGGAAATCTCAGCAGCACTTTTAGAAGGGCTCAGCTGAACAAGATACTCGAGTGCATGCCCAGTTTATAACACGCAAGTAGTCCTGAAGTCATTGAGACCACCCACAGGCTTACAATGCCTTGAAGAACTGAGCTCTTAATTGCTCAGTAACTGCTGCAGAAAGACATCAGGTTTCCTTCATATTACTTAATATTGCAAAGGGCTTTGCCAACATAAAACACTAGAGGAGCACAACTCAAACCAAATTAATAAAGTGAGGAACCAAAGCAGCCTTGTTAGGAGGGCTGCTTTTTGCTAAAATATTCCCCTGTTTCAACCCACATTTTGTTGCTCCTCTTGTTGAGATCCCTGCTCAACAGCACTCCTGTTAGGCAGGACAACCAAATTACAATTGCTTCTTCCTTTGAAAGATGAGCAGTTGGCAAGTTTGGGAGATTTGGGGATATATATACTGGGGTTTTTTGGACACAAAAGTCCTAATCAACACATTAGCAAACAAAGTTATATCTGCAGCAAATCTTTTTAAGGCTTACTTGGGATGCCAAAAGTCTTTGCAAGGACATTTCTGCAGCTTCTCAAGCTGTGTTTTGCTAGTGGCAAGTGATCCTGTTGCAGTGTATGAGGCAGGGAAGTGTTAATATCTCTGCTTTGCAGATGGACAACTGATCTACTAGGGGTCAGAAACCTCAGCTGCAGAAAATCCAGAAAGCTAAGCTGACTTTATTGGAGCTGAGTTGATTTATACCAGCTGAACATATGGCCCCAGAAGATTAAGTAGTCTGTGTAAGAAATCTGTGGCATATCTGGGACACTCCAGGGTCTGAGTCATAAGATCATCCTTCCTGCTCGCAACACTCACAAACGTGTCTCTACTATGCAGGAGCCTCTGCTAACGTTTTCTCTAACCTCTTGGCAAAGCAAAAATGAAATTGCCTGAATGACTGAGTCCAGAGAAAGTTGGGGTTAGTATATGCTGTTGACAAAACCACTTTCCCTGGTTTCTTTGTGCATGACATTATGTTGTACAGGTAAGCCAAAACTACATAAAAGATCAGATTACTGTGTTTGCAATCATATTCTAAACAGAGACACAGCAGAAGGAATATAGGTTCCAACACAGGGGAAGAGTCTGTCAAAACCTTACAAAACAGTATCTGTGCTTCCTTTCTGCCTCAGTCCTGGGCCACAGTATATGTCAGTAGCTCAGGGCCAACTCAGCCCTGCAGTAGTCTTTCCCTGTATAGGCTTTTTTAACACCAGATGTCTTGAGTAAACCCAGCACTGGCATATGCACAATCATTTTGTAACTGTGTCAGTTGTTGTAGCCACAGACATATTTATTTAACTATTGCTTCAAGGGAAAAAAAAAAGAAAATAAAAGAAAAAAAAAACAAACAAAAGAATCTTTTAAATTATAAACCAGTCTAAATCTTATTCATACAGGTTTCCAAAAAGACATACACTGGGGTGAGTCCTTCACAGTTTGTGGGGAAAAAAGAAATAGTGAGGCTGTTCATGTTGCAGGTTTTGGTTGATATGTGACTTACCGTGATGTTCTCTGCATGGCTTCAGCATCATACAATGTCAACTGGTTACAATGTTCATGCTGTAATGATAATGGTGAGAAACATAACGGTACCAATCAGTTAGAAGTAACAGAAAAAATATAATGAAAACTCATTTAGAATTTGATTTGTATTGCAAATCACATGAAACAGTTATTGACAAATAAATAACACTGCACAGCATTCCCAGTTCCCCAGAGGAAAAGTATACAGAAAGTACATAATTAGCATTGAGATGGAAATAATTGTATTTAAAAAAAATAAAGAGACAGAGAAAGAAAAATGGAACTATGTTCTCAAACAAAGGACAACAAACATGTATCCCACAACAATAATCTGCAAAATGAGTAAAAAACATAAACAAACTATTCCAGAAGACAAAACTCCTTTGTCAGTTTTCACAAAAATGTGACAGATAACATGCGAGATTTGTAGAAGATTCATAACATCTTTTACTGTGAGCTATATAGTCGGATTTATTTTTAAATTGCACTTTCAAACATTTGTTAAACGACCTACTGAAAAGGAGTAAACATAGAGTAAACAATAAGGGCTGGGAGGCAAAGAAGTAAAGTTTGCTTAGCATCCATTTCCAGCCTGTTACTCACCATGAAGTAACATCTGTAAGCAGTCTCTCAAGCTCTCTGTGTAACCCAGCACTACCACCTGCCGTTTGGGAAGGAAGATTCAGTTTCCCTTGTCTTGCACATTAAATCTCCAATACCATGCACACAAAGAGAAATCACCCATTTCAAGCATTCAGAGAAGGGGAGAGAACGAACAAATAAAATAAAACAAAATGAAAGAAAGCAGAATTTCCCACCCCCAACAGTGTATGGTTAAGGCAGCTCTAACCATTTTAATCACAGGGTGATCCTTCCTCAAAAACAGAGTGAAGACGATTTTGGGGTTCCCACTAAATCTTTATAGACTTCGGCAGTTTATAAAATTTGCCTACAGTATGGTACCCATCATCCCCCAAATCCTGCAGCTTGCTAAAACAAATAGGTTATGTTCACTGTGTTTTGGCTCTTCTGTCTATGGGGGCTGCTGAAATTTCCTTGCATGATGCATTTGTTGGGAAGGTCAAACATATCCTAGCCTCCCAGGTTTATAGACACAGAAAGTGGCAAGGTCCAAAGCTTTTACTTCAGGAAACCTAGTGAGGAAGCCTCTCATCCCTTCCCATGGATGGATGGAGAGGAGAATCTGTGTCCTTTCCTTTTCATTAGTAATGGACCAAAAAGAAAGAAAATTATAGCTGAGCAGACCCTGAGAAAGCCAAGGTAAGATATTCAATACCATTCTGCTACCTATATCCAGAGATGCAGTTAAAAGCTGTTGCAGCTGCACCTGAGATTTCAACTTGCCCCTGGACTTCAAGAGAAAATTACAACTGATGGGAAAAACCATGGAGAGCCATGCTCCATACGGGATGTTAAGTCACACTCCCAAAGCTACTTCTTTTTTCCACCAGATTTCCCTTTAGACAGCCAAATCTCCAGGTAGTTATTTAGGTCTCTCTGCACATCTAATTCTTTGAAGGACTGATGCTCTGCCCTGTATCTTGTGCAGACATGCAGAGAGCGTGTTTAAAAGGACCTATCACTGATTAATGGTAAGCAGTGTAATTCTTAACAGATAATAGAACATCTCCCTGTTTCTAATCAGGGAGATTTCAGTTCCTGTCAAGGAACTGAAATTCCATGGTCTAACTGTGGTGTCTGCAATTCTCACTCACTCCAAAGAGGAGAGTGGTTGGGATTTAGGTGGAGGAGGTGCTGGTTTTTGTTTTGTTTTGTTTTGTTTTGTTTTGTAATTTGGGCTTCTTCTGTTGCTGTTGTTGCTTAAAACCTCCAAAAGGAGGATCTTTCATTCTTTAAGGTTGCTGTTTCTGCACTGTGTGTTTCCATCAGCTCCTAGGTCAAGATGATTAGGTTTTGTTTTATTTTCATACCCTCTTTTGTTTTATTTTTATACACTCTTGGAAGTTTAGATATAAGCTCATTAACCAGTTGATCATTTTATCATTTTCATCCTCTCCTGGTCTGCAATCCTAGAGTTTTTGCACGAAGCATAGTGCAGCCTGACTACTTCCAGGCATCAATACATTCAAAAAGTTCCAGTCTGTATCTTCTGCCCTCCGTAATTTTCTCCTTTGCTTAAAGAATTACAAGAGATGCAGACATATTTAAAAATAGAGATGTCTGTAGGGGTTTGGGTTGTTTTTATTTTGTTGGGGTTTTTTTTTCCTAAAATAATAGAAATGAATCCTCTGTACTAATAGAGCTGCAAGTACCTCAAACTGTTCAATGTCTTCATCAATGACCTGGATGAGGGCATTGAGGGTACCCTTAGCAAGTTTGCAGATGACACGAAGCTGTGTGCAAGTGTCGATCTGCTGGAGGGTAGGGAGGCTTTGCAGGGGGACCTGGACAGACTGGACAGCTGGGCAATGTCCAACGGCATGAGGTTTAACACGGCCAAATGCCGGGTCCTGCACTTGGGGCACAACAACCCTATGCAGAGCTACAGACTGGGAGAAGCCTGGCTGGAAAACTGCCAGGAGGAGAGGGACCTGGGGGTGTTGGTCGACAGCCGACTGAACATGAGCCAGCAGTGTGCCCAGGTGGCCAAGAAGGCCAATGACATCCTGGCTTGTATCAGAAACGGTGTGACCAGCAGGTCCAGGGAGGTGATTCTCCCTCTGTATTCAGCACTGGTGAGGCCGCTCCTTGAATATCGTGTCCAGTTCTGGGCCCCTCAGCACAAGAAGGATGTTGAGGCTCTGGAGCAAGTCCAGAGAAGAGCGACGAGGCTGGTGAAGGGGCTGGAGAACAGACCCTATGAGGAGCGGCTGAGAGAGCTGGGGTTGTTTAGCCTGGAGAAGAGGAGGCTGAGAGGAGACCTCATTACTCTCTACAAGTACCTGAAAGGAGGTTGTAGAGAGGAGGGAGCTGGCCTCTTCTGCCAAGTGCCAGGGGACAGGACGAGAGGGAATGGCCTCAAGCTCCACCAGGGGAGATTTAGGCTGGAGATTAGGAGGAAGTTTTTCACGCAGAGGGTCATTGGGCATTGGAATAGGCTGCCCAGGGAGGTGGTTGAGTCACCTTCCCTGGAGGTGTTTAAGACACGGGTGGATGAGGTCTTGAGGGACTTGGTTTAGTGTTAGATAGGAATGGTTGGACTAGAAGATCCGATGGGTCCCTTCCAACCTGGTTGTTCTTTGATTCTGTGAATTGACAGTTGGACCAGTTGGGTGGAACAAGAGGTGGGAGAGAGGGCACGGAGGAGCCCACCTGTCCTACCACTGTAGAGAACAGTCTGACAAGACATCTCTATGAGACTGAGAAGTAAATGTTGGACACGTGGGTTGGAAGTCTCCTTCCAGCTCTTTTCTGTACCTATCCCTGCCGCAGGGATGCAGTGGGAAAGTAGTTTGCAGCAACAGCCATTGGAATGAATTAGCATATGGGGGAGAAAACAAAGACCACCTCATAACTGAGTTGTAGATCAAACAAAGATTGCTTCCCTCAAACATTGTTTCACAGACAATTGAGCCCATGCTCACCTTCACTAACTCTAGGGTCTTCTAACAGGTGATCAAGTTGTAAGTACTAACCTCTTCAGAAAGAGCTAAAGGCAACTATGTTTTAAATTTAGATGCCCATGTTCAAGGCCCCTGCTCAAGTGTTTTGTTCTATGCCCTGAGGCTGGAGACATCATTACTGACACTCCAAATGACTACAGGATCAGAGAGAACACAAACACTTTAAAATCATTATGTGTGTAAAAACAATAGGAAACCAATACCTAAAAATATATTTACATTTTTTTTAAACACTAAATACATGTAGGAGGGGCCTGGGATGTTTCCTTTTATAACTCGCCATGGATTTTTGTAGTGCAAAAGCTGCAACACTGTTAAGAAAACATGTAGCAATAAAAAAAAAAAAAATCTGATGAATTCCTGCAATTATGCGC
Organism: Coccyzus lansbergi; assembly: GCA_033558105.1. Taxonomy (NCBI): domain Eukaryota; kingdom Metazoa; phylum Chordata; class Aves; order Cuculiformes; family Coccyzidae; genus Coccyzus; species Coccyzus lansbergi. The sequence goes on along the minus strand of JAUMJK010000139.1, from coordinate 295,849 downwards.
TACAGCACTGAATTTATCAGTGCCTTTCAATGTGAGTGTGCTGGGAATTACCCTTTTGAAATGCTTAGGATTTTTTTTAAAAAGAACAGGACATCTTTTAACTACAAATATGCAAACTGTCGGTTGCATATCATAGACTGTAAACATGATGGAGTTCTGACTTCACTGATCAATTAAAAGGTAAAGATGCTTTCACTTTGGTTATCTCAAGGGAGACCTTCAGAATAGAGATTTTCAAAAACACTAGAGCTAAATAATTTAAAATTAATCTGATGTTCTCTTATTTTTCATATGATTATTTTTATTTCAATTGTTTATAATTGCATCAGCAGAGGTCAGAAGCTAATATATATCCATTCTTTCCATCTAAAGGAAATTCCACTCTGTGCCTCTATGTGCACTCCCTCCCCTTTCAGCATATTTTTAATAAAAATGGACTTCCTGATAGCCTTAAGGCATTTAAGTGCACACAGATCAACATTATTGAGGTTTATCCTGTTATTCACTAATCATGCAAGAAGAAGATGGTTCTCAATATTATGGTTGCCAGAGAAAGAGCCCCTTGGCATAGACTGAATATGAGTATTAAAAAGACAAAGAGATTGCAACGTGATAGGAAGTTGGTGATGAATTTCTGTTAACTTGTGACTTAAATCATAAAGAAAGAAAACTTGCAGACCCTTAAATGTTCTATGCTATGTGGAATAATTTATTATTTCAGAGATCAATCTGAATGAGATTTTCTAGTTTCGGAAAAGCCTCTTGCCTCAATAACAACATTAGGGTTTTGTCAAGCCTCAGCTTTTTCAGAGCTGAGGTACTCCAGTGAGTAAATCCTCTGCCAAGTTCATATTTTCCAGTTTAATCATGTTACCAAAAGCCTCCTTAATGCCCTTCTCAGCAATTTGTTTGTGACTGAGATCAAGCTTTCCTATCTCTGACAGCTGACTGAAGACATCAGTAGAAATTACCGATTTTTTACTGCCTGCTAAATATAATTCCTTAAGGGTGTGGGGGGAGAACTGTGGGAACAAATGCTCCTCAGTTGTCTGAAGTTCATCTTCATCACTATTAGGGAGTGAAATGTTGCTTTGGGGAAGGGTTGGTGGGTTAACCTGCTACTGTGGAGGCTCAGTGCTGCCAAGCTCCAGCACTCAGTTCAAGCCCACTCTGTGATGCTGCAGGTGCTGCCACTGCTTAGCCTTAGATCTGCAAGGGCAGCAGGTTAGGATGCTCCTGTGATTACTGTCACCCACATGAAGACACATGAGCTTTTGCAAGCCCTCACAGGCTTCTTTTATAGCTCTATCACTGAGACACATCTTCAAGACAGAATTCTAGCGACAAATATTCCTTCAGGAGACCCAGTTGGATGAAATCTATCCTGTTATTAATAAGCTGTAAATGTTTGGGACTAAAGGGGATTCCTTCAGGTATATCTGATAGGATTTAGTCTGAGAACTAAAATACTCTCAAAACAAGATGAGAAAAGTGAAACCACCACTGTTACTAGTAAAAGAAGAGTTTCAAAACTCTTTATTCCTTTATAATATCCATTCCTTTATAATATCCATTTAGTGGTAATAGATCTATTATCACTTCTCTGTATCTGCTGTATGAACATGAAATTGTTACTATTTACAGTTAGAGTACCAGTGATTCATCCTCAATCTTTTACAAACTACATTCTCTAGATTTCCATCAATTGTTTTTATTTTGAATTGATTTTCTCCTCTTTTTTGAGTGTTCTGACTCCAGTACCCCTCTCTAACGGTCTCTTTGAGCATCTGCTTTCTATATTTTCACAACAGTTTTTCAAGAAAGGGAAAACTATTAATTCATGCTTTGCACACTGATGTATGATTTGTTCATTTGGTAATCACATGCATGTGATATATAAACACAAAAGAATTTTGTATTAATATGTCTCCATTCATATCCTGTGGTATGACCACTACTGGCCTATGACTTTCCACCATACACCTTCAACGTGAATTGTTACATACCTTATGATAATTACTTTTAAACAGCTTATTCTCAGAATATACTAGATGGCTTTATCTGGAAGGCTCAGTTGCCAGACCAACCACACTCCAGAGGGCAAGAGTCATCCTCAGAAAATGCGGTTTAATCCAAATGTCTCACCTTCCACATCCCTATGATATGATTATTTTTCTTTATATTCTGCTTTGCTCTCCCTTTGCTAGCTTACTGATTGTTTCTGAGCTCTTTCTCTTTGCTTTTGCTGTTTTAATAGTTCTTGGACTATAACTCCTTTTCCTTTCTAGGATTTGTGTTTTGTTTTAGGTTTCTTTAACCCTCCATTTTTATTCCTGTTAGTAAGAGGCATATTAGTGATACTTGGGTCTCTTCCAACCTGCTTATTCTATGATCCTATGATTCTCCTGACATTTTTTTCTGCGTTAACAGTCTGCCTCTTTGGCAGAAGAAAATACACATCCTTGTTTGATGTGTGGCTTACCCTTCTGCCAGCTGGAAGACACCTTTGACTGACCATGGAGACGCCAGGAGAGAAGGCTCACTTGGCTGTACTTGATAGCAGTGCTTCAACACAATAGACTGTCCTTGGTTTCTGCAGGGGATGCCAGAGCTGTGCATGTGGTGTGGCAACAAACAGAAGATCAATCAGCAATGCACAGTCTGTACTCATGCACTCTTTTTCAGTGATGATTCCATCTGCCCATTTCAAGACTGAATTAGTGCTTTTATGTTACAAAGGCAAAGCTGCATTCTTAAACCTTTTGCTGAATTTATGAACCAATTGGAATGATATTACTGCAATTTTTCCTATTTTCAGGATTTCGCCTGTTCCTCCTATATTTTTCTCTGTTAAGGAAAATACATACATATTTCTTGAAAAAGAAGAAAGGAATAGGAATACTTAAAACCATAAACCATAAACTCTATGAACATAAAAGTCCATGGATGAAAATTTTAAATTATATAAATTAAGAAAACTTTCTTTGATGTCTCTGCTTCTCTTCTGATTTATACCAGTCCTGTGAACCTGGATATTCTGTTAACAGTGAATGTTATTTCTTCTTCTATTATAAATGATTGTGCATTTTGAAGCTATTAAATGCAGTTGTTGTATTTCAACATAGATTGGAATAACATCACTCTTTAAACTGGAAATTGTATTTAACCCTAAATTGAACACACTATCAAGTCATTTCTATCTTTAGAAATACAGAACATAAGAATTCCTGTGTTGGGGAGCACACAACTGGTGAATGAGCTGACAAAGGAAGGTGCCCTGCTGGACCTGCTGTTTGTGAGCAGAGAAGGCCTTATGGGAGATGCGATGGCTGGAGGATGCCTGGGGCGCAGCAATCATGAGATGATAGAATTCTCAATTCCAGGAGAAGTAAGGAGGGGGATCAGTAGAACGACCACCTTGGACTTCTGGAGGCCAGACTTTGGACTGATCAGAAGACTGGTTGATGAGGTTCCATGGGAGACAGTCTTTAAGGGCAAAGGAGCCCAAGAAGGCTGGGTGCTCTTCCAGAAGGAAAACTTGGCTGTGCAGGCGCAGACTATCCCCATGTGCCTGAAAATTTGCTGGCAGGGGAGAAAACCTGTTTGGCTGAACAATGAGGTCTAAGCCAGTATCAGAGAAAAGAGGAAAGTATATGAGTTTTGGAAGAAGGGTCAGGCATTGAGGGAGGACTACAGGGATGAAGTGAGATCATGCAAAGAGAAAATTAGAAGGGTTAAAGCCCTACTACTACTTAGATTGGTCAATTCTGTGAAAGATAGTAATATATCAACAACAAAAGGGGGACCAAGGAGGATCTCCATCCTTTCCTGAATGTAGAGGGGACAATACTGACAAAGGCTGAGGATGACAATGAAATACTTAAAGCCTTTTTTGCCTCAGCCTGTAATAGTAAAGTAAGATGTTCTCTGGGTACTCAGCCTCATGAGCCAGAAGACAGGAAGGAAAAGCAGAACAAGGCTGTTCAGCCAATTAGACATTCATGAGTCTATGGGTCCAGATGGTATCCACCCAAGGGTATTAAGGGAGAAGTGCTTGTTAAACCCCTTTCCATCAACTATCAGCAGTCCTGGCTGACAGGAACTTCCACTTGACTGGAGACTGGTAGATGTGACATCCATTTACAAGAAGGGTCAGAGAGAGGATCCAGGAAACTACAGGCCCATCAGTCTGACCTCAGGGCCAGAGAAGGTCATGGCATAGGTCATCTTAAGTGTTATCACACAGCCCATGCAAGTCAGCTGAGTGATCAGGCCCACTCAGCATGGGTTTATGACAGGTAGGTCCTGCCAAACTAACCTGGTCACCTGCACAAGATGACCTGCTTAATGGATGAGGGAAAGGCTTTGGATGTAGTGCACTTGGACTTCAGTAAAGCCTCGACATCATTTCTTACAGTGTTCTTCTTGATAAACTGGCTTCCACAGGCACATATTCTGCTGAGTAATAAACTGGCTGGATGGCTGAGCCCAAAGGTTTGTAGTAAATGGAGTTAAATCCTTTTTGAGTTGGGTAACAAGTAATGTTCCTAAGGGCTGGGTCCAGTAGTGTGCCCAGATGGCCAAGAAAGCCAATAGCGTCTTGGTTTGCATCAGAAACTATGTGGCCAGAAGGACCTCTGAATTGATTTTGTCCCTGTACTCAGCATTTGTGCAGCTGTACTTCAAATATTGTGTTCAGTCTTAGGCCCCTCATTACAAGACACTGAGGTCCTGGAACACGTCTAGAGAAGGGCAATAAAGCTGGTGAAGGGACTGGAGAACAAGTCTTATGAGGAGCAGCTGAGGGAACTGGGGCTGTTAAGCCTAGCAAGGAGGAGGCTGAGAGGAAGCCTTAACACTGTCTACAGTTACCTGAAAGGAGGTTGTAGAGAGGTAGGTCTTAGTCTCTTTGCCCAAGTGATAGGTGATAGGATGAGAGGGAATAGCTTCAAGCTGTGCCAGGAGATGTTCGGGTTGGACACTAGGAAAAACTTCTTCACTAAAAGGGTTACCAAGCACTGACACAGGCTGCCCAAGGAGGTGGGTGAGTCACCACCTCTGGAGGTATTTAAAATGTAGGTAGATGAAAAGCTTTAGTAGTGGGCTGGTATGGTTGGGCTTGATGATCTCAAAGGTCTTTTCCAACCTAGTGATTCTATGATTTCCAGGGTAGTTGCAGAATTGGTACAGCCTTGTCAGATCAAAATTTTTTATCCACATCTTCCAGAACTGTGTTTTTTAAATACTGAAATAATGAAATCTTTTTGACATCTTATTTTTAAATCAATAGAAATATAATTATGAAATCAATTTCTGAAATTGTTATATTATTTCCTATCTTTTTACCTGTCTATTAATCTACCTTTTATTCAGCAACAAAGAGTCCATAAGGCTATCTTTGCAGTTAGCATTCTGACTGTCTTATGACAGTTCCTCTGGTTTCATTCCCTGTCCCCTTGTTACTTCTGAAAGTACTCTGATCCCAAGTATTTAGATAGAAAATATAAACTTAGAGGAAAAGAGGTGACAGAGCCATAGGTATTGCTGACATCTTTGCCCATCACCAGGTCAAGGAAAGAGTCCATCTTTTGCTGAAATGGATATTCAAAAAAAGGGGAAGAGTTAAAATACCAACATTTGAAAATGAAATTAAAATAATTCTTGCAATCTTCCTTTAGCTTTTCTCTGACTTATATTCTGCAAGTATAATCTCCCACGGGTTTTCATTTGAATATGGAAGTCAGAATTTGGTATTGTAAGAACTTAGTATCTAGTTCCCTATGAAATTTGACTGAACTTGGTCAATGGGATTAGAAGGAATGGGGCTGGGAAAAAGACAGACAGTAAGACTGTGAAAGCTTCGATTGTTTTTTGAAACACAGTGAAAGTAGGATGAGAGTAAGTTTAAAATATTGTATTATTAGTAGTTTCTGTAGTAGACTATTATTTTACCAGAAGTTTTCATTCTTTAATACTTAGCTGAATTTTCCATGGGAATACCTCATGAATAAGATTAATCTAAAAGTTTGGATGTCTATAGTACACCAGATATTTTGAATCTGTCTATCATTAATGAAGAAATTAAAATCCTTTAAGTGCATTACTTCTCTTTTTATTTTATATATGCATATATATGTCTAATACAGATTAAGACATAGTATTTCCAACCAAGCAACATGAATTGCAATACTTTCATTTTTTCCATTACAATGTTGTTTTGCAAACTGTTTCCCCCAACTACAGTGAAGGTATAGTTAAGCTTTCTCAAACCCTGTAATGTTAGTAAGTTTCTTACTTCCAAGGAAACAAAGATTATGAAAAGAACAGGCTGAAAAAACTTTGGAATTAATAGAAATTTATATCTTTATCTACCCTCCTGGAGCAAGACCTCTACAGATGCACGCAGACACCACTGCAGACTCAGAGGTACTAGTGGGGTACTAGTACTAGTACAAAACCAAACAAGGAGTCACCCTCAGTTCCCTTACACGTAAACTAGAGATATAATCATAACTATATTTGCCACTTGTACAGCTTAATGTACTTGCAAACTCTTCTGGGACTGCTGACCAGAAGATCAGTCCTAGAATTTCACTTTCTGAACCATCTTTGCACAGATTGTCACTGAATCTTAAAACAGGAAAGAACAATGTTTTATGAATTACACATCTACATTAAAAAAAAGACATTTTACAGATTGAAATAATTTGAAAGTAACTATATAACTGTCTAAACAGTTTTGATTTCAGACAGGTAAGATGAAAATCCAGTAGTCATTTTGCTTCTGAATGCCTGAAATACAAAGGATTGCCTCAAGGCTTTGCATTACAATTATTCCACTCAGTATTATTTTCATAATCATTTCCACTCCAACTATGTGCTGACATTTACATACTATATTATAGGTTTCAACATGTTCTTAGCACTGTAGGCTAAATTCTTCTGTTATTACTGGATTTATTTTTCTAATGTGTCCGCCTGAACTGTCCACATGGAAGACACTCTGGTCTGATGATATGCTTTGTTGGGATTAAAACTGGCTGAATTAACAATGGTCAGTGATGAGAAGCACCTCTCAGTTAGGTTACATAGTTTAAGGCGACAGAATAATTCTTCTGTCTTCTGTAAGAAGTCACCTGTCCCTGGAATGATATAGCTCATGACATGAAAAGACTAGAGAAAACAAATGCATATTTTTATATTATCTATTAAGTAAACATACATAATCCCATAGAAGTTTAATTTATTACCTAAAACACTAGCATGATACTAATGTCTAGAGAAATCCCAGGAGTGAAACAGAAAATGAAAACAATCAACCTTTAGCCTATCAAAGCCTATTAATGAACAGGATACACCTGTGCGATGGTATGGTAGCATCTTCACACCAGGCTCTGTGAAATGCCATTGACCAATGTGGCATCGGGTGCTCACCCAGCATTTATTCTTCATTATTCTTCAGAGGGTTTTCTGCCAGGCTACAGAGTCTAATGTCACTATGTCCAGAGAAGGAACAGGACCAAATTTGGAAGCCTTTACAAGGTCTTGAATTGTCAGGGTACATCAGAAGTCTGACTCCTACTCCAATAGTACTTGAGGAGTTTAAACAAGTATTCATAGAATCAGAGACTCATAGAATCATATAGTCATAGAATCACAGAATGTTTTGGGTTGGAAAGGACCTTTAAAACTCATCTAGTCCAAAACCCCCTGCAGTGAGCAAGGACATCTTCAACTAGATCAGGTTGCTTAGAGCCCCATCCAACCTGACCTTGAATGTTTCCAGGGATGGGTCATCTATCACCTCTCTAGGTAACCTGTCTTAGAATCATAGAATCATAAAATCATAGAACAACCAGGTTGGAAGGGACCCATCGAATCTTCTAGTCCAACCATTCCTATCAAAGAGTTCCATTACCATCACTATCCAAATTTTCTTCCTTAATCCAAAAGTATTATTTGCCATAAAACTCTTCCTTTCAAGCCTTTAAGTCTTTTCTTGAAAGATTTCTTTCTCTGAGGTCAGTATAAATTTAACCTCTCTTGTAGATCCGTTGAATGACATAGAAAATAGGCAGTATTACTGGAGTTGTTGGGGAGAGTGGGTGGGCAGGGTAAGGTTTGCTGTGGACGATAAGAGTACCATAGAAATGGTATGTCCTGCTCTAAGAAGTCAAAGTGGAAATCTGAAAGGTAGAGATGTCCAAAAAGTTCATTAAACTGGCTGAAGTACTTCAGCATCTTTTTTTCCTAGGAATAGACTCAAAAAGATCACTTTGTTGAGAAATACTTAGGTGACATGATCACAAATGAGCCAGAGACACGGTGTAAATAAAGATGATTTAAAACCCCAACATTTTCCCACTTAGCAAAAGAGGTCAGACAAGATTAAATGGCTGAAAGTTGCAACCAATACAACTCTCAGGGAAAACACAATATCCATTGATCTCAGAAGGATTATTGTGATACCTCATCAAGTGTTGCAGCTCACACTGCAGTAACACTCTGATCATTGTTAGATATTTTCCTAAAACGCATACTGTATTTCATACAGGATTTAATATGGAAGCCCCATTGCATATGTAACAGAATAACTCAGAGAAGATGTTCACAATGTTTCTATCTGTAGAAACCTAGTCATGTGATCTCTGGCTTATGAAGTAGTTCCTTGGGAAACGTCACTCTTTGGTACAGAGGAGAGTTGTGCCCTGTCTCTGACCTGCTCTGTTTCTCTGAAATTTTGAAATATCACCATGCCCACTCTCAGTTTTAGATAATACGTGTTTTCAATTTTTATCAACAATGACAGTCAGTTTCACTAACTCTTAATTTACTTAGTGATTACACATAAAGGTATGGGGGGCGTGTTGATATTTAAGGTGATAGAGAGCTTCAGACAGAGACAGTGAAATTTATGTCTAGATGTGTAACCATCCGCATATAAGTTAGAATTAATCTTGAACTGTTTCCCACCCCTAATGTCTATTTCTATGTAAACAGGACAGTGCTTCAAGTTTCAAACTTTCTGCATGCGTATTTTATAAAAGATGAGTGAAAGGTTCTATGCCATGGAAAATGGCACAGGTTGGTCACATCAAAGCAGAGATCAGCCAAGTCCTTAATGGCCCCAAGGATGAAATTTTGCATTTTCAGTGTCCTCACTGATGTTGATCATGCTTCTAGATTAAGCAATAGCATTTTCTTCTGGCACCTGAAAAGTGGAGGCAGAGCTGCACAGAGGGTCTTGGATCACTGCTCCCTGCTAGTACAAAGTGGGAGTGGGTTTGGTACATGAGGGAGGTGGTATGTCACCTGAGACACACTGCAAACAAATATTGCCAAAGCAATGTATGTTGTTCTTTATTTGCCAAAGAAACCTTTTGTTGCATCTCTCTAGGCTCTTGACCATGTTCGCTAATAACAATTTCCTTTATTACATCTTAGTCTGCCTTTACACTAGTAGAGTACAAGTCCTTAAGAAAGACTATGGCCATCAGGCTGACAGTCATAGAAATGTCCAGCACCATGCAGTATAAACATTTTGCCTTTCAAAGTAGGTAAGACATTCTTCCACATCCAGATTGCCTGTAAAAACAGCTCCTAGCCCCTGCTATCACCAGGGCTGGGAATCATTTGAGACAGTTTGAAATGGACATTGTAAAAATCGTGCCCAGAACTGCTCTAACTAGCTGCCATCATAGTCTAAAGTTTAATTTCAGCTTAGAAATAAGAAAATAAATAAAATCAATTAGGCTGAAGGTGCCAAAAATCATCTAGGAAAGATGAGGGGTGATTAATGCTTTGAGAGCTTTTGCTCAGCTTAGCAGGGGCTCTTCTGTAGGCTGTGGAGGAAGAAGGTCATGGAGGAGGACAGAGACCAGCGACTACAAACTACCACAACTTTATTTTGGCTAAGGTTCAGTGTCAGGGAGCTTTAGCAGAATGCCTCCCATAAAGCACATGAGAAAATTCAGTGGAATTTACGTGGACTGAACTATACTGCTGAAAAGGGACTCATGGAACAAAATATTTCTAGCCCTGATCCCCTTTGTCTGAAGCATTATGTTTCTAGCGAGACAAGAAGGGGTTTAGACACAGGTTTTGCAGTTGATTTTTCCTGAAACTTAATTTTTGGCTCAGATCAAAATGCAGCTGAATGAATAAGAGATTAGTCAACACATGTAGCTTGGTGTTGTCATTTTAAGAGTATTCCTTCTAAAAGCAATCCTTCTGAAATTTATTTCTTTGGATAGGTGCTCATATACTCAAAATTGAGTCAAATATTTGATGCTTGCTAGTTGAATGAAAAGTTGGAAGAAAGGCCTGAGCTGAAACTCCTTACTTGTTCAGTTTTCCCTTGTGTCAACCAGCCCCAGAATTACCTCCAAATTCTGAATATTTTGTTTGCCTGTATCCAGTGCATGACACATTCGCAGACCCAGAAGGGGGCAGCAGTACCCACTGTACCCTGGCAGTCTCTTGTGCTACCTAACATGTATTCAGCTGTTAGCAGTGCTGGTGTACTCTTCTTCGGATCACTAAAGAAGCATGAGAAGCCACAAATGGTAACAGATGATGCCACTTTATCCCACTACCAAAGCACTGGGAAGTATACCTGCTTGCCAAGTTAACAGTTTTTCCTGTTGCCATCATACAAATTCCTGTTGTCTTACCATCTGACCATGCAGTAAAGGTACAGGGTTTTGTGGTGCTGTTTCTCCAGTGAAAGCAAGTCAAAGATGAGCCTAGGAGCTAAAGTCCTACTCCAAAGCATGGGAATAGGGAGTAAAACTAATTTTACAGCCCATTTATTGGCTAGCGGAATTGTCTCTGTTTTCTCAGAGTTGATCCTAGTGCAGTAATAGAGGCACAGTAAAAGCAAAGTGTTCTGTTCAAAAGTGTTTGTAGACTTTCCAACTTGCCTGCCAGTGAGATAGTACCACAGTGTAATTGGGGAATACTCCAAGATTTTCTGAGCTGTGAAAAAATTTCAAGTTTCCAAAAGGGACGTGCTTTTCCTATTACCTGGGCAAACTTATAAGCACAGCTATATTCCCTCTTTAGGTTATATCCCCAGTTTGAAAAAAGCATGAAGATGCCTAAAAATCTTTTTCCTCTGAGCTAAGGGGCAATACTCTTCCCTCTTTTCTCTTTATGAGCCTTTCCACAATCACTGCAAGAAGTTCCACTTTCATCACTGTTTTTTTCACCTTTCCAAACTGTTTCCCCAAGGAACAGAATGGTAACAAACACCATAGCTTCCATCGCTTCCTCATGTTGGTACACAGCTGTCTTCCTGATGTACTGCTTTTGGACTCTCTGCTGCCAGATGCTGCTCATCTTATTTGAACCTGTCTCCTCCCCTTACAAATCCTCCCTCCTTTCATTTTTCTTCTGTGCAGTTGACAACTGCACTCTTTCCTCCCCCTCAGATTCTCACATTTCCTGTAGCCTTCAGTTCTGCCTCCTCCAGCCTCTACCCTACATATAAAATCTGGCAAAATATTGCTCAGATACTTTGGGGGTTTTGATTAACTATGTTGTGATATGGGTCTTATAACATTAAAATAATGTGACTCTTCATTGAAATCTTAGGATAATAAATTACTTATGTCTTGACAATTCCAGCTCCACATGTTGTAACTCTGTCCAGTCTAATTTCGACTATACTGATGCCAATGCCCACCAATCAACTTAAGTACAAACTTCAATCTTAGCCTGCCAAACAGGGAAATTTATCCTCCCCATTGACTTTGTGGTCAATTCAGCCTTTCATGTTACACCATGGAATAAGTTTAAATTTCACAAACTTGAAGGTCAGCATATTGCAGACCAGCTGCAGAGCTCATAACCTGTTCAGTCAGTTCTCATGCTAACTCCAAACTTCCCTTAGATTCCTATCACTGCACATTTTTCACCTCATTTTCCAGGATGTGCTACAGGCTTATAGTAACACCATGTCCTACCATCTATAATAGTTAAAATGTACAGACTTGTCCCTGGCTTTCAGAAGGAAACTCTCTGACAGATGCAAGCCTTTTGCTTTTGCACCTTATGAATAGTCTCAGATTGCACAGAAAGCATTTAAGACCAAGGCTGGGATACAAATCCAAGTCTGTCAGCCTAGAAGCTCAAAAACCCTAGAGCAGTATTCTAGTTGAAGTCATCAGCACTCAGATCACCTTCCCCCATTTATCATTTCTTAGAATAAATTTTAGGCCTCTGCTAGCTCACTTTCCACTCAGCACTGATCATCCTTGCAGGTCACTCAGGAAAATGAAAAAAAATATATATAGTGCATGGCAACCCCTCCTATACAATTCTGTGTCTGCTTTCTTAATCATAAAGGGTATGTTAAATGGCTTTCTTGCCACAGTTATCTTTCCCAGCTCTGCATGCTTAATCACTGCACCTATTCCCTCCCACTAGACCAAAGTTTGCACCTAACTGATAAATCTCATAAAAGATTTTCTGGGATTTAGCATCTCCTCAAGATCCAACAGAGAAGAAATCTGCTGCTGACAGAAATATGGAAATATCTAGTACAACTATTCGGGGATGTTTGAGTGGAAGGCTACCTGTGTATACCATTTTTGGTTACTCACTCTCCCCCTTTTTGAACTGGAGAGTTGTGTACTCATGCACATCTGTGCAAATATAGCATCCAAAGAGCCTCTGTGTCAGTTCATTTTCTCCTCCTTGTGGTTTTGGCTGGAATGGAGTGATGATGGACAACTTGAGAGAGAAAAGATTTATCATGTAGTACTGCATGGAAAGTATATTCTGTCCATGGGCTTTCAACCAGCCAGCTGGACACACGTCTGATTTTGTTTCCAGTTCCAAATCTAAAATAGTTTCAGAGGTCACATCTCTGACTACCATTCTTTTTTTCACAGCTGTGAAGAAGTCACTGACAGAGTAGAGGAAAATTAATATTAAGGATGACTCAACGCTAACATGAAAAAGTACAGAAATGTAACTAAAAACTTAAGGTTATTTTATTTTAACTGTTCCTCTTCTGGGGTCTGTGCATGCTTATACGCTAGGGTGTGATATGGAGTGCAGGGGAGAATGAGGATGGTAACATGTGAATGAGTAAGTCTACCATTGGGTACCAGAAAAAGTTAGTATTTTTCCCATATGGAAAGAAAAGTCCCTGAGAATTAGGTTTGTGGAATAGGCAGCTGACTGGTGAAAGAAACAGTGTGCAAGTATTCTTATAGCTGTCTGTGCTGGCATTTATAAGGGAAGACTGACTTCAAGAAGTTCAGTTTGTTTCCGGGTGAGGTTGGAAATACTGTTTCTTTCTTCTATAGAAAAAGCTATGGTATGCAGGTAAAGGAAGATTTCTGGGGTGTTTGTGCAGGAAAATATTATCCCTAGGACTTCTGCAGTACTGTGACAAGCAAGTTGTTAACTAGAAGCCTCCAAACTGCAACTGAAAGCATTGGTCTGTTGAATTGACAAAAATGAGTGCTTCAGTGCCTTCAGTTAAGAGATAGAGACATTGACACGAGTTCATACAGCTAGTCATTGAAATTCTTCATGTGACCCATCTTCATTCTTGAAGCCCGCAATTGTTTATCTCCATCCAACTAATCATTTCACGAGATGCGATGTCCCTCCATTGCATTCAGTCTCCACTGCCCAGCTGCCAAATTTTAAGTAAGCATTTTTAGTTTTCTCCTATCTGATTCCCATCCTTGGGAAAAGATTCCAGTAATCATACACATAACTACATTACTTCCTTTTTCCTTCCTCCTAAAAGCCCTTTACCACTGTTTCCAAGTCAGCTGAAACATTGGTATTGATTAGCTTGCTATGAACTGAGGGCACTACACATCACATTCACTACTACATAGTTGAAGTCTCCTTATTTCTCTCCTATAGATCTGTTTATATTTTTTTCCTTAACTAGAAATGCCTTACTGTTAGATGTATGCTGTGCCTAACATTGCTGAGTCCTATTCCAGGAACAGGCTTTTATGCAACAGAGAAACATAAAAAGCTACAAAGAAATGTGTGAATGTGCACACATGAGAGCAGGGGAGTGCATTAATCCACATTTCTTGAGTGCAGAGCAGTAAAATATATCAGCATGGCAAAAGATAGTAATTTAAATTTAGTTTAGTTTTGGTTTTGTCTGTGAGATAAAGAAACTGTCCAGAGTTCAGATTCCTTCCATTTACCCACTGTCTGTCCATGTCTTGCCAACAACAACAGAATAGAGGATGAAAGATTTTATTTTTCCTCTTTCAGGTGTAACAAAGTTGCTCTCCAACCAGTAAGAATCCAGAAATTTAACTCAATTTCTTCCAAAGAAGGAAGCTCATTAAGCTTCTTGACAGAAGAAAGCAGTCTGTTAAATGTTGTTCAGTAGCATGCCAGAGCTTCAAAGAGATAGTACTTCCCTTTTCAGAGGGGCCTTATTCTTAAAGTATGCACTCATAAGAATGAAGATTTCACACAATGAACTGCTAAAAGAGTTTGTTGGAGCTAAAAATGTAAATAAATTCTGTCTACTAGACTTTACTATCAGTTAGATCAGCTAACTGAGAACAGGTATCTAAAGCTTCTTTATTTATCAGGCAAACAATGACCATATAACTTTGTGCTGATGCTAGAAAGCAATAATATTACAAGGGGCTACCTCCCATCTGTCAAGTTCAAAGGAAAGAAAAAAAAAACCCAACAAACTCGCATCATGAACACAAAACAAACTCCAGGTTGACTAATGAATGTGCACACAGAAACTCCTCTGTCAACAATATCAGTTCACAATCCACAATCCACTAAATTAATGCATGTGAAAACATGTAGGAGGGATCACACACCAGTAGACCTACTTCAATTAGAAAAACTTGTGCTTGAAGCAGAAAAGATTTTCATCTATGATAAAAAAAAGATTGTATTGACTATAATATGACTTATTTTGTCATCAGACCTCAGCTCAGCTGCCATATTAAATCATCTGTCTTGTACCTATTAGAAATGGAACAAAATCAGACACAAACCTTAGTCTAAACTTCAGGAAACTTAGTTTGGGATACAGACTTTGCTATTTCACCCTTTATGATCATTTGTTTTTCATGCTTTAGCTTTAGATTTTATGCGTAACAAGTAGATCTGATTTTCACCGAAAATCAAGAGGGAAGTATTTATGAATCTCTTACAGAACTATATTTCCCTGTTTGGTGTAATCTTTATACTGACATTCTAAAGCTTCCCTCTAGGTACCGAATTCAGGTATGAATCATTAAGAACAAGGACCCATCCTAACTCAGTCTTCCATTTCTTTTTTCCCATCTGTTAGACGACCAGTACAAATGGCACCTTGAGAAGACTACCAAAGCATCCAATTTTTTTATTTACTCTTTGCCAGATTCCAAGGTATAACATTGGATCATGGCTACCACAGCAAGGTTGCCCAAGTCATTTCCCACCCAAGAAAAGAGAAGATTTTGAAGTAGGCCTGCCTGAATTTTCTCAAAGGATAGACACTGTCTGTGAACTACTTGCACAGCCACAGGTTTGCCAAACTTATTTCTTTCTTTGGCCATACCTGTTCTGAAAGCTTAACAAAATGTTAACAGTTAAGTATCAAAATGCATGATTGAAAATGCAATTGCATGTCCATGACTGAGGTTGATGAAACAGCTTTTACAACTGGAACTGACATATAAATCCACTGATGGTGTTGTGGTCACTAAGTCATTTGACTTTCAGGAGCACCATCCAATATTTCATTAAGGTCAATCAGAGAAATTTATGGAATCTATACAGATATAGATTAAAATTCCATCTTGTTAAGGAATGCCATGAGATACACTGAAATCAGAAGAAAAGTTATTGAATTATGCCCTTCCCTTAGATCAGAGCTTTTATTCTCCTTTTCAACAATGTCTGGTGAGAATTGTAGCTGGATTTGCAAGGGCTTACATAGTTGTTGTTTCCTTTGAAGTTCGGGTCAAAACTTTCAGCAGCTTTCCATCAATGTGTTTTTAACCTTATATTGCCTTTCCTGAACAAAACATCAACTTAAATATTGGATGCTGCAGAATCTGATCCATCTTTCCCATTTGTAAAAGAGAGTAGTATAATAATGCCAAACAAAAAGTCATGAAATGTCTGTCTCCAGATGGCATTGTAAAGGCTTTAAGCTTTACTTTGTCAAAGACAAGCTCAGCTTGCCAAATCTACCACCTGCACATCATGAAGAAAGTATTGCTGTTCTAGTTTTCTTGAACCAATATCTTCCAAGTTGAGAAGGATTTATTGATCCTTTCTACTCTTTCAGTCCATCTGCTGTTCAGCATTCAGCTGATGAGGTTGTGTGTGTTATATTTCATTACAACTATAAGAGGTACAATACTTTTCTGGACCAAGGAAGCAGCGTGTGCCTCCCTTCGGCTTATTTCACCAATTAACTCCTTTACATTGTACAGGACTGTTGGAGAGACACTAGATTACACCCTACATCATGGATAACTCCTTGAATGTGATCAAAGCCAAGTCTTACTTGTGCAAGACCCAACCTTCAGGAGGTTATTTTAATGAACTACATAAATGTAGGTTAAAGAATATGAAACTCCTGCCAGTATTAAGAGAGCCAAGAGGTCATCTGTACGTTTTCTCAACAGTCTGACAAATTGATTACCCTAGCTCCAGGTGTATAGATGCCCCATCCCTGAAGGTGTTCAAGGGCAGGTTGGATGAGACTTTGAGGAATCTGATCTAGTGAAAGATGTCCTTGCCCACAGGTGGTCTTTAAGTTCCATTCCAACCTAAATAGTCTGCAATTCTATGATTCTTGTATATCTTGATACCAATTGTTCACCCTATTCAGATGTGGAATCTGGGTGGTTGAACAATAACCTGAATCTATAGGACAAAAATTGCTGAAAATACACCAAATAAGCTTAACAAATGACATTGATGGTGATTTCTTTGATCTGGTAAATGTATTCACAAGGACATTTTTCTTACATTTCTTCTACGTGCTCCTGTTCAATCAGACTATCTCAGTCCACAACAGCTTCCGCTTCTTCCAGGATAATTACTGCATTCATGCAAGTCAGGTAATCTTTTAACATGCCTGCATAAATCTACTTTGAGCAGCAAACTAGCATAAATTGTCCTCCTACTTAAAGGAAAAGCTATCAAGAAAGCAACTAGTACCACTATGTCTTGACTCATGTAGCAGGTCATAAAGAGGAGGAGCTTGAGAGCTGGCACTGCTGTCTCCTTGGATGGAGATCCACTGGTTTCCTTGCCAATGCCCTGTTACTGTCAGTTGCAATAGTGCATAAAATGATAGCCAATGTCTGGAGTCATTTCAGCATTGCTAAATCCATCACTACACCCTTAGAAATATGAAGATGTCATTAAACACATGAGTATATATGAATGGAAAATTATCTATAATATCCATCCAACTCTGACAAGAGAATTTTAAATTCTCCTTATACTAATGGTACATAATGAATTGAACATACCTAATACAAACAGAGGGAAAATTAATGAATAATGGCAGGTACATATTTTTAAGGTGGTCTTGAAGTCTCCCCAGCATAAAAAGGAACCTCTCAGGAGTGAACTCTCTCATTTGTGATTAGCATACCCAGGCAATAAATCAAAACAAATTTCCACCTTGTGGTGGCCATAATTTTAAACAAACCTGACTTCAGCAGGTTTTGTTCATTTGTCTCTCTTCTAAGCTTGGGGACAACATGTTAGTGATTATGAATTCGGATGTGTTTCCTATCTTGTGCTCTACAGATTGACCTCCATGAATTGTACTATGGCTGCAGCGCAAAGGTATGACCTGTATGAGACAGGTGCTTGGAAAACCCTTGAACAAAAAAATTAAGGTCAGTGTTACTGATACAGTGGGAAACTCTCTTTTGAATGGATTTCTTTCTCATAATGCTTTACAATAATAAATCATTTTACAGAACACAAGCAAATCACAATTGGTATAGAACACAACTACTCTGTAGAACACTTCGCGTAAAGAGAATTATTAACCATATATAAGTTGAAAATATTCCTGAAAAAAGTAATTATCTTGACTGTCATAAACTTCATGTCCACCACATCTCAAAAGGTGATTCTCATCTTTAGCTGAGTGATTGATTCACCTTTAACAGACAAAAAGAACCAGAAATGGAAATAAAAAATAAATTGCCTGATTTCAAGCTATTGTACTTCTTAGAATAGCATTGTGTATTTTCTTTTCAGTTGGAGGATCATTTCTTCATCTCTGACTGAAAGAATACAATCTCTCAGTATGACACACAATCTGCTTCAATTACTGTGCACAAGGTCCATTCTTCCTTTATATCACTCCAGGTCAAACACAACAGTTCATCAGTGGTAGGACCAAACAAATTAAACAATCCACAAGAAATAGACTGTGTTTTGGGGAGTACAGAACATGGGAAAGGAAAACAGGGACTCAAGGAAATGCTCTGTTTGCTGAAGTGACACATCTAGATGAAGGTTATGTCATGGATCTAACCTCAAATAGAAGAGAGGTCCAACCAAAGAATATCAGCTTTTGAGAGTTTCAAATAAAGCAGCAACTTCTTAGCTTTACCCATAGCCAAGGGATTTAATTCACTCTGAAAACAGCGTAGATCAGTTCCATGAATTGCTGGAAAGATGATGGATATCAAGGATGGATATTTTGGAGGCCACTTAATTGGTTATCCTCTGTTTGCCTCCTGGCTCTCTTACTCCCTTTCCAATGCCACAGAATAGTAATGCCACCAAGATATTAAGAGCTGATCTTTTACTCTGTTTTCTTAACATTTTCCTTTAACAAAGTGTGTTGATTTTTACATTCAGTGATTTCTCACTTCCACCACACCTTGCAACAAGAACCCTTGAAATAGAGAAGACAAACAAAACTTTTGCACAGATAGTATGTGGTCCCTAAGATCTTCCAATGCATTGTATATGCAGGAATACATGGCTTGTCATGTCCCATGGACATTCTCCAGTTGCAGATGTCATACCTCTTCCATTACCCCAAGGCAGTAATGATTTAGGATGATTAATATTGGCTCCCGAGTTCTAATTTTTGCCCTTCTCACTACTCCCTCAGTTCCATGGCTTGAAATTCATTTATGTCCATTATGATTAAGATTTATAGAAGCAGCTTTCATTTCTTTGATACTTTCCTCTAACCAACAACAGAGGGTAAGATTTAGTAATGATGGCTTAGATCATGTTCTCCAGAGAGCAAATCTCAGCTTCTTTTCTGCTACTCTACAAAGAATATCTGTAGAAATGGACACAATCTATAGGCTGGGAATGGCTGGTAAGACAGACGATATGTAAGACTAATATGAAAATCATGTGTTTTCTTAATGTTTCAAAGCATGTCAGTTAAACATGTTAAGGAGTTCATATTAAATTTAGATTACTTGACATTTCTTGCTACAAAATAGCAGTTATATTGAAATGGCAAATGAATCCAAATTATAAATAAAATGATTGTTCAGCTGTAAGAAAGTTAAGACATCTGCACCTTCTATGGTTTATAGGTGAAAGTCCATTTTGAGGAAGAAGTTGTTTGCAGCCCAAAAGGCTGAATATCTTTTAACTGTGATCCACTGTATGGGGTTAGTAACTACAGGGCCTGTCTGCAAATACTTCTACATTTCCATTTGACTTTAAGGCCTGGCACCGGTGCCTGTTTGGTTATCCACAGATGTTCCTACAGAAACTGATGTAAAAGTAGTGGAGTTAAAGTGAATTTGTGCTGGGGCAACTGAAAAAAATATAATGTAGTCCTTGATGCCTGTGATCTGGGATGAAATGGTGAAACAAAGGCACACTGTAATTTCAGCCTTGTGTTGGATTTAAAGCTGGTAGTACCATCTAGTGGGCAAAGAAAGAATTGAAAAGTACAAACAAATGGCCTTAGCTCAATTGCTTCTTTCTCATAATTTGTCAAGCTCTGTATTCTACTTCTTTAAATATGTTGGATTTGGACTGCCTTATAAATCTGCATAGACTCATTTAACTTAACTTCTCCTTCTTTTCCAAGGAAATAGTTCTTATTGTTTCATTCTTGTTTTAATGTAGTTCAAGAGAAAGCAAAGAGGATTTGAATTTTCAGATTTATACATGACATCTTTTTATCATATTATGTCTCAATTTTGAGAGGTTTCACAGCTCTCAGTTATGTATGTTAGTCTTAAGAAATACTGAATTCTTATAGTATAGACTGCTCAGTATACTTTAAAAAGGGGAGGGTGAAATGCTATTTCCAATTCTTCATCTCACTCTGTGCGACTCTGGGTAATTAAATTTATCAGCTTATTCTTCTTTTCCCTATCTCCGAAAACTGATAATTCTCCTTATATCTGAGAAATCAGAACTAATTTTCATTAAAAAAAAATTCAAAAACCTTTTCAATTTTCAATTACTTCTTCTTTTCTGAAAGACATTTCTGTTTATGCATACAAATCCCTACATAAAAATAACATTAGTTATACTAGAGTGCTAGTAAACCACTACCAATTCTTCACTTCTAAATGTGAGAGATTGTCTCTCAAGCTAGGATAATTACTGTGATTTCATGAGTATTTCTCTTTGCCAGATATTCTTTTCTGATCTTTCCTTTCTGTCTTGCTGACAGTACAGCACCAAATTACAGTTATCTCAAGAGGCTCACTCGATGATTTAGAAGTAAGGAGTATGAGCAAAAACTCTCCTTGAGAGCTCATCTCTGTTTGCAGTCAGGCTGAGAAACCTGAGAGTTCCTGGATATCCTCAACAAGACAGCAGTGTCCAAGAACATCTCAGAGAGGCAAAGTTTGCACAGGTTTACTTAAGCACGCTGGTTCAAGTTCTTAGCTCATGTTAATTGTCATCTTTTTATCTCAGATAGAGCTAGGTCTATTTACAAGGACTATGCATCTTTCTTTTCCTCTCTCTTCCCCCATATAGCTCATGTAATGATTTGCTAATAATGAACATGTAGCATATGTTCCTAGGGTTTATGGGACTTTTCTTGATAGTCATGAAATAGTAGGCAGTTATGACCATAAGCATAGAGGAGTGACAAGAATAAAAGTTTTCTGGAAGGATTCTGCTGTGAACATCTCTAAAAGATTCTGTGATTCTGTGATTGGGACTTCTAGATTACTGCTAGTAGAAAGTATTTGAATTTGGTTGCAGAGGCAAGAAGGTGGCAGACATAGTTTGTCCTGTAAAGAGTTTACAAGCAATTCACCTCCTGTTACGTAAATTAAACTGAGGTCTAAGTTTGAGAAAATACAGAAATTTCATAAAATGTAAAATCAATAGTTAGTGACTGGCTATGTCAAACTGCAAATTTTACTTGAGTCAGAGTAGGTTTTACAGGCTGCAATTTTACAGTGCTACTTTTGGAGGGACTGGAAATAATTCAATAAATAGTAGTTCTGACCTCAAAGACTTCTTCCTGTAAAAGGCAATATAAGCCCTTAGCAGATGTTTTCATGGCACATATAAATTATCTTATGAAATCAATACTTGTGTCATAACCTGCCGTTTACCACCTTGTAGTGTGTCCAGGACTTTAAAATTGCTTTCTTCTTTTTTTTTAATTGCTGTGTTTGCGTCAGTGGAGAGCAAGGGTGACATCCAGTGGTCAATTAAGTTAGCTGTACAAATGGACTAAGCGTTCAGTGACGTGAGATCTCACTGTGGCCTCAAAAGACATGAAATTTTACTTAGTAAAGCTTAGATCGAATTGAGGCTGCATGATTTCCTACATGGGTCCCAGAATGTAACCTCTAGGAAATCGTTTCCATTTCTCTGTACATTTTAATCCAGAATTAGGAAGCAGAGAGAACTAGTAAAGAAAAGGAGGCTAAAGGAATGTTCTGAAAACCACCCTGACCCCTAAATTCAGTAGCTTCGCTAGGATGGATGTTCCAACCTAAACTGTCACTGGTCAACGGTATTTGTGGATGTGTCATTTATATTTGAAGGGCTTCCCCTCCCTAGTTTTGCAAAAGAGAAACAGTGAGAAAAAAAAAAAAAAACACATTAATTTTGTTTCTTTATTTTCCTGCTGGATTTGAGCATTTCAGAATCAGGGCAGGTATTATGCAGAAAGGACAGTGTTAGTTCAACTTAAATCACTTCAATTAATTCTTCCAAACAGTGTTTTATACCAGGCTACTTTCTCAGTTATCCCATATTCACAGAGTTATTAGAACTTAGGGAATTTTACTGGACAGAGATACGCAGTGAATGAAACACATGGTAGCATGTATTCAACATTTAATTTTGGGAACAGAAATAAGCACGTTTTTCCTGATCTGTCTGTTTTCCAGCATCGTATATGCTTCAAGGTTAGCCCACAGCATCCCTAAGGTTGTTCAGGCATATGTTATGGAACAGACATTTACCGCACGTGGGATCCTGTGTGCTCTGTAGGGCACCTTCCAGCTATATATCAGGCTGTGTCTGGAACATGCTCATTGCAGCTCTGGATGACTCAGAGATGACAGACCAGATACCATACAGGGAAGACAGGTTCCTCAGTATTAAGTAACTTTCAAAAATGAGACTTAGCCCTAAAGTTTTGGGGTTGTATGAGAGCCTGCCTTTCAGTGAAATATTATATAG
Source organism: Coccyzus lansbergi (assembly GCA_033558105.1). NCBI lineage: Eukaryota > Metazoa > Chordata > Aves > Cuculiformes > Coccyzidae > Coccyzus > Coccyzus lansbergi. The sequence goes on along the minus strand of JAUMJK010000139.1, from coordinate 273,217 downwards.
TCCCATTTAAACATCACAGCTACTAAAAGGACTCCTGTTGCTTTCTCTATAGCAGAAAAAAACTAATCTGGTTTGTATATCTCAGGCTGTATTTGAAAAACTCACAGTGATGCTATAATAGGAAGATTTAAAATAAAAATTAAAAAAATCTTTGCAAATAACTTAATAAATTACTCGAGAAAAATGTGATAATAAGTTATTGAAGCATGTCAGTTTATCCTAACACTTCTATTTATGTCACCAGTTCTGTAGTTTCAAGATAAGAATTTCTATGACAAGTGGATTGATTCCATCCCTCCTCAATGTACATAAAGGTTAATTAATCCTTTAAGATTTGACAGTTTTTATATTCATTCACTAATAATTGTGACTGCATTTGCTCTATCAAAAATGTTTTTTCTGGTCATATGACTTTGTGATATAGGCTCTGATTCAGGGTTAACAAAAAGCAAGTTTAATAAGATCTGTAAAACCACACCTCCAATAAAAAATCATTTTGCATGCACTTTCATGCACCATCTCTCTGTCTGATACTGGCAATGCCAAGAGTATTATGATCCAGATCAATAAAATTACCTCTTTGTACTCACTGCCTGGTGGTATACCGAGGCAGTGATTTAGGCAAATAGGACCCCAATAAAGAGAGGAGGACTTAGAAAATGAAGTGGGATCTTTTATTAGACCAGCTGATGCCATCAGAAGTAGATGAGCCTCAGAACTCATGACCTCAGAGTGAACTAAGTGTGAAGGTTGAGGCATCATATGAACAGAAGCAGAAACCCCCATAGACTGAGTGGAAATAAGCCTGTAGTATAGAAGTTCAGGTGTACTACTTTATTTTCTTCTCTGTGAGAAGATATTACTCACAAGGTGCCAGTCTCAAGATCATGATTTTGAGCACTGACCTTAATTGCTGGCCATCCCACAAAGCCAAAGGGGAGGAAGGAGTATACTTCCTGCTTTTGGACTATTCACTGATTAGCTGTCCTGTCCAGCAGGAGGGAGACCTCAGCTATGTGCCTCTTCGGTGCTTATGGAGACCTGAGGGTCCAATATACAGACCCCAGGCAGATGCAGCAAAAAGGATATTCTAAGTTAAAGAGGAGCGACAAGGCTCTCGCCTCTGCTTTCACAAGTGTCTGAGTATTTTACACTTAGTGCTCAATAGAGCTTGGACAGGAGTCAAGCCGCCCCCATCCTTGTCCCCAGGCCACAGACTCATGCTTTCTCTGCCCTAATAATTACTTAATTATTGCCGCATGGAAAAGTTTCAACAGATGGTCTGGAGCTGAATAAATTCTATTCCTGCAGGCCAAGGATTCAACAAAATTTGGACCCCACACCCCAGTGAGCCCTCTAGCAGCTGAGCCTGTGGAGCTGGCAATGAGCCCTGAGCTTTTTACCGCATGAAATATTCTGTGGGTGTTTTCTGTGAGTGCCCATCAAGACCATAGATAAAGGGGCAGAGGTATCTGGGAAGCAGCTGAGCAAGCATTTTAAGGATATAGGGTTTAGATCTATATATTAGCAAAGCATTTCATAGGCGCCTGTGCCTTATATTGATCTAACTGGAAACAGCTAAGGCATTAGCATATTTACTGCTTAAATCAAACTGATAATGTTTAGGATAACTCCTTTTTAATAATGAATAGGAAAGACCTGCCTCATATCGGTTCCTATCATTACTATTGTTTCCCCCTCACTCCCTCCTGTCCTCCCCACAATTTTGCCGCTTGTCACTCATAGCCTTACTGCTCCTTCTCAGAGCTCTTGGTTTACAGTAATTTTCTGCACTTTGGAATGATGCTGCCCACTGAGACTTTTTTTTCCTTTTTAATTTCTTTTATTTTTTGTGTGTGTTTTAATATTAGTGTCTGAACAAAGCAGAAGGTCAATTAATAGTTTTTAAACTGAGAGGCCATTAAGATCAGAACATCACCTGGTCCTTTCCACAGAGAAAGGCACAAGCCAGAAATGGGCAGGCCAGATAGCACAGATTGGTCCTCAGCAGAAACACTAGAGTACCTCAGGAGCATCTGACAGGGCAAACAAGGCTGCAGGAGGGCAGCCCAAGCTGCCAGAATAATACCATGTGGTAGCTCAAACAGGAGCTGGCATAAATATCAGAGATATCCAAAAGCAATTTCCAGGGATGAAAACTAAATTTGTCAATTTGTCTTACATGCAGTGATAGCATCCATACAAAAAAAAAAAAAAAAAACCCAAACCCAAAAAAGAGGGCCTGCTGCATCGTTTAAGAATGTTAAGAATGTTTAAATTAGGCTCTGATAAGGAGAACAACAAGAGAGAAGAAATCAATATGAATTCTTGTTGGAAAAACCTATCAGTATATTCAGTCTCTGTTGATGTCATCAAAGTTACAAAAGATATGAATGAAATCAACTCAGCATATTCTGGAAAGCACTGTGAAAGAGCTAGGGATTGAATTTATATTCAAGAGAAAAGCAGCTTATCTTTAGCTGACTGTGTATAGTAGGCCTAGAAACTGAGACACAAATATGACAAAACAGCATTATCTGGAAAAGAGAAAAGCAGTAACTAAAAACAAGAAAGCAAACACACACACAGTGAGTACTGAGCAAAAACAAATCAGGACTGACTACACAGAGCAAGAAGTCTTGATGTATTTGAAGTAAGGAAGAGTTGAAAAGGGATATAATTTATTAAAATGAGATTTGTATGCTGTGCTTGTATTTTTACAGATGATTAAAGAGGCTTCACACCAAACCATCTTCAGATTTTCGCCTCATGTAGGATTACTTTTTGCTTCTGCTCCAATTCATTTTATTTCTGTACCCTTACATATGACTGGGATGAAGGTCTGGGATACTGTGAAATGATTTGCTATCTCTGCACTTGAGCTTATCGGGGACAATTCTCATGTGTGGCAACTTAGAAAGGTATCCCACTAATTTTCTGAAAACAATATATTTCAGTCCATGACATAAAAATACAGTGTTAAAGTAAGTGTCCCCTCCACCTCTGTAGCAGATGTGTACCAGGATCCCTCAGAATACTCTGCTAAAGCCCTTCCCAGAGCGGAAATACATGAGTGGGATGTTTGGTTCCATCAGTGACTACCACAAGTGCCACTCCCACAAGGGGTGAGGATTGTTACACCCAGCAGAGGACATGTACTTTGCTGCAGTGGGCAGGAGGGGCAGACTCAAGTTCTTTATGCAGACCTGTCCTGTTTTCAAGCTCTTTGACTGGTAGATGTTGCTCAATGTTTCTTGCTTGACGTTATTCAAAGTGCAACGTTTGGGGCAAGTCTATGGGCTGAAGCAAGGACAGCTACCAGTGCCTGCTTTGTCATGTGGGGTTTGGTCAGATAGTGGAGATCAGAGACAGCCTGTGTCATCTCCTCTCTGGCCCCACCATCCTGGCCCAGGGCTCCCACAGACACCCACTGGTGAAGAGGCATCAGCAGTGGTGGGAGGGGCAGCACAAAGCAAACATATGCACTGAAAAAACCCACCTCCACAAAAAAAACCCCTGCTTCCACAGGAAATCAGGGAAGGAAAAAGAAACAATGCAAGCTTTCATTGCCTTTTATAAGTCCAAACACCTATGTTAATAAGAATCTGAGTTTTAGTTGCTATTTCTGTGCAAAGGACCCTTTCCAAATGACTACCCTGTAATCACAGAATCACAGAATCACAGAACAACCAGGTTGGAAGGGACCCATTGGATCTTCTAGTCCAACCATTCCTATCTAACAATAAACCAAGTCCCTCAATACCTCATCCACCCGTGCCTTAAACACCTCCAGGGAAGGTGACTCAACCACCTCCCTGGGCAGCCTATTCCAATGCCCAATGACCCCCTGCGTGAAAAACCTCCTCCTTATCTCCAGCCTAAATCTACCCTGGCGGAGCTTGAGGCCATTCCCTCTCGTCCTGTCCCCTGGCACTTGGGAGAAGAGGCCAGCTCCCTCCTCTCCACAACCTCCTTTCAGGTAGTTGTAGAGAGTAATGAGGTCTCCTCTCAGCCTCCTCTTCTCCAGGCTAAACAACCCCAGCTCTCTCAGCCGCTCCTCATAGGGTCTGTTCTCCAGCCCCTTCACCAGCTTTGTCACTCTTCTCTGGACTTGCTCCAGAGCCTCAACATCTTTCTTGTGGTAAGGGGCCCAGAACTGGACACAATATTCAAGGAGCGGCCTCACCAGTGCTGAGTACAGAGGGAGAATCACCTCCCTGGACCTGCTGGTCACACCGTTTCTGATACAAGCCAGGATGCCATTGGCCTTCTTGGCCACCTGGGCACACTGCTGGCTCATGTTCAGTCGACTGTCGACCAACACCCTCAGGTCCCTCTCCTCCTGGCAGTTTTCCAGCCAGGCTTCTCCCAGTCTGTAGCTCTGCATAGGGTTGTTGTGCCCCAAGTGTAGGACCCGGCATTTGGCCATGTTAAACCTCATGCCGTTGGACATTGCCCAGCGGTCCAGCCTGTCCAGGTCCCCCTGCAAAGCTTCCCTACCCTCCAGTAGATCGACACTTGCACACAGCTTTGTGTCATCTGCAAACTTGCTAAGGGTACCCTCAATGCCCTCATCCAGGTCATTGATGAAGACATTGAACAGGACTGGACCTAGCACTGAGCCCTGGGGGACACCACTTGTCACTGGCCTCCAGCTGGACTTAACACCATTTACCACCACTTTCTGGGCCCGGCCATCCAGCCAGTTCTCTACCCAGGAGAGTGTGCGTCTGTCCAGGCCAGAGGCTGACAGTTTCCGTAGCAGAATGCTGTGAGAAACTGTGTCAAAGGCTTTACTGAAGTCCAGAAAGACCACATCCACAGACTTTCCTTCATCCAGCAGCCGAGTGACTTTGTCATAGAAGGCGATCAGGTTGGTTTGGCAGGACCTGCCTTTGGTAAACCCATGTTGACTGGGCCTGATCACCCGGTTCTCTTGTAAGTGCTTCATGATAGCACTCAAGATCACCTGTTCCATGACTTTCCCTGGCACTGAGGTCAGATTGACTGGCCTGTAGTTCCCCGGATCCTCCCTGCTACCCTTCTTGTAAATGGGAACTACATCAGCCAGTCTCCAGTCCAGAGGTACCTCCCCAGTCTTCCAGGACTGCTGGAAGATGATGGAAAGGGGTTTGGCCAATACATCCGCCAGCTCCCTCAATACCCTAGGATGTATCCCATCTGGACCCATGGACTTGTGGGTGTCCAGCTGGCCAAGCAGGGCTCTGACCACCTCCTCTTGGACTATGGGAGCCTCGTATTGCTCCTCTGTTTCCTGGGTATCTACACAGAGGGAACAGTTTTCTTTACAATTAAAGACTGAGGCAAAGAAGGCATTAAGTACCTCAGCCTTCTCCTCGTCCCCTGTCACTGCTGTTCCCTCTGAGTCCAAAAGGGACTGTATGGTCTCCCTTGTCCTCCTAATGAAAGATAGACCATGAATGATGATGATAGACCATGAATGTAATGAAAGATAAACCATCCAGATGCACTTGTAAAACAAAATAAAACATAAGAGATACTTTGGACTCTGTAAACCTTCTAATGATAACAAAAACAACAACAAAAATTTGACAGAGGAACGTAAGAATCATTTATAGTTTTCCAAAGGAAGAAACTAAACCTGTCAGGATCAGCTCTAAACATTTCGAGTCTAAAGCAATCATCCAAAACATACTTTTCATACTATAGATTTTGCTGGCATATCTTTCCACATCCTGCTTAGAGCTAACTGTATAAGTAATGTATGCATTAACGAATTGGAGATAGACACGCAGTGATATATATATATATATATGAATTTTATGTAAATTGTCTACAGCATACACCTTGACTCTGATATCTTTGATCTAGTGAAAATCTCGAAGTGTGTGGATTTCAGCAAGCCCAATAATTTTTATCTCTGCTAGGGAGTACTTTTGGTAAGTTTTCCATCAGTAGGAAATGAGCTGGAAAACTCTGGTGAAACATCAAAGCAACAGCTTTAGGTGATGTTTCGTTTCATGAATTTCAGACTATCTCTGCTCTTCAACAACATACTGAGTTCTTTCTCCCCAATACACATTTTAAAACTGTGAATAGGATGCATTTATTAAAATTGTACATGAGATATGTGAGAGATATCCTGTCACTTTGGAACACAGCATTTTCTAAATTATAAAGATACTACAGAAGCATTAAATCCTCAAATACTGCCTCTTACTAGTATATTCATTTGTACAAATAAATGGATCTTAAATATATTTACACATTTGCAGGGGCAGAAAGTTCATTGTTCACCTGTTTGATTGGCTTCTGCTTTAAATTTGCCCCTCTCCTATTTTTCTATAAATATTCACCCCATCTCAGATCCTGTGACAGTGAATTGCTGAGCTCTGGTAATGCCCTCCAATATATCTCACATGGCTAAAATAAATTATGGACAACATGAAGTCTGCTTCAGTTAATACTCAGAAGGGGGGCAATCTAGCTAAAAATCTGAAGGGCACAAAAGCAATCTCTTCCAGGGCTTAAACTCTAAGGTAAGGCAAGACACAAGCAGATATGATTAGATGAAGAGTGAAAAGAAGTCTCAGTAGTTATCTCTTCAAATCATAAAAGGTCACTCAGACTTAGAACTGAATGATGTGTGGAGAGCATCTAACCACACTTTCTCTTGGAGCAACCGATCCAGTTATTAATTGTCCAGTCATTAACTGGGACTGTGCGAACAGCTTTGAATACCAAGTGAGGTCAGGATCTACTTGACTTCTTGAACATTATTTACAGTTGCAGTTCTCTCACTTTTATTGTAATTATTATTCTTAAAATAGTCTTCTTCCTTCTCAGAAGTGTCACTTCACAGTAGTATGCAACTGAAAGTCACAAAAAGAATATTGCATTTACATAATTATTGTTCCAGTTCTTGGCCTAACACCCACAAAGCAACACAACAGGGTCTGAACTAATTGGTCGCCATAATGCATAATCCTATCCCAAGAGAAGTTAGAAACAAAAAAAAGCTTTAAAAGTGACCCGTTAAAGAAAAATAAACTGTATCAATATGAAAGGTGTCAATGTTTGTTCACTTGATGACTGTAATCTTGAAGGAAAAACAAGGAGATGATGCAGCTATGGGACATCGTTTATTTTTTCAAAGCCCTGGAAGAACTTGGGATCTACTGACATTGAACAGTAACAAGAGAAAACAGGTCCAATGACAGTGCCCTTGGCAGCAGTCAAAAGCTGTTGTTTTGGGGAAGGGGGAGGCCAGGAGCCAGCACACATCAGCAAGCTTGCCAGAGCAACAGTACCACTGGCAACAGGGATGGATTTGGGCTTCATCTCAGATGTTACCTTGCTGTACATCTGCTTCTGCCATATGGTACAGCATGAGTTCTCCAACTCATATTGGGTTGTGTTCTCTGCTTCTGCCTGAAGCCATCTGCTGGCAGAGGAAGGAAACACCAAGAGAACTTATTACCTACTCCTCAGTTCATAAAAGGATGCGCCAAACCAATGAGAAAGCAGGGACAGATGCAAGACATGTTAACTACTCTCTGGTTAAAAGAAGCATTGGCAAGAAAGAAGACAGGAGTCAGATCCCCAAAGTAGAATCTGTTTCTGCATCCCAACAAGCAAAGCAGAATAGAGTGGATACCCCGCAGATATTACATCTGTAGGTATCTTGTGCAACATGAAAAAATTTCTCCAAATCACTAAAAATGTGGCCCAAATGTGATTCCACCTATCGAAAGGACAATCACAAATGGCTCTTTTAAACTGGCAGTAGCCCTAGGACACAAAGGGTTCTGGACACCACTATATGGAGAAGTGGGCCTGGAATATAACCACAGACCTATGTCTAGGGGCGGTAAGCAGCACAGACTTATTAACTTGGGTAAGAACTGACACTAAAGGCAGGTTAGTCAGTTCCTAGACATCAGTTGTGGCTAGAAAAGGATGGTACCAGTCCCCATCTTTACATTTTTCCACTACTGTGACTGTACTGTAAAAGTTATTAAATTCATTCCCAGTCCTTAAGACAGAGGACATTACAACACTCTCATGAGTGGGTAGAATATGAAGCTGACCAGATCAGATGATGTAGCCAGATCTGTTGGCTGTGTGTCAGGGATGGGGACTGAATGTAGATCTCTGGATTTCCTCAGGGGAGAGGTGTCATCCATCAAAGTACTGCTTTCAGAAATGATTCGGATGTTGCACAGAACAGAGAAAATTAGCTTCTATTTCTAGCACTAAAAAGAATGCTCCCAAAAGATCAACCTCTTCTTTTCATAAATGTTTTTTGATAGTGCTTCCATCATCTGAGGTTGCACATCAGGAATGACATTCTGCAAGATAAGGCTGAAAATTAGTCCAATTTGATCAGAAGCAAATTATAATATTAATCCCCTCCTAGAGTTGAACTAACAACCGCAGCAAAGCCACCCTGTATTCCATCTCTTCTTCCAAGGCCTAGGATATGGCCATTAATAAGGTCTTGTGGCATGCTGTGGTGGCTCAGGATGAGGGTCAGGAGCCATTGTTCACCAGGGAGTCTATTAGAGAAACCGCTTTCACCCCACTGATATGTTCAAAGGCAAATCATCCTAGGTTTGTTCAACAAATGCAGTAATTAAGGCTAGGTCTACTCAACTATTACTCCTCAACCAGGAATGTCTAATAATTAATTTCTCCTTAGATGACAGAAACAATGCATTTTTTTAACCTGTGAAAATACTTATTATGCCTCTATTGCAAAAATCAAACAAACACAGACCGTCACATTAGTTTAAAAGCTTTATGACATATTCTTGTTTCTGTGAACTTGAAGTTCTTTTAAAGGTGGCTTGGAGAAAAAAGAAAAGCCGTTTGCAGAGTGTTTCACTGGCAGATTAAGTTATGCATTCTAAGTCCTGGAGGTGAAACGTTTTTAGCATTTATGGGAGCTCTGGGCTCCCAGTCCTCATACCGAGCCAGCTATTAATATATGACAGAAAGCATCTGTGATCTACTGCTCACAGGGTTCAAGCCCCAAAGCATCCAAAAAGCCTGTGCATAGCCCTTCGCTCACACAGCTGATTGACTGCACCACACACAAGTCAACGTGATGTATACACTCTGATGTGACAGATCCAAAACATAATGTACTCTACAAATGATGTGATCTTAATTAGAAGAACTAGAGTCTTCTGCATGCAATTTTCTTTTAGAAAAAGGCATAGGGTATTGAGAGATATTAATGTCAGCATCAGTCATCATAAAACACAAAGACAAGATATATTTTAAGGCTTATGTATAAGAAGTACACATTAAAAATAGGAGTATGCTACTGCTAATGGGAAAATGATTGCCATTCTAGCTTCCCACTAAATCAGACTAGGGCATGATCATGAACGTAGCTCCTTATAGAGAGAATAACCATCCAGTCTTCTGTTGGAATATGCCTGGATCATTTCTCTGATATCCAGGCTTCTATTAATCTCTGCGTGAGCACACAAGCAAGTACCTCACTGCAGGATCAGGGCCAAGCAGCTGGCACAAATTTGCACAGCAACGGACCTTTCTGAATCATACAGCCTTCCTCACACCCATGAATGTTTCTATCCCAAATTCTTCTTTCTGATGGAGGACTAGATCAAAGCTGTCTAGCTGGAAGGAGATTTCATTCAATTCTGCCAACATATAAATATATCCGGTTTAAACTTGATTTCAAGGAGAGCAAGTTTTCACCACTTTGGTCTTCCTATGATTACTGTTTTACCAGTTGTGCTTTTGGCGCTTGCTATCTAGCAGCTTTTCCCTGTTGGTGCCGTTTCTCCAATTAAGATGTCAAGCTGATAAGCAGGGAAATTATGTAAGTGGTGTCTATGGGAATTCTGAGTGGATGAAAAAAATGGAAAGAAAAAAGGTGTTATGATAATAGCTGGCAAAAGTAAATAACTTTTAAGTAGAAAAGGGTGTCTTCCTTTGCCAGCTTGTCTCAAAGCACTGCGTGAGAGAACAGACTGTGCTCAAGGAAAGCTTCAGGAAGGTCTGCAGCACAGCCTGTGAAGTGGCTCATCACATTCTTGCCAAAGGGACATATCCCAGATGTGTCTCTTGCCTTTCTCAGGCAGCTGCTTGCTCTTGGTGGTGGGGTGGGTTTTCTCCTGTAGAAAAGCTCTGTATTAGGGAGTTGTTGTTGCAAGACTGAGCCAATGAAGATTTTAATTTGCTCATCTCCCTGAAGTTACGGCATGGAAATACAGATGTGAGACTTCATGATCTGGAGAATGATTTTCACAGAGACAGTCACTCCTTTCACTTCAGGGGCACTGACTCGGGTGTTTTTCCCAACTGTAGGTAATTCAGCTGCATAACTGAGGAGGGGAGAACAGGGAACCACACGACCACACACACACACACACACACACACATACACAGAGTCTCACGCATGTTCTTTACTGAAAACAAGCAGCTGATGTGCACACCAATCACATGCTTGGTTAAGTAAACACACACTGCAATGCCAATGGAGGGGGTGGGGATGCAGTTCCCTTAGCTCACCTGGAAAATCTGTGCCTGTTCTCACGTGCTGGAAACACACAGTCTGAAATATAAGGCAGTACATCTGGGAACAGTCCACAATCATAATTTCCTTTACTGGCGAGATTAACAGTTTTGAGGAATGTACATTCATATTTCAGGACTTGCTAAGGATTCACAAGAGAATTGTGGCCAGTTTTATCATGTTTGGACTAAATCCTCTGATGTGTAGTCATTTTAACTCACTTGACACGGAAAGAGCCCTTGATTTGACTACTTGCCTCCACAAAAACACATCACACTGTTTATGTTATTTTCACCAATTTCAGTTCACTTCAATGCACAAGTAGAGCCTTTGGGTTGAGAATCGATAGCAACTGCATGACAAAAACCACTGATGCAATTCAAAACCTGCTGGAATTAAACCAGGAAAATCTTCTAATTCGGATTTGGTGTGATCAGAGTGAAAATTAGGGTGCTGCCACCCCTGTATTCAGTACACCTGTGAGTGAGCCAGAGGCCCCAACATTTGCACATCAATTCCAAATAGCACCTTAGATCACTTTGATGTCCACAGCTACACTGCAATGGCCTGCAACTTGTCGTAGGGACAATCCACAAATCCAGTGCTGGTTGGGTATTTCAGTCATGCAAATGCATTTTTCTCCAAACGGGTTGCTCAGCAGTAATGATTATTCAGAGAAAAGTGGCAGACAGGGTCAGGCAGAAGCAGAATGAAAAGTGAAAACTTGAAAGCTGCTAGATGAATATTTATGCAGAGCAATCTTCACTCTCGCATTATGGTGCATAATGGGATCAGCAAAGCTAACAGAATTCACGCTGCGTGAACTTCCTCTGTGAGAACTTAGTTTAATCTGCACATAAGACTGACAACCCGTGAACACAGAGAAAACGTTCAATGGCATGTAAAAACTTCATTGAAATAATGTTTCTGACTATATCAATGTTCTGGCAATGACAGAATAAACAACATTTTTTTCCAGGCAGATTTTAAATCCACAGGCCACTTTTTTTTAAATGGCATTCAAACATTGTCACAGCAGACTTTGTTCCTTTGTTTCACTGTCGATTTGGTATGTCCTACTGGCAAATGGAAAGCATCCATGGGGATTGACTAATGAGGACAAGGATTTCTGAATAGCCTGACACTGACCATCACTTAAGGGCTGGTGACGACAAGGGGCAGTCAGGCGAATTTCTGCTCTGATATTGCAAGATTACTTGTCGTTGCAAAACAAATGGGTGTTGGCTGACTCTGGAGAGTTTGTCTTATTTTGCAAGATTTTCTTTTCAAGGTGTCCAAAACTCTATCATGGTGCAAACAGGCAATGAAATTCATTCCTATGCTCTAGGGTTAGCACAAGACCTACAGATCAGCTTACTCCTTTTGGGAGATACAGATTCACTGCAGATAACTCTGCATTTCATTTACTCTTTGTAATTATTTTAAGCAGGTCACTACCAAGTCCAAGAAGCTATTAAGATCCATTACTATGCACAAATCCCAAAATAGTCACCTGTGACTAAGTACCCATATATTTAGACAGATATCTCTTTACGATTATACAAAGATCTTAAATACTTGCTTAGTAAGACCATTTCCTCAATATTTCTACAATATATTGACATTGTTACTAGTTTAAATTTTGATTTAAATATCAGTAAGACAGATTGTCTTATTGTACTTTAGTATTTTCTTTTCAAAACTAGCAGCCCTTCTCCATCCCTCTATTTCAATGAATGCTTCAGCACATGTCTAAATCTGAATTTAACAATGTATAAAAATACTCTATTGAATCTGGACCTCTCTGAGAAACTGCAAAATCATGCAACCCCAGTTACCTTAAGTATTTGAACCCTCCAAAATAATCAATGCATTATCTATGTAAAATCTTTTTTCCCCTACACTGAACTAATACATTTAGAATCATAGAATCATAGAACAATCAGGTTGGAAGAGACCCATCGTATCATCGAGTCCAACCATTCCTATCAAACACTAAACCAAGTCCCTCAAGACCTCATCCACCCGTGCCTTAAACACCTCCAGGGAAGGTGAATCAACCACCTCCCTGGGCAGCCTATCCCAATGCCCAATGACCCTTTGTGTGAAAAACTTTCTCCTAATCTCTAGGCGAAATCTCCCCTGGTGGAGCTTGAGGCCATTCCCTCTTGTCCTGTCCCCTGTCACTTGAGAGAAGAGCCCAGCTCCCTCCTCTCTACAATCTCTACAATATATCATCATTCAAATGCGACCAACACCACAGTAGAAGCACATCAGTTACAGAGACCTTATGCATAACTTTAACTGAACAAGAGTATACAAAATAAACTTAAAAAAAATTCAGAATTTAGCCTATACCTTCCCTTCTTCTGCAAATTTGTTCAAGAGGCCACATACCACCTGCAGGTATGGTACCACAACCTCGACATGGCACATGAGCCGTTTCACATGCAACCCCCATGCAGCACAAACATCCTCAACATTTTGACGCTGTGAAAAGCCAGACTCAATGATCAATGTCAATTTGGTTATTAAGTAAGGTATCCTTCAATGTGACGTCGGGCATGCAGGGGATAGGTCCACGTAATGTGTTTGCAACTTCCAGCACAATTTACAAAGGCTTTATACAGTCAAAGCATACACATTCATCACTTTTACTGGAACAGGTGTGTCTATTAATATCAGTTCCCAGAATTTATTTACATAAATTTCCTCCCCTTGGTACACATGCTCTGCCTTCCAGGGGTCTTGGCCTGGAGGATTTTGGAGGAAGGCTCGCAGTCTTCTTCACAGTGAACATCTCAGCTCTCCTTCTTGAGCATGCTCTTAGACTCCTTGGGTACCTCATCAAGGTTGCATCTGGTTCTAGCTGGTTCTTCTTTCTCTTATCATTGCACTAGTCCTCAGTGACATTCTTTCCCATTCTTTCTAACTCCTGCCTTGTTAAAATTCCTTATGTAAGCCTAAGTATACAGGCACAGGCTAGCTAAAAGTTATTAAAGTTAATCCCATATTTTAGTTCTTAAATTACAAAAGCTATACATGTCCCTGCCCATTTCAGGGGGGTTGAACTACTTGATCTTTAAGGTCCCTTCCAGCCCAAACTATTCTATGATTCTGTTTAAAAAGTGTAATAGGCTAATAATAAATATTCTCTTCCTTCAGTTTCAAGGCTGGAGGGAGCAAATCTGGCAGGACAGAGGATGGAGTAGACTGCAGAATCGTCTGTGTTTGCAATAGCCATTGCAATTGCGGCCTTTTTTTTTTAACTCCCTACTTTTAGTTTCAATTTTTCCCTTGGAACGCATTTCTTGAAGTGATGGGGGTCTGAGGCTGGGATTTGGGGGTTGAAGCTGGGATTTGGAGGTTGAGGTTGGGATTTGGCAGTTGTGGCTGGAATTTGGAGGCTGTGGTTGGGATTTGGGGGTTGAGGTTGGGATTTGGCAGTTGTGGCTGGAATTTGTAGGCTGTGGTTGGGATTTGGGGGTTTTGGTTGGGATTTGGGGGTTGAGGCTGGGATTTGGGGGTTGCTGTTGGGATCTGGGGGTCTGAGGCTGGGATTGGAGGGTTGAGGCTGGGCTTTGGGGGTTGTGGCTGGGATTTGGAGGTTCAGGTTGGGATTTGGCGGTTGTGGCTGGGATTTGGGGGTTGCAGTTGGGATTTGGGGGTTTGGCTGGGATTTGGGGGTTACAGATGGGATTCGGGGGTTGTGGCTGGGATTTGGGGGTTGCGGTTGGGATTTGGGGGTTTGGCTGGGATTTGGGGGTTACAGATGGGATTCGGGGGTTGTGGCTGGGATTTGGGGGTTGCGGTGGGATCTGGGGGTCTGAGGCTGGTATTTGGGGTTTTCCCCCCTCTCCCTCCACCGCAAGGAGGGCGAGCGGCCGCCTCTGATGCTGCCTTCCAGCTCCTCTCCACTCGCTCGGGCTTTACTGGCAGCGCCACCCGCCTCTCAGCGCCGCCGGCCGCCTCTGCTCGCTCTCGCTAAAAATAGACGCGAGCGCCTGACAACTGTTTTTTCATTGGCTGCCGCAGAGGCGCCGCCAGCCAATGGGAGCGCAGAGCGGCCGCCCCTGCCATGCCCGGCCTCCACCGCCTCGGGAGCCTCTCCCTGCCCGCGCCGCCAGGGGGCGCTCGTCGCCCTGTGCCGGCAGCGGCGACGGGGAGAGGATTGGGATGCAGCCCAGAGGAGCGGGGCAGCCCGTGCCCTGCACACCTGCTGCAGGTGATGCCGAAAGTGCCGGCAAATCGACTCTCTCAGGCTCGTTTTGGAGTTTTAGAAAGAGAGCGTCCTTTATCGGTGTGGGAGGTATCTCCATCCATCCCGCAGGAGGACAAGAGCTGGTTACGGAACACATTTCCTACTTGTATGCATGTGCATAAACCTTCCTAGAAATCTTAATGCATGTTCTGTTAGGACTAATCTTAATGCTATTATGAACTTCACAACAGTCAAAACTCCTGCTGATTTGGAACTGGCTCCAGCTCTGCCTGACCTTGCATTTGAGATGGGGAAAGACAGTATCTGAAAGGAGGTTGTAGAGAGGAGGGAGCTGGCCTCTTCTCCCAAGTGACAGGGGGCAGGACAAGAGGGAATGGTCTCAAGCTCTGCCAGGGGAGATTTAGGCTGGAGATTAGGAGGAGGTTTTTCACACAGAGGGTCACTGGGCATTGGAATAGGCTGCCCAGGGAGGTGGTTGAGTCACCTTCCCTGGAGGTGTTTAAGACACGGGTAGATGAGGTCCTGAGGGACATGGTTTAGTGTTTGATAGGAATGGTTGGACTCGATAATCTGATGGGTCCCTTCCAACCTGGTTGTTCTATGATTCTATGATTCCACTTTTTTTTTTTTTTTTTTTTTTTTTTTTTTTTTTTTTTTTTTGTAATAGCAACTACTACTTGTATTATAGGGTGTTGAGCATGCGGGTTTTCAAAGGGTGTTTCTTTCCCCACTAATGCCTTGCAAGAGCATTTGTGCATTTAACCTCTTTACAAGAATTTGTTATCGAGCTATTTTCATGTATTTTGTAGACTCTAAAGACATTTTGTGGCATTCTGTGTCTTAAGTAATACCCGAGGTGACCAATTTATATATTGGGGAGAAAAAATAGGCAGCTAGAAGTATCAAAGTGGAGGAGAAATGTGATTGCGTAACTTTTTTTCATGGAATTATCAAGAAACTGTTAAAACAATTGCAATGGAGAAATACGAGAATGTTCTCAAACCTAAGTTCAGATAAAATATGTATTAAGTGTACAATAAGTGTGTCAAATCAATAACTTCAATGGAAAGAAGCTTCAGCTTTACATGTAAATAGTTATATAGTCATGTATTAAAAATAAAGCTTGATATCTGCTAGTGCTTTATAGTCACAAATGTGCAGTGGGAGAACTTGAAAGGCAAAAGCAGGAGCTGAGAGCAGGATGCTGTGTCCTAAATTATTCAAGGACTGGATAACACTCTTGAAACTGTTAAAAGATCTGAGAGTCCTGAGGAGTGGTTTGACTCATATTTCTTTACCAGAACCTCTTTTCTCATAAGTGCCACAAAGACTGAGCATCACAGAGGTGCAAGTCCAAGTGTAGTGAATGTGAAAATTGTAAAGAAATTAAATGAAAGAAGACTTTCTTCTGAAGAAATGTGCATCTTCCAGTCTTCACTGAGCCTGTGCCTTGGTTCACATCAATAGAAGAAACCAAGCGGTTCTGTGTTCTGATCCACTTGAAGTTAAAAGCTTTTAAACTTCTAAAAATCATTATATTCTATTGCTTTTACGTTAAGTACATGTAGTCTTCAGTTCATGAGCATTATCTTGTCCATATGAGCCGTTGGTGTCAGCTTGTAATTTGCATATTAATTGCTCACAATCTTTAGCAGCAGAGAAGTTAACTGCCCACAATTCAAAGGATTTCTTAATTATAAAATGAAAGTACCTCATGGCAAAGAGTGTAGCCAATAATTATCTACTGCCAAGTGCCAAAACACATGTGAAATGAATGTTAACTGCTGGGAACAGAAGTAAGCTGATTTCTTGTAGGGCAGTTTGAAGCTTCTAGCATGAAAAAGAAAGCAATGATTTACATATTCTTTTAGCTTCAAATGTAATAGTATTTTCTGTGTGGTGGTGGCATTCAGGAAAAACAGCATAACAACTCTGACACTCCTAATTCAGAGGTGATGCAGGTTTTCTACAGAGGGAGCATTCTCTGCGTTTTGAGAGCTTCTGAGGGCATGTATCACCCCTTGCAGCTGGTGGGTCTTTTCCAGTGTGCACACAGTCACCCTTCCTGTCTCTGGGCAGCAGCAGAATTTCTGTGGTTTTTAACCAGTCCCACCATTTCATCATAGCCTAATCCTCTCCCGTGTCATCACCTCATAAAACCAGAATGAAGGGGTTTAAGGCATTTTAGCAGGATAGATGTTCATGTTTCTCTTGGTTTTCACTGAAGGATTTCTCATGCAAGACATAAATATGATTTTTTTTTTTTTTAGATTTTCCCTTTTGCTGTATAAGAGAGTTCAGCTGCTTTTGCGGTGTGCAGCTGCAAATATTTCCAAAGTTTAGTGTAACAGCTTCAAAATCTGTGTCTAAAGAAATTTATTCTACCTGACATCTGCACACTTTCAGCGCCACTGCTTAAGGATTTATCACAAGACTAGAGATAATATTTTAGACTACTCCTTCAACAAGAACATCTTCAGCTTCTTTTTATTTTTTTTATACATTGCTTAGAAAAGTTTCTTCGTAATCTTTGTCATGTGTTTTATTTTCATTTTTATCACTTGTAATGTCATGTATAGACTCAGTTTCTTACCTTTTATAACTTCTGAATAGTGAATTTATGGTGACATGTCTTGCTGCACATGCTCTGTTAGGTAAATACAATATTTTATGATGATTAAGGTATACAGTTCTTAAGGGCATCTGTTCAGTGGTGCATGTATAATTTCTTTCCATAACATGTTTTATTTAGTCCTTTTCTGAGATATCTGTATCATAGTTTCTTTACCTTTCTGTACATCCAATGCCTCTGGGTTACTTTTCCGAGGGCTTTAATTATCATGCTGTCTCTAAGACAATTACATAATTAAGTAGTTTTCATTTTCATTCTGAATTTGGTAATTATGACTTAAACGCTGAAAAGTGCATCAGCTGCAATGTGGAGAAACTCAATCATTAAAAGAAAATGCACCTACAAGAGAAATACGGTTGAGAAGATTCTACTAATAATGAGAAAAATGAATTGGAAAATAAAAGTAAGGAGAACTGAGCTCACTGAACTCCTTCAGTCTTTTGCTTTAAATGCTAAATTTTTTTTAGCTTTGATGATCACAAAAATGTGATGCTCCAAGGGAAATTTATAAATATAATTGCAGTAGTTAAAGGAGACTTTATTGAAGAATAAAGTGCTGACAGGACAAGTGTTTTATTGCTGCATACTATTCCGTGTTTAATATTTTAAATACATATTATTTGTTCTCCCTAATTCTAGTGCCACCCAAATCACCTGTGTGTCTGTATACATCTATACTTTTCATTTTTTATTGAAATGGTGTATCTCCTCTTTCGCAACTCAGACAAGGGGGGCATAGGAAATATGATAAGATTAAAATTAATTTGCAACAAGAACACATCTTTCTCATATCAGATTTTCCATACACCTGCTAGTCTTTCAAGCAAGCAAAGACAGTAAACACTCAGAAATAGGGACTGTGTTTCAGTTGCGGTGTTCTGAAAAACCTGCCCTGCTCTGAGTGTTCTTTGGTATTCAGTTCCTATGACTACCTGTTTTCAAAAACAGAAGTCTAACCATTAGCAGCACAGCTCCTCTGAGCTCAAAATTAATATTCCTACCAACCACAAAGGCATCAGATTAGGCGTTTGTTCCAGTTCTACTGGAAAACCCATAAATCCACCAAAGGAACCTGAGGCTCAGTGCTTTTAAAAATCAGGTCATTTCTTAAAGCTCATAAACATGAGTTTGGAAGCCTTATATTCAGCTCTTCATTGTGAAAACATTAGACAAGCTTAATTTCTGCAGAAATACTACAGTCAGGGTTTCTAGGACTTAAGATATGTATATGTGCTCCAGGGAAGTTTTGCAATGCTATGAGTAAAATGTGCTTTTCTGGAGTCTGTATACATCATATGTATATGTATGAAACATTATGTATGCAACCATGCAGTGCAGGCCATGTGAGTGGAATGGTAGTTATGTCTCTCGAAGTATAGATGAAAAAATGGCAGTTAGAGGTCTTGATTCAGTCAGGATTTTCACATATGGTTAATGCTGCCAACATCAGCGGGTGTTTAGGTAAGCATTTGTGCTCTTTGATGAATTTCAGTCCTCTCTTTGATGAATTTCTGTCCTGCAGGAATGTCTGTTCAAAAGAGTGTTGGATACTTACATTTCTATCACAGTAATGACTGTGAATAGTTTTATTTTTAACACTTATCTTAACACTTACTAAATGAATATGAGAGTTACATAAAATATACAAGATGTTTATTTGAAGACCGAGTCCTACCTAGCACTGGTAAAACAAATTTCCCAGAGCATGAGGAATTCTGTATTTGTGTCTGTATGCTTTTGGATGTAGCATAGAGGAAACCTGGACAGCCAGTGGTATAAAATTAACCTCTTTCCTTATGTGTTTCGAAATATATTTTACGAATGCAGTGATTCTAAAGCTATAATTCACATCCAAATAATTCACATGCAGAATGAAGCGCAAAGCCTGCAATTTAGCATTTAAGTCCATCTCTGAGCTACATTGAAAATCAGAGTGAAATTTATCCTGGTGGTCATGAGTGCCTGGCTTCTTAAGTCTTCATGTTACCAGAGAAAGGATTAAATGGGCCACTGGTCTAATGTAGTAAAACAATTCCTGTTTTTCCAGAGGTTTCCAGGGACCTTCTTGGTGACTATTGGGTTATTTTGAGAGACAAAGCATCAGAAATGTGAGCAGGCAGAATGAAATATACGCAGTCCAGGGCTTAACTTCTCTGAGTCACATGGCTTTGATAACACCCATAGCTAATCTGTGGTGTTCTGTTGAACAGCAAAATTGATAGGTATTTCAACTACCAGTTTAGTGAGCAGGCTTCATGGCAGTCCACAAGAAATGTGAAAAGATTGATGATTGTTCTTTGGCTCCAGGACCTGGGGAGATGGTTTGAAGGGCTAAGGCGTTGTGTGGCTTTTTTATTGCCCTAACCATGCATATGTCAGGCTACATTTCATATCAGAAATATAATAACTGCAATCAAATGTTTCTCTGGGTATTTTTTTCTATAGTCACATTTTGCAGTTGTATCATAGTTTTTCTCGTAAACCATATTTCAAGTATCATATTTTTATTCAACTTTCACCAGCCCACATTTATCACTCAACTTTCAGTGAGCAACCGCTGCTGGCAGGGTGCCAGGAAGACATCAGTACTAATTCACATTTGAGAAAGCAGAAGATCTCATAGACACGTTAAGATTCATTATTGATCAGGACTCTGTCTCCACAAACTGAGGTTATTCTTTTCCCTGGTGTCAGGAGTCATACTACTTTGATGAGGAAGTAGCTTGGAGCTTATCCAGCTATTGATATTCCTAAAGTGATGATCTGGGTCTAAATCTGTCTGCAGACTATGCATTGCTTCACCACACAGTTCTTATTACATGTGCCTGTCATTAGTAATGTCTCTGACTATGTCTTTTGACTGCCTTGAACACCGAGCCCAGTGGTTTTAGTTTTAATAGGTTTTGTGTGTAAGGCTGTTCGTCCTTTTATTCTTGTGTAGTGTTGCCAGTGGACCGCTTACTGTTCACAATCGTATATGAAAGTTGCTGTATATGCAAAATATGCTGCTTAAGGGAATTGTGCAGTACTGGAATACTTTGGTATAAAAAGGTAATCTACACTGGGTTTTCACTACATAAGTTCAGAATTTAATATTAAGAGGAAAAAGGCATATCGTCTTCTTAAAAAATATTTCTCATATCATGAATGTCTCTTTCTGATGCACTCAGCATTATTACAGGTCAGTAAGAATACCTACTGCAGCACAGGCTACTCCAGAGTTGATGGTCCAAAGTTAGTTTTTTCTTTGTAGAGCTTGTATGAGTTGATGGAAATGTCACTGAGCTACAAAATGAATAATGAAATCTGGATTGGGTCTGGTGATTTTGGCTGCTGACACATGTGCCTCCCTTAACCCATGCTGTGTGACAGCAGCTGTAGCACTGCGGGAGTACCTGAGTTCCAGCAGAGCTCTGACAGAGCGACCACTGCAAATCCATTTGCACCGTGAAACTGAAATGCAGCCTGAGCAAAGCCAAAGGGGTGTTGGTTAGGGAATGGAAATGATCTGAAAGTTAGGGTATTTTTCCCTCTTTTGTGCATGCGCTGCCATCAAGTCAGTGGTCTTGTCTGACTGCTAGGTCAGCTTATATAACCAAATACAAGATGATACTTCTTTCACACTACTGGTTAATATTTTAAGTAAAAGCTTGACTACTGCACTGTGTATGTTTGCTACTGCAGGTGAGATTCTTCCCGCCAGATTTAGATACTTGATTTGCAGAGGCCTGTTCTAGGTCACAGCCATCTCATTATAGTGTACACCTCTAAGTATACTGGTTTTATTTTTAAATTTTTTTTCATTCCCATGAATCTACTTGTGATGAGCAAGCCTGGTCAAAGGCTTAGCCTTCAAGCTCATCAGTAAAAAGAGAAGCACATGTGACTTGAAAACTAGTTCTGTCTTAATATTTATCCAGCTTAACAAGCTTTACAGGAATTTTATCAAAGTTTGACATTGGAAGAAGACTTTCAACATTACATTAATTACAGTTGGGATATATATGATAATAGGAAAGTGGTATTTATTAGTATTTAATTATTTAAGGATATACCTTGGCTTTCTGTTTTCTGTTTCAACCTCAAGACATTTGTGCATTTTTTGTTTGTGTACATGTTCTGGTGACAATAATAATAGCCTGGTATGTCACTGCCATTTGTCCTGTGCTCACACATATTTCATAAGTCAATTATCATAGCAATCACTGTTAAATATAGCCATTTTTGCTTTTTTATTTTATTTAGCAAAAGGAGTGAAAACCCCAGATGTATTTGTTCCTTTACATACCTTCTTAAATATATTTTATGCATACTATATATTCAATAAACCCTTTGGTGTGGTTGAAAGGATTCTCTTGTTTGTTTTTCCTTCCTTATTTTCAAAGAAGGTAAATTAATCCAATTTAAAACTGTTCAGTAGGAATACTTATAATCATTATTTGGACCCATAATAATAAACAGCCCCCTCCCCCTTAAAAGTACTGAAATATTCTTTAGAAGAAACCTGAGCAAAATAATTATAACAATGCCTTACTTCCCTGAGCCTTGTACTTCACCCACTGCAGAAATTACAATATGGAAAAAAAAAAATCTAATACCAATGAGATAAAACTAGTACAATGCAAAAGTAGATAATTACATTACTCAGCTGTCACAAGGCCAACATAAAAAAATAAAGTGACTCATCTTCCTTCACAGGCACAGTCTGCTGAAATGTACATATATAATTATTTATTTATATGGTTTTGATTCTTTTGCCAAATGTCACTACTTTATAATGTGGTTTAACCACTTAGTGATTTTGTTCAAAGTGCTTATTTATAGTTTTATCACTGAACCACAAAAAAGTCTTCTAGGCTCCAATGTAATTAAGTTGCATGCAAGTCTTGTATGTCCTTAAATCTTACTTTGTATAAGCACATGAGATCAAAGACAGCTCTCCTACAAAGATAAGATACAATACGCAGCGAACGAGGGCTGTTTTCTAGCAAAGACATATTCTTTACCAAACCAGTGTATCAAACGAGTATGCTCAAGATGTAAACATCAAGGAATCTTCATATAGCACTGTAATTTTGACTTTGGAGATGAGTGGACAAATGACTCACAGCATTTCTTAAAAGAAAGTAATTAAGATTCCTATGTGTGCTTTTGAGGATTTTACCTATGATCTCCTGAACAAAATCTATAAAAATCAGCAGTATACAAAAAAGCTGGAAAGGAAAAATAATGGTATAAACCCTTTGAATAATAATTGCCATTGATTTCAAAATTTTGACTACAACTAGTATTCTCATTAGGTGGTGACTGAAATAAGGAAGAAATTTTTTCTTCAGAGATGTAAATATACTTCTGTAAAGAGCTTTTATGCAATCCTTGGGCTGAACAAAGTGTAACAGATTTCCCTTGTAGAACTTAATGTAAAGCTTAAAGGTTGAGCAAATAGTATTAATGGCAATTTAGGTTTATTTGTTTGATTTTTTTGTCCTGGCTGGGAGTCATTCATGGATTTGGGGCAATGCGTTAGTGGTTCATGTTTGCTGAAGTTACCTGGATGAATTTGAATTTTCAGCCAATGAGTTATTTACAAGCTATTAGCTTTAACTGTTCACCCTGCTCTATCAAATATTTACTTTGGTTAATTCTATTGAATCTGATTAATCAGTATCGGTTCCAATATGTGTCGTACCTAACAGTGCAAAGGAGAGGAACCTTTTTTTTCTCTGACTGTGCCAGGAGGTGCTTTGGCAAATCATACTGCACTAACACGTTTCAGCATCTTTATTGAAATACAAATGAGAAAAAAAGTTAAATCTAATACAAGCAGACGTTTTTGTGATGTTAGTAGCAGCCCCAGAAAGCTACTGTTAAAATGGGAAACTTTCTGAGCTATGTTAAACGATTGAAGATGGTAGGACTGCAGAACAAAAGTAACTGTAAACAGAAAACTTGCTGAGTGGTGTCATTTTCTTGTCAATCTCAGCAAATATCTGCTCATAGACAAGAATCATAAGTCATGACCCAGTTCCTAGAACTGATTTTCCCTTCTTTTTTATAAATCTTTTGAAAAATTAGTTCAAAGGGAATACAAGAGGTGGCATTCTGGTTGAATTTTCTGTAATCTAACTTGACTGAGGAAATGGGGCTATACATTTGCTTACATGTACATCTTCAAGTTATATGAGATGAAGCCGTTGTGAAAAGAGGTTGGGAAACTGGCAAGAGTTCAACAAAGAGCCACCGATGCAGGTGGAGCACCTGCCCTGTCAGGAGAGACTGAGGAACTGGAGCTGACTCAACCAGGAGCAATGGTGGTTTTGAGGTAGTTGTGAAGAAGATAGAGCCAAGTCCTTCACAGCTACACAACATATGTAGGTTGAAATAAGAGCAACTGAGAAAGAATGTTAGGAAAATCTTTTCACTATGAGAACAGTCAAGCAGTCCCTTCCAGCCTGAATTGTGATCCTATTTTACTGGAATGACTGACTATCACATTACAATATTCCATTATTTCCTCTGTTTTTGGTGTGTTTAAGATAACATTTGAACTACTTCCACCAGAATTCACTGTGAGTTTTATGAGCTTTTAAATACAAATGCTGAGCTTTTACCTGTGTCTTTTTTTAGTCCATGTACTTGTAGTACCATTGTTCTCTCAAGAGACAACGACAGAGCTCTTTGAACACAGATATCTTGGCATGCCTTGTTCTTCTCTACTTTTCTGTCTCTCAGAATTCCTCTGTTAGTCTCTTGCCAGTATTGCTGAGGTACAGAGTTAACTACCAGTTCCAAAGTAGATCACAAATAAAGCAAAGCTTTTGTGGCCTCTGTGAATCTTACCTCCCTTAAAAAAATTCCATAATCTCCATGCAAAAGTCTTTGTTTCTTACAGTACAGAACTCACCTCATCACCACTAAAATAATGGGTTAAAAATATATCCAGATACTCCAACCTGCCCACTAATTCTATTGCTTTTCTGGACTTTGTTGATTTTGTCCATTTGGTTAAGTGTGTTAGTTTTATGGTTTCCCTTCAATTTCCAAGTGAGAAATCTGGTTTGCACAGCTCAACATTCAAAGATGCTAGCAACACAAACAAACTGCAAGTGTTAGATTTCAAAAGATTGAACTCAAAATGTACTCTGAAGGTCAAAATCAAAGTGACAGCTCAAAGATAAGTAGTCCAATCTCAATTTTGGAGAGATGAGGCTTTTCTGAGAAGAAATACAGTGCAGTCTAACAGGGTCAACTTCACAGACAGCAGAGGTATGGCAGATACTGTGCAAAAAAAAAAAAAAAATCTAATGGTTTAATTCCACCTTTCTTTTAAATACAATGCAACACATTTCTTGTTTCATCAATAATGGGGTGCCAGGGGACAGAGGAGAAAGACCTTCCCTTTGCATTGTTTTTTCAAAGAGATGTGATTCCTGGATTTCAGTAGAAAGTAGTAGATGGTGGATCGCCAGCTTGTGAACCCAGAGAGGTGAAACTGAGTTCTGGGTCTGTGTATTATGCAGGGCAATTACACATTTTACTTTGCTGATCTTTTGCCATTACACTTTGTTAGTCTACTTTTACAGGCATACATTCAGGAAAGAGGTAGAGTCTGGCTGTGTGTTTGTTGATACACTCTAAGGTTCTCCAAAATGTCTGAAAATCGTAATCTGGCTATATTAAAACATAATCTTAAAGACAACCTATGTTCTTCACAGCTTGACAGATTTTACCAATGCTAGTTCTTGATTTCATTGCTTTAGTTTCTAATCAATGCAATTGTGTTCCTACCATATGCAACCTGTGCTAATCTAACACTAAACAGAAATTAAACACTTAGGAAGAAAGACTCCAAGGTAGTTAGTGTTTACATAATGGCTCAAAAGCTGAGTTTGGTACAGTTAGCTCTCCTTTTAGTCCCTTCCTGGGACCTGTTTTTATCCACATGCCATCAGCATGCTTTGTGTGGAGCAAGGCACTTCTGGAAGCTGCTTGTTTTAAATCTACAGGGATTTGCCTCACTTTGTGGAGAATGCACTGAAAAAGGCATTTGGAATTGAAGGTGAAATGGTCTGTATGTGATACTGAAAGCATATGGTAATATAAACTCAAACCATGCTTTCCCTTACCTCGTATGTCCTCTGTGTGTATCATAGTATCAGCTGCTACAACTCTTTTTTTGACCAAATTCATCTTCTTATTTCTCATTACTGCTATTACTGGGGCTTGTAGCAGCACCAGGGTGCAAACTCCTTCAATAAAGCAACCACTGAAAGGTGACTTTAAGCCTAAAGAAATACATCTGGTAGAGTGCTTGCTGCTGAATTAGGATTTTAGAGGGCACACTATTGATGCTATCGATGCCTTCAGGCTCAGCGCCTGCTGCTTTCTTACTCATTTGTTGGATTAGTGTCTGAAGAGATTCTTTGGGACACATGCTCCTTAAGTTATGCACTGAAGGTCAAGTATCTACCTATGCTATTCCTACTCTTTCCACAGAGCATCAGCTGTGCAAATTTAGCTGGGAGAGGGGAGAATTTACAGTATCTGCTGGTCTCTGCCATGCTCCAAAGGCATGTCTGAAGGCAGCATAGCTGAATGTGTTCTATCACACAGTCTGGTTCTAATCCCAGAGCTCTCTTTTGAGGTGATGTCGAAGGCAGCTGGAGACTGTGAAGCTCCGGATGCTGTCAGAAGGTAGAGCGTTGGTTGTTGGATATCAGAAGTAATTAGCGCTGGAGCTTTTCATTAATCTGGATCCATAGTTGAAAGGGCGTAAGTCTTCATTTCTGGCAAAGTGAACAATTCTTCATATCACCAGTCTGAGGTATAGATCACATTTCTGCCACATTTAGGTTACTCATTTGTAGGGGAGGACAGAGTCCATGATTATGGATCTTGATTTTGAGAGGAATGAGGAATGTCTCCTCTATGAACCGATGTTCAGGGTAAGGAAGAGTAGTACAGAAATCTGAGGGATAGGCTTAAAATTAAAAAAATATAGTTCTAAGATAAGAGTGAACTCAGATATTAATTTAAGGCTTAGAACAACATTCTTTTTAAATATTTTCTTTTTTCTTCTTTTATTCTGAAAGGGAATATTGGATTTGTTACTACTTGGTCCGAGAAATTAGAAGAACCTTAAGAGAACATAGAAGTTTGAAAAATCAAATTGACAAAAATACATACCATTTTCAATACACATTTCTAAAGATCACCTGTAGCCAAGAAATGAAAAGACATTTGAGTCATATGACAAAAAACCTTGTTGATGAGACTCTTTTACTGCTTCCTTGTGCCATATCACAGTTTTTATTGTTTTCCTGAAACCTCTTCAGTTACTTTCTGTAACGAAGGATTTGAGGGCATAGTATTGCCTTTATGTCTGCCTTGTCTTTCAATTCTGTTTTAATAACATAAGTTCCAAAGTTCAATTTAATGTCTACAGGGGTTTTGAGAAACGAGAAACAAATAAGGATACAAGAAAAAAACACCAACCTTTAACTGAAATAAGCTGCAAAATTACTATATGGGGCAATATGATAGCAGAATGAAATCAGGAAACCTAAGGGAATGGAAAGGATCACAGAGAAAGAAAATGGAATGTGTTAGTGGATGATGCCTCTTTGTATCAGAGTTATCCTAGTGTAACCAGCACTTGATTTCCAGACACCTAAGTGCTTTTTGTTACAAAGTTCATTATTCGGCACTTTGAATTAGCCAGGCAAACTGAATTTTCTTGTGCTGGGTGCCTGCCACAAACTGAGGATTCTCTTCTTCAAATGGTTTAGATGGTTTTGTTAGAGTTGTTCATTTTGCCTTCTATTAAAAAAATCCGTCCATACTTGACCTTGCTTTAAACCAGGTAAAATTATTTACTTTCTCTGCTAGGCCCCGGCAGATACTAAAACTAAGATAGATATATGGGGGAGTTAAACATATTTCTTGTTCTTTCTCTTCTTTACCCTGTAACTCATGCACATGGGAAGAAAGCCATTCAAGTTGGTGTTGTTGCAGAGATCTGATTTAAATTATTTGGACCTAAGAGCATGAAGCGAAGAAACTGAGACTAGACATTGTGGGTGCTACAAAGAAAGACCAGTCTTGAAGGCAGGCACTTGATGAGGAGGAAAAGGCAGACTGGTAAGTGGGGAGAAAAGTGAGTAATACTAGGAGTCAGTGATGGGGAGAAATGGAAATCACATAGATGAGCAGCTGGTGGAAAACGGAGGTGAACATATGCTTAAAATTGATAAAGTAATGACTGATCATGCTGAATGAAAGTGTTTCATTATATTTCCTTAACTCTTGTGAGCTTGAAATTGTATTGTCACTGTGCTTTTAAGGCAATTATGTGAGCGTCCACACACTTTGCTCTTTGAAAGAGTCATGTTTTATATTTTCTAACACATATACATGCATCGATTCTTAACAGTCCACTTCCATCAGTCAAGCTGTAAAATATGGAGTGACCTTTCCTGACTATATCACACAGTGGAAAGCAAAGAAAATACTCTTAAATGTTGTTAATGGTAAGAGCACTACAGAATAGTATTTTAATAGAACCATCTTTTATTTTTCCGCTTTGATGCCCTTTAGAAAGATGGTAATACTTCCATAAGTTTAATATCATTAAAAATAATATTTAAAAAAATCATTAATAGTACAATTTAAGAAGAAACCTAAATTATTTTAAAAAGACGGGGAAAGAAATATAATAACAGTCTAATAATAAGCTCAAATAAAATACAATGGCTAATAGAGATACAAATGTCATGAACTTTTCTGGGTACAGAAATCCATAAGCAACACAGAAGCTGTTGATGTAATGTGTTTGGTTCATTCATGTTAATAAAGATGTCGTTTGTTTTACTACCAGGATTTTTTTTCATCTACTCAAATAAGCCGTTTGTTTTGACTTTATTTTTTTTTAACATACTTTAATTGCCAAAGGATATTTCAAATGTTTCATTCTTACAGAGGGAGAAAAAGTCTTTAGAAATAAATTCTCCATTCTTTCAATGACAGTATTTGAAAAATCTTGCTACAGCAGGACAGGGAAATTAAAAACCCAAGATCTCACTAGACTTCTTTCACCAGAATTCTGTCATATATGAGGAAAGAGTCTTATATTTACAGAGTTGGAAAAAGGCCAATTTGAGAAGCTCTGGCTTACTGACATAGTTTCTGATATAATTCTCAAAACCAGATTTAATCCATTTGTTTAGTGTATTATCCTTAAAATAAGGAGTCAAAGAATAAGTAGTTCACTTCTACAGAAAAAATACTTTATGTTACTCTGTAGCTTTGCTTATAGTACTCAGTCATATTAAACTTTTGCTACTGTTCATGGTTTAATTCAGGTATTGGTGCAGTCATCAGAATTCAACAACAAACTTCTTTAAAGAAGCACATTTTCCTGTGCTGGATAGTCACCCCACTGAATGTCCCCTTAGATCGCCAGGTGGACATTTTACTGGACTTCTTTCACACCCTTTTCTAGCCCAGACCTCAAATGATTTGTCATTAAACCACTGGTGACCTGGTGATTCAAACACAGGGCCCAGTTTACTGTAGCTGCCTCTCTAGTGTCTGCTTTTCCTGATGACATCACTGATAAGAGAATTTCCACTTGTTTCATAACACATGCAAGATCTTTTTTTGTAAAAGCAAACTGTGTTCTCAACCTAGCACTCCTGAAGAATGTTGGTCAGGAGTCATCTGCAGATCCCCATATAAAGGTTCCATCTCTGCCTTGAGCTTCATGATTCCTCTCAGCTGAGCTCAGCTTAATAAAGTTATTTAATACCACTGTTTTAAGTAGAAGAGTAATTTAATCCTCCCCTTGCCTCTTAACTCTTTTGTCTTCTCTACTTACATCGAGGATGCTTTGCAGAAGGCATTATCACATGTAAACATCCCTGATTTTATCTCTCGTCTCTGTTGTGGGTTTTAGCAATTTATGGCTAGAAATTTCATCTTTATCTTCTTTGAATCAAAACAAAATGTGCTGAACTCAGATGCTAGACATCATCAGTACCAAGAAAATATTTCCAGATTGCAAGCTGTTCAGTCACTGTGAGCTAAAAGTGTATTGTACAGCAATCTTATCCTTCTCTTTGAAGAAATCAATATGTCTGTGCTTCCTGACCTAGTGACATTTTTTGGTCTTTTTATATTGAGCCTGGAGTATACAAAATATGAACAAATATCTTTCTCAGTCGTGAAAGGTCTTTTAGTACATCCAGAAACAAAAAAACATTATTCACAGTGGCCTTGGTGCTTGTTAGTGTGAGGAAAAAAATCTGTATAATTCCAGCTACCAACATTACTGCAAGAAAACAAGAGAAAGGCAACATTGTGTATGAATCTTATTGAATTGCAAACTGCTTTCTCAGCAATCAGAGCTGTACGCTGCTGCAAATCAGATGCTTACATAAAACTATTATGCAAGGAGAGCGACGAGCTGCAGTGATTGAGATACTCTTTGTGTGTTCATACTGTGTTGTCCTTTCACTTCGAAAACAGCACTGATAAATGAACTACTTGAAATGGACCATTCTAAAGTGACTTGGAGTCAAACAATTCTCTGTACAGTGCTGACTTTTCACCTAATTCTTTTTTTTATTATTTTTTTTTTAATTTTCCCTGAAGTGCTTCATATAGCACAGTAAGATTAACAGCTCCTTTTTGATGCTGCATCTTGGGACAGTGCTTTCATCTCAAATGCACATGCATGTCCCATGCAGAGTGGCACATGGCTGAGAGTAGGATGTGGTCTTTAGCTGACATACTGATAAAAAGGCAGCTTCTAATTTAAGACACGTGCTCTGCATCACAACAC
This sequence comes from Coccyzus lansbergi, assembly GCA_033558105.1. Lineage (NCBI taxonomy): Eukaryota > Metazoa > Chordata > Aves > Cuculiformes > Coccyzidae > Coccyzus > Coccyzus lansbergi. The sequence continues at coordinate 242,988 of JAUMJK010000139.1, read as the reverse complement.
ATCCTGACTAAGACGAATTATGGCATTTGTGATTTGCGTATGGTGTTGCAGTAGCTCCTCTTCAATAAAGCTACGTCAGGAATTGAATTAGAATCTAATGGTTGGACTCGATGATCCGATGGGTCTCTTCCAACCTGGTTGTTCTATGATTCTATGATAATATTCTTTTCTTTCATTTAGTTAGTATCAAAATAGGCATATATATATACTAGACAATTTTTTTTTACATTTTTGGATACTAGGTGGTATCAACGATCTGTTTTTATAGAGTCAGAAGAGCAAGAAATGATGACAGAGATGGTAGAACTGCTCTTACATACTAATTAGTGATATAAAGATCTCTCCTAATAACTATTTTTTTATTTCTAGATGACATGCACAAGCATCAAAGCTAGCTCAAAGAACCTTAATCATTTTGAACTGATAATTTTCTTCATGTTTCTTGGATTAATTTTACTGTAGTTTAAGATAAAACAAGTAACATTTCATGAGGAATGAATTCAGATAAAATCAGTAGGGAATTGAAATAAAAGCTTATTTGCAGTTTTGTGATAGCAGCAGAAACGTAAAATGGAATACATGCAGTTTGGAGAAAAAGCTTTGAGACCATTTTTAGGCTAAAAATGATATTTGTAAGGATGTTAATCTGTAGGTAGTCTTCTTAAAATTCATTTAGAATATGTTTTTCAAATAAAATATTTTTTGAAACAATGTGAAATTATTTCAAAATAATATAGCTGAGACCAAGTCACAAGCAAGGCAAAATGTGAGATGATAAAAAAAGAAAACGTATCAGTAATTTAGATGATCTCCTTTTCCTTCCCCCATGTTTCTGCTGGGGTCATCAAAACCAGAAGTACGAAGTCCTTTTGCTGTGTAGAGTGATGAATGAAGCACCATTAGCTGGACAAAGGTAGGAAGAAAAACAGGAGGAAGACAACAAAAAAAAAAAAAAAAAAAAAAAAGAAAACAGGGATTGAAGGAGTATCAGTTATATTTGCCCAAAAGTTTATACTATCCATATGGCAATGGTACAGTATTGCAATTATTTGCATCATACCTGTAGGTTTCAGCTAAAATACTGCTGCACTGTCTGTTGTAAGTAAACATAGAAATGAGAACATGTATCTGAAATATTCTCAACATTTGAGACAAAGAGGGTTTGGAAGAAAAGCAGGTGTCTGACACACCTTAGATTCAGGTTTTGATTATGGTACTGATCTGGTTTTGATTTTGGTCTGACTGCTGGCCAGAAACAATATGTACTAAATGCCTATTCATACATAAAATGGTTCACCCAGCAATAGATCCAGGTCACCTGGGAAACTAGTTTATTTCCTTATCCCAAGGTTAGCTTATTATTATATAAAATGTAGTAATAAATTACCTGAATGAAATCCTCTTCCACCTCCCTTCCTTGTAACTATTTGGTGACATTATCTAAACTTCCATATTTATTCCACTATATTAACGATCTTCCCAGGGGATTTAATCTCCACCCTACAAGACAGCTCTGTGTGAAATATTAAAAAAACAGTATTACAAAATGGCAAATAAAAAGACCTTGGTATCAGCTGTCTGATTTTATGTCAAGTGCATCCTTTAACTCATAATACCATAAATTATAATAATCACTGATGTGATTAACATTGTGTCTTTCAAGCTTGCTCCTATTAAAAGTGAAACTTGGATGGAAGACAGGCAGTATCAAAAGAGAAAAAGATATTCTGCCCTTCTCTGAGCTACTTCTGAAATCACAGATCAAAGTGAACTGGGGCATTTTAATATAGCATTTTGTATTTAATGAAAGATGAAAAATTTGTTACCTTGAAAAATGTAACACGTTTAATAGTGGGGTGCATCCTAACCTGACATACTATTTTGTCTAGTTGTACTTCTGGTATGCTATTGCCAAATATAAATATTTTCAAGTGAAGTGCGTGAGTGAAAACTCAGTCCCTGACTACCTGTAATACATTGGAAAATGAGTGAACAGAAGGAGATTCTGTATACATTGTCTGGAAATGGAAGGTAATAAACTGTCAAGTGTGTAACAGCTCCTGTTTCTGCATTCTCTTTGCAAGGCTGCTTTCCTCCTGAGTGGGGAAAAGAGAAGTTTCCCTGAGAGGACCCCTCAAAGGCCAAAGTGGAGCTCTACTGTCTTACAGAACTAGTTGAGCCAAATGCTTAGTATAAGCTCCTGCTTCAGAAACAAGAAATGGTACGTGGATCACAGATAGGCATCAAACTTAAATCCATTTGTAGTCACTTATGCAAATCGAGTATTTCAGATGGAGCTGAGCTTTGGGAAGGAAAGGAAATGTAGTGACTAAAGCCTTTTGTTTCTTAAGGAAATTCCTAATATTTCCAGTCCTCTTTTTGCTTTTCACTTGGAAAATCAAGACACACTACTTTGCCTGAGATTTCACATTGCTTAGTCAAATCAAATACATAAAACAGGCTTTGCTTTAAATTCTGACTGCTTCAGTACCATGAGGTTACCACACAAGCTAAGATTAAGGATAATGTTTTGCAGTGGTCTCTGGGAATGATAGTTTTGAGTTTATTTGTTTGCAAACAAAATCCTATCATGTATGCATTTTGTCATGACACTGCCATCAGTGATATAGCAATGATTGACAAGTGGTTTTCTCTGTTCTTCAGGATAATTTTCACCCTAAAAATACATTATTTTTTCTCTGCTTTCCTCACAGCTTTAAGAATGTCATAAAACAGATTCTAGTTTCTAATGTGCTTTTCTGTTCTTGTTACTCTCTCTATCCCCAAAATGAGTCTATAACAGGAGTTGCTGCCATTGCAGTGCTGCTACAACTCATTATCTAAAGACAGAAATGAGAATTGACCATGGCATAAGATCAATCCATTCCCATCCCAGCACCTCCAGCTGTAACAGGAATGGAAGATGGCAGCCTGTTTTCTCACTCAGGCTCTGATAGGAATGAGAAATGGTACAATGGCAACGCTGTCTCCTTCCTGGGGTATGCTTTAAAATGGTTTTAGTCCTAAAAATCTCAAACAGCAGCTGGTTTACAAGGCTTTGTGTACTTGCCTATCTTTTTCACAAAAAAAAATAACCAGAGGAAAATCTAAATAAATTTCTTTTTACTAGGAGTTGATCCTACAAGAAGTTGGAAAATTGCTTGTAAAAATAGTGAAGGTGATAGAGAAAAGACCTCGAGAACATGGGAGTCACTAAAAAAAAAAAAATCTGTAAGTGTTCCCCGTCTTCTCCCCAATGTAATGCTGGCAAAGAAGCAGATTAGTTGTGTTCACAGTAGAAATAGTCAAAGCTGGACTGAAAGAGAGCCCATTTTTGGTCTATTATGTGAACACTACTATAAGGATTTTGTATGCCTGCACCATTCCCCAGATCATTAAGTTACAGTTGAAAAATGTCACTGAGAGATCACACCTTTGGAAGAAATTTATGTTGCTAATTTATAGTTGCCGCTACTTCTAAAGTGTTGACCTCGATTTTTTGTTCCTTGGGCATCATCATGGTATATGCCAATTCTTGTTGACAGTCCTATCTACATACTTCAGCTCTGTTCCCTTCATACACTGTGTGTTTTTGTGTTGTTATTTCAAAAGCATTACATAAAACAGTCGATAAAAAGACAGATGATAATAAGCATACATGCCTCTGGCATCATGGTTTTAAAATGTCATGCTTGCACAGAGAGCATTGTTTGTTAAAAGTCAGCAGTCTCAATAACCCATTATAGCTTTGTTTACTCAAGGGCACACAATAAGGTTTAATTTCAACTCCCAGCCAAACACTCCCTTGCTTAAACCCACATTAGCCCATCACAAATTCAGGCTGCCATTCACCTCATGGGCATTGTTTTGGCACATATTTTCCATAATGTAAAATTGCACCTCATACCAGCCCAAAACCAAAACCATTCTGTGAATCAAGGGCACAATTATGTTATGACTCTGCCCTACAGATGATTACTTCAAGTAACTTGAAGTGTTTCTGTTGCTCTGGATTGAGAGACCAGAATAAATGCTGTGCTCTGAGAGGCTGAGATTGAGAGTGAGACATTGGAGTAACCGCATTTTCAGAGTTGCAGAGATTATCCTTGCAACAACACTCATTAAAGAACAGGAGAATCTCAGAACTGGTTGTGGATTAAATGAGTTGCGTGAATAATTTTGATAAAGGACTTCTGCACAGAAGAATATCCTTACATCTGGGGGCAGAGGCTCATAGATAACAGAAATCAAGAATGCAAGTTCCTTTGTTTCCACCACTTTCTTATTTTCAGTATAAAACACAGCAGACAGCAATAAAAAAACCCCAAAAAAATACAACAACCAAACAAACAAAGAAATAAACAAACAAAACCAAGTGAGGCAAAGAGCACTTTTGTGGTTTTTTGTACTCTATCAATTCCAGTCCATACAAGGGGCTGTCTCTCCCCTGTCTTTTCTGGTTATTCCTTCAGTCAAGTTAGAAGTCGGCTGAAAGTTCAAAGTTTTGGTGGAAAACATTTTGTGACATTCACATCACTGTGCTAGAGCAGGTTCCAGGACAGCTTTGGCACTCCAGCCTCTAATTCCGGGAACCACAGCGTGGCATGTGGCAATTAAAAAATTAGCAGAGTTATGTGAACTTGATGAAGCTCATATGCTATTTAGTTTGGGTTCAGACAGAGTTTGAGGCAGAGCTATCAAGCATTCTTATTTAGTAAGAGCTGTTTTATGTTCCCTGTAACTTAGACTTCAACAGGAGGCAGTTTCCATTTGCATTATACTAGATATGTTTGTATATTAAACAAACATCACTGAGATTATGAATACTGGTAACTTTGATTGAGGCTTACATTTGAAAACAATTTTTAGTTTCACTATTTTCCTAACTACATTTCAATGTTGCTAGCTGCTAGAGGAATTATTTAGGGATTTTTTTCCTCCTTTAATTTTATTAAGCTGCAAAAAGAATTATTATCCTTCCCTCTAAGAATATTGGAAAAGCATGGAAAAATCTGTTCTCATACTCAGCTGGATTCTATAGTGAGAGAATCTGCCCATGGTTATCCTTAAGGATATGACATCTTGTCACTTAAATCATGGATGACCTTTTTGTTGAGGATGCTTTACAATTATGTTTTAGGAGCCTGTTTGCTTGCAATTGTATTTTAGGAGCTCATCTTTGCCTGTTTTGGCAAACCTTTCAGTTTTTTTGCTTCACTTTTATTTGGAGGAATTTTACAGGCCAAAAGACACAAAGAAATAGAAACTGCCTTCAAAGGACCTTGACTGTGAGAGAATGAGGAACAAAATAACAAGAAGGAACACGAAGATGGAACAAAGAGGTAGAAACCAGGATGAAGAGGTAGATCGAGATAGAAAAACAGAGCCTGTCATGGTATGTGAATAGTTAGCCTTACCCTATCATACTTGTAGTTTAGGTGTGTGATCAAGTAGCAAACCCCAATTGGTGCAAAGCAAACAGTGCGTATTTTACTAACTAGCATATATAAAGAAGCCAATAAGCCTAATATAAAATCTTCTGTTCATCAGACAGGAGTCTGTGCCTCAATCCCCTCATTTTTATATCTCTGCTACAAGTTTTCCTCTTAGTAGCTTCTTCTAAGTGTTGAGTGTAACAGAATATCTCTAATAGTTTTACCATATTCAAGCAGAACAGAATCAAGCAGGTAGCAGGGAACTCTATGCCAAAACAATTTCACAGAGTGGTAGTGAGTGGCACAATGACCACATTTCCTCCTGACCCACCAGGCATGCTGTAATTGCTCCTGTTGCATGGTCTATGTCTTTGAGCACATTCCCTTCTTATTTTCTCTGAAAAACTTACTCGGAGTAGGGGTAGAGGTGGTAGCTTCTAGCCTCTTATTCTGGACTGTGATTGAAGCTGAGCCATATTGAATGATAAAGTAATTTGCCTACACTAATTTCTGATTAGAAATCATGGTCTTGACTCTGCTGTTTGCTGAGATTCATTGCCATTTCTGTCTTCTTTTTTTCCTCCCATTTTGAATTTTTTACTTATATTCTCACCAGAAGTTCCAGACAACACTGGGGACCCTGTGTGGTCATGTGGGTCTTCAAATACACAGCTGGAGCAGGACCCTTTCCCACTGAACTTAGAATTTTATGCTGATTTTGTAATGCTGTTGGGTTTGTCTTCATACACATACATAAACATAGCAAGAGACGTTGCCTATCCAAGAAGTATACAATGCAAGAAGATGAACAAACCATGAAGAAACTCAGAAGCAGGTAATGAAATGGCTCAATCCATTGCAGAAAATAGTACTATTTGTTCCTTTATTATTTTATTTTGAGATATTTCTGTTTAATCCTTCCTTTTAGTGTCTTACACTGAGTTTGGAGTCTATATCAGGGGATGTCAGATTGTAGTATAGAAAGTGCTAATGGTATTTAAAGACTCTTCAGCTTTCTTACACAAACCTGTATGGTGATATCTGGTCTTTAGTTGCCACCAAAAACTATTATTATTAAATGGTAAAGTAGTTGAGCAAGATTTTAGTATCTGGTATACCAACAAACAGCTTCTCCAGACTAGGTAGTCAAAAACTTCAAATACCGTGTTGCCAAGCTACTGGAGAAGTTGTTCCTCTTTTTAAATGAGGATGTCCTTCCAAATACAAACAAAAGCTGAGACAACGTGGTATCCTGACAGTGACAGGGTCCATAGCAGATCTTTGCAGTCAAAGAGCTTTCTGTGTCTTTATATCCCCATGGCCTGCTACTGCCAACTAAATGGCCAGAATATAACTGGTGGAATTATACAGAGAAGAGGGAGCTGAATTTAACTGCCTGTGTAGTAGAGCTGGGAGAGATGTCCAGGGTATGCAAATTTCCTCAGTGAAAGCCCCGCTGAACATAAGCTATGGCACTTATGAGGAAAAAGCTTTTGAAAAGCCACCACACTTGCAGTCACATCCAGTCAGGCAGGCACTGGGAGTCGGTGTATGTTATAACTCTGAAGATCCTCTCTTTCCTTGAGTATATCCTTGGCAGCACTCTGTTCTCGGAAGCTGATCCCATGTAGCCCAGCAAGGGGAATGTTCTGAGGACACTGTATCTCATTCCTCTGCTATCAGTAAAAGAGAAAAGTGCTTGCTCCATCTGGGAGTAGATCGTGACCTTGCAAGTCTCTTCTTGAGCAAGACTGGTTTATGACAAGCACAGAGTACTGATACAGTGCCTTATGCATCAGAGTGTGAAACGAACACAAGTTGGGAAAGCATGCATTTAATGTCCGCTGTGGTTCACTATCTTTTGAAAAGCTGTTGTTTTGCTCACCAGATTGCTGGTAGATATAATGTTAATCCGTCTATTTCAGGAATAGCACTAAAGACAAGAAGAGGTTAAAAAAGACTAAATCAGCACAGTGCTGGGTTGGCCCCTAATCTCCCCATAAAACATAAACCTCATTTCTCTGCCTAGTAGGGGGACTGAAGCTTGGGTGTCTGTCGCAGCTCACTGGGTGTGACATTCTGTAAAAAAAAAAAAAAAAAAAAAAAAGCATCCGCTCCACTCCTAGCAATGATTTTCAAAAACAATTTGCACTTTATCTCTGTGACACAAAGAGATCACACATCAGCCAACACAGTCAGGTATCAGGAATGAATCAATGGCTGGCTTACCTCAAGGTCTGTCCCCTAGTTTTATTGCTGCTGACAGTGAAGCTAACAGTTAAAGGGCAGCATGAGATGACCAGTTTGTAGGCAACACTCATTTTTGCCCACTAGCTGAACCTACTGAGGCACTGCTTCCTTTAGAGTGATGATAGTATCAAAGAACTTTGAGCATAAACTTGAAAAGGGCTAACTCAGTTTAGTCTGCCATTTTAAGCCACGCGAATGTTTTCTTAAACAACAGGATAAAAGGTAGTGACAATAAGAATAACAAAGCCAACACTATATACAAATATAGCAAGAAGCAGCATCTGAAGAAAACTGTGCTTTTTAGCAACTAGAAGCAAAATCCCAACATAAGCACATAAAGTGGGTATAAGATGTGGTACGGGGATATAGTACCACATTTTCCATCCTCTTTCGGAAAGACCACACATATTGTCTGTGAATGGGAAGCAGCTGGGAAGTAATTTTTATCATCCTGAAATGTATACTGAAATCTTTGGAGCAAGATATATTTTGCAAATTAAACTAGTTGCGCTGCCAAGTGGGAAGATGCTTAATGTGAAGGGTTCCGTAATTAAAGGATTTTACAATAAAAATAAAAATATCCATTCTTAGCTCATTGTTCTCTGATATGAAAATGTAAATACTTGTTAAGGATAATTGAAGACTATGCCTACTAAAAAAACCTCTGAGTGGCCTTACATGGTTCTATTGAAACCAGCTGTATATCCACAGATCTATGTCATTTCTCTGCATAGTCTTCTGGCAGCTCAAGTATGAAATTGTGTCAAAAGTCTTGTTATAAAAAACATTTTTTTCATCATTTCCTGAATTTATAACACTCCATAACTTGTGTTCATCTGTGGGAGCAACACCAAGTATTTGGAAGATTAATTGGGAATAAGATAAAGCATGAAGCTGGTACCAAGGATTTTAGAATAAACATTATTAAAAAGATCAGGTGTTCTTAACATGACACACAGGATAACGAGTCTTAGATGTGCAGGAAAGCTATGTTGGACAAACTCTCCTGGGAATGAATGGACTGGAGACATGACTGAAAACAGTCACAAGACTGTGGGTATGGAACAGAATAAAAAAATATCCATTTATCTTCTTATTTTGGGAACCTAGGAGTTTTATAAATCTCCTTGAAAGAGCGTAGCCAGTGTACTTTCTTAATTTGACTTCTGTATGTTGTGCTGATTAAAAGAATATACTTAGAGAAAACTGCAAGGTCTGCATCAACTTCATTGCCATACTTAGTTTTACTTCCAACTTATTTTCTAAGTCTCATGCTCTTTTTGCTTCTAAAGATCTAAAATTATTCTGAAATGCTAATCCTAAATAGCCTTGAGCATTATTGGGAAAAAAAAGTTTATTTCAAATATTAGTACAAATGTACTCATTTGTACTTGCTGTCTTGACTTGAGTGCCTATTTCAGTCCTACCTGTTTTAGGTGGATGAATAATGTGTGAATTAGCAGAGCTTTAGTGTTGGCTCTTCATTACAAACTAGATGAAGAATGTGTGTCCAGGATGAATAAATAAAAGGAAGTCCTACAAAATCACTCATTTAAAAAAAATTCCTTGGACAATCGTGCCATATTTTAAAGAGACTTTTCCCAGTTAGTTGTGAGTTGTGTCATGTAGAGCTCAAGGAGAAAGGTGCCTCTGTATGTCCGTGCAGCTGCTTTTCCTAAATATGGGAAGGTGAAGTATCTAAGGTGAATATGTTTGTCACTCTTCTCCCCACAAGCCCATTAGTTGTTTATCATAACTTGGCTTTAGCAGGAATGGCTATAATATAGTGCTTGCAAACACACAAATAAAATATGTCCACAACTTGCAGGTGGAAGAGCCTTAGGGTGATTTGTCAAAGAAGAGTCCAGGCAAGATTTGCACCTTGCCTGTGGTATAGCCCAAAGCTAGGCAATCTGAAGCTAATGTCGAATAGTTACGGGGTGTTCGTGAAGGTGTGGAGACAAAGCTAAGGAGCACTTCAGTGCAGTACTAATAGACATCTTAGCACTGAACGGAAAGGATCTCGTCATCCTCTTCCTGCAACTATCAGCTTTGTCCTTCTAGTATTGCACAGTATTTTTACTTTCTCTTCTTTTCTCTATAATTATTACATTCCCTGTCTTCTGCTTTCTATCCTATTAGCCTCAGATTTGACAGGAAACGTCTGGTGTTGTCTGAATATGAGTCAGAAGCCACCTAGAAATACAACTTATCATGTTGATAGCCTTGGGCTTTTACTGAGTTCTTATTACCCATTGTATAAAGCCATTTTTAGAGCACAGTGTGGCTTTAAACAAATATTAGATCTAGAATCTAGGTCACTCTTCTTACTGAAGGGCAGATAATAAGTTTGCACATTTCCTAGAGAAAAGTCATTTTTACTGGTTGACTTGATGACTGGAAAAGGAAAATAACTGTAGATACTAATGAGGAGTTACTAATAATTACTGGGTTTTCTGAATGTATGGAAATTGAAAGCAAAACTCGATGGAGTAAAAACTCTTTTAAGTAGATCATAACTATTTTGGACCCTCATTTCATTTTATATAAAATTAAATTTCTTGAAAAGTGCCAGGTAACTTTCAATATTTTTTCATCACTGTGCTGAATGGTCAGATTTTCAGCTTTCATTTTTTGTTTGGCGTTTTTGTAGTGCTCAAGTAACCCCTCATTTGTTGTTACCCAATCTTTGATTGGGTACCAACAAATTTGACAGAAAATTTGATAGGAATTGTTGGACTCGATGATCCGATGGGTCTCTTCCAACCTGGTTGTTCTATGATTCTATGATGATTAATCTTTTGCAGATGCACATATACAGAAAAGTACATTTCCTTTTAAGTACTCCAGAGAGGTGTCAAAAGCACCATCCCTGGAAATATTCAGTGTCAGATGGGATGGGGCTCTGAACAATCTGATCTAATTGAAGATGTCCCTGCTTATGGACTTATTCTGTAAACCATCCAGGGGGGTTGGACTAGATGGCCTTTGAGGGTCCTTTCCAACACAAACTATTCTATTATTCTGTGATTTAAACTCTTTATCATGCATTATCATCATTTATCATCCATTACAGGATGACTTCCATATTGTAAGCTATTTTCTATAATTTCTGGTTTTAAAATAAACAAAATGAAGTTTCTTCCAACAACACATCATTGCTGTTGTTATGTGTGTGTATTGGGCCAAACCAATGGTAAACAGGTCAGAAATTTTGAAGTGAATCTGTTGCTGAACATCAAGGTCTTCCAGCCTAAAGCCTTGTAAGACTTCCAAGAAGGTGAAAAAGTACCACTGTTTACAGCATTGAAGAAGATGATATTTCAGTTAGAAATCTCGCTGTGCAATATGCTCTTTTCCAGCACAACTGGAAAAATCTGTAAAGCTGTTCTAAGCTCATTCCAAATATCTTCTGGATGACCTTGAGAGTGTAAAAGCAGAAAGTGAATAGGAATTCACATGTCAGTGGGAATTTTAAAAAAGCAAGTTAAGCTTTGGCCTAGTTTGAAAATTCAGTCTGGCATAGCAGAAGCTGCCTTTAGTTCTCTGCACACAGCGCCCCAGCGCTTGATTTTGTTCCTACTCAGGAGAAACTGAGTGTCTCTCTGAGCCCTCAGGATAGGCCTCCCATAGGGAAATTAGTACTTGCTTTACAGAGCCACAAATGTAAAACTTGCAAAATACTCAGTGGATTGCAGTCTGGCCAACAATCTGTTAGAGGAAGAAAAGTAAACAGCATTGAAAAGATCTCTGGTGCTTAATCCAGATTGTAATTAACTTTGCCGAAAAATAGTGACTCTAAGAAAGAATACTGCTTTGCAGTACATCTTATGACCCCCTCAATATTTTCATAAAGGTTACCATTTCCGAGTGACAGGGGACAGGATGAGAGGAAATGGCCTCAAGCTCCTCCATGGGAGGTTCAGGCTCAACATAAGGAAAAAAATCTTAACAGAAAGGGTCATTGGGCATTGGAACAGACTGGCCAGGGAGGTGGTTGACTCGCCTTCCCTGGAGGTCTTTAAGGTGCGGGTGGATGAGGTACTGAGGAGAATGGTTTAGATATTGGTAGGAATGGTTGGACTCAATGATCCAGTGGGTCTTTTCCAACCTGGTGATTCTATGATTCTATGATTTTAGCAGTGGGATTAAAATTCACCCAAATGCCCAAAGTTTCCATAGATTCCCATCCCAGAAGTGAGGAGCTTTTGCTCAAGGCATTTGGAATAAGGAGCTTTGTTCCACCATACCTTGAACAATGTCTCTATGGTCAGGAAATTTAGAATTCATCACATAGCCCTTGAAGGATGTCAGTCAGAAGACTAGAGTCCCTTTAAAGTCAAAGGAAAGAAAAAGACGTTTCTAGGACATGATTTCTCTCATCCTAAAGTAGGTAGGTCATATTAATCATTCCCTAAGAGTACCCATTTCTGTCAATTTTCTATAAAAGGAGCCCAAAAAGGAGGCATCTGAATCATTGAGAGATCTTTTATGAGATCAGTCTCACCCAGAACGCCTCTGCCTGTCACATAGCTTTGGTGGGCACAGTGGTAAATATGTCCAAGGGGAATTTTAGGATAACAGCACTGAAGACAGTGATGTGTTAAGCTAATGAAGTTACTAGTTGCCTTATGAATACAATTAATGGATGATTAGCTTGAAAAAAATAGTCTAATCCCTAACACATGATGTAGCATAAAAGATATTAACCAAACAGTCAAGATTCTTATTTTCACTTACTCTCTCAAATGAGAATACTTGGGTGTGAGGAAAATGAAGAATATTTGCTATGTTGTATTTTGATGAAACTGGAAATTGATAAATGGAAAAGTAAAGGAAATGACAAATCAACTTTCATGGTTTTTTTCCCAAGAATTTGAATTCACTGTGGTGTTCTAAAAAACCTGTTAAAAGTGTTAAGAAAAAGAAAGAGAAAAGACAAAAGGATAGAACCTGCCTTTGACTACAAAACTGAGGGGGTTTTTCCATTTATACCAAAAAGGTCTATTTTTACAGGTACAATTAACATGAAGATAACTGTTCTTTGGACTTCCCTCTGTACAAAGTGGGTGAATTTATGCTGTAACTTTGACATCAATCTCTCCAAACTTTTAAATTTTGATTATTGGACCTAATATTTTGATTCTGAACCACAATTTTAGCAGAAACAGAAAAATCCAAGCAAACAAATTAAACCTAAATGCCTTGCCCGAAGTGATCTTTTCACTAAACTAAAACAAAAGCTGCAACCCTTTACCCCACAAACAGTCATGAACTACAGTCACAAGTGTGACTATCCTAACTCAGTTTGGCTTGATTTTGCATCCTTCATACTTGCTTAAGCTTTCCATCATTTGATTTCCTATCTGTTGCCAAGAGAGAGCGAACAAGAATCAGTTTCCACATAAATTCTTCTCTGGAGCTAGTAACACGAGATTTTTTTAATAAATTACATAAACAGATATTCAAAAAGTAACTTGTCTGAACCACATGACAATTCTCTTGACCTTTCTACTTGAAAAATGTTTAACTTTTAGTTTTACAGATCCGTGCATGTCCAATAACTCCTGTAGTAAAAGATTACAATTTTTTTTTTTGGTGTGGAACCTCACTATTTCATTGTGACTCCCAGTTCCGGGAGGACCCGTTCTACATCTTGCCCCTTGTGGCATGTATGCACTGCTGTTGCACCACCCTTTGTACAGGTAACATACCCAGGACACAAACCATGAGGGAACAGCCTTCACAGTATTGCTCTCCAACTGGGAGTTTAGTCTGGCCACTCATAGGATCACAAGTATGTTAAAGGTTGTGGTCTGGAGCACATCTCACCCGTAGTCTAGACATAGTCTAATTGAGCTGGATCTTTTACTTTAGGCATGTAGATCATGTTTTGGATTGCACTGAAGATCTCTGCATTGAGGTTGCAGAGGCGCTGAAGATGATTGGTGTGAAATGATGATTACCCAGGGCTGTATTTCAGCTGTATAGTGTGAACAGATAACAGGTTGTGATGAATTTCACATCTCTCAGAGAATTTTTGGTTGTAAAATGATATCTCAGACACTGGCTAGTAAAATTATTAGACTATAAATCCCAGAAAATAAATCATTTGTGGGAAGTGTTAAAAGACACAGTTGGAAACAACAGTAATTTATCTGAGGTAATTGAATTAGTTCATAAATAAGGGAAAAATGTATGACCTTCGTTAATTTGTTTTCCTTTTTGAATATAATTGCTATTTTAAAGGAGGGAGAGAAGAGAAGAGGAGAGGAGGGGAGAGGAGAGGAGAGGACAGGACAGGACAGGACAGGACAGGACAGGACAGGACAGGAGGCTTGCTCTGCTGAAAGTTTAACAAGGCAGCCCCAACTTAAAGCCGCAATTCTTCTGGTTTTGGTTAGTCAGTGCTCGTGAATTCACACTATTTTAATTGCAACACAATTAGCTCTCACTGATAATGTCTGTGCTGCAAAGCAGGTACGCTTTAAGCTGCACCATGTGGTTTTGTTTGCTGAATTTGAAGCTTCTTGGAGCATACCAAAGCACAATGGGCATCCAGGTATCCTGCTAGAGGACACTAAAATGCATAGAGATATACTGCAGTCAGAATTCATATACAGAATCCTAGAGATATTGCTCTGTAGTATAGGCCCAGCTACTGTATGATGTGAAATATGGAACAGAAGTCACACCATTTTGCAACTCAAATTTGGAGAAATGTGCATATTTGTATGTGTATTGAAAATATAATACAATCATATTACTGACTTTAATTTAATAAGACAAATTATCCTGATGGAAATAGTCTGTAATCTGAGTTACCTCTTGTTTGAGAAAGGACAGACAATTTAATTGATTTCTGTAATGCAATTTGTTCTCTGACTATCAGGCTGAATTTGAGTGGCAGATCCCAGCTTCTTTCTACTAGTAGATATTCTTCTGGATTGCAATTATTTAAGTAATGAAAAGGTAGATTAGAAAGAAACGCAGTTTCTGGTGCTGGTTTGATAAAGGTTACACGCTGTGCTGATCAGTTCTAAAATGTATTTTAAAAATTTTGATCTTGTCATTCCTTCTTGCCATCTTCCTCGTTATTCCATTAATCATTTAAACATTGTCTTTTCAGATGAGATTCACCTAGCTTTAGCCATTTAGAAGTTAATAATCTAGTCTAAATGAAGACTAATGGAGAGTGACAGGAGCTTCTTGAGGGTGTTGCTGTTTATCTTAAAAAAAGGTAATTTAGCTAGACTGAAATGAATTGCCCTCTGAAAGTGAGCTACCCACTTACATCTTAGAGAGAATGTAGCTGTAGACTCTAGTAGACTCCCAGCTGCTAGGTGAAGGTAGGTGAATCCTGTCTTTAGAGCAAAAGCTGCTTGAGGAAGAAATCACAATTTAACATTTCTAAATTGTCCTCTAGATACCTGTAGGATCTATTTAAAAAAAAAAAAAAAAAACCAACAAACTTCACCATTCCAAACTAACAATAATAAACCTCCTAAGCCCTTACAAACATGTTTGGCTTCTATGAATAATTTTCTGTTAGCATCTTCCCAATCTATACTGAGAATCTTGGAAATAATGGGTTTTTTTATGTCTAGATGCCTGAATAAGTCATCAATAGTTGGAGTAATTTGAAACCTGCTGTAACTTCTGAGAAGTCTGAATCATGAACTTACAATGGTACTGTACAGTCCCAGTGAGCTAGAGCTTCCTTATGTTGATGTGCTGAAGTTTATGGTGTGAGCACTTGATTTCTTAATTGATAATTATTTTTGTGTGAAAGTGAAACTAGCAGTATTTCATCAAATTATCACTTCGAGCACCTTCTTATTAAAAGAATTTCTTTTCATTAAAAAATAAAATCATCTAAGAATCTCTCCTTCCTCTCCTTTCCCTAAAAACAAGATTTTAAAATCTATTGGTTGAAGAATAAGACTTTTCAAGCAGTATGTTGAATATTTTAAGGGTTTTTTTGTCACAGGCTTTCCAGGTTTCTCAGGATATCTTCATCAGCTGCATTAGCCAAGCTGCCTAAGCCATCATTGTCCAAACACTTTGACTTTACTAATAATTGAACAATAATGAACTTCTTTTAGGCTGAACATTAGGAAAAAAAAATTCACAGAAAGGGTCATTGGGCACTGTAACAGGCTACCCAAGGAGGTGGTCAAGTCATGTTCCCTGGAGGTGTTTGAGACACGGGTGGACAAGGTGCTCAGGGGCATGGTTTAGTGGTTGTTAGGAATGGTTGGAGTCGATGATCCAGTGGGTCTCTTCCAACCTGGTGGTTCTATGATTCTGTGATTCTTTCTGGAACAGATTTTCTTCATTCACTATGTTTAGGCAGAACACAACCATTTTTCTCTGCCTTGGAGACCTGAAAGAGTTGCAGAGAAACAAAAATCTGCTTCCGAAATGTGATGTCTGCAAGAATGATGGTTAAAAATTGTGGTTTATATCTGACTGTTTTAGAGGAAGGTGTCTTTACTCCAGAGTTGTTCTGCTACATTGTCATAACCGATGTTTACTAATTATTCTTTCAGGACTGCTTTCTTCTAGATTTTGCAAATAAGAATTAGTAATTAACAAATAACCTTCTCTTAAAATGATGCTGAATTTGTGCATTGAAACATTTGGTTTGCAGAAAAGCATTTGTTCCTCAATAGCAAAAGAATTATTGCTTAGTTACTTCTTTTTCATTTTACAGAGAGAATCATTTCATCCTTCCTTAAACAAAAATCTCTGCTGGAGCAAGAAACAACTACTGAAGCCAAGAGTAGATAATAACAAATATATTTATATCAGTCATGATGAACTAATATAATCCACCAATATGTTGTTGTTTGCTACTAACTGCTTGTAGGCAGTCAGAGGCTATGCTTGGTGAGGTTTTTACCCAGTGCTTCCAAGGACCTGCAGGCAGGGCTAGCTGAAGGAGCACCATCGATACTCTGTGGAGAGCTGGGGAGAATCTGTAGGACGAGTATTCATTCTTTGATGATGCTTCTATTCTAAGGAGCTATGCCTTCCAAATCTGACACCATAAGGTCTTTCTAAAAGACTTCATTAAGGCTCTTGAGGAACAAAATTGGGTTTGGATTTCAGTTGCAAGGGACATGTTCTGACTATCTAGCCCAATGTTCTGACCAATTCTAGAATGATCAAGTTAAAGCATGTTGTTAAGGACATTTTCCAAGTCCCTCTTAAATTCTGATAAGTAATGGGGCATCAATCACCTTTCCAGGAGGTCTGTTCCAGTGTTTCACCACCCTTTTGGTAAAGAAATGCTTTCTAATGTCCAATCTAAACCTCCCCTGGTGTTGCTTTGAGCCATTCCCATTAATCACTGGATACCAAGGAGAAGAGATCAGCACTTCCCTCCCCGAATCCCCTCCTCAGGACACTGTAGAGAGCAATGAGATTGCCACTCAAGCTACTTTTCTCCAAAACAGATAAACCCACAATGCTTAGCCACCCCTCATAAGACTTTCCTTCCAGCCCTTTCACCAGCTTTGTTGCCCTCCTCTGGACATATTCAGAGACTTTCACATCCTTCTTAAATTTTGAAGTCCAGGACTACACACAATACTAAATCTGAGGTCACACCAATGCTAAATACAGTAGGATAATCACCTCTTTTAACCTGCTGGTTAGCTGGGTTTGATGCACCCCTGGATGCAGTTTGCCCTGTTGGATGCCAGGGCACTGCTGACTCATACTGAGCCCATTGTAAACCAGCACCCTTAATCCCTTTTCTATAGGGCTGCTCTCTAGCCCCTCCTGGTCCAGTCTTTACTTGTACGCAGGGATATTCCATCCCAGGTATAGAATCCAGCATTTATTCTTGTTACTTGTCATCCCATTACATTTCATCCCAATAATTCAATCCAGTACTCCAGTCTAACTAGATCCCTCTGCCAGGCCTCTTGTTCCTCAAACAAGTCAACAGCATCTCCCAGTTTGTTATCATCAGTAAATTTGCTGATGGTGGACTCAACTCCTGCATCCAGATCGTTGATAAATATATTGCTGCAAAATGGAATCCTAGGGAACATCACTGGAGACCAGTCACCAGCCAGATGTAGCCCCTTTTACTACAATGCTTTGAGTGCTCCAGTCCAGCCAGCTCTTCACGCAGTGCACAGTGAATCCACTTGTCTCATAGTCAGAGAACATTTGCAGAAGGGAGGGACAATATCAAAAACCTTACCATAGCCCAGAAAAACTACATCCACCTCCTTCCCCTCATGCACTGGATGGATAAACGTATCAAATTGGGATATCAAATTTTTTAAACAGGGCTCTACCTTTGTGAACCTGTTTGACTGGGCCTGATGACTGCATTGTTATTGAAATGCCTTTCAGTGGTACCTGATGTAATCTTCTTTATATTTTTCCTAGGATCTCAGGTTAGACTAAAAGGTCTGTAGTTCCTTGGGTCTTCCCTCATGCCCTTTTCTTAGTATGGAATTACATACTAATTACATTCCAGTCAGCAGGGATCTCTCCAGACTCCCAAGGTCTTTGGTATATGATCTAGAGGGATCCTGCTGTAACATCCACTAGTTCCTTCAGTATTCTGGGATGAAGTCCATCAGGACCCAATGAGTTATAAACATTTAGCTGATCCAGCTGGCCCCTTAAAATTTCTGTGTCCACAAATGGAAGAATTACTATTCCCACACTCATGATCCTGTGACTCAGGGGACTGGGCAGCCCAAGCACTATCAGACTTATTAAAGACTGAGATAAAAATGTATTGAATGCCTCTGCTTTTAATTCATCCTTAGTAGTCAGATAACCATCTTCAACAAATATCGGTGCAATGTTTTCATTAGACTTCCTCTTGCAATTAACATGCTTAAAAACTCCTTTTTATTGCCAAGTACAGCACTGGTCAGTTTCAACTGTAATTGGGCTTTGGCCTTTCATGTCCTCTCTCTGCATATATGAACCATGGTTCTTTAATCTTTCTGCAAAGCATGACCTTACTTCCAGAGATCATAGAGTTTCTTTTTCTCTCTTGAGCTCTGCAAGGATTTCCCTGTTCAGTCAAGCTGGTCTTCTACTGCACTTACTGGATTTAAAACACAGTAAGATTGCCTGCTTCTGTACTTCTAGAAGTTTGTTCTTAAAGACTGGATAGCATTCATGGAATCCTAAGACCTCAAAAGCAGATTGCCAGGGTATTCTTAGCTACGTGAATAGCTCAAAGTTGCAACTCCTGAAGTCTAGGGTAACAACTCTGCTGTCCCAGATCCCTTACTCAGCTATTTTCTACTCCTATAGGTGCTTCTCAGGCTGACTTCTAATTTCCCCTGGCAGATAAAACTCTGTTTTCTACAGGACCATGAATGTTGTGGTTGAATATTTCAGCATCTACCTTCCATTCAGATTTGAAGGGATTCAGCAACATGTCTCTTTATAATGTGAATCCCCTCAAGGGATTAATCTGCTAGCTGTCCTCATGACATATCCAAAGTAAATCAACAAGAAGTGACTCTTCATAAAAGACAGTTGCAACAACTTATCACTACAAATTACTTCCAATGCTAGAGCTTAGTGGCAAAGGCACTTTCCCAAGGTATGTTTAAATCTTGAACTGGACATCTCCTCCATCTAATGAAGTTCAAAGGTACAATTTTTCCTTTTGAAGGGATGGCCTTTGCCATCAGGTTACATTCACTTTTGGATAGGACACCTCTTGTTGAGAAAACATTACAGACAAGATGCTGGAAAAGGATCCTCATGTTTTAAAGTCAACAGCCATTAATTAGACAAAACCAACCTAGGATCAAAATATAACACCTAGTCAGAACCCTAGACATTTTACCATGTAAGCTTTTATGCTATCTCTTTTTTTTTTTTACATAACCTTGTAGATTCATCACAAGGACCAGATAACATTTCCCTCAACACAATTCATTTTATGTTGATTTACTGTTGAGTGACTGAGGTATTCTAAAGGAAAATGCGCTTTTGAGGGCTCCTGGATTCGTGTCTCAGCCATTTGATTGTTAAAAACAGATGGAAGGAACAAAACATCCTTACTATCAGGAAGGGGGTTTGAGTCCTGGATCCCAAAAGTTGACAGCACCTTTCTTAAAGCCCTGGCTCAATCAATTAAAATGTAGCCAAGCACCTAACTGTTAGATGTTACCCTCTAAAATATGTAAGCAGCAAAATCCTTACTGAACGTAGCTCTTAAACATTGGTTCCAAAAAACTAATCCATGTGGGATGATGTAAAGATGTCAGTAACATTATGGACCATGGTGAGCCTCTGGCCACATGGCCCATTCCAACCTCAGAGAACAGATTTAAAAATACAGTATTTTTCTCTTGGAGTTTTCCACGTGAATGACACCTTTTCACAATGAATTTTTAAAATGCTGCTTTCTGTAATCACAATCTGAAAGCATTTAATGAAAAGAAGAAGAATAACATCTTTAAAGTGGAGAAAACATTTGACATGATCTGGGTGTTGTAGAAATATAAATTCAGTTTGACTGCAAACAAATTGACATGGTTGAAGCTAGGATGTGGAAAAACTATGTTCTTCATAATACCTGCCACAAAGTTCCTGACAGAAGAAAAGACTGAAAAGAACAGTTTGTTAAAGCTAAAGTTGTCTTCAGAGAGCAGATATATGTATTTGCTTTATGTAAAAGTAGATTTTTTGGTCTACCTTTTAATTTAATATTTTCTGATTGTCTTATACAGCAGTGCACAAATGAAATCTGGCCAGTAAAACCACTCCTGAATAATATGTTTAAGCACATCATATTGGACTGTTCATTGCCCTTGATTCTGTATACACTCATGAACTGCAAAATTAAGATTGATTTACACAGGAAATATGTCATCCATTCACCCTGAACCCAGAAAATAACTTATGCACATTGTGAGTAATGTAAGTACATGAATCTCTGACATGAGCTGATGATCTCATATACTGCATATATTTTTTTCAGGCACATCAGTATTACTAGTACTTTTGAGTAGCATTTATACTTCTGAGGCTGAGGCTGACTGAAGCAGTTTCTGAAATGACATCATCCTAACTCTGACTGGCCAGTACAGACTGACATTCTAAAGCGATATTGTTTAAAAGAGCAGCAGTACAACGATAAGAGAATTTGTCAAGTTAAAGGTTTATAAAAATAAATAGACTGCAATTCAGATATGAGTGATTGGATAACATGTGAAGGAAGAATAAGACTTATGAAAATATGATCTGCAGGTATTTGCTATCATTTATTGTGTTTTTGCTGAAAATCCTAAAATTATTTACCTTTTCTAACCTTGGATATTGAAAGGAGTTTTTTCTATTCTGCTCTTTGTCACAAATGTCATGTCTTATTGAAGCACATCTGGGTAGAATGTCATCTGCCCTCTTTCCCATCACTGCACTTGTTTGTACTAAATTGCCCACACAGAAGCACTTCCCCTCCTTCTTTCATAATTTGAAACGTATAAATAACGTAAATATCCTCTCACACAGGCTGTGTGAGACAAACACATGCTGTAAATGGGGGGATTTTTATACTAAGTAACCCTAAAACTAATTTTTTCCTTTAGCTGATGATAAATGGGTGATCTCAACCACGTAGACCCTCTAGTTTTATTTCCCAAAGCAGTTACAGGCTTGAGCTTTTAGATACATTTTTCCATATGCCAGACCAGCTATGTATAATCTTGTAGAGTGCCACAAAGGTTAATATAAATAAATCTGTGAGGCTTTTGATGGGGATTTGATTTTGATTGAATTGCTAGGATCTGCTGTTAAAGAAGGTCTCCTGTTTTAACACCTTAGCTAAAATACTCTCAGGTGAAATATTTCAAGAATCCCATAGCTTATACTTAGTAAGATTTAATTATTTTGCCACTTATCTCTTTCACATTATTGCTCCCCCTGCACTTACTGTATCCAAAGGAGCAATGCAAGTATTGAATTACAAAAAATAAATCCAGTGTAGCAATATAGGTAATATACACAAGGTCAAAAAACAGGCAAGAGTAATTTGCAACAGCTAAATTGCTTGATGTAATACTTTGGCTTGATAGTCTTTAAAAGGAGGCTTTACATAAGTCAAAGGTCTTTGGAGTAATATGCAAATCAAATCCTACCACTCTTCTAAATCCTTTTAATCCAGTCGTTAATCTCAATAATGACCTAGTTTTTGGAACCTTCGCTGTGTTCAGTCACTTAATCACATTACCTAGTTTGCCCTTTGCAAACTTTCAGAGGAGAAATACATGCATGTAGATAGCATCCTACTAAAATGCGATTGAAGCCTTCGTGAAGCAAGGGCAGTTTTATAGAAGTCTCCTCCAGCCTCTCTTTAACACAACACTACAATTTTTAACAAGCAGTAGAGCTGTGTGTAATAAAAGGGAAGAAAGAAGTGGATACTAAATTCATATACTTAGCTGATGATTTCCAGAGTAACATCCAAGTGAAGAATGAGCAGCCATTACGTATATTTTTCTCAGTATCAGTTGCTATATGATAACTGACGTAACTGTTTTTCTCCAAAAATAAATCATGGGAAAAAATCCCGAGAGTCACGTGTTTTGAAATTGTAGAAGAAGAAAACTATCAACCACGAAAACATGCAGATTCTCTTACAGAGAGTAAGAACTGGTTTTGGTTTAGTGGAAAACACCTTATTAATGTCAGAATTCACCAACAAAGGAAAGCATAAACAGGCTAAACCACAGCGTGTAGAGCACTAAAATGTTTTCTGATACCAAATGCAGGTGAACATTAAAGCCTGAACTTCACTTACAGTGATTGCTTGCTTGGCTGATAGGCTCTGTACTTTGTGTCTGGGGAAGCATGTCAGAAGAGTTTTACACAAGATGATGATGTAATTTCTATATAACCACCAATGAGATAATCCCATATCTGCCTGATTGTCATATATCTGTCAAAAATGTTAAACTTATTTTAAGATCAGCTAATGGAAGAGTGGGTAGGGGTTTGTTTATTTTATTTTATTTTATTTTATTTTATTTCATCTTACTTTACCTTTGAAAGAAATTTTTTAAGCCAATCATATTAAAGAAAACCCAAAACAACAAAACAATGCTCTTCTGTCTCTGATCTGTCATAGCCATCCTGCACTAGAACTGAAATTAAACAGTGATTTTAGCTGTTCTGCCTTGCAGAAAATACCAGAGAGTAAAAAAAAGAACTACACCCCCATGAAGGGGGTATAAAAACAGGCAGTAATATATTCATCGTTCGTATTGAGTCACAAAGGTTAAAAGCATTTGTTAGTTCTCTGAAACCTGAAAGATAAAATCTATGCTCTACTAACTAGACAGAGCTCTGAATTGAATTTATCACTATTAGTAGTCTCTGTTTTGGTTTTTGATTTTTTTTATCCAGTAAAAGTAAAAGAAAGCCAAAAATAACAAAAGTAAATACATGTTCACACTACTGTTGATGATCTGAGTGACTGAAGGAAGCCAAGAGTCTTCTATACAAATGTAATATGGCTCTATGAAAGTTATAATAAAAATCTTTCAGATTCAAAAGAAAATTAAAATCCTTGCCTAGATTTTCAGAATTTTGTGGAAATAATATATTTTTCCATTATTTCGCATGGCCTGGCACAACCGCCTCAAAAAAATTACAGGATTTTCTATCACATTAATGTATTTTGTAGTACTTTCCTATAAAGAATCATTTCTTCAGCTCATAAATTCCCTTCTTGTTTTCAGCCTGTTTAGCCTTTACATTATTGCAAAATATTTGTTTACATGTAATGAGTTTCTACATTTAATCACTTAAATGAATAGTTATGAAGTTTTGTATGTCCTTGCTTTGCCTTTCATTTTAAGGCCTGTTGCAGTGCTTAACCATCCAACCACCCTCATCTTGTAGAGGTTTCTTCCGTAACTCAACTGCAATTTTCTTTGTTGGGACTTTCCACTGTTGCCCTCTGTGTGTGTCCAAAATTATCAGTGGGGAATACAGGCAGCTCTTGAAGGCTATCCAACATATGTGAATGGAAAGTAGTTTTTTGTATTTCCTCTTTTTCTCCACTGCAATGCAAGGAAATTCACGTAACTGTTCTTCCAATGTTAGCACTTCATTGTAGTACATGAATCTGCATTCACAATTGTTCTTACAGGTTAAAATAAGAGAACCACATGTAGTAATTCTGTCACTTGCTGTATGTTGTATTTCTTAAGCTCTGTATTTGAACAAATTTTTAGTCATTGTGCTGTACCTGTTGTAATGGTGCTACTTTATATTAGTTTATTTTGCAGAGGCTCTTTTTTATTTTACCTCAGCCATATTTCATAACCCCTTAATTAAACTACAAAACTATTGGCTCTTCTTTCTAATGAAGGCTTTTGGGGATTTAAAGTTTTTTTTAGAGTTCTTCATTTAATTCTGGCTTAAAATGCTGGCATTTGTCGGTGATCCCTTTAAAATAACAGTAAAAGACAAAAAATTGCCCTGGTAAATAACATAACGTGCTACTGGCAAATCAATACTGCACACTACTGTGTGCACACCCCCACCACATGAATCCATCAAAGGCATTCGCATTTCCACACATGATATGGTGAGTCACCTTCAGATTCAACTGTCTAAAAGGCACCTTAAAATGAGTTTGAATGCTGCCATGTTTAATTATTTTGTTAACCAAGCGTAACAGTCATGGCCAAGTTTCCCCAAATCTGACCTTATCGGCATTGCTACACAGTACTCCTGGAACACTTGGCTTTCCCTGTTTATCACATAGGTAATGGCCTGAAAGAGACCTCAGGGTCACTTAGTCTTTCTCAACATACACTCCTCCTGGTGAAAGAGGCTCATGTCTATATCAGTTCTAATGCGCAGCAAAAACAGGGAATAGTTTTGGTCCTTTTGCTAACAGCCATTGAAAGAATGGCAACACATTTTTTTCCCACAATGCAGCAAGTATTTATGAATGGAGATGTTTCTGGCAGAAGAAGAAAAGGTTGGTTAAAAGTGGAGTAGAATCAATAACCTGAAACCCAGTGCTATATGATTCTGATGCAATTTACTGGAGCAAGAAATCTATGCTGGCTCATAATTCAGACAGATATGATTCAGACATGGAAAGAAAAGAAATGGGGGGAGAAGGGATCAATATTGGGAAGTCTCATCTATAGCTGCCATTTGAAAGCTCCGATGACTGAGATTTCTGTAACTTGAAACATTAATCTTCACGATGTGCAGAGGCTGAAAAGATGAAAAAGAAACTCTAGATAACAGAATGAAACCTCATAACAATTTTATCAGGCCCAGATTTCACTGCACTCATATAAAAGTTGAAAGGACACACATAAATATGTGCAGCCTTTCAATACATAAGACCTTCATGAGTATATGCTCGTATTGTTCAGGAAGGTTTTTTCCTTTGTCAGGAAAATAACAGCTGAAGGAACCAGAAAAGAAAGAAAAAAGCAGTAATTAGGAGCATTCCTCTGAAAAGCCAATTATGGAGATATTTGCTGTTCCACCAGCAATGAGAAGACACATTCAGCAGTTTGATCCAAAACATTTTTTTGTTAATGCAGACTTTACACATACTGAAAAAAATATAAATTCTTGTGTTGCTTGGAATTCAGCACAGAAAGAGCTTTAATAAAGCAGCCATTTATTCAAACAGTGGTGAGAGCCATTGTGGTTTAAGACAGAGGCAAGGTTAATATATTAAAAAATAACAAACTAATTTAAAACATAAAAAGACAACAGACCTAAATTTGTAATTATTTCATGCCCTTTCTAGGTTGAAAGTCATCTATTTGCTGGAAGGAAAAGAGAAAAATAAATGTTGGTTAATTTGAACTGTCATTTGTTTGATTCAGTTTTGGTTGCACCAGGATTGTCTGGGATGTATATGCACAATTTTCCGCTTTTGGTTAGTGTTCTTCCATCCTCTAGATATCAGTTATGAATCACAGAATAATTGTGACAAAGTTTGATTTTGTTTGAATAACTA
This sequence comes from Coccyzus lansbergi, assembly GCA_033558105.1. Taxonomy (NCBI): domain Eukaryota; kingdom Metazoa; phylum Chordata; class Aves; order Cuculiformes; family Coccyzidae; genus Coccyzus; species Coccyzus lansbergi. The sequence goes on along the minus strand of JAUMJK010000139.1, from coordinate 217,302 downwards.
TTATACTTCCATTTTGTCTCATCTATACCTTAATAAAAAAAATCCCACTGGAAGTTATCCAAGGAACAGAGCTAAAGCAAATGACAGTAATTCAAGAAATTATTTTCCTGACATATAAAGTTTTAACCTTCGTTGGACAAGTGTTTAGTCTGAATTGAAGAAGAAATGTAGCAAAAGAGAAGACAAGGCTATCTGAGCAGCTTCGATGCCAAAAGCACCTCCTTTACTGCCTTCAGAATCCAGCACCAGCCCTGGAGACAGGCTTACACATTGCAATTGGGAGGTCACAGTTCATTAGGACTTAAAGCTCAGGTGGTGTCATGGGAGTAAATTTGTACACTGCTATCTACAAGTTCTGTTCCTCAGTTGCAATGAGTGTGCAGCTGGAGGTGTAAAGTTGCAGGCCAAGTATAAAGTTACAAACAGTGAGTGTGTGCCTTTTGATTCTCACAAGAACACAAAATGGTCTCCTAGTCTGCAAAGGCATCACGGACCTGTAGCCATGACCCTGCAGGTACCTGTGGGATCATTTCATGTATATATGTGAATGTAAGCAAGTAATAGAAGGTCACATTTCCCAAAAGAAGACTTATAGTTCTGAGCTAAAAAATTGCCATCATAAATTAAACCTAAGGCTAATAAGATTTTCAAATGGAGGAGGACAGGAGATGGCTTAAAAGTTTGTGCTAGTCACAGAAGTAAATACAGAAATATTGAAATATCACTGAACGTTGGAACTGGATGGTAAAAATCTATTCTGCTACTGGTAAGTATCCTTATCCCTGAGATAAGGATATTTTCCCAGAATCCTTGGGACATAAATGTTGCACCATACGAACAAAGCCTTGAAGTAGTCTCCATTGTGCCAAACACCATCAAGCACTCACAAAAAAAAAGTTTCTGAAAGAAGTTTCCATGTGAGTTGTGTTGTTGACTCCTCCTCCAAGTAAGGATATTGATGCAAAAAGATTTAGAACGAGATTCATTTCACTGGACCTTAGACATCTACAGTGCAGATCCTGTGTATAGTCACCTAGGGTTCCCTTCATACAACAGTGCAGGGAGTAGACATTTTATGTCATGATCAATCTTGGATGCATGCTTTAGGATGAGAAAAATTACTCTCTAGCAATGCTTACTTCTCTCTATGAATCTGGCAGCTGTGTTGTAGGTATCTACAATTGGGCAGATGAATCCTCAGCCTTGTTGCTTTCTCCTTCCCTTGCATAGACAAGTTAAGGCAAATACAATCTGCTGTTAAAATTGATTTCCAAATATCTGTTTGGAAAGTCTACAGAAGACTGTCACCCAATCTGTGTAGCTAAATAAAAACCCCGTAGATTAAATGTTTAAATTTATTTCTTGGGAGCAAGGCACCCAGTGTTATGTAGGTGCTTTTGCCCCTGCTGTAGCCTTGCATTAGGCTGCCTGCATTTAGCCAGGAAAGCAGGAGGCTTTGCCTGCACAGCAGTGGCACCTTGGAGCCTGAAAACTTAAGGCACCTCTCCTTTGATGTCAGGTCACTAATGCTTCTTATGGGCTAGCACTAGCCTATCAACACTACATTCTTTCTTTTCTTGAAATAACTTACGTCACACAGGGAAATAAAACACGAATTAGCAATAGCTTCTCCTGTACCCAGTCCAAGATACCGAGCTATGACTACATAAATGCCCCTCATATTTATTTTGATTATATACAACTTATAAGAAAACAAAATTGATTTAAAAAATGGTCATTAACCAATATGTAAAAAAACTAGTTAGAGAATACAATTGACTGTGTTTTGAGTGGTTTTTTATAAATATAGACACAAGTATGAAAAGGCATAAAACGTTAAATAAATCAGGATCAAAAATGTTTAGTTTGTATTTTTTATTATGTATTAAGCATATGCATGCCTCAATTTTGTCATAAGAAGAGGTAATCCATGTGAATACAACAGGATGCCTGACGAAATTTTTGTAGATTCCTCAAGGATAGAACAGAAACTCTGTGCCATTCAGAACCTGACAACAATACAGGAAAGCTGGAGAAATGTTTCCAATCATGAAGTTATTCAACAGAATTATTTCTTTTTAATGACATTTAAATGAATTCATTATTTTTGTATTGAACTGAGTGAAGAAAAAAATTAAGTGAACTATTATAAGAAATCAGTAGATTCATTTAGATGTTCTGGACATAAATGGTTTCAATTCCTGAAGAACAAATTCCAAAATAAAACTTTAGCTGAATTCAACTTTTCTCAACCTTTTTTTTTTCCTGGTCTTTGGTTTTGTCATCAAAATAATGAGTACTTCTGCCAGTTGTGTTCCTGTTCTGCTATATAATGTCCCAAACATGTTTCTTTGTAAGCTTTAAAAGAGCCCAGGCTTGCTTACAATTATCAGGCTCAATTCCAATATATAGCAGGGAAAAAAAAGATTAAAAATAGAACAAAATGACCAGGACTACAGACTGCTGTTCTCAGTGTGGCAAGTGTTTGTTTTGACCTTTCTGATGATGTTATGATGTCACTACTCTGCAGCTTTGACCTATTTTCTGCCTAGCTTCCACTGGGCTAGATTTGATGGAAATAAACATCTTACATAACAGTCCGGCTGTGCACTCAGCTTTTTTTGTTGTTGTTGTTTTGCTTGGTTTGTTGGTTTTGTTTTGTTTTTTTCCTGAAGGAGATTTTCGTAGCACGAATTCTGAGCTTAAAATTAACCTTTGCTAAATTTCATCTTCAAAATCTGTTAGGATTTATAAGAAGATTAAGAGACAAAGCTGATGTGCTTCATCACCCTTCCCTGTAATCACACAGCTTTGCACTCAGAAAGAAAGCAACTGGCAGGTCAAAATTGCAAAAATTCCCTTGAAAGGGGAACTAAAATAGAAGACTGTGAATGTGATACTTTGTACTACTAGGATTATTTAAACCAAAACCTTTCAGGAAAGGGCAAAGATCAGATGCAGACTACACTCACAGACAAAAGATACTCTGACCTAAAAGCTGTTGCTCTTATGTTAATAACAAACACAAGGATGAACAGTAATGCACAGAATTATCTTTAACTCTTTATTCTCTTGATTCTCGTATTGTTTTTGACTTAATATGTAGCAGGTCGGTATACAGACAAAGACTGGATAGGAAATCTTTCTGAAAAATAGAGGCTGAAACATTAATGTACGTATTTATACATATTTTTAAGCAAAGTGAATACAGAAATAGGTGCATATATAATGAGAAAAAATAATGCCAGAATATGTAGAATGAATTGACATTACCCGAGTTACATACACAGGTTGTTAAACTGGGAACATTTGCAGAGAAAATTTTGCAAAGTTTTCAGAGCTGTTTACTTTTGCAGCTAAAGTCACAGGAAATACCAACAACCTCTACTTTCAAAATCACTAAATAGGTTGAAAACAATGACATTTAAAAGCCAGTATTTGCATTTTTCTCGTACTTTGTCTTCAGTTTTTCCAGCTTTATGGCTTTAAGTCACTGCACTGTACTCCACTAAACACAGTGAGGATAAAAAGCTCGTTTAAAAGAAAATGAGAAAGGTGAAATTTATAGTATTCATCAGGCACTTAAACTAGGTTTGTTTTGGATTTTTTTAAATTATGGTATCAGTTCTTCTCTCTCTTTCAGTGATTTCACCTCCCATATCTCTGTTGGCATCTAAGTGGAATGACCCAATCAGATAAACGGCACTCTAAATGATCCAATCTATGATTTCAAAATCAGCAGTGTTAAACCCTCTGTATTACAAAAGAAAAAATTGACATGCCACAGTGGAAATTAAGTAGCTCCTTTACATTTTTAATAATTTGTATCCTTTTATTAACCTGACCACTTGTCTGCTTGCAAGAATGCCCTGGATTACTAGAGAATGGCATTAGCAGAAGCCCAGTAGCATACTTGCTCACCTTCCATGGATTTGGAAAGACCCTGCCTCCAGCTGCAAACTACAGGATAAATGCAGGCCAATTGCCTGATACACTACATAAATAACCATGTAATCTATTTACATCATGCAAGGCAGGATTTTCCAGGCATTGTTGAACTCACTGCCTCTATCAGCAGGACATGTAATTATGTGTAATAGGCCTCTTAAATAGTTACTTTTCTCTGGAAATAACACCTCTTCAATCCAACATTATGTTTAAAGTTACATGACTTTTAGGAATTATTCTTCAACTAGTATCCTTCCTGCCTTAGGAAAAACTGTGCAAGGTACAATTTAACCTACAGCCTTCTCTCTGTCAGATCATTTAGATGTTCATTCTGAGACAAAAATCCTCTTCTTCCTGTTTTCTTTTGATCTTTTTCACTGTAAATTACATTATCACACTGGAAGCATTAGGATATATGCTGCAAAGGAATCCTTTCTTACCTTTTAAATGGCTTCCCAGGTTTTGAGAGGAACAAAACCAAGTAACTGGAAATGCAAATATAACATAAGATTTATATTATCTAAGTTGCCTTCAAATTATGTACATTTTTATGTCCAATAAAACATAGAAACCATAATTTAAAGGTTTGTTTAATGGATGTTGGTTTTACTTAATTTAACCCATGGGTCTAATACCTATAAAGAACGAACATAATGGGTTGATTCTTAAGATAATATGTCTATTATATTGGCCACACTGCAAATCCTGCTATTGTCAGAAAATTGTAAACTACAGATCAGTATGTCACATCAGTTGAGAGTGTATCACTGGACTTCATCTTTGGCAAAAGCATTTACCTCTTAATTCATGTTTAATTTCATAGGAACAGCATTTAGTCCTCAGTAGAAGTAAATTAAATCCAGGCAAGTAAAAAAGCATCCACTGTCTATCTAAGTAAACTTCTTCCACGCACCAGAACCTTCCCAGACTTTCACATTGCATTGTTTTTTAGCTGATTTGAATTCACAAGGGGAATGTATTCTAGCAATGCAAAGGTTATGTGGTGATAACTTTTGGTTGTAATGAACATCATTGGCAGAGTGTTGCTGGTGAGTAACTCCCACAACAGCCCATAAGGGAATCACTTTTAAGAAGATTTGAGTTTCTGATGAGAGGGAATTTCAACAAAGAAGTACTGAAAGAATATGCAGGTAAACTTGACAAGTCTGCGCTGTGGGGAAATGGATCTCACAATTTCTCCCCTCTCTAAGCCAAGGAGAAAAATACTTTTAATTCTCTGCTACTTTTTTGCATCCTTGATCATGGAGTGGCTTTAGTTTCTCAGAAAATCCTTTGTAAGACAATTAACTGAAACAGGAACTGCTACTGAGTCTGCAAAGTTGGAACAGGGGAAGAAAATGCCTAGTGGTGTTCGTGGAATCACACCAGCCTGCTAAGTTTGACTCCCACCCCTGCAAACCCTGATTTCACTTCCACCTGTGAGCATCATTTCTGCAGCCGAATTCCCCTTGGGCTTGCATTCCTTGTAAGAGTCACAAATAAAAAGTGACAAAGCAGCATTACTTGAGGTCAGGACCATAATTTTAGAAACACTAGTTCAGGAAGAAAAAGCACAGCAGCTGAATAAAAGACTACCATTGTCCTAGAGTGCAGAAGAAAAAAGTGGCTACTTGTTAAAGCAGGAAGTCAACCTCCATCTGTATGATGTAATTTAGAGCTAAAAGCATATTAGTTTAAAAATTCAAGAAGTCAAAAAAATGGGCAAACAATCATGTCTGCGTGAAATTAAAGTGGAAACTCTTCATTAAATCATTAGTGTAAATTTCTTATGTGTGAATCAGAATCTCTGTATCTCTGTATCTAAACTGCAACAATTTTATGAGGCTTCAACCAAGCAGACAGAAATAGGGAAATACAAAATCAGATATAAGATATCCAAGTAATCCAGGTACAAGATCACTGTACCATACATATTTATGAAGGGCTCAGGAAACAGGGAATAACTGTAACATTTAATTGGTTATTAAAAATGGAGGGTAATTTTTTTGAAGTTCATAGTTTATCAAAATAAGGATTATTCCTTTCATAGGAATAAGAAAAAGTGAAGACTTAAATGTCTTAAAAGTGTACATAACTGTAATATCAGCAGAAGTACAAAATTTTAATTGTATGAGCCCCAAAATGAATTTGTGTTATCAGATATATTTTTGTTTTAAATTAAAGAACTATTAAATTTTTTTTAAAGAACAGGCTTTGAATTGTTCTGTCTGTCTCAAGCAACAAAAAAAAAAAAAAATCAGTATGACTTTCTGACAGTGCTTTGATTTTTCCTGACATTTATTATGAGGTAACAATCAAGTTCTCAACAATTACAGTAATCACTATTTTCTTACAGATATGCAATAAACATCACACATGCATTTCAGTAGGCTGATAAAATGTTTTGTAAGTATTAATTGAAACCAGCATTGCCTTTACAATAAAATATCTTAGTTCTCCAGAAACAACAAAATATTGTTTTGGTCTCAGAAGTTATGGTCAGCCTCAGTCTATATGTAAAACCCTTCCTGGGGTGATAGAACTGTGGTATCAAAGTTACTTTCCTGGGAGAAGATGTCCTTTCTCCAGTACTCATCTTTAAGAGAATTATACTGGTTTTCTTCCTGGGTGGAGAACTAGAAAATTGTCAGGTCATTGAAGTTGTCTAAGATTTACCTAAGAGATAAGAGAACTGATGTAAAAAGTAAGAGGATTAATATATGACTCTGGAACACAAAACAATGCAAGTTCATACCACAGCTCTCCTGGAAATCAGAGACATACAGAGTAGTTTGACAGCTTTCATATTCAAACTTCTACAGCTAATTTCTGAAAGTAAACTTTCACCTTCATCCCTTCTTTGTACAGTAATATTGTCCTTACTATCAATATAATCAAAGATAGGGAAAAATCTATCAGGTTGATAATGCTGCATTTCTTTAAAAAAAAGAATAAAAGGATGCAAATCATGACCTCTTCATGGTAAACCAGGTTTTTAAATTTGGTTTCAGGCTTAGTCAAAGTTATAGAAAAATGGAAATGGAACCTTTATGTGCACATTATTATGAGGTAGACTTCCAGGTAAATTTATGAACTCCAAGGAATTCATAAGCCTTGGACATCCTTACCATTTCAACTTAAAGCTGATAGATACTGTATATGATTTATGTGCAAGGCTGGTTAAAAATTGGATACCAAATTGAATCTGTTCCTTAAACCAATTTTATGCACATCTATAAAAATGACTGTTACAAGATATATTTTCAAAACGGAAAGTATAAACCAACTGAAAGTATTAACAAGATTTATTGCATTATCACCCGCTCCTCCAACTAGAGTTCAAGAGAGGAGAAAAACACTGAATGGTTAGGGGATGGTTCCAGGCCTCAAAGCTTAACAGCCCTCCTTTTCCTGTGACAGTGCACAGCCTTGGGACGTTCAAGCATGGGGAGAAGACATGAAAACATTTACTTGTAAAGGGTCATACTTTAAGAGGCTCCTACATAAGCTATCACTTAACTAGCACACAAGTTGCATAAACTCTTAGAATCGTAGACCTTTAAGATTATCAATGGTAAACCTGGCACTGCCAAGTTCACCACTAAAACCATGTCCCTAATCAACACATCTGCCCATTTTTTAAATACCTCCAGAGACAGCGACTCAACCACTTCCCTGAGCAGCCTCTTCCAATACTTGACAACCCTTGTGGTGAATCTTACATTACATTAGGATTCCCAGCTAGATGTCAGACACTGAAATATGCAGATTCTGTCACACTTAATGGCTATGGGCAATGACTAAATAGTAGAAGTCCCCAGCCATAATTTGGAAGGTTTTACGAATGTAAAAGACATCTTTCTTTACCTAATGCTGCCCAAATGGACCAAAGGGTCATTCAGTTCTGCATCACTACCTGAATCCTGTCCTGAACATACCTCTACCATTTCCAGGTCTTAAGAGGGCTGCTTCAGACTGAAAATGTTTGTGGCACTTAAGTCAGAGAAATTATCCTCTTTTGAAAGCAGAGTTTTAGCAATGCCTACATAACGACGCCTGCTGATTCATCCCTTTTACATGATGTGGAGAAGCTGGACTAACATGAAGCTCGCACAAGAAATCTTCAAAATTAATTCAAGAAATTTTATGATTTGTTTTCCATCCTCTTATTGATGGCCTTTCCTTCCCTTTTATGCCCTGTATGCATACTCATTGCATAAAGATATTAGTGGGCAGGGAAAACAGGTACCATCAATAAATGAATTGATCAATTGATGAACTCAATCAATGAATTTGAATCAATGTCAGTGAAACTGCCTTTATCCAGACAGTGTTAAAAATAAAATAAATAAAATCTCTCTGGAGCTTCATAGGTTTAGTATGAAACTGTGTGAATTCCCTAGGTTTCTTGTATTTGTTTTACTTCTGCAGGGACCTAAGAAACATTCAACGAAAAATAAAGAGCCCCATAAGTAATATTTTTCTGTCAAAAAATTCATGAGATATAGAATATCTATAATTATACAAATATGTCTACCTTCTAAAAAATCTCATGTTATACTTTCTTGACGAACATGCCTAAATTTACTTCATACCATCGATGGCAATAAGATAGCAGTTATGTGAACTTTTGTATCAAGATCTATGGTGAATGCATCGTATCATCGGGAGTATGGGAACAGAAAGATCAAGAGGACTATCTGCGCCCTCAAATCGAGTTCTCTATGATCTTAGTAAATATAGCATGATGTGTGCCCCATCAGACAAAACATTCTTATTTGAAAGAGTCCACATCTCCATTGCACTGCCTCACCACTACACAGCACTTTCAAGAGTCCAGAGTAGCATCTAAACAAGAGCAAACAAAAAAAGAATTATAACATATCAAAGGAACAAACCTCTGGTCACCTATAAGAGTATAGGAACTTAAATAAAAAATGTTCAGATGAGCCTAGAAAGAGGAGGAAATTCTTTACTTCACAGAGCATCAAAAAAAACAATCCCCAAATTTAGCCAATTGTCTGACCAAGGGTAGAAGTATATTTTATGTCCACTGCTTGTGATTTAACCCCAGCAGATTAGAAGAACAACTGAAGAGGCTTTAATGCTTTTAGAAACATGAATCCATCTCAGACATAGCTAGTTGTGGCACAAGAATAATGTTTCATAAGAAGGAAGAATAAATGCAAAGAAACCCAACAAAAACCCCTCAGATAAAACACTTCAAAGACCCAAATGTTGCTTATAGTCAATGGAATTTGGATTTGTTAGTCAATTAAAATAGAACTCATCAGACTAAAGGTAGATACCTGCTTGTATGACATCATTTGATGGTCAGTGAAAAGAAATAAAGAAGAAATTTGTTTCTTTCTAAAGCAGATATCTAATATATTTTCAGATTTTTCACCTTAAAAATGTTTTGTTCACTCTGTTGATTGGAAAAGAGATTTAAGATAACGAGATGCAAGGTGGATGCTCTCGCTGTAAATAATAGTTGAATTAGCTGAATCCCATGTTTAAACTGTAATAAATATTTTATTAATTTGAATTGGAATTGTTGACTTTTCCCTTCCAATAATTCTTCTTGCTTTTTTTTTTTCTCATGTTGAGTGACAGGCAAAAAAGATACATTTCCTGAGCAAGTATATATTTTTGTATTATTCATTTCATCGAAGATGAAAAAGAGACTTCTAACTGAAAAGCAATGAAAAATGATAAATGCAAATAGTATTTACCACCTGTGATTTGAGCCCAGACTGTTAGAAATATAGAAACTGAATTTTTTTGAATCAAGAAGAGATGTTACTCATTATAATATGTATGATTAACAAGTGATTATTTTGAAAGGAAAATAACCTATAATTCCAGGGTATTTTCTCTAGGCTCATTGTCAGGCAAATTCTTAAAGCTGTTATTTGAAGTTTCCCACAGACATCACTTAAAGCTTTTTTCAGCACCGAATGCCAGTGCAAGCCTGAACAAGCTGCACTTAAATGTTCACTCACACAATCCATCCACTGGTGTTTTGAAATGGCTTGTGGTCTGCATTAATCTCTAAAGCAAAAATCTTCCTTAATAAAGCTGACAGTGGCTTAACTCACAAAAATCCAGCATATTGTGTTACTGCATAATGCAGGCAGGCTGGATAAAGATGATTCCTGACCTGGCTAATCTGTCCCATCACCATTTTTTTCCTTTCCCATACAAGTAGAAATCTGTATTACCATGGAGGGATCTGGAGAAAGAAAGAAAGAGCTGATTCATCACAGGTTCATTCACACGTGATTCATCACCTTGGTTCTATGGACTCCTTCTTGCATGTCCATGACCACATCCTCTGCTATAACTGGCACTGAGAAGATCTGGCTTTCCGATAAACTGTTGATCCACAACCTTGGGCAAGTCACTTGGAGCCAATCCATATGAAGAGCTATAGTGCCTAAAAAAATAGGAGTACAGAACAAAATGATGATCTTGAAAATAAACATCCTAACTACTGCCTAATTCTGAATGTGCCTAAGCTTGTCAGAGCCTCCTCATTTTGTAATATGAGGGTTCCAAGAGCAGAGAACTACCCATACCCAGGGCTAACGCTTGCTTCTGAGCAGAATAACACCTTGTCACACCTGAGCATGATTGTTCCTTGGCTTGTTTCACCTCTCAGATCTCATCGGGGTGCAGAGCACAAATGCAGCAAGACAGGGCTCCTTGCAAAATGCAGCGGTGCTATCAACTTTGGCAAATGCTGTAGGTCTTCTTGAAGAAGAGATCAGAACTCAAAGCATCTTCTCTGATGCAAGTGCCCACTATACCAGCATAGTGATCTGCACCATCTCTTCTCTCTCTTCATGTAAATTCTGAACATGTATCTGCACAGTGACTTGCCTTCAAAGGGAAGGAGTAGAGTGTATCTTCCACTGCAAACCCCTGTAATCCAGAAACATTTCCCGAAAGTTTCAAGTGTTGACAGTGTTCACAGTGGAAACTACATAAAAACGGGAGTGCATGAGAGTAGGGGTGAGACTTACCCTTCTGCACCAGATTTTCTGCTCTCTAGCTCTGTGAAGTTGCCTGCCAGGTAGCTGGCTTTAGAGACAAGACCCTCTTCAACATGTTAGACTGAAGTAACTCCTCCTCCCAGGTGTCTAACTCTCCCATTGTGCCTTCCCAGGAGCTTTAAAAGGCTTAAAAATCCAAAGTTCTGTATCTGCTCTAAAGATTCCATTCCTTTCTAACCAGCACTTCCACGCCCCTGCCATCATGAACACCACAGTGCTCAAGTGACATATTCTTAGTCACATAAACCTAGTGAGACAACATGTTATTGTTGTAGTCCATCTTGCACGTCCTTGGAGAATAAGAAAATTAAAATCTCATAAATCAGCAAATATATGCCTCAACAGTACTCAGAATGCTGAATGCAGATTGGTTCATGTTTGTTCATATTGGGACTGTGATTTTGAAATAGATTTCCCAGTCGTCTGACTGAAACATGCTTTGGTGTGCATATTGGTGAAATCTTGGAGCACATAAGCCAGAATCCTTTAAGATGAAACTAAACCAGAAGCACGTGGGACTATTGTATGTCAGCCCTCCAGCAGCACCACTACTGTATACCAGCCACCACTGGGTAAACGATTTATGGGAAAAAGTGACCCAAAATAAAATGTCTGTATCACACACAGTAGATACGTTGGTTTTTCTGTTTCTCTGTTTGTGAGATCCATGCTTCTACTACATGTATCACAGTACTAGCAAATGCAAAAATGGCCTCTGTCATATAAAGAGCACAGGCCTGAATCTCACCTGCAGTTAAGTCTAGGTTGTTTCTTTACCATCAGTGAAGCTTCAGTGATTTATATTGCTTCAGGATCAGGGTCTAGTGAAACAATTTTGAATACTCTTGAAAGACGCATCAGGAAAAATATGTTACAGACATGGAGGTGAATGTGCAGGAACTGTGGAATATTTCATTATTTTGAGAACCAAGAGATGATTCCTATAATTTTGAGAAAAGTTTGTCTTTAGAGCATAAAAGAAGTAAGGCCACAATACTGCCATTTGTAGCAGCCATTGGATGACAGTAACAGCCTGATAGCCTAGCCTAATAACCAAACCACACTGATGGTCAACAAAAGGGAGATGAGAAGCTCTTGCTCTCAAGGAAACACATTTCATAGAATCATAGAATCATAGAACAACCAGGTTGGAAGAGATCCACCGGATCATCAAGTCCAACCATTCCTATCAAACCCTAAACCATGCCCTTCAGAACCTCATCCACCCTTCTGAGGGGCATGGTTTAGTGTTTGACAGGAATTTAAGATGTGTTCAAGAGGACCAGCACTCAAAAGCAGGGTAGCAGTGTCTGCTTCTTAGTCAAAACAAGTTATGTGATATGTTACCATAAAAACATGCTTTTTGACATGTCATTTACTAGCTTGTCTTGTATAATCACACCAGTGATTTGGATGGCCATCTTTGGCTTTGTTTTAGGTATTTCTTGCTCTTCAGATAGCTGAAGAGTAGCTCCAATGAAAGTTGCAAAACAGGTGCTGATCCCTTGCTCAAAATCCTTCACGGCACTTCAGTAACTTCAAGGCTCCATGCTAATCTGAAGCCATGGTCCTTGAGGACTTAAATGTTGACAGTAGTAATATAAAACAGATCAAAGCCATGTACAGATTATGAAAACAAAAGGTTATCTAAAAAATGTACTTCTTCATCTAGAGTAAGACCATGACCATACTGAAAGACCTTGGCTTCCTAAATCCATGAACTGGGCTTTCTTCCATTTTATCACAAGACCCATCAAATACAGTCTAACAGCTGGCATCTCAGTTCATAGTTTTAATTTGAACACTATTGAAATTGTAGCTTCATGTAACCAACTAGATCTCATGCAGAACCACTGGTGAGTTTCTGAGAAGAATGAAATTAAAGGAAATGAAATATATTTCACTTGCTTCTGGTGTTAATTATTTTTATTGTTAGTGACTGGATTGGGTTGTGGAATGAATGCAAAAGGATTCATATTCTCCTTGTTAGTGATAAATGACTCCATTATGTAGGAAGCTGTTAAACTCCTTATGCTATACAGTTCAAATTAGCTTCCTAAGCAAGCAGGATTTGGATCCTCCAAACCCCATGCCATTTTGTTATGGAGATCAAAGCATGTGATTGCAGTGCACTTTCTGGATTTCAAATATGTTACTTGTTTGTATTACAATACGATCAAGACAAAAACCACTGTACCAGAACTAGTAAAGGACACATAATAAAAGACAGTCTTTGCCCCTGAAGGATTCGCTGTCTCAATAAATATATTAATTTCACATTGTAGAAGTCAGTAAAGAATTCCATTGAGGATAAGCACAACATAGACTAAAATACAGTTATTGTGAATTGCTAAATAAAACAGCACTGGATGATCATGAAGTGTCACTGTAATCCAGATATTCTTTGTGAGGCTTCTTTTTAATTTTTCTATTCTCATACACTACTAGCATTTTCCAAGACATTAAAATGCTCCTGGCACAGCCTAGTAACATTGCAGAATGAAATCTTCATTTTCTCTTTAGCATTATTCCTTTTACAAATATGAATATCCTACCAGCTATGTGAACAGGACAGACATTAAGTACTGGCAAATCTTCCCCTGTGTCTCCTAATTTGGAACTTGAACTGTTTAGTTTCGTGTCAGTCAATTTACATCACTAAAGTGTCAGGAGAGTTTGAAATGGGTAAACAAGCAGGACACATAACTCTAAGACTGATGGTGTCTATCAGCTTCTCCAGTAAGGCATATTTTCACATATTAGACTAATTTATTGACCTCTCACACTATGTGTTCCATGTTCCTGCCAACTAATGCCAGCCAAAATTTTCAATTACTAATGCAGATAATCTGAAAAACAGGTTGGTTCTTTTCACTTGTATTTCTTCTTCATTTATTCTTTTATTTATCAAAATACTCTGGAGCACTGCAAAGACTACTTTATGCCCATTTAATTTACAGCCTTCATTTTTCTTCAGTTGCTGTGAATTCCAGTTTTCAAATCAGCATTGCTATGTCACAAAAAGACATGTGTGTACATCTTGTATGCACGACTAATTTTGTATGAAAGTGAGTACTAGAATGAGGTGCTAGAATGCTAATAGCGTATTTGTAAGTTTCATAGCGATGGAGCTGACAGGCAAACAGATTTTGGCATGGCATTCAGACTATTTTGTCACAAAATTAGCTTTGTGAAAATGTTGTTTAGCACTTCAGTGGTTTTTTTGTTTTGTTTTTCTTCTATGTTTTTTTTTTCCTGAAGTCATCTAGATTGAAATTCATTACCTTAAAGTCACAAACTTTAATGAATCCAAATCCCATTTTCCAAGTTTTCAATTTACAAATTTCTTCTAGGTGTGGAGGACTTAGGAGGCCAGGGAGGTCAAATTCACAATGCAAGATGTGTGATGTACTAATTTGTTAATCATTTGTACCCAATTTCTGCTTTGATTTTTCCTGGCTTCAGTCTCCAGGCTTTTTTTTTTTTTGTGTTGTTCCTTTCCCTTTGTGAAGTCCCATTACTTTGTTTCTATGCAACACATGATGACTAGGCCTTTAAGCAATGTTTAAGCTTTGGTCTCGTTATTAATTAATTTATTGTATGTTACAAAGTCCAACACAGAGTCACCTTGTATTGAGTAGAATACTTTTTGTCTGACAAAAGGCAGAGAGGCGTTTCACAGACATATTAGCCTGGGGCCTGGATAAGCACAAAAGGTGGCAAAAAGCCAGTTATCTCAGCTGTGTTATGCAGCTCTGGGGGTCACTGAGGAGATATATCCACATGCTTCTTATTATTGCTGAAAACATGTAGGGAATTATGTGGAAAAGTTGTAAATGAAGACACCACAGCCAGCATAATCAAGCTCTGTTTGAGAGCAAGAAGGAGAGCCTAGTGTGCTATCTCTGTGCTCTTGAAGCAAACAGGAAATCTCTTGGCTTCAAGAGGTCTCTGATATCTCCCTTGGTCACCTACTTTTTTTTCCATTGCATTCCTTCCTTTCACTAAATCATTCTACATCCTCCAAAAGGTCATGGGATCACCTTGATTTACACCAGTTAAATGTTTTATTTTAATGAGATCTGAGCAAAGGATTCAAGGTTGGTTGGTTTGTTTACCCTGGATCATTTCACTGAACACGGGTTAAGCCGAGAATTAAAATCCAAATAGATGACATGTAGCCCTTATTCTTCTAGATCATCAATTACCATAACATTAGAAAAGGTGCCTGAAGACTTAGCTCAGGGGTAGCCAGGTTGCAGCAGCAAAGCTGGTTTGTGATGCTTCATTCATCTCCTATATGTCTCACTGCTTATTCTTATTTCCCATCCCCTCAGTGCTATGGAAGGAGTGATATACTGCATGTCACAAAAAATGGTTAAAAGAATAACTGTTCTCAAAATAACCCTGTATTTCTGTGACCTGGCAGTCACTGCAGTCCACAGGTACTGCTGAGCATGAAGTGGCAATGGAAACAAGCAGCTCAGATGAAGAAAGCAAGCTAGCAAAAAATTTCTCTAAATGCTTTCTCATCTGTGTACCATGCACAGGCCCTTGCAGGAGAATTGAACAGTGCCTAATGAAAAAGAGCAGTATACATGCATAAAAATGACTAGCAGGCCCAGGATATTATCAATGAGATAGTAAGGTGAGAAAGAAACATTTTATAACAATTTCACAAAAAAAAAAACCACTGCATGGGAGCAAGATCTGACCTCTTCAGGCATATTGTCAATATTTCATGAGAGTGTGATGAAGGAAAACATTTAGCAGCATCATGTTAAATTTCTATGTGACCATATATAACCATGGAAAGCCACAAAAAGAGAAGTTTGGATCTGAATCTGTGTAGTTTTTCAAGGAATCCAGAAATAATCTGTGCGAAGCTTACATAAAATTGATACATAAACTGTATCAATTAAAGTTACTGAATGGATTTTTGTTAAATAAAAATTCTTCAATAATGGCTTAAAAATAAATACTCACTTCAATAGCTTTCTGACAAAGAACGTTCTCAATGTGGTAAGATATATTACAAGTATCTCTAAGCTTAATCAAATGAAATGTGTCTGGAACGTGAATATTTCCCTCCAGGAACAAAAGATTGAGCAATGTGCTTTCAGGTTCGGCAAAATACTGAAGAGAGGTGATTGAAAAAATTGAGCAAAAGTGTTTTCATTTGAAAAAAATAATTTCATTTAAATGGAAATATTTTGAATTAATTAATCAGTTTTAATGATATGCTCTGGGGTGAATCTTTTCAATGAGCTGTTTTGATAACATAAAAATATTCTATTTTTACTTTTAACTCCTTTTTATTAGACTTTCCAGTCATATTAATGTATCATCCTCTGTACAATATACCACAATATAATTACACAAATTAAGAAAATTGGGTTTTTTCCTGGGAAACAAATGCTTCAGAAATCCTTAGTTAATATTTATTTTTTAACTTTGTATTCTTCTGGAATTTTCTGATAAGAAGTAAGGCATATTCTGAAATATTAAAATTTCCCAGATAATTGTATTTCATGACTCCCATCATCTTGATTCCACATTCAATCTTCCCTTAGTAGTCTGAGACATGCTACCCCGAATGAAGCCTGCTGATTTTTACAGTAAGTGACTCTTCAAAGATACCTAGCGCCTTTCTATCATTAATAAATGGAAGGTGGGAAAGGAGGAGAGAATAAGGACTCTGCCAACTAAGAACTTTATTTGTCAAGGAACGTAATTAAACAAACACATTGCTCATGACAGTGGATAGATTAAGTCTTTCAACCTGAATGTATTATGTCTGAAGTGATGCTTTGCCAAAAAATTCACCCCACTACCTTTATAATGTGTCCTGGAAACCACCCTCAGGGCTAAAGGTACTGTTGGGGTTTTATCCCACGATAAACTACCCTCTCTACCAAGGTTAAAAAATAGGTTGGTTGAGTGAATCTGTGGTGGGAACAGTGGGTCACCAGAAACACTTGAAAGCAGTAGACTGTTTGCAACAGATAGCTGAAAACTCATAGATATTTGGCGTCAGGGATTTTTAGTCACTGCCGGACAAGTGCAGTCAGGGTGGTGACTTCAAGCCCTGCACAATGAAGTTTTCCAGGAGAGATATCTGCCAAAAGGGAGTGGCATTCTTATGAGTAGTTTGGGATTTTTTCCCATATTCATTTATTTTTCAAAGCTTTTGCTTAATTAGCTTTTCTTAAAAGCCTTTTACACAAATATACTGCATCTGCGGTGATGAGTGAAAATGCCTTGTTTATTCCTGAGGCTGGACTGTGGGTTCCCATGTAGCAAAAATGCTAATGAAGAACAAATACTTCCTTTTTTCCCGAGGGCAAATTTAATCATGGAAGTGTAGCACTTCTAAGTGCATTAACACCTGCAGTACAGTAAAGAGAAGTTGGCGGTATGCAATATTGCCTTCTAATCAGTCATGCAGAGGTGTTTTAATCACAGGGAAATAACACCTATATTTCCCAAAGTCAATGAACTATATTGTGATTAGAACCGAGTGAACTATGTGTGTATATATATTCATATATATGTATTTGCATACATGTATATATTTTAGTATATACATATGAATGAACAATATCTGTATATTAATATTATGGATATTATGTATAAGAATGCATATAATCATATGCTCACTCTCTTGCACCCTACTATATTCTATAATACAACATCAATTTTAACTACTTAAATTCAGGAAGAAGTTTTGTAAGCTCCAGTACAGATGGATTTTTCATGCTTAAAGGGGTCTTGTTATTAAAAAAAAATGTACTTGACAGTAAAATAGAAACTAAGAAAATCTCAATGGAGGTGGGGGAGAAAATAAAAAGGGAAGACAGGAGTCAACGTAATACAGTTAACACTCATCTTTAAAAAGATAACTTTGACCACAACAGGCAATATAGAAAATGGGAAAGTAATGAATGGAATAAATGTTACAATGAAAGTTGCAGATCCATAAAGGGGATTAATTCTTAACCATGGAAGAACTTCATTTGGGTAAAGAAAGTATTAGGGAGAGATATAAATATGAATAGAAATGTTAAAAATGGTTTTAGGAATGTAGCTGAATTCACAGAAATTCGCAGGTGGACTAAGAATCTCAGTCTTGCTGATTTTCTCAGTGCAGACCATGGGCATCTTTGACGCTTTAACATCATATCCTTTAGAACAAGGTCTACTTAGCTCTAAAGTCAGTGGGACAGTAGATGGAAATTGTCACAGTATGGACAAATAGAAGCACTGATATAAAATTTCAAAGTAGGAGAAGGCAACTGAAGGGAAAGAATGGGTAGTGATCTTCCTAGCTCCAGAGAAAATTAACTCTCACTTTAAAGCATGTCAGTGTGGAATCACAGAATTGGAAAACGGCTGAAGTTGGCAGGCACCTCTGGAGACTGTCTGGTCCACCTCCAAGCTCAAAGCTGTCAGATAAAGCAGGTTGCTCAGGACTCTGTCCAGTTGAGTTTTGAAATCTCTAAGAATGGAGACACAATACTGTCTCTAGGCAACCTAGTCCAGTGTTTGACAACCCTCATACTGATTTTTATTGATTTTCTTCCTCCATTTAAGTGGGATTTACTGTATTTCCATTTGTACTCATTGCATCTTGATCTCCCATTGGGCACCACTGAGAAGAATCAGATTCCATCCATTTTGCTCTCCCCCATCAGATATTTTTATGCACTGGAAAGATCCCCCAGAGCTTTCTCTCCTCACATGTCAGATGTTCCAGTTCCACAACTGCCTTTGTGTAACTTTACTCACGATAGACTGAATAGATGCCTTGATTGTGATCCATGCAACATTTCTAGGATCTACACATATAACTCCTTTGTTGAAATCTGGCCATTTGTACTCATGAATCTCAGCTCTCCTAACTGCATCTCAGGTGTCCATCTGGGTTGGACAGACATTCTTGTTACTGTGAAATTCATCTTCCTGGAGAATACCCAATTAATCCAACAAAATGCAGAAGAA
This sequence comes from Coccyzus lansbergi, assembly GCA_033558105.1. Taxonomy (NCBI): domain Eukaryota; kingdom Metazoa; phylum Chordata; class Aves; order Cuculiformes; family Coccyzidae; genus Coccyzus; species Coccyzus lansbergi. Next base: position 198,295 of record JAUMJK010000139.1, on the reverse strand, counting down.
TACTTTGTACTAGCCTTCTAAATATGATAGTTTTTCCGCCACTGTGAGCAAAATTAATAAACAGTACATTTAAACTACCACCACTAAGCATATGAGCTTTCATCCTCTGTCAGTGCTGTCCACACTTTTTGGAGATGTCCATTCTTGTAATCAAAAAACTTGAAACTGTCATGTTGGTGAGCTACAAAGAACACTAACAAAGTTTTTTCACAGCTGGAACAGCTAGAAACAAAAAATTGGTATTAGCAGTCGCTGTGTCATTTTAATGAAAGATAGAGACATGCAGCTATACATTTTGAAGAATCTAGGTGTCACGGTACACTCAGTTTCAGCTTTTCACATGAGCTGCACTAACTGGCCATGGTCTTATGCTTAACCAATTTCCCTTGCAAAGTGAAATATGATTAGCTAAACTTCAACAGAGGTGTTTTCAGTTGATGCATATTCCTTTGCAATTGTAACAGCTATGGCATATACATGGGTTATTATATCAATTTGTTAAGCTGCCAAACCCCATAGGTTTTATTTCCCTATATGCTGATGTACTGGTATTTTTACTAGTGTAACTTGACTGGGATGGGCACAGGTTCGGTATCATAAATATACTTACTCTAGTTGTTTATTCCCTTCCCAGTATATGAATATCTTTTAGTGATAGGTATGTAAAGATATACATAATTGTATTTGCATACACCAATACCAGCGTAACCAGACTAGGAAAGACTACTGCATTACTTTAGCTCTATTAACATAGCTGTGGCACTGTAATTTTTGCCATATGTGATTCTTTTCGTGAGAAATCAGTGAGGACAATGACAAAATATCAGCAACCTAAACCCTATCTAGGCCAAATTGAGACTACGCTGTTCACAATTATTAACTGTTGAATGATAGAAGACAAGTGGATTCAATCTATGCCTTTGGCAGATATATAAATTTGTGTATGATCTCCATATGTGAGGGGATATGACAATTTTTTCCAAGCCACCACGGTATCCAGCCCACAGACAGCAAACCATCGTAATAGCATTTCCACAACAGGGGCCAGACCTATATATATGAAGAATAAATATTTTGTGAATGCAGTAAATGGCTCATGCTTGGGTAGCTACTGTTATAATGCAGACATGGGAGAGGACTGTGTAGTATGCAGTTGCAGTGGCAGAGCATACACCCAGTCCTCTGCGTGTAGCAGTGCAGCAAGGAGAATGGATGTCCTCATTTCTCATTAGAATTTCTGTACCTGGGACAAGGTTATTGGAAGTCCATAAGAAATTCAATGGTAACCAAATTTGTCGTCTTCTTTGCTGCTCAGAAGATGCATCCTGTTTGAGAGAGAATGAGGGGAGAGGAAGATTTCCTGGTCTATGAAATTACAGATCAATAATTTGAAGGAAAAGAATAATATGCTTTAATTTTCCTTGGCATAGATAGTATCAATATGTACTTATAAAACAGTGAAGTTCAAAAGGACACAGGAGAACTAATAATCATAAAGTAATGAGCTTTTCCAGTGTAATTTCTCTTAAATATATATTTCTCACTTTATTCATATTCATTTAGTAACACAAATTATGCTAACTACTTACATCAAGTGGCTTCATCTGGAAGCATCACTTTTTGTATAATGCCCTTAAGCTCTGATTGTGTACATTTATGTAAGTATTTAACTTAATGTACCTTTGGCCTTATTTCTATTTCTAGTTAAATTGAGGCCTTTTTACATCATTGTAATGAATATAAACGCACTTGATGACTACTTTCAGACCAATCTCACTACCAGACTATTTTAGAGAAACCATGTAGTAAATAAGTCATAGACCCGGTGAGTGGGCCCATTGGTTTTAATTATGTCATTCACAATGGGTTGTGCATGTCTGTGTGCATATGCATATGAGTGTTTATATGTATGTGCCTCTTTGCAGGATCAGGTTACTCTTACATATCTGACCTCAATTACTGACTGAACCTAAGTGAGACCTCTTGATAATTATATCCTTCAACGCTTCCTATTAAGCATTATATAATGAGTTGTTGCTCCTCTTCCTTAATTATTTGGGATTGTTATTGTCTCTGGATTGCAAGATGAGATTATTAGGTTTTATTCTGAAATGTATTATGCGTGGTAATTGCATGTGGTACGAAAAATCCTGGTATTCTGCAACTGAGTATGGATTATCTCTTTCTATGCCTGTATTGCTACAAATTTTGAAGGTAATACTCCTCACATGTGACCCTTTGCAAGAGCCTGAATACACCCCTTCATCTTCATTTCCAATACAATTAATCACATTGCATGAGGAATTAAACTAAACATATTGTCAAGACCAAACGGTTAACTGTCACTCAGATGTGTATAAGAACAAAGGGTAGAATACAGTTAATGTGTACAATGGACTTTGAGATTTCAAGTCAATAGTTAGTCTGATTCTTCCATCCATCAGTGTGGGTAAATGCTATATTTCCTAACAAAGCTTAGATCCAACATATCAATATTTGTATGTGATCAAAAATGTAATTATTTTAATTTGAATGTTAATTAATTTATTTGCTAACTGCCTCTTGGCCTTATGTTCCATCTGGCCTAGTTTCATGTCTCTTGATAACAAAAGATTTATTTCTCATCTGATGATGAACACACAATGTGTTTCTATACTTTGAAACAGTGCCATATAATGGTGGAAAATGTCATTATTCAGAATACCTGAGGCAGAGTGTTAGGTATTTAATTGTGAATCATTAATTTGAACATCTGAATCTGCATCTCTGTTATTCTTTGCATATACAGTGAAATTCTGAATCAAGACTGTTTTCCACTTAGGCTTAGATTCCACTCAGACTTAGATTATTCAATTATAATGTTTCCACAATCATTTAGAGAAACCAAGGCATATGCATGTTAGTTTAAATAGATAAAATTCAGTACAAAGAAAAGGGATTTTTGGGAGGAACAATCTAAACTACTCACACATCACTGACTTTTGAATTAATGTCAAGCATTCAGCATAAATTCTAGAGTTGTGGGCAGCTCAATAGAAACATCTGCTCAGGCACAGTACTGGTACAACAGCCGAACAAGCTATCACTCAAGCTAGCTCCCCACCTTTCTGAAGTTGCAAAATTGAAATAGGATTCAGCTTACTAACTTAAAAGTTAGACATCTAGTGTAAAGTAGTGACTGAAGCTCTTTATGTGGTCAATGGAGAAGTACTAACCACTGAAGGACAATCCTCCTAGCTAATGTGTGTCTGAAGTACGTGGAATTAAGTGTCCTTTTGAGATGTCATTTTTCCTACTAGCTGTAGGAAGGCAAAGCAGATGCTTTACACTAAGGACCTTGCTTTCAGATGGGTAAGGCTGTGCAGTATGTTACCACCTCCATGATTTTCTCTCAGCCTTTAACAGTGCGTTTATTTTACTGAAGATTTTTGGGCTTGGTTGACAAGGTTCTTGGTGGACGTAAATAGGTCAGAGCATGGTGTCCACATGGCTGTTACAGACACTGCACTCATCCAGCTTTCCATACTGGGAATTATAGCTGTCCTCAGAAACTGTACAAGGAGTCAAGACTTCATTACTGCCAACCTCATCAACACAGACTTTCCAGACTAAGAGGCGAGGCTCACAGCTGCAGTGTGCCAGCAGCACTTTCTTCTGTCAGTTGCCATTCTCATTACCTCCACACTTTCATATTTAATTACTGGAGAACCTGAGTGCTGACCTATATTGAAGATGTTGAGTTTCTCAATTGGGGTAGTTGTGTTCCTAACTGCCCTGCTGATCTTGTGGATAAACCTAGTGGTAGTTCATAGGTAAGGTTTTATAAACAGGGGAGAAGAGTGTAATCCTGTTTTAAGAGAGAAACTTCCTGTCACAAAATTTACTAATAATGTGGATTATGGATTGATTTTCCTATATTTCATTCCTTGGTGAAAGTTTCATGCTAGATCGGTGAGAGCTCCTTTCTCCAGTGGTGATGGTTTCTCAGTGGTGTCCTAACAATGAGCATAGACTGTAGTGTTCATTTTAAATATATGCTCTTTAGAAGAAGCTTTGTAAAACTTTGAAGTAGGTGCCCAGAAAAATAACTTATACAACTTACATAGTGAACTTCTTGGTTTCTGGCTTGCCCAGTCCTACTAGAGCTAAAAAGATTTATAAGATTCATTGGAAGAAAAATAAATAAGTACTTTTTAAAAAATCTTAATTGTCTTTAGCTTTACAATTACAATTTCAAATGTAATTTGAAGCTCCTTACATGTGAATTTACTACATGACCACAACAAGTGGCACAGCTTGTACATTTTTAAACTTACTACAAATAAACTAAGTGCCCTGTGAATACTGACAAAGGTAGAATTTCCATACCAAAGGACTGGGCTATTTATTCTAGTTAAACTGTAAAAACTATTACACAGTACAGCAGTTAGCATTGTTCTTCCAGCTGCTAACAGCTGGTTTGTCTTCAAAAGGTTCTGTATGCAGCCTGTTAGGATTGATAAATACACAACTGGGCAAATTCCATCTGGGTATTTTCAATAAATTGGAGGGTAAATGCAAATAGGAATGTGAATTTCAAGTTATTGTAACTCCTCTTGTCCTCTACAAAGGAACACCAGATTGTCCGTCTGTATACATTTTCATTTATTTGCAGAAGACTTTCTAAGTAGCCATGTTTGCTTTACAGTTGTAATATAATTATTAAAAAAAAAAAACCAAAAATCCCCAGCAAAAAACTCCAAAACTTCAAGGAAGAGAAATATTCTATCTAGTTATGGAGCTGGAGTCAATTTATGGTAAATGCCATATAACTATGTATTAATCTGATACAAAGAAAGGAAATACTAATTAAATATGTACGCTTTCACTCCCATGATAGTGGAATACGCTGCATGCTGACAGTCCTCAGGTAGACAGAACAAATTAATAGAAATATTTGTTCAAATGAATTCTAATATAAACTGAAAAAAGACAGATACACTGCAGAAATTCACGGGTAAAAATGAGCTTATTTTGTTTTCTCTGCAGTAGAATTTACTTGTTATCTTCAGAGAACAACTTGATCTGCTCTGAAGGATCTCTAAGGAATCTCCAAAGTATTCTCATAGAAAAATTAAAACATGAATATGGTTAAATTACAACTATGTCCCACAAAGCAATCTATACTTGAATTACCTAGAAATAAAGTAAACAAGAACATCTAAATAGCTCTACTGTCAGACTGCTTTTCAGTACCTTCTTGTAGAATGGCAGAACAAACTTGCTTACTTTCATCCTATGCAGAAAACTATAGAAATTCAGATTTACCACATGGTATATCATTGTTGATTATTCTTTTTAAGGCCAGGATTAGTAAATATGAATGTAAAGACTGACTGCTTATGCAAATCCTAGATTACTTTTATTCATACCCAAAATCTGATTCATCAACAGACACCATCCTGTTATGAATTTTAAGCAAACTCATCTTTCCTTTATAAGAAAGGCAACAAATCATACATGAAACCCAACTCATTTTGAAGCACAAAAGCAGATTAATTTGGGAAAATCCAAGTGATCTTTATGGCAAGAACACTTATTAATTAACTCATGACTGTAATTCTGAATGAGGGTTGAAAGAAAGGCATTCTGCTTCATCAGCACTGTGGGCAGCACAAGGGAATCCTCACTTTCTCCTGCCTGGTATACATTCCGAGTTTGGCACAAGGAAGTTGCTAGCACTCACCATGACTTCAGAAGTTAAAGTGTCTTTCATAGCAGACCTCCTGCATTGCACTTTTGTTATAGTCAGAGGTGATTAAACCTTTGGTCTTCTGAAAATGAGCACTTAGCTTTCTGAAACACTAGAAATTAATATGCAAATATTTTAATGCTGAATATTGTGACCATGAAATGTTTATTTTAATCGAAAGAAACACTCATCTCCAATGTGCAATATTCATTGTTTGACATCTTTATGGGTGTTCTCACATTCAGCAATGTCAGTTAGTCACGAGAGAAAGGTAACATCACATAGCAAGAGAAGACACATTTTACACAAGGGGAAAACATGGTAAAGTGTCAGTGATATAGCCAAAAAGAGTAGTTCGCAAGTTCATATTGGCCACAAGTGAACTGCTTAAGAAATTGTTTTTTCCCCTTGCACAAATGCAAATCAAGTTGCTAAAGATATGCAGATTAACAAGACAGTATTTGTGATGAATAATTCAACAGCCCTACTAAGCAGTAGTCTGATTAATGTACCAGTTGAAATAAATACAAATGTTTTCCATCTGTTGATATGTGTTATGTCCAAGTTGCAAGCTTATAAGTAGGAGGGGACATCATGGTTATGACCCACTTATGCTCCAAAACTACACTACCCCAGAAAAAGTTTAAGACTATATCTGCTGAATTTATTAATTCTCAGCTGTATATCATTGCTCTCATAAACTCCACAGGGGTGAGAAAAGAGTCAGGTGGCATTGTGCAGCTGCTGGTGTCTCTCATCTGCACACTGCTGTAAGCTCTTAAACAATTAGCTTAATTTTTGTAATTAGTTTTGATCTGTGATTTGGGGTCTGTAGAATATTAGGAGCTGTTTCAACAGGCATCCATAAAAGGGGTAAGCAGTGTTGTAGCCAGAACATGTGACTGAATTAATTTTCTTTTAGAACACCTGGAATCAATATTAGCCAGAAACATGTTGTGTCCTGTATTTTTTCTATTATCTCTAAATTGTGCTTTATGAACACTGGGTGGTATAATGGTGAATATTGTGGCAGGAAAAAGGATTTGCCGGGTTGATGTGACACTGTACAGCACAGAGATACAACTCTTTTATGTGGAGCTAGGAGGTATTATTTATTCATTCATTTATTTAATTTATTGGATGCATATGCACTGTAGTGATACTGTACTAAACTGTAGCCCCTAGTGAATAATAGTCCAACAAATGTTTCTAATCAGTAGAAATAAATTGGACCAAAGGCTCCAATGTATGAGAAACATAAAGAAGATATCACAGCAAGGCTGAACTGTTCAGTCAGAGAAAGAGAATGGAACTATTTATGAATCATTGGATTAATGCACCAGCACAGTGACAATTCACTGAAGATGGTGCAATATTGGGCACTAATCACAACCACCTTTATGTGAACTGTAATTGAATCAGCAAGCATTACTGCCCAGTTTATGGCACTGGCCCAAAATGAAGAGGTGTTTGGTGCTGTACCTAAAACAGGTCAATAGTATTCATGGTTTTCAAGAATGCCAGGTGATTCCAGCCTAGGAGAGGGATGCAAATGGTTGAAATATTACATGTGAATTTACTCTAGATCAAAATCTGTTATAGTATTTGGAAAAAAAAAGCTGAAATGTGTTAATTTCCCATATTTTGCTAGCACAAAAATCAAATTCTTTCCCCCAGAGCAGGAGAAATTGGAAAGTAGGGATTTTCTTTCACAATCCTATTTTTAATTCTGTAATTTCAAATCTGTAAGTGTGAGAAATTTTCAGGCTTCTAAAATTCAAAAGCTTTCTTTGGTAATATGTTTTCTGAACATCATGTCAGCACAAAAACTCACAGAAGAAAAATAAAACAATAAAACTTATTTGAAATCAATTAACAGCAAGATCTGAAAATATTGAACACACTTTCAAATTGAATTCCCAAATCAACATTGGACTAATTAGTTGTATAGAAATATAACAATGGACTTAATGCACTTGTTTGTCTCTGTCTCAGCCAACATCCATTCTCCATTGTGCTCTTTGAATTCATTAGTTATAGAAATGATAAACTAATGCTGTAGGCAAGCACACAATTTGTAACCGTTTCATGTGTGCACGCATGAAAAAAATACCTTTTTAAAAGCTATTAGTTTTATTGGTTGAAAACTAATTGGTTTATAAAGCTACAGGGAGATTTTTGAGTCCATAATGCAGCTGTGGTGGGGTACAAACTCTTCAGGCAGGACAGAAAGGGTAGGAGAGGAGGCAGGGTAGCCCTCTTTGTAAGGGAGGACTTGGACACTATTGAGATGGATTATGGTGATGAGGAGATTGAGTGCCTGTGGGTTAAAATCAGAGGAGCCCATGAGAAGGCAGATTTTGTGATGGGAGTCTGTTACAGACCACCCAGCCAATGAGCTCTTTTATAAACAGCTGGGGTTAATCTCTGGATCAATGCCTCTTGTTCTTGTGGGAGTCTTCAGTCTCCCTGATATCTGCTGGAAGTACAATAGAGCAGAAAGGAAGCAGTCTAGGAGATTCCTGGGGTGTGTGGAAGACAACATCCTTGCACAGCTGGTGAATGAACCAACAAAGGAAGGAGCCCTCCTGGACCTGCTGTTTGTGAATAAAGAAGGCCTGGTGGGGGATATGGCAGTAGGAGGACACCTGGGACTAAGTGATCATGAGATGATAGGGTTTTCTGTTCTAGGCAAAGTGAAGAGAGTGGTTAGCAGGACAATAACATTAAATTTCCAGAGGGCAGACTTTGAACTCTTCAGAAGGCTGGTTGGCAAAGTCTTCTGGGAGGCAGTACTTAAAGGTAAGGGAGCCCATGAGGGCTGGGAACTCTTCAAAAAGGAGATGCTAGCAGCTCAGGAGAAAGCCATCCCCATGTCCTGGAAAAAAATGCTGGCAGGGGAGAAAACCAGCTTGATTGAACAGAGAGATCTTGAGTGATATCAAGAAAAAGAGAAATGTTTATGGGCACTGGAAGAGGGGACAGGCCTCTTGGGTGGACTAGGAGAGGGAAGTGAGATTGTGCAGAGACAAAATCAGAGGGGCAAAGGCTCAACTAGAAATCAGTTTAGCAAAGTCTGTGAAAGATAACAAAAAATCTTTCTATGAATCTATAAATAATAAAAGGAGGACTATGGAGATCATACAGTCCTTATTGGACGCAGATAGAACAACAGTGACAGGTGATGGGGAAAAGGCTGAGGTACTTAATGCCTTCTTTGCCTCAGTCTTTAATTGTAATGAAAGTTGTTCCCTTTGTGTACAAATCCTAGAACTAGAGGAGCAAAAGGAGACTCCCATGGTCCAAGAGGAGGTGGTCAGAGCCTTGCTAGCCTCACGAGGCACCCACAAATCTATGGGGCCAGATGGGATTCACTCAAGGGTATTGAAGGAGCTGGCGGATGTGCTGGCCAATCCCCTTTCCATCATCTTCCAATAGTCCTAGAAGACCTGGGGAAGTTCCACTGGACCGGAGGCTGACGTTGCACCCATCTACAAGAAGGGTCACAGGGAGGATCCAGGGAACTACAGGCCAGTCAGTCTGACCTCAGTGCCAGGGAAAGTCATGGAACAGGTGATCTTGAGTGCTGTCATGAAGCACATGCAAGAGAAGAGGGTGATCAGGTGCAGTCAACATGGATTTACCAAAGGCAGGTCTTGCTAACCGGACTGCCTTCTATGACAAAGTGACTCAGCTGCTGGATGAGAGGAAGGCTGTGGATGTGGTCTTTCTGGACTTCAGCAAAGCCTTTGACACAGTTTCTCACAGCATTCTGCTATGAAAACTGTCAGCCTCTGACCTGGACAGGTGCATACTCTCCTGGGTGGAAAACTGGCTGGATGGCCGGGCCCAGAGAGTGCTGGTAAATGGTGTTAAGTCCAGCTGGAGGCCAGTTACAAGTGGGGTTCCCCAGGGCTCAGTGCTGGGTCCAGCCCTCTTCAATGTCTTCATCAATGACCTGGATGAAGGCATTGAGTGCACCTTTAGCAAGTTTGCAGATGACACAAAGCTGTGTGCAAGTGTGGATCTGCTGGAGGGTAGGGAGGCTCTGCAAAGGGGTCTGAACAGGCTGGATCTATAGGCTGAGTCCAGTGGCATGAGGTTCAACAAGGCCAAATGCTGGGTCCTGCCCTTGGGGCACAACAACCCTATGCAGAGCTACAGACTAGGAGAAGCCTGTCTAGAAAGCTGCCAGGAGGAGAGGGACCTGGGGGTGTTGGTTGACAGTGACTGAACATGAGCCAGCAGTGTGCCCAGGTGGCCAAGAAGGCCAATGGCATCTTGGCTTGTATCAGAAATGGTGTGACCAGCAGGTCCGGGAGGTTCTTCTCCCTCTGTACTCAGCACTGGTGAGACTGCTCCTTGAATCCTGTGTTCAGTTGTGGGCCCCTCAGCACAAGAAGGATGTTGAGGCTCTAGAGTGAGTCCAGAGAAGAGCAACAAGGCTGGTGAAGGGGCTGGAGAACAGACCTTCTGAGGAGCGGCTGAGAGAGCTGGGGTTGTTTAACCTGGAGAAGAGGAGGCTGAGAGGAGACCTCATTGCTCTCTGTAACTACCTGAGGTTGTAGAGAGGAGGGAGCTGACCTCTTCTCCCAAGTGACAGGGGACAGGACAAGAGGAAATGGCCAGGGGAGGTTTAGTCTGGACATCAGGAAAAAATTTTTCACAGAAGGGGTCATTGGGCACTGGAACAGGCTGCCCAGCGAGGTGGTTGACTTGCCTTCTGTGGAGGTGTTTAAGGCATAGGTGGACAAGGTGCTGAGGGGCATGATTTAGTGTTTGATGGGAATGGTTGGACTCGACGATCTGGTGGGTCTCTTACAACCTTCTATAATTCTATGATGGATATATCAAGCTTTGATATAGCTTTTGATGGATATATCAAGATAAACTTTTAATTAATTTTGAAAGATGGAAATTTATTTACAAGTAAAAAACCACAGTATATCTTAATTAAAATGTACTTTCTACTGCTTTGATATGTCAAACATGCTTACCTGCAAGCTGACCATGAGCAATACTAGGGTTAACATATACTTGTTGCTAAGCTAGCAATCATTTTAAATGTACTCCTGTGGATCTACTTCTAGATAAGGTGAAATCACTCTTGCATGTCTGAATTACTTCTAAGACTGTCAAAGTCATCACTCCTGGGATAGATGTCCATCCTGAGTGAATCCCCAACCATATTAGCACTATTCAGCCTAATGCTGCCTTCTGTCTGCAGGCCACCAAATGGAAAGGCCACATGAGTGCTCTCCATGTAGCAAGTCCACTGCAATGTTACAGTTGGTACCAACTCCAAACATATGCCTACTAGTACACTGAGAAGGAGACTGGAAACTGTTTCTGTTCATATCAGCCCCATTGTATCTTGATAGTACCCTAAGTTTGCCTGCTGGCCTGCATGTCAACAGTGGATCACTCTTTTCCAAGTACAAGGTTCAGGAATCTATGCCCATAGCTCTGTTCCAGGAGTCGTTATGGGGTACAGAGCAGCAGTACCTTTTTCTCTAGGCACCCTTTCACTGCTTTCTTCTTCCAGTGGTGATATATACTGACATTCATGGCATCAGCAGCAATGACATTAGCCTCTGCTGTCACAGGAACTTGTGGGGATGGCCTGACAAGCACGAAGCCTAAAAGCAATTCACTGTACCCATATGGCCTGACAGCTGTCTGGGAAGGGCACTGCCCATCAGAATAGGTTAGTGAAGAGCTGAATCTGATGACCTTCGCTGTCTGTTAGACACAAAGTCTCCCCAAAGAAACCTGTGCCTCCTCGCTACCAGACATCAAGCAGTGTCCTTGTGATCATTTGTGTCAAAGCCATTTACCATTTACCAGACATATGCTTAGCAGTGGTTTCCTAACCTTAACTAAAGTTCCTTGTAATCGAAGCATTTTCACAAGGTGCCCCAGCATCCAGCTGTGGTTCAGATATGCAAATTGAACTGCCTGTGACTTTTCAAGTCTCTCTTCTTGCATATATCTGAACTTGGCTCTAACCATCCTGACAGCCACAGCCACATATTGTTGCCAGCAAAATTCTAAGTTTCAGTTTGCTTTCTGCAAATATTTACAAGGGTCTTAAATGTCTTCTGAGCCTTCAGTAGCTCCCCTATGGAGACCCGACACAACAGAGAAACTACCCATTAAATAAAATATAATTGCCTTCTCTTGCAGTTACCAAACCAAGGATTTTATTGGGAACCAGCCAAAGGACAGAAGAGGACAATGAGTAATGTGCTGCAATCTCTCAAACCCAGAGTGTGGGGCAGTCCCTAGACAGATTCCCAGAGTGCTGTAAAACAATTCTGTGTGTTCTGTCTGTCCTTCCCTTAGGAGTTTAAGCACTGAACCTGGCTCCAGATATTGTTTCAATTCCTTCAAAGCAGTGCAAATGATGACTGCATTCTGCAGTCTTCATTCCCTGTCAAGTATGCAAATTGAAGTTTAGAGGAGGTTTTTGTCAGAAACAGACTCATCCTGAATTTCCCATTTGGTTTCTGAATAGCCTAATGAAAAAAAATTCAGCAAAATGCCATAGGGTAACATCAGGGTAAAACTGTGAGAAAATAACATGAGTGACTCACAGACTGCAGTAGGAGTTTTATTTTTTTCCTGGGCTGTTATATCTAGGCTCTACATACTGCAGACCAATAATGCAAAAGAGCAATGAAATAAATGGGGTATTGCAGACTTTGTGATTCACCACTAAATAGATCTTTTAAAAGTAGTCTTGTTAAAATCCATGTCACCACACCAGTGCAGAAATTACATACTTTAGAAAGAAATCAGACCCTAGGAAACTCCATCAAAATTCTAGATTCCATAAGCAACAGGATAGATCATTATGGGGCTATCATGCTCAAACAAAAAAAAAATACTCTTACAGATTCTTGACCTACATTCAAGTAAAATACTACTGTTCAACTGCTCTTAAGTCTTCATTTCAGCTTTATTCTAGAAAGGGTATTGCAATCTGTAAGAAGCTTGACTGCTGGAGCACATCTGCTGCTTTAGTTTTAAAAGACCACGACTGCAAGATGCTAGACACTTGACAGAAATTTCTGTCTTAAATGGTAAAAGTATTCTTAATCTAGAGAACAACAATGTTTCATAGAATCACAGAGATTTAAATGACCTAGGGAGCACCAGTGACAGGTGTGCTGTGAACAGGAGGGGGTAAACACGTTCAGGGCATGTCAGAGAAGTGGGGTGCAGCAGTTTGCATGGGCAGGCAGTCAGGAAGAGTGCTGGAGCTTGGCCAGAAGGACCAGAGAACCACGGTGGCCACTTGGCAGAAAATTAAGGCTGCTCCAAGCTCAGTACAAGCTGTGACTGATGCAGCCTCCCAGACAGAGCCCCAGTGGGTGCCCGCTGCCACCCAGATGTTGGGCTGCAGGGCATGTTCCCCTCTTGAACTGGTATCAGACACCAGTGAGGAATTCACATGAGGTAGTTGTGGTTGGGTGGAGGAGTTCCTCTGCCAGGTGTCAGAGCTCAGGGAGTAGTAGAGCAGGCTGAGGACCATCAGGCAGTGTGAGAGGGAGATTGGCCGCTGGAACAACACCTTATATTCCCTGTCTCAGACCTAACAGGCAGGCATACCTTGTATGACAGAGGACACCCCATCCTCTCTCCATTCAGCTAAGGAAAGAAATTTAAGAGATAGAGCAGGTTCCTTGCCAGTGCAGCAGTCATGTCTCACCTGTGTCAACCTCAGCCTCCTGGGTACCTTTGCACAAGAAATATGAAGCTCTGCAAGTGGAACAAAGCCTCAATGAGGATGGTGGTCTCACAGCCTAGAAATGTTCCCTATTTTAAGATACACTAAGCCATCCATCAAAACAGCCTCTTCTAAGAAGAAAAGATGGGTCATTGTCATAGAGGGCTCCATTCTGAAGGGAATAGAAGGCCTGATCCGCAGACCAGAGCCATTACATAGGAAAGTCTGCTGCCTGCCTGGGGCCTCGGCTAGAGATGTGGAAAGAAAACTTCCAGCTCTGATCAGGCTCATAGATTATTATCCTCTATTGGTTTTCCAAGTAGGTACTAAGAAAATATGTATAAGAGATCTAAGAGCAATTAAAAGGGACATCAGAGCCTTGGGAAGTATGGTGAAGGGATCAGGGGCACAGGTAATGCTTTCATCTGTTCAGGAGATATCAGCCCAGGAAGACCTGCTAAACACAGATAAATTATTTGTAGTTAAGATCAAGTAACTGTCTTGCCACTTTAATTGCAGAACACTTTTCTTGCTTTTCCTTTTCTGACCAATTGCACATTATTCCCTTTTCCCCCCTGTGATCTTTACTGCAACTTTCTCATTGGATCAAATTTGGGTTTTTTGAATGCTGCATGTTGATTCTTTTCCATGTTTCCAGCTTTAATGTCTGTTAGTCCAGGATTCTGTAAAAAGAAATGCCATATATTTGTATATTCTAAAAAATACAAGTAGAAGAATTTATTTTTCCATGTTTTAAGCTAAATCTGAACGAGTTATTTTCTCTGATGCTAAAATTTCTGACTCATTCACTCTTTTTGGACTTGCTTGTTATGAATCTTCAGAGTCACTTTGAATTTATCACCACTCCTGGATACTCCATATTTAATATGAATCCATCCATCCTTTCCTGGACAGGAAATGACTTATTCAAAATCACAGAGCAAAGTAATTATTCAGCCATGAATGAAATACAAGAATCCAAGGTTGCTAACTCTTATGACTCCAAATCTCATGTTACCAAGTAGATCTTTAAAAGTCTCTAATTATCGAGTCTTGCAAATGTGTGACAGCACAGATCCACGGAAGCCTCAGCCTTCATTCAGTGTAAACACACCTTAGGAAACAAAAGTGAAAGAGCCAGACACTCAAATGTACTTTCTATTGCATTTATCAGTGCTGTTTGAAATCACTTTTATTATTTTAGGGGATCTAACACACAGCATTTAGGCACCAGGTGTGTGAATATTCTGCTGGTGCTGTTTGCAGTTCCTTCTACCATTGAGATGTTTGAGAAACAGGAGTGGAAGCATTGGTAAAACCACTATTTAGGATGTGCATCTATTAGAGGAACTGTGAGGAAAATCTAGACAAATTCTCACTCTTAAACGCTTTCTGTTTGAACTTATTGACAGCCTTTAACTGCAGATTTCTTCATATGAGTGAGGCTTTTTTAATGCTTGATGATGATTTATTAAGACTCAAAATCACACAGCACAAACTTGTTCAAGCACCATAGCAATAACTAATGTAATTAGTACATTTGAGGACAGTGGAAACTGCAAGATAAGCAGGCATCAGTTACTAAAGCAACAGATAGTTTTTTCAGTGTATGTTGCAGTGCTTTTGTCAATACCATGCGTTGGTGCGTTCAGAGTGTGTCATTATCTAGTTTGCTCTTTGCTGGCTGAATGTCAGTAGAAAGTATAATACCTGAACTTATTAGTGTTTTTAATCAAGTATACTTGTAACTATTACCAGATATGATTTGACAGTAAAAGGAGTACAGGTAAGTACAGAGGAATGGAAAAGGCTGGTGATAGAATGACATGCATTATATTAAGTAATTAATTTACCCTTTTCTGGGTTGTTTTTTTTTCTCCTTCTGGACATACTTTCCTTTCACATACTGCCTTCTTTCCTTCCCAGAAGGGACAGGGAGGTAGATAGTTTACATACGTATAGAACCTTTCCTCAACTTGCTCTTAAACCTGTAAAATTTTTCTTTAAGTGTTCAAACTTAGATCCACCAAGAGATAATAGCTTTTGCTTTGAATACTTAAGTAATGTCCTGTAGTGTCAGTATGTGGCTAAGTTTAACAAAATCTAAATAGGAGCTGAGGCCCCTAAAATAAAATTCCGCAAAGCTTGAAGCAATTCAAACATTCATATATGCTGAAGATCAGGATGGCACCTTTTTTTTCCTGTGTTAAGACTAGAAATTTTATCAAGTGGAAAAGCTGGATTTAAGGTCTTCTGTAGAGTATAAACATATTCTTTTTTTGCTTTTCTGTAAATGCATCATCAGGAAAATCATAGAGGAAGATCATTCACAAGTACAAATATCCACAGTTACTCTGATGCCTATGGACTGCTGAAAAGTTAGTCCAGATGAGGAACACGTAGCTTGCTAGACAGAACCCTGCTCATCTGGATGTGAAGAAAGCTGACCTAAAAGCAAAATAGTGCATGCTGGGATTTTTCTTCAAGAAAATACACAATTTAGGACAAACATGATGAATGGAATAGGCTGCTAAAATTGTTTAAATCAAACTGAAATAAGTAAAAGCCTGTCTTCATAACACAGCATTTTTATACTAGTCTTCACTGAAGAGGATTCTTCCTACAAGATTTTGATCATCTTGTTATAGATTTCCAAAAGTATTAAGAGACATTTTTATATACCGTGAAGTAGGCTTTAAAATAGGTAGTACTCTTGTATAAATAATTTGTAAGTCTATGAATTTTAGAAGCATTTAATCTCTTTCCATAAAAAAGAAACTAAAAAAAAAAAAAAAATTACAATCCTGCAGGCTTAATGAAGGAAGACCTAAATAATAAATCTTAAGATAGGCCAGAAATACTCAAACCACATTATTTACTAACTGGCTGAGACAAAGCATTATTCTCAAGAGAATGTTTTGCCTTTTTAGTGGAGTTAAATAAGTAGTGGAAATAATATTTAAAGCAGCCTTTTGCACAGCAGAGAAAGATCAATTTGCTTGGTAACTGTTTAACTAAGCCCAGCTGCTTCCATCACTTGGGAGCCGGGTTGTGGGAGGGTAGGAGTAGCTTTTTTTGAAGTTAGGCCAACAGGCTTCATCAGGGATATCTGTGGTACTCAGCAAACCCTGAGAACACTTTAGACCAGTTTAGACATTGCATTTATTATAAAGGACCCGAAGTAGGAGCCATTTGGGTGTTCCTGAGTTAGTTTCCATAGTGATAATTAATCCACAAAGGTTAGGCAGGTGCTATTCCTTTCAATGAGCAATTCTGCTTCATTTGTACTTTCCTGCCATTTTTTGGTGTATGGTTAGACTCAGAGTACTCTGGTGCTTCGATTACCTTTCTGCTATTTATACACAGGATAGTTCCACTAGTGATATCCTGACCTTAGGTGAGATCCTCTGTGGAGACAGTGAAGTTGTTATTGCTTCTTGTCCTGCTGGGAGCAAAACGACAAACCTTTCAGAGAAGATTGACATAGTAACAGAATGTGACAGAATGTTAGACTGGAAACAAAAGGATGAAAACATGGTTCAAGAGGGCAATGTCCAGGTGAGTATGATAAAGAAAGACTATAATCCAGCCTGTGGGTTGAGGGCAGGTGGTTGGCAGAGGACTACAATTGAAATACTTTGGTAACTTTCTTCAAGCTGACAAGGTAATATTATTATTGTCTTTATCTTTGTTGAGGAAAAATATGAGTGAGTTTTGACTACAAGAAAGGGGTTTGGCTCTTGAACTATAAGTGTTTTCGTGGAGTATGTGTCCCATGACTGTGTTGTCCTTGCATGGGTCTGGTGTTAGACTGCATCCCAAGAGTGAGAAGTGAGCTACTGCCAGCAGGACGCCTCAGTGAAAACACAATTCTTTGAAGTAGGACTTTAGGTGTCTAGATGGAGAAAGTGTGCTGGTGACCATGGGTGGAGCTTTTCCATGAGTCCTGAATACACTCAAGAGAAAGGAATGGTTTCAGACATGCTTCCCAGGTCTTCATCTGAACAGTTGTTCTTATTTCCTATCTCTAGGCAGCCCAATATGTGGGTTTGATGGGGCTCCCATTCTGAGTCACCCAATTCTCTCTCTGTAATGATTGCAGACATCTAATTCTGTATTATCAGCTAAGAACTGGTTGCTAAATGTGAGGTAGAGAAGCACTTAACTAAGGCATATGTCCACCCTGTACTGTGTTTGGCCAATGGGAAGAGCAATCCTAGCCTTTAAATCCTGTAGGGCAGGACAATAGTTCAGTTGCACAATTAATTTCACAACTGTATAAAGATCACCTATGAGACTTACTGTAGATTAAAAGCAAAGATTAACTAGCTTGGCCAAATTTAACCACTTAAACATCAGTAGTTTGTTATTGTGTTGTGTTTGTACAAACTGCGTATTTCTATGCTTAATTATTTATAAAAGCTGCCCCCTTCCCCCAGTTAAGTGAGATCATTATATAATGACTGTCATCTGTATGTTTACTGTAAATTTTGCAAACCTGAAGTATGAGGACATTTAAAATATTGTGACCAATTTTATGACTGAAGAGTCCTCTACATCTACAGCAATTCTGCTGGGAATTTTACTAAGAGCTTTCCAAGACATGCCTCCATTGTGTTATATCAGTGAACTCTGGACTGACACCATTGCACTTTCTGTGGTGGCTAGATTGAACTTCTCCTTTATATAATATTGCCTCTGATACTGGAATGATGTTTTCCATTGTTCATTTCTCCATGCAGGGAGAAATGAACCTCCCAGACTATTTCCATCCACTAGCAGTAAAGCTACATTTTAATGAGAAAATTAATATTTGGACTTTACACTTTAGCCAGCAGTGTATCATTTCTAGCAGCTGTGCTTTTAATTTGCTTTTACTCTGACTGAAACAGCTTCATTGACAGCAGGCAGGATCCTCCCCTTCTGTTCAGCTTTTCCATAGAAGGCAAAAAGGAACAGATGACTCTAAAGATAGACCAGTACTATTTTCAGTCCTTTCTTTCTCACAGAATCATTTCAATAAACAAAAGAGAAAAGACTCATTCCCATCTTTATCCTTTATGATCCAAAGCAATCTTTCAGAAATATCAACTATTTCTTCCTACCCATTTCTTCAAATTCACTTTCTCCCCATTTGGTTTCTTTTGGATCCTTCTTAACTTCTTGTATCACATAACAAAACAATGTTATCTCTATTAGTTTGTGGTTTTACACTAAATAGTGTTATTTAACTGTTCTACAAGGTTTTAAAGCTAATGGTCCAACTCACAGATAGTAAAACGACAGTGATTTGTATCTTTCTTTGTAAGCAACATCACCTGAAGGGCATTATGCAACTCTGGGTTTGATAGGTTTTTTCTCTTTTTTTCACAAGCATGATGACTCCAGAGAGATAGAACATAACAGTGATCAGTTAGGCTGCTTTCTTTTCTATTGCAGATTTACACAACAAAGAGATTTGTTGATTTTATTTGTCATTTATTTATGCCTTAGCAAGTCTGGTTTGGAAAAAATTGGCCTGTCCAGTCATCATTTCTGCTATCAGTACCTTAGCATAAATGTGTTTCTCCTGTCTGAGATTACAAGGCAAGGTTGTCAGTGTTATTACCCTGCTGATATAAGCAAAAATACTAAGAGTTATAGCCTTTTCTAGTTAAAGCTAGTGAGAAATTTGTTTCTGGGAGCTGGCTATAATGGGATACAAATCGGGAGTTAACATGTTTGTTGAGTGTGTTCCAAATCTAAAACATGCTGTAATTATCCACCAGTCCAAAACTGAAATCTCAAAAAGCCCCACTTATTTGTGTCTACTTTCACGTTTGCCTAAAGTGCTGAGACATTTTTCCAGATGGATATAGCCGGACCCAGAAACAACCACAGTTTGGCTAGGTCTGTCTAATCAAGCCAGGGTGTGGGACTTGAGAAATCTACGTCTAGCTCCTCCATATCATAGATGTTATTGGGGTGAAATGAAGAACTCTGGACAGGATTCCTTGCCAAAATGAATCTGTGGTTCCCCTTGTCTTAAAGACGTAGCCACAGAAGAAGGTGATGATCATTTTCTCTCTAGTGGTATTGTTAAGTTATCTTTTGTGCAAATGGATGTCTCGGGTTTATATTCTTACCTGAGCAGGGGATTTAGATCTCTATTCTACACATTTCTGATGAGCACCTTTATCAGTGAGCTGGCACACCAACAAAGAGAGCATTTAGATCGTTATACTTGAAAGGGGAGCATGTTCCTCTGATGCCTCCTCCCAGGACTGTAATATGAATAAGATGGTGCTTGAATAGGATGAATACTATTCCTCTGCCCCTGCTTGAAACCTTGCTCAGATACTCAAAAGGAGCCAGTAGGTACTTGGTTTTGGGAAACACCTCCAGGCTGAGTCTCCAAATGGACTGCAACCATGAATTAGGAGCAAGGCATTTTTGCTCCATTGTGGAGCATGTTTGAGACATCCCCCTATAACACATGTCAGAAGCTTCAGCAGTGGTTCCTGTTGGGTAGCTCAAGACATCTTCCTACTCTGGTACTCACAAGGTCTCCTTGGAGTTAAATTTCCATAGGTCCTCTAAGAGCTCTGGGAGCCTAATTACAATTCTGTTATTCTCTGCTGCCAGAGCAGTAAAAACTAAGTGCCACAGTGACCAAGAGTAGGGTAGCAAGGCAGAAGGGTGTCTGCAGCTCCCTCACCTAATTGTACCACCTCCCCATGACTTCATCCACAAAGTCCTAAAAATCCTCCAAAGTCCTAAAAGTCCTGTAAGTCGCTCTGATTTATTATGGTCCTTTGTCCTCGTGCCCAAAATATACATGGATTTGATAAGTCTTTTGTTTTATTAAAATTCCACACATTAGTAGCACAGATCTCATTACCATATATTGGTCACAATATACTCTTTATAGCTACAAATATTTCTGGCATAAGTAACTTCTAATTACTTTTATTCTCCATGGTAAATATGTGAAAACAGTGATACACACATTGTTAGTATGCAATGGGAGAAGTATGAAACCAATGTGCTGCTAATTTTCCCCTGCACCCCTTAGGAGGGATTTTCTAGTTCATAGTAGTTAGAAGGTGAGGTTTATTTGCCTAAAAAGGGAACAATTATGAGCATACTGTCAATTATTAAAAACAAAACAAATAATTGACCTACTTTTTATTAACTGAGAAATGAAGCTTTGTTTCAAGAATGGTACAGTTCATTTAAGATACTGCTGATCCAGGTTGTATTTCTGACTGCATTTCTTTAAGTCAGTAATGCACAGTCTATTTATAACATCATTATTAAATTGTCACTTGTATGCTTTAAATCCCATTGCACTACATTCATGAGGGTGACTCAGGTACTCTTGTCACCCAGTAGGTAGCTTGCTTGGGTTAATGTTCACAGTGGTAGCCTGTGGAGTAGTTTTCCAAAAGGAGTAACTTGATTTTGAGATGCAGGTAGAGTTTGCTGTAAAATTCAAAACCCATCTGACCATTTTGGACTTCTACTTTTGTGTGACATTAAATATATCACTAAATACCTCTTTCCACTATTCGTTTTCCTTGTCTGACTTAGTAAGGGCTCTAGTTTTTCAACATCCGTAACCAGTTAATATGAAACCCACCCCAGGGGCTGAAAGGAAGGTGTGAAAATCACCACATGTCACATCATCATTGTGTTGCACTGCAGTGTCTCTGATCTGTTGAAGCTGGCAGTAGGAAGCTTGTGCCAGGCTATGTTCCAGTGGTCATTTCAGTATATGACTCATTCTGTCTTCCTTGAAACAATGTAATATCTACAGCAGTCAACTCTGAAACATCAAGGTGATCCTCCTGAAAGAGCTCTAAAGCCTACTTCCCTTAGAAATGACGGGAGCTAGATGCTTAACTTCTCTCATAGAATCAGTAAATAAAAGATATTTATTTAAACTTAGCTGAACGTTAGTTTCCAATGTAAACTAGGCATCCTGAAAAATTTCCAACTTTGTCTTTGAAACCAAAGACCAAACAAAATCAAAGATACAACTGACAAATTTGCCAAAATAATTATGTGGGGCATTAGCCATAAGAAATGGAGTTAAGATGGAGTGTACTAGACCTGGCTTGGTTTTGCTTCCATCTTCCCCCACACTCTCTTATTTTCTTGCAAGCTGCAACGTTGTTTAAGGCAGGGGCTGTGTTTCATGTCAACATAGTGTGGCATAAGCATCATGGGACTAAAATCTTGATTAAAGTCTTCCTGCTGAGTTATCACTTATGCAAGTAATGGTCATACATAAAATGCCAGTACAGGAACGACATATTCGCTATTCTAGCTTTGCCTGCCACTTAAAATCCACTTTTATTTTGTCTTTTGCTATTCAACATCACCTTTAGGTTTAAGTGCATTTTTCCTGCAGATATGCGGTGTTTTTAATGTGTTAACTCTTTTTTGATATGAGACAGAAAAAGAAGAATATTTAGCACGTCCCATAGATGAAAGTTCTCTATAGGTCAGTATCATTTTGGAACATTTTTCAAAGTTGTGCCTGCATCCTTGAGGAGATAAAATGAAGTAAATATCTTCTAACTTTAACAGGACCTTAATTCTATCAAGAAGAATGGGGTCAACCTTAAGTATCTTCTGCTCTATTTGAAATTTGATTGCCATGACTGAAGACAATGCGACCAGCAGCCCAGCTGAAGTGCCTCCATATAAATGCATGAAGTTTGGGTAACAAGCAGGAGGAGTTGGAAGCTACCATGCTACTAGAAAGCCATGATCTAGTTGCCATCACAGAAACTTGGCGGGATGAATCCCATGACTGGAGTGTGGCTGTTGATGGCTACAGGCTGTTCAGAAGGGACAGACCAGGAAGGAGTGGTGGGGGCATTGCCCTCTATTTCAGGAAATGGATAGAATGTAAAAAGCTGTCATTGAAGAGTAGTCACAAACAGGTTGAAAGAGTGTAGGTAAGAATAAAACACTGAGGAACCAACAGGAACTTTGTGGTTTCTGTCTACTGCAGGCCACCTGATCAAGGATAGCCAACCAATGAAATCTTCTTCCTCCACCTACAGGAGGCTTCGTGGTCTCAAGCTCTCATCCCACTCGGGGACTTCAACCACCCTAATATATGCTGCAAAAGAACAGGGCAAGCTGTAGGCAATCCAGGGGACTTCTGGATTGAATTGAAAATAATTTCTTAATCCAACTAATAAAGGCTGACATAGTTGGGATTGTTCAGCTGGAGAAGAAAAGGCTCCAAGGAGATCTTATAGCAACCTTCCAGTACCTGAAAGGGGGCCTACAAGAAAGCTGAGAGGGACTGTTTACAAAGGCTTGTGGTGATAGGACTAGGGGCAATGGGTATAAACTAGAGAGGGCAGATTTAGACTAGACATGAGGAGGAATTTCTTCACTATGAGCATGGTGAGGCACAGACACAGGTTGTCCAGGATTGTTGAAGGTGCCCCATCACTGGATATGTTCAAGGCCAGGGCCTTGGATCTAATGGGAGATCTCCCTGCTCATGGCAAGGGGGTTGGAATTACATGATATTTAAGACCCTTCCAACACAAACTATTCTGTTACTCTATGATTCTATATGGTGGAGTAAACAAAAATATTTTAGTTTTTATTATTGTTGTTGTTATTATTATTAATGAAATTGTTAGAGATGTCACTTCAAAGTAAAAATGCTGCTAAACCCACGTACAGAAGACTGAAAGATTGATATAATGTATATACAGATTTAGAGGCAGCCACATAAATCCTTTGACACTTTTATAAAAATGAACAAAAAGAATAATAATAGCATTCTCAGCAATAATTATTCATATAACTATTATAGTTATGGGGTTTTGATCATAAAATCCATTTTGCCAATATAGAAGAATTTGCAGACAAATATGCATTCAAAGACTTTGTTTTGAAAGCTAGGAAATATTGAATTGAAATACCTAGGGAAACAAATGTCAAGATAGAAAAATAATCTTCTCTGATATAATTCGACTTCTTCATCATTGGCGAATATGTATTCAGAGACATCAGACATTTATTCTAGCACTGTTTTTTCTGACTGACCAGGTTTTATTTGACACGCCCAGGCACATCTGACTGGCCAAGGACCTTCTTCCCTGACCTGTGAAGTTTTCCAAGACCTGGAATAGGATATCTTTGAACTTTTTAAAGGGAGCTGGATATCTACTGCAGATAGTTAGATTAAGCAGAAGTCAAAGGGCCAAAAACAGACAATACAAGATATTGTTCTTCACAGGGAAAAAATGCAATTCCTCATATACAAACACATCCCAATGCATTCCAAAACTTCAGTTACTGCAATTCTGGTGTAAAATGTCTTTGTATTGCTCAGAAACCTACTCTTCTATTCAACAGCAGTCTCAGAAACGGGTGCAGAAACAAGCCCAGAGTCTTGACTTTGTCCCTAGGTGCACTAACATTATTGCACATCACTATGTACTTTAAAAATAAAGAGAAGGACATTTAGTCAATACTCTAAAGTAATATCTGATTAGAGCAGCCCTCAAAGCTCTCAGTCCCACTCTGTTTGGAGCGTCTGAAGTCCCTTCTCACATGGGATATCGTTTCAGGAATGATAGCAACAGGACAGTGAAGGGACTGGATGAGGCTGCAGCCAATCCAGCAAGGTCTGCAGACTAAAGCCAAAGCTGCCTGGCAGAGGCCAGATGTGCAGCTGACATAAGCATTCAATTCAGCCTCCACTGCTGGAGCAATGCCAGTACTAGGTTTTCAGTTTGAGGATTTTTTTTGGAAAAAAATATATTACTAATCAAAATAAAGAAAAAAGGGAGTGTTTGTGTGTCTCTGTGTGTTTGTGAGGGCATGTAACTACCGAGGCTATTAGAAAGCTTAGATATCAAATAAGTAAATGCTACTTTTAAAATTTCACACTTAATTTGAAGCTAGCAATTTCCATTTAAAACATTTTTTTCACTATGTCAACCATGAACAATTTATGTGATAAAGATCCTCTGAAACCAAAACACTCTTTCTGTGTAGACTGACATGGTGATTTTGTGATCTATGTATATACAAAGTGGTTAACAAAATAAGGACACTTGCTTAGCAAAATATTATGCAGAGTTATCTTCTACGGAAGGCATTCCTATGTTTTTCTTGGTTTGTGTAACTTAATAGCAAAATATTTTTAGGTACATCACAAAACACCCACAGTACATATTCTGTGAATCATGAGTATGTTAAATGCATCGTATTGTATTTATGAAGCAGAATGATTTTACATAGTTGATGCTAAAACAATATTTTCTAAAATACTGTGTCACAAATTAAAAATGATGACACATGTGAAAACTGTAGTTGAATAAGTACGTTTGTGCCAGAAGCTTATAAAAGCCAGAAAGGTCATAGATAGGACAAACATTTCACTGCAGAATTTCCTGACTTCTTGGTTTCTGCCTAATCTATAATGCTATCTAAATGGTGTTTTAGCCTGTGAAGTGATTTTTTCTTTTAATTTGAGCAGATCATATATTCATTTGTCGACACTGTGTCTTCGTCAATCAATGTATTGTGCTAGGCAGCTTCATCTCCTGAAAGATAATCTTGGATTATGTCATGGCTCAATTCTGTATTGCCCCTACAGAGATAATGAATTCGCACATGTAAGAGGATCATTTACCAATGGGGGTAGGATGCTGTTTTGAGCATATCATTTCCATCTGCCACAGGATGATTCCATTTGCAAAAATCAATCTCCTGGAGGAAGACTTCTTAGCTGCACTAAGCACATTGTAGGCACAATGTAGCAGGGTATGTGGTCTGACAGGAGAGGAAAAAAGAATCACATCACCCCCAGAAAATCAAGGCTGTAGGGCTGGCACTTCTTCACACTGAGGCTGGAGAAAGGAGCAAAGATGAGGTAATGAAGTCCTCCCATTTCATAGCAAGAAGCTACAGTTTAGCAGGGCTGAGTAGGAATGCACCCACATGTCGAGTATGGTGTGAATAAAGGCATCGTTAAGCCAATATCTGAAAATGTTCAACCCCAGTTGTGTCAAACCCTGCTAGGTGCTGAAACAGGCACTGTTGTGACATCAATCCTTCAGGATTTAGCTTAATGTTTCCCAGAAAAGAAATGAGTCCTTATTTAATTAGTGTTAGTAAAATTATACGTTTCATTAGCTGTAAGTGATAGCAATCACGTGTGTCACAATGAAAAATTGTGCACTTCAAGCAACTTTACTTGTCTGGAGTAGAGTTTGGTAAGAGGGAGTGCAGGTGGATCCCTAAGAAATTACTCTGTGGGGACTTCCAGGTTGGACCAAGGACAGAGGAATACCAGTTTGATCACTGCAAGGCTTCATTTGCCATTGGTATTAATAAACAAGGTAAAGTAGATCTTCCACATTACATCAGTTATCATATTCCAGCAAGAATAAATTATGCAGAAGTCAAAAGGAATCACAGTAACAGCTGAGCAACTTAGTGGCTACCACCATTCACCTGACCTGTAAAAATTTGCCAAAGTTACATCCCTTCCTGTTCCAGCATTGCACTCTTCATAGTCATTAGAAGTAAAATACAGGGATGAGTTTACAAGAGCAGGACAGTATCTCTTTGGCCTAGGAGCCATTGAGAGGAATCACCTGACTTCCAGAGCAGCTGTGTACATCTAGAGCTCAACAGTCATGGACTAAGTACAGTTCCAAGTAACTTGCTGAGTCCTGCCATTTCTATCTATTCTCAGTGCTGTGGATAGAATGAAGACTTATTCAGCATATTTGAAATCATAAACTGTATTTCCTATGCAACTGGACCTCCACAGACCTATAGTTTGTTCTCTTGGTGCAGCTAGAATTATACTGATGTTCCTCTGGCTCCTCTGTTCATGTTGTTTGCAACAACAGACTCAGGTGCAATTGTGGCCCTGGTGACATATATGTGTTCATGCAGTGTGAGGAGGAAAGTATGATTCTGTTTAAAGCAAATTACTGATTACAGACAGACTTTTTTCAGTGTTTTTTTCATGTTGATTTTCAGATAAATGAGGTTTTTTTCCCAAGGTCTAACTTTGCTGTCATATTAGCGGACAAATTAGCTAAGTCCAATGGGATGAGGTTTAACAAGGCCAAATGCCTGGTCCTGTACTTGGGGCACAACAACCCTATGCAGAGCTACAGACTAGGAGAAGCCTGTCTAGAAAGCTGCCTGGAGGAGAGGGACCTGGAGGTGTTGGTTGACAGTGACTGAACATAAGCCAGCAGTGTGCCCAGGTGGCCAAGAAGGCCAATGGCATCCTGGCTTGTATCAGAAATGGTGTGACCAGCAGGTCCAGGGAGGTGATTCTCCCTCTGTACTCGTCACTGGTGAGGCCGCTCCCTGAATCCTGTGTTCAGTTCTGGGCCCCTCACCACAAGAAGGATGTTGAGGCTCTCGAGCGAGTCCAGAGAAGAGCAATAAAGCTGGTGAAGGGGGAGGAGAACAGGCCTTCTGAGGAAGGGCTGAGAGAGCTGGGGTTGTTTAGCCTAGAGAAGAGGAGGCTGAGGGGAGACCTCATTGCTCTCTACAAGTACCTAAAAGGAGGTTGTAGAGAGGAGGGAACTGGCCTCTTCTCCCAAGTGACAGGGGACAGGACAAGAGGGAATGGCCTCAAGCTCCGCCAGGGGAGATTTAGGCTGGAGATTAAGAGGAAGTTTTTCACACAAAGGGTCATTGGGCATTGGAACAGGTTGTCCAGGGAGGTGGTTGATTCACCTTCCCTGGAGGTATTTAAGACACAGGTAGACGAAGTCCTGAGGGACATGGTTTAGTGTTTGATAGGAATGGTTGGACTCGATGATCCAGTGGGTCTCTTCCAACCTGTTGATTCTATGATTCTATGATTTTGGTATAGCGCACATGACTATTCAGTGTGCATTGTGTTGTAGTGTGATCCTATCAGCTGTCATAAAAGATGCTAATAGGCAACTTATGTCCTAACGCAGCTTGACAAGGTGAAATTTGCAAAGAATAAACATGATTCCTGTCAATACCCGCAGGTCATAATGACTTCAGATATGTCTCCCTTAAGTGGTCACTGACCAATGAGAGTTTCCTGAATTACCGCCAGAAACAGGGAACAGTATGGGTATTGTGTATCTGTATGACATATTTCCGGATGGCATACAGACTTACAGAAGTATTAAGTGTATATCATGCAGTTCTTAATAAGTTATTCTGATTCTTTGTTCTGGGTCTTGCAGGTAGGCAAAAATATGGAACAGCTTCTTCCTTTTGAAGCACATGAATCAATCCGAACCCTTTGAAATTCCATTCTTCTAAAGCATGTTCATAAATCTTGGAACTACCATTTATTTTTCTTAAGATCTGTATTTTAGGAAAGACAGTTTAAATTTGCACCTGAGACCATTATAATTTCTATGAAAAGAGAATGGATAACAAATTGAATTGATAGACTCTCATTAAGCATAAAATTACTCTACAAGAACCATTTTGAATCAATTAATCATTATGTTACAGGACTTAAATTTTCTGGCATTCTCAAAATCAGAAGTAAGTATTCGCATCATTTTTCATCATAACAAATGTGATTACTTTTGTTTGCAGCTGATAAAATACATAATTTTAGTCACACTTATTAAATACTTGCTCCATTTTCTTCTGGGAACAATTAAATCGAATCCTAAGGTTGTCTACAGAAGGTTGTCTCACAACAATGCTCTTCTACCCTCTACTCTCCTCCCTACACACTTCCCATGAGCATGTTCAAAGGAATGAGGAAATCAAATTTATATAACTTAGCATAATACTGTGAGACATATCTGTAGGTTAAAGTAATGTTTGGTTCCAGGTGCATTGCAGGGAAATAGCATCTTCCGTTCTATTTATCATATTTCATGTGTGACTGTTATAAATACACTTTTAATTTGAATATAAAATTTGTTAATCAGTGTGTTTTGGATTTGTCCCCTAGCTGTTTGATTTAGTATTATCAAAATGATCCAAATTCTTGACACCTGGATCTGCCAGCCAATCAGATATTAGATTATTCAAGGACAGGCAGGCAAGTTTCCCATGGAATATTAGTCACAGAGTTGAAGGGGATTGCTTTAATTTACCCCACAAGGAATGTTAATTATTAGGATATGTAGAATTTTTTTTTTTCTTACTGTCCCATGGAAACAAATTATTCCAAAGACCACTTTGAAAAGAATTTTCTCCATATTGCTTCAGATTCCAGCTTTGACATGTAAAATAGAGGAAAGGGTTAAAGAAATAAAACACTCTAGCTAGCAATTATTTTCAAATTATATTTAAAAAGAAACAAACAATTCTGTTATTGACTAATGCAATTTACACTACAGTGAATAAATTGTAGTGAAAAACACAATCAGTCCCCTATACCCAGAATGCATGTTGCCAAGGGACCTTAAAGAAACACCAAATGCAGCTCTGAATTCTCTGACCAAAACATGATTGTAGTTCACTAGTCATTTAAAACTCTCTAAGTTTGGAGAATTTAGTTTGTGAGGCAGTTTTAATGCAAACCATGACTGGCTTCCCAAGGAAGTGGATCTCTCTAGTGATCAGTGATGTGTTTCATTAGAAAAGAAAGGCTCTCACTTTTGGGAAGTACAGCACTGTTTCAGAGCAACTTATAAGGAAAGCATACCAGTTATATTCACCCTATACGTCAGGGAATGTGACAGAAACATTATTTACTTTACAGAAACTGGGAAAGGCTCTTTTTCATTCATAGTATGATTCATACAATAACTCAGTTTACATACTAAGGAGTCTGGTTGGGTCATGCTTACTGCTCCACTGATAACTCAGGATCCAATAGGGTCTTATACTGATTAGCAGAATACTTAATTTCACCCTGATTAAGGGAGAGCAGATGAAGAAGGATGTTGGATAATCCTATGGGCATGTATCAACACTTAGGTAAACATTCATTTTAATCTACTGTGGTGAACAACCCACATATTCAATTTTTACTCCCTTGATGTTTTTTTTTCTGAAAGGCTCCTCTTCATAAATGTCCCAGGCTCTTGTTTATTTGTAGTAACATTGTCCCAAGTGCAGACAGAAAACAACCTTTCTGCTGCTATTCATTAGAATCTATAATTAAAATCTATATTTATTTGTTTATACCATCCAACCAGCTTTGTGTTCTTTTGTAAATTTTGTACAAAAATATCCTGTAAATATGCTTTTAGTAATGACCAACTTGGTTTTCAGGAATGCAAGTTGTAAATGTTAGTCTAAAAAAAATATTGTTTTGCTGGTTTTAAATAGCTCTGCTTATTTTAGTACATTGCATCATATACAAATGTAATTAAAAGATATATTATCTTCCTCTTGATGGGAATATCACTCAGAAATGTGTGCCAAGTGACAGGGGACAGGACAAGAGGGAATGACCTTCAAGCTCCACCAGGGGAGTTTTAGGTTGAACATGAGGAAATAAATTTTCCCAGAAAGGGTCATTGGGCACTGGAACAGGCTGCCCAGGGAGGTGGTTGAGTTCCCTTCCCTGGAGGTGCTTAGGGGATGGGTAGGTGAGGTGCTGAAGGACACGGTTAAGGAGTGGGAATGGTTGGACTCAATGATCCGGTGGGTCTCTTCCAACCTGGTGATTCTATGATTCTATGAAATGAGAAGGATAAGATTTGCTGCAAAAAAATGATTCATGTCAAATGTTGACTTTTCTGGGGGTGCCTGCAAGAAGCTGAGCTCTAACACAGGATGGCATCTATGTGTGTTTACACATTTCTGCTTCACTAGCACAGCCATTGCTACAAGAAAATTGCTGAAATATATCTGAGATAACACACATGCGATAGTTGCTTCCAATGTCTATAAAGGTACGTACAAGTTCAACAAACACGTTAGATATAGATGTTGTTTGAAAAGTGAAAGAACCCACAACATATGAAAATATGTGGACAGCTGCAATTGGGGGAAACTACCAACAAAGAGTAGGATGTTCTTATAAAACAGTAACATTTACATAAATCTGATGAGATGTTAAAGTTTCCTATAGAAGACTTTAGAACATTTTGCTGGACATGGGTTCATAAACAGATACAAGGGTTCATATATTATATATGAGTATAATCAGAATAATGATACAGAGATATATTTTCTAATTAGAGAGAAGAATACATAAAGTAAAGAGGAAAAGTCCCAACAGATTACACAATATGGTTTTGAAAGGCTTTCATTGAAGTTCCTTTGCCTTTTAAATGCTTGTCATCACGTCGGTTTGTTGAGGAGGAGTAGGTCCAAATATAGGACTCTTGTGCCTTTATTAGATGCAGGTATGTTTCCTGTGTGTCTTAAAACAGTAGAGGGAGGATTACTAGACTGGTCCATGAGAGCTACTGAAAACCTCCAGAACATTTGACAAAATATTCATAATTTCTTCCACTTACATAAATGTCTTTAATTTTCCTTTTCTGCTATCAGATGAAACATGAGACTAAGGAGCACATCCAAGTTAATAGATACACACCCAATTTATAACACCAGAAACAGTAACATTCGCTGGCTTTGTGCAGGAAATCTCACTCAGACAGATATTTGAGTTGTTTGATAGAATGGATATTTTTGTTGTTGTTTTTTCTTCCTCTTCAACTTTCTTTTCCTTTTGACAATGGACTTTTTTTCTTCATTGCCTTCTTACTGAACTCCTTCCTTGATTTGCCATGTAAGAATAGCTCGGCCATATTCAAAATGCCAGATTATCTGGACAGGTACACCTGGAGCGGGAATCATCCCTTGAAGAACGAAATCACTTTCTAACCTCAAAGAAATGTAACAACTACCTTCATCTAAGTTTCTCTCAGACCCTTTTGAGTATAAAACAGGGTGACTCCATAGCAGACGCTATCATTACACTTCTTTCCTGTGTTTTCTAGGTAGAGAAAGAATGTGAATAAGGCTCCTCAGAGAAGTTTCTTCTCAGGAAGACAAGATAAATAGGTATAATAGCAGCATAAAGCATTACTGTGTTACCCACACTGTGTATCTCATGGTCAGGGCCAAACCAAATACATTTGGGGAACTGAGGGAGACATTCAGCTTGAGAAATTGAGGGCCTTCTCTAGAACAATTTCCCAAGCAGGTTCAGTTATCAGGGTCCTCCTCCCTATTTCTTTTTCCAGAGCTAACAAAGCACATTTGCAAAGACAAGTTGCTGCTGGCTGAAGCATTGACGCCAGCAAGGGGTGGAATGACTGCTGTGGTTGTGCAAGGCTTTGGACTATGCCAGGGACAGCAGGGACTAAGGTCACAGGGGAGAGCCTAGAACCCAGGCAAGCGTCACCAGCCAAGGGTTGCAGCCCACAGCAGGCTCTCTTTTTTGTGCTATGGGGCTCTTCAGTCATCAACTTCTCTCACATTCTCTGTTTTTAATTCAATACAGAGGTTGACATTTTGGCTTCAAGTCAGCAGGGTTCATACCTCTGATTGTAATATGACAAGAAATTAATCCAAATCCTTCATGCCTCACTGAGCACAATAACATGAAGAACACTGTTTTGGAACAGAGAAAGGCACCGCATTTGCCAGCTGCTTTGTTTATTGTGTTTGCGGACTTCATGACGAAGCTGCCCACCCACTTCTTTGTTAAACTTTAGTCTGGCTTTTTGAAAGTTTTATAAACTACAATATAATAATAATTTAAGGTTTGTATGCAATTTCCAAAGCTGGTTTTAGTTCTTTAGAGAGTATTAATTTTCATTTAATTTGTTTTTCATCTTCATTGTGCAACAAAACACAGTTTGTTTTTAAAAGGAGGATCAAACTGATATTGAAATCTGTGTACATGTGTTGGCAGGCATTTCTTGAGGAGAGTTGCACTCCATGAACTTGGACTTCAAACAGCAAATGCACAGAGCTCACATGAATTTGAAGTTGCCTTTTTATTTATGACATCAGTAAACATTTATTATGCTTTGGGTTTGATCCCAGTACGTCTATGTTCTTACTCTCAGTCTTTTAATAGTGTCTATTTATATTGTGAAATCATGACAACTGTGTTGTCTTCCCGTAAAGCCAAAGGTCAAGGGTCTGCTACAGCAAATACTAACACATGTGAATAACTTCACTCATATGAATAATCAGATCCATTTTAACAGGGAGGTGTTTTTAGGGTCAGGCTCCCAATATTCTGACATGCTTCTTGAAATGTTTTGAAGATAAGAGTCATTGACTTTCATATGGCGATAAAATGTTCTGAACACACTCACACACATAACTCCAAAAGACAGGAATATGTTTGAATATCAAGTTTTAACAATTACAACTTTACCTGTTAGATTTCTTTTCCTGGATACAAGTACTGTTGGAAGAGCACTTAAACAGAAGAGATCAAATGGAATTAGCATTAACAATTTGTGTAAGTCACTATATGTAATATTTATCTCTCCTTCCCCATAAGCCTGTGAGTAACCACATGTCTGAAGATCTCAGTGTATTATTTTGTTTTCACATTGTGGGAAATAATTCTGAAATTAATTACTATTACAACAGAGATGTAAAGTATTTTAGAGTTTATTTTGTGTATAGGTCACTCCTATTGTGAAGTAGACAAATGTATATAAGAGAACATTTTTCGTAATCATAAGATGTATAAGAATTCATGCTTCATGATATAATATAATTCTATTTTTAAGGCTATACCTAGCTGTAGTGCCTCTGTAGTGCACATGCTATGAAAGCAAATAAGAGACAAAGAATTCCAAATATACAAAGCATACATAAGCTTAAAAGTATTTGAGTAGTGAGCCTTAGAGGAGGTTTTATTAATATACTAATCCAGTTTTTCCTGTTGTTTGTGCAGATTCCAGCTGTATTAGAATGCAATCCTTGCAAAAACTTGTCTCAGAAAAGCATCTCAGGAACAAACTGGCTTTCTCTGTTTTACTGGAATATATTCAAAAAGTTGTTGTGTTGCTTTCTGGGCCTAGTTCTCAAAATATGTATTCTATTCCAGTGTCTGAATTCCTACTCTTAAATCAGGGAGAAGTTTTACATGTCTTTATTCTTCCTATAAATCTGGAAAAGTTTTGGAAAAGCTGGAGTGGACACTGGTATGTTTTACAGGTGTAAACGTATATTAGTTATTTTCTTCATGTTACCTTGCTAAAAGATCCTGCTTGAAACATTAAAAATATAAACATGACATATAATATAACATATTACATATAATATAACAA
Organism: Coccyzus lansbergi; assembly: GCA_033558105.1. Lineage (NCBI taxonomy): Eukaryota > Metazoa > Chordata > Aves > Cuculiformes > Coccyzidae > Coccyzus > Coccyzus lansbergi. The sequence goes on along the minus strand of JAUMJK010000139.1, from coordinate 164,625 downwards.
TATAACATATAATTATATAACATAATATAATAACATATAACATAATATAATAACATATAATATAACATAATATAATAATATAACGATATAACATACAACATAAAATATCCTGCTTGAAACACAGAGGGTTATTGGGCATTGGAACAGGCTGCCCAGGGAGGTGGTTGATTCACCTTCCCTGGAGGTGTTTAAGGCATGGGTAGATGAGGTCCTGAGGGACATGGTTTAGTGTTTAATAGGAATGGTTGGACTTGATGATCCGATGGGTCTCTTCCAACCTGGTTGTTCTATGATTCTATGATTTCCTTTAGTAATAATACCATAAAACTCACAAAGGGCTTGCAGCCTAGGTGTCATAATCTTCCTGATAGTAAAATAAAAATGTATTCTATCAAAAAGGAATCATGTGCACAGTCTGTCCAGCAATATGCAATGTCATTTAAAACATTCCATCATTCCCTGCTTGAGTACTTTTCCCTAATCTGATGAGGTATCCAGGGAAGAAACAATGATAGCCAAGGCATTAAAATGTAATCAAGATATGCAAATCATATTTAAATGTGATTTGCTTGGGAAGAGAAATTAATCTAGGCATGGTCAAATAAACAGTGTGTAATACGGATAATTAATCACCAAATTAGCAGCTGTAGTCCCACGAGAAGATTATGCAAATGAAAAAGGCCCCCATCTAGAGTCACAATTACACTACTTAATACCAAACTCTAAACAAAACACAGCCCCTGGGAGCACCAGAAAACAAACTTAGTGGGTCATCCTCCAAATTTCACAGACAGATTTTCTAAGTATTTTTCCTGATTTACAGAAACAGATTGCTCCCCAAAGACATAACAGGCACATTGAACAACCTGTAAACTTGAAATGCAAATAATGTTGCTTTACAGAAGACTAAACTTCCACTTACATAGTCTAAATCAGCAGTCAAAAGAGGTAAGGACTAGAGGGTAGATCCTCAGCTCTGGGGTCCCGTTCATGTAACAAGGATGGATACTGCTGGGGTATGCTAGCTGCCTTCTGTATGTGTAGAAGTTATAGATATTATCTCCAGCAGCTTCAGTTACTGCTTTGCACTCGTATTGCAATATTTTTTTTAACAATGATATTGATGGCATTTTCTTCAATTATTATTAGTAAGATAATATCATCCAGTACTTCTGAGCAGTTGCTTGAGGAAAAAGTACTCTCTCCAGGGTAATACTTTAATTGAGATAGAATTGTTAGATTGCTCTGAAATTCTTGGATTGATAGTCTTTGTTACAGTATTATTTTTCCACTGATAGTGTTTATGAGTTTAAAAAAAAAAGCAGTAAGCATTCAAATGAAGAACATACTACCTTGCCAAAAGTCCACAAGCAGGAGTTAGTTGTTTAGTTTGTATTTTATATATCAGAAATGCCAGCAGGAATGGGAATGCACCAAGAGGAACACCTTTCCAGTCTGTTTACTGAGTCTGATTACTAATGCACAATGAGTATTTTCATCCCTCCAGTGCTCCTACTTTACTATAATAAAGCATCAATGCTGATAGGAAAAGATTGCATCTGATGTCATATCTGGAAACTAATTTAGTGGGAAATTGAATAGTGACAATGTGACAACGATTTATTTTTAATGGCAGGTTCCTCATTAGTTATGATTTATTTAGATGACCTTCACAGTCGTATGGTATTTTCTGCTACAGTATCTTCCTCCTCCCTGCAACCTATCCTCTCTAAATTCCTTTACACTCCAAAAAGGGCAGAAGTAAATACTGCTGATCAGGTTCCTGATCTTGCAGATCTTTACTCCTCTTGGTTAGATCCATTAATTTCCATGGTTCTGCTCATCTATGGAACGAGCACAAGACAGGCCCCTGGCTCATTGGTACAAATCTATACTTATAGCTCATAGGATGGTTATCAACCAGTATCCTGAGGCAACAAAAGAAATTTTTCTCTTTTTGCTCATTTTTTTCACTTGACTAACTTGCAGTTTCAGATTGGTGGTGAGTGTGACTTGGTTTTTTTGCCTGAAATGCATTGAATAATCTCCCTGGCTTTCACAAGAATTAGGAATGCTATATCTGAGTCATTATTTACAGTGCACAACTTTGCATATATTTTGATTTCTTCCTCAAAAGAAATCAAGTTAATGATTAGTTGTTTAAACTGAGAATCTAGGGAAAAAAAGACCAGAGATTAATGCTTGATCTTCATTAATCAAGAAGAAATAATAAGAAAAATAAAAGAACAACAATAAAAAATTATCATCTTTTTGTCAGGAGCAGGGCTAGCAGGCTCACAGGTAAGCAGTGGCAGAAAGAGTTGGCTTCCCTTCACTGCTGTCCAGTCCTTTCCAGTGATGTAAATCCCAGCCACTGCATAGAATCATAGAATCATAGAGTCAAAGAATCGTAGAATCATAGAAACATAGAATAGTTTGGGTTGGAAAGGACCTTAAAGATCATCTAGTTCCAACCCCAGTGCCGCTGGCAGGGACATCCCACTATATCTCAAGGCTGCTCAAGGCCCTGTCCAACCTGACCTTGAGCACCTCCAGGGATAGGGCATCCACAACTACCCTTGGCAACCTGTTTCAGTGCCTCAAGACTCTCATGGTGGAGAAAGTCTTCCTTTTATCAAGCCTAAATTTGCCTCCTCCAGTTTATACCAATTGCCCCTTGTCCTATCACCACAATCCTTTATGAACAGTCTCTCTCCAGCTTTCCTATAGGCCTCTTTCATGAACTGGAATGTCGCTATAAGATCTCCTTGGAACCTTCTCTTCTCCAGGCTGAACAAGCCCAACTCTCTCAACCTGTCCTCAGAGGGAAGGTACTCCAGCCCCTTAATCATATTTGTAGCATCCTCTGGACCCATTCCATATTGAGGATTCCAGAACTGGACACTATTCCAGATGAAGTCTCACAGGAGAGGAATAGAGGGGCAGAATCACTTCCCCTCTCCTACTGGCCACATTTCTTTTGATGCAGCTCAAGATACAGTTGGCCATCTGGGCTGTAAGTGCACACAGTTGGGTCATGTGGAGCTTCTTATCAATCAGCACCCCCAAGTCCTTCTCTGCAAGGTAACTTTCAATCACATCATCCCTATTGTGTACTGAAACAGAGATTGCCCAGACCCAGATGTAGGACCTTGCACTTGGCCTTGTTGAACCTCATGAGGTTTCCACAGGCCCACTTCTCCATCCTGTCCAGATCCCTCTAGATGACATCCCATCCTTCTACTGTGGCAACTATACCACTCATCTTGGTGTCATCTGCAAATTTGCTGAGGGTGCACTCAATCTTGCTGTTGTTATCATCAATGAAGATATTAAACAGCACTGGTCCCAGTGCAGACCCCTGAGGGGCACCACTTGTCACAGATCTCCATCTGGACTTAAAACCATTGACCACTACTCTGTGAATATGACCATCCAACCAGTTTGTTATTCACCAAATGGTCCACCCTTCAAATCCATATCTCCCCAGTTTAGGGAGAAGTATGTTGTGGGGGACCATGTCAAAGACTATACAGAAGTCCAGATAGGCCACATCCATCAATTTACCTATGTCCACTGCTGTGGTTACCCTGTCATAGAAAACCGCTAGGTTGGCCAGGCAGGACTTGCCCCTGCTGAAACTGTGCTAGTTGCCTCTAATCACCTCCCTGTCTTCCGTGTGCTTTAGCATAGCTTCTAGGAGGATCTACTCCATGATCTTCCCAAGCATGTAGTTGAGGCTTACAGGTCAGTAGTTCCCAGGGTCATGTTTTCTACCCCTTTTTTAAAAATGGGCACAGTGTTACTCTTCCAGCAATCACCAGGAACTTTTCCTGATTGCCATGACTTTTCAAATATCATGGAGAGTGGCTTGGCAAGCACATCAGCCAATTTCCTCACTGCAATTTGGATAAGTAGCAGCTTCAAATGTAAAATCACACGTGCTTCTTTAGGATATACATTTCACAATAAGTTTCATTTTAATGGTGTCTTTCACTGTATTTCTCCACCTATGGGTGTATCCTATTAAGGGAATCAGAGTGAATTGAAGTGTGATTGATTTTCCTGGGTTCTTTATGCTGATTTCAGAGACATCTCTGGGAGTGGGAATTCTTACTATATCAATTCCGGCCTTTTTCTCGAAGTGGTGCTTTTCTGTTCAGGAACCCAAATAATTTTGCAGCCTTCCTTGGACAACCTAACATTGAAGTAAGTCCTCTGAAGTTCAGCTGGGTTTTGTTTTTCGTGTTGGTGTAATTTTTATCAAACAACTCCTTTTTCCATTTTCATTGCCAGTTTCTTGCAGATATATTTAGTTGAACATTTTCAAACCTTGCTAAGTAAAGAAACCACAGACTTATTTCTTATCACGTTAACATAATACAACCTCCTTTGTTTCTGATCCTGAGGGTAAAATACAGATCACTACCCCAGATCACTGCAGCCTGCAGCAAAAGTTCCACCACTGTTTTAGCTCTGGAGGTTCCCTGAATTCACGTAGTCCCCAGTGTGCACAACCGTTCACTCAGCACAGCAGCCAATGCAATATTAAACATCTTGCTTCCTAGTGTGCTACTGGCTGTGGACATTGATTACCTTAACCTCCTTATCCAGACTGACAGCTAAGTTTAGAGACAATCTAAGTCCTTCCGTATGAGAAAGGTAGGCACAGCCTGGAGCTAAATTATGAGAAGAATATTGTGTCCTAATTCCTAGCTCCTCTAGAGCATTTACCTCCTTGCTAAATGCTTCAGCAGAGTGATTATACTCATTTAATCTGATCTCCCAGATTTGCCCCTGGAAGTAGGATCATAAATTCTTCCTTCAAAATTGAAAGAGGTTTTTTTTTCCCAACAAATTTGTTCTTGAAGGTTAAATTTGTATGGTAGAGGCCAGAAGCCAGGATCTCTTTTGTCCACTTCTACCCTTACACATCAGGCTGTAGAGCTGTGTTTTCTCTTACACTCAGAGTCATATCATATCAACAGATATGATCTCCCTTCCCCATGCTTTGAGCAGGAGAAATCTTTAGGATAATAAAGAACAAAAATCAGATTTTTCTCTTCCTTGGTAAATCTTTAAGCCATTATATGAATCAACAACACAGTCTAGATATTTTAAGAAAATTACAGTTCTATTTTTATGGGGTCTGATAGCCTCAGAGTTATGTCTCAGAGCAGTCTGAGTCATATTCCTGAAATTACATTAAAATTACTTTGTCTTTGAATTTTGACCTAGGTAGGGTATAAGGTGCTGGCTGCTCTCCAACTGTTTTTTACCAAGTGCCAAAACTTCTGTCTCTTTTATTGAAATGTTTTTTTTCTATTGAAAGTTTAGTTTTCAATATCTGGTTTTGCAGACAGCTCATCAGATCTTGCCAAAGAAAGATGACCCTTTCCAAAGGTCTGAAAAAAATCGTAGAAAAAATATTACTTGGAGACATTTATGTCCTCAAAGGCCTACAGTAGAGGAATTCTTCAGTTCCAGGTGTCTGAGAACAGAGATTTTCATCCTTTAAGAATATTTTGGCTATATTTATTTACTAAAACATGAATTTTAGATTCCATTTTTACTTGTGGAACCACTGGTGAAAGCATCTCTTACTTTCCCTGTTGTACTGGTTCAAAAGGTTCCAGTGTTTATCAGAAGTCCTTTTTTTCTTTGTGATTGTGAGAAATTGCCTACTTCACAGCTCAGGACTCCCCTTAGCCCGTGAAGAAACACCTATAAGCAGCAAATTGAGAGTGCGCTTCTCAAGCAGGAGCAACACTTGCTTAGAGCGGAGATGCGTGGACCTTCTGCAGGGACAGCAGTCTTGCCTGCATCCTGTCCCTCACAAATGGTGTACCCCAAGGTCTTGTGCTGCAAGGCAAGAGAAACAGCATTTGTAGAAGAATGACTGAGAAGGAACAGTTCTTGTCTTTCTGGAGTTAACCTAGCCAAGTTATGCAGAGTACAGCAGAAAAGACCTACTGTTTTCTCCATATGCATTGCTTTGGCTTTTTTTCTTAACTGCAGATTATTAAATTTCATTGCATAAAGAGTAGTTCCAAACAGAACTCCAGTTCTTGTAGTTTTTCCATTGCAACAGAAACAAAGAAATGTTTAAGATTATTTGGCTATTTTGAGATCCAAGGTGTGGAGAGCACAATGTGCATGGGCAATAGATCATTCCAATGTGCATTTTTTCCAAGGACATTATGTTAAAACCTCAAACCAAACATGAATTATTGTATATGAATTTAATAAGAAATAGATTTAAAGTTTGAAAATATCGAAAATACTCTTATTGTTCTTTTCTACTGCAGAGAACGGAGCAACATAATATATTTATGAAATCAAGGAAAACTACGTGTCTGACAGCACTAGTTCTAGCTCCAAAAAATCCATCAGTGTAAAACCAACCATGCCAGACTTGAAAGCCAAATTGGTATGCTGAGCATGCAGAACATTAACTATTAACACTTTTTTTTTTCTACCTAGAGCCATTTCTCTTGCAAATAGCAAAACCATTAGTGAGCTGCCAAACTGTATTTTCCACTTAATTTCAATGCTGAAGAATCTAGACATGACAAAATTTGGGTTATCAATGGAATATGAGGAAGAAAATAGAATTCAAGGCTCTCATGCTATTTTTCCTCTCTGCAATATGCATAATGTTGTCTAATTTGAATAATTATAAGCTTTACAGGGTTGAGAAAGTTCACACAGGTAAATCACTGCATTATCTGCTGCATCTGTGATCAGTTGAAGCCTTAAAGATGTGCAACTGAACATGAATTTTTTGCCTATTCCTCCCTCCTGTAAATCATTGAGTTGTGTAGACCTATGCAAATACAGTACAGAGCAAAATAGTTCTGATGAAAAAATAAACAGGGATATCTCCAAACACGAACTAAAATTTCATACCCAGAAGATTTGATAAGAGATCTATTCAACAGTCTCTTCCAACTTGATCTTTATTTTAAAAGGTAGAGCATTGTTTGAACATGTCTCTTTTTTAATAGCTTTTATGAGTCTCGTCTGCAGTTAATTCAACTTCCTCTCTCTCTCATGGGATGGCTCTGTGGATATAATTGCTTATCTTACAAAATCATCAAGTGGTTCTTTGTATCCTTTCAGCTGGATACATTAGAAACCTCAATTTATTATATCAAAATATCAAATCTTTCCATCCTCCAAAGATCCTTGAACAGCACATAGAACTCATCAGCCAAAAGACAGCATTCAAGATGAGATTTTGATTGTGAAGAACAGCAAAACCAGCTTCAGATTTCCTGGAGCTTAAACTGATTTGATTATTATGATAATCTTTTGCATTACAGTAGTAATGCAAAAGACATAATCACATTTTATGTCTTTTTGTGATGAATACTAGAAAAATATAAGTAAGGACAGGAAACCAAGGAATTTGTGCTATACACAATAAGTGCAATAAGTGTCTCGTTGAATGGAAGAATGCATCTGCAAAGCCCTGGGCAGAAATACTGCTGTTTTGCATGCATGTTTTCTGAAAACAAGTTTGCATCCTATTGAATCAGCTATAAAAATTCTTGGAAACAGTGGGAAGACTCCCCCTGCCTTCAGTAGGCTATGGCTTTCACTTCTATATGTCCATATGCAAGTTTCACTCAAACATGTTAAATCCATAGAGACCACCACTTATCTCAGAGGTCCCTGCAGAATACATGGAGTTTAGCAGAGTGGGATCCACAGAAATTTTGTCATACTCTGAATCCCCAGAAGGAGATGTCAGTTCCAGCTCCAGCTCTGCACTACATTGAGCAATAGGTCACAGCGTGGGTCGTCTTCGCTCTCTTTAAAGGAATTAAAACAGTTGTGGGAGGGCTTCCCACACCCAAGGATTCTAGCCAGAAAAGGTCAAGTTACAAATATTATTAGATCTGCCAGGGCCCTGTAGTGTTTTTCCAATTGTCTTCTGCCAGTTCTTATGTATTATTTTATTATATCCTGGGGAAAAAAAAAGAAGACAATTGTATCTAGGAGGCTGAATTGGGTAAAGGAGAAGTCTTAACTACAAATTCTTCTCCTGGACCTTTTCATGTGAAGTTATTTTGGGGAAGAAAGACTTGACTCTGAGCAGGCTGTGGGAAGAAATCTACTGATTTCTGGGCTTTCTATAGCCTCTGAAGGAAACCAGAAGAACGTACGGGGGAGGTCTATCCCCCTAGTTTGGTTGGAGATGTAACACAAGGCAAGCAAAATGCATGTATTTCAGACTGGACAGTTCATCATCCCTGTCCCCTAACAGATATCAATGAAATACCCTTCCAGTTTGAGGAAATAGCTGAAGATGGGGACGTTATTTTCATTTTTTCATTATTTTTTCGTAATTTTTCATTATTTTTCGTAATTTTCACTTTTCATATTTTAACATTTTTCATGTTTTCATATTTTTCATTATTTTTCATCATTTTCATAATTTTTTCATAATTATATATTTACATTTTCATTATTTTCATTTGATAGGAATGGTTGGACTAGAAGATCCGATGGGTCTCTTCCAACCTGGTTGTTCTATGATTCTATGATTCTATGATTTTAGACCTAATCCAAAAGCCTTACAGATACTTTCAAGACCTCAAAGGAGTAACAATCATAATGAAAGCCTTATATTCACTTCAACAGATGTAGGTCCAAGCATAGGGGAGGATTGTATTGCTACATCCAGATATGCATGTCAATTACTTTTTTAAATGTGTCTGAATCGTTTGGATTCTTCTCAAGTAGCAATGTTTTGGCTCAGCGATACCTCAGATCAACCAGTCCGGAGGTGTACATTTTTCTTAAAATGAGTCCATCAAGATCATCAAAAGTATTTTCAGCATCTAATGTGCTGGGAAACCTTAACTGTTCTTAAAGAGAAAACTCAGATATGCTAGGCAGGAAGGGTAGAATAAAAGAGAAGCAATGACAGTCAGTTCTCTCTCTGCCCAATATCTCCCAGGAGAAATATAATGTTTCTCCCTCCAACCTTCTTGCTCTCTGGACATAACATTTCAGTAGCTTCCTGCACCACAATAGTCATTATTTTTCTCTTTCAAATTACAAAAAAAAAACTCTCATTTTCACTTTCTGTAGGAGTCTTGGTAAGGTGTTTCCTCCTTTGCCTTGTCTCACCCTGCACTACAGATAATTCCTCCTGACTTGGTGCACTCAGGTGCAGATTCCCTGGCTTTAAGGTAACTTTTGTGAACCAGAACAAGAGGACAAAGTAAATGGGAGATGTTGTGTTGCCTACCACCAGGCACTGCATGCAGTCCACAGCACCACATACTGAACAAACCAACGTAAGGGATACAATCAAGACAGATTTACTAATATAATTTGGGGTTTTTGGGACAGTGGGGGGACTATGAAAGAATGAAGTCTGAAAATGAAAGGCAAAGTGTTTTATTTGTTGTTTCTATTGCTTATTATCCACATTTATCCATTTCTTTGTCATGAATGATTAGCTGCTGCTGCTGTAGGTATAGAGTACTGGTTTCAGCAGTCATTTTGTCTCATCAACAGTGAACACTCATGTTCATGACCAACAAAATAACTTCCTACTCTACTTGCTATTGTATGAATATTCAAGGAGAAAATATCCCTACCTAATACATGTTTCTATAATAGTAACATAAAGCAATAGAGCAGTTGCTAATTAGATTTACAGAAAGCACCCCTGGAGGTTATTTGGTCCAACCTTTCAGCCAGAGAAGAACTTTGTCTTTTGACTGTATTGCTCAGGGCCTTGTCCTTGTAACTTAATATTATTGTACCACTGTAGAATTTTCCACTTCACTTTCTTTTTCCCATCATATTGAAGACACGAGCAGATTGAGTCTCTGGGAATTTATTTGGGATATGTGGGATATGATTTTTTTTTTGAGCATAACTGGGAGAATGGTCTCACACTTGCTAGAGGATATACAGGTACCTCTAAATACCCTTCCTCTCTAGGTTTTGTCAACAACCTTCAGACACTTACTGTCCCACTCATTGTGCTCAACATGTGAGACAAGAGTGGGTAAACTGAGCAATCAGTTTAAAAATTGTTGTGATTTGTCTTCAAATTCCTCTTTTGTTCTTGCAGTCTTCCTGATTCATCATATGGCCAGTTTTAAGTGGAAATGAAGTCTTCTTAAGCCTTCCTTCAGTTAGGTTCAGCTGGAATTTATGCCATCTTTTTATGGGTGGCATTGTCTTTTTTTTTTTTAACCAATGTTAATTTTCATACTGAAGTCCTCTGTGTTTATATCAGCTATTCACATTCAAGATTGGCAAGGATCTGATTCATTGCTCTTTTTTGATTTGTCAGCTATGTTTTGTCTCTATCTTTCTGTTATACTGGAGTCAGTAGGAATATATGGGGTTTGTGTCTTCGGGCAACCATCAGAAACATAAACTCCCAGAATGACCTTTGCATTTTGATTTCTTTTGCTTTTTAAAGTTTCTGTCAAATCAGGTTCAGAAATCTCCAAAATCCAACTCTGGTTATACAATTACTGAGGCAGACAGGACATAAAATTGATGTAGCACTTTCCAACTTCAAAGCACTTGACAGATTCTGAAATCTCTGCTTTTGGCACATGAAACATCAGGAATGCTGGGAAAGTGTTGTACCACTTGAGTGATAGCAGATGGTGATGTTAAGTTTGCAGATCATACTGAGCTAGCAGTGAGCCTGGTGCCAGAAACGCAGGGAAAGCTATACAGATCCATCAGAGACAGTTCTGTTACCATCTCGGCAGATGAGTCATTGTGTGACCGAGAGAGTGACCCACGGGATGATTGCTATTACTTATGTCCTAGTTCTTCTAAAACAAACAAACAAAAAGCTTAGGATGGAGCATAATTTATAGCAACCCATCAAAGCCAGCTGAGTTATTTGCATGTTAAAGTTTGAACTATCAGCATGTACATTTTCTGGATCAAAACTAAATGCTTTCATTTTTGGAAGTGGCAGATAATTATGATGTTGGAGAGAGGATGCCAGAGCATGAATCGCTAAGGAGACCATGGTCTAAGCAGTTGAGTCCCAATCTCCATTTCTTCGTCATGTATGTGAGGACATTTTCCTTTAACCTTTGATTGCTTCAACTTTCCATCCATAAATAGAATCACAGACCTAGACCTGAGAGCTTCCTTTAAAAATACTGAATAAAACATTAACACGAAAGTCGCAGCAATTAGTTTTAAGGCATATGAATGGTGTTTTGCTAAAATCACTAGGACTTTCCAAGAAACACTTCAAAGACACTGTTCTAGCCCATGCAAGGAGTTGCTTTCCAGAGGCTTTAAGGTTTCTTATTTATAGATGCCTTTATTTTTCTACAATGATTTCACTTCTCGCTAAGGGGATGTCTCAAGTGCTTATCTAAGAGGAAATTGTGAACTGGGATTCCAGAAATGCTGCAATGAGCTTCCTACATGAACTAGATATTAAAGAATACTCATAACACAGTACTAAGAAGATGTATCTTTTAGAACAATTTTAAAATCCAAAGAAATGTGACCTCTAGAAAACATATTTTAAGTGTGCAAGTATGGATACACCCATGGACTCTTTGATTTGCTGTTCTCAAGCAAGAGCATGTGGCAGGTGTATACTACAAAATGATACCAAGGACATAAACAAACGCGCTGAAGGATGTAAATTGTCCTATGGCATCTTCCAGGGCCAACATTTGTTCATGTCTGTAGGCATTTCCAAAGACAGCACAAGGGATGATGACAGGACAGTTCCATGGCAGAAATATATTTTTGTGGGACAGTTTACTCAAGGAGGGAGAGAGGGAAAAGATACTGTGTTAGTATTTCAGAGCATCCAGCTTAAAATAAAGTTTCTTCATAAAAACTAAGGTTCAAACTGGAAAAGAAGGATAAAGCAGTATCTTTCTTCCTGTATTACTCAGAACTGCTTTGGTTTTAGAGGCTACAGTCCACCAACACTCATGCATATAAAGCCTTTCTATTCATTTCACTGGAGACTGTAAGATAGCAGTGTAAATGGAGAAAATTTGGCAATCAAATTCCAATTTACTTCTCAGCAACATGTTCTGTTTAACATATTAGCCAACATAGCAGCAAAACGACAATGCAGCCACAAAGTAAGCTGATAAAAGGGACACTTCTGAAAGTTTTGCACAAATGTGTGCAAGAATTTGAACCCAGCCTGGGCATGAAGAACAAGAGATTTTGCTTCTGCAAACCTGGATTTAAACACTCATATTTGTATATGTGCATATGCCGATAAGGCTCTGTATCAACCTGAGTCTGACATGCATAGGCTTAACAGACAACCTTGTAATTCTGTCATAGGTATTTGAGCTTGCATGCTGTACACAGTAACAAAAGAGGTTGCCTTTGCCGCAGGTATTGGAAGGGAAATATAAAATCTGTACAGGTAAGCTCATTTATTTGAATGCTGCATTATGCTTTCCTAAAAAATGAGACATCTGTAAGTACTATCAATGATATATGTACAAAAAGGTGTTTCAGAATGACTTATTTCTAGATAATAAGTTGATTTTTGCACTGTGAAAAACAGGAATATTGAATAAATTCCATTAAATACAGTGTACTTCTGTTGTATAACAGGATGCCCAGAAGCTATTGGATCAGGAAAAAAAGTCCCAGAACAAGAAGCAAAAAAATTTACCAAGTGATTTTTAAATTCACTCTTGAATATTACTTGACTTGCACCCCAAACAGTATTGTAATGATGTCCATTTAAAACTTCTACAGATTTTTTTAATATTAGATGCAGTCACTGCAGAAATGGATTGGTGTGCAGATCACAAATGAGAGGTTAGAGGTCATGATAATTTACCATAAGGATACTACCACTGTGGATTGAAAATGAAAGATACATTTGCATGAATTTCCTTTCATGATTAAACTTCTGAATTCCATCAAGCTGCTTTTTGTACCTCTGCTGATTGAATAAGAACCACAGTTCTTACCACAGTTTTCTACGCCGTTTATTGGTAGTATTATTTTAATATTTTCACAAGTACAAAAGTAATATATTCATGGAAAGCAAACAAACTTACCAATGGAAGCATAGAATAGTCTCAAGATCCAACTCTCAAGAAATCTAAGAAACATAAAAAATGTTAAAATATAAATCAGTGACTAAAAACATGAACAATTTTTCTCTCACTCCTACAGAAATTCTGTAAGCATTGACCATTTTAAGCCATATATTATTTAAAGGAAAATAATACAGTGCATAAAAATGCAATAAAACAACTAAAGTCTTCATCTCAATAACCTCAAAAAGATGAATTAGCCATGCTATCTGAAAAGAAAGTTGGAATTGACTGAACAGCTAGAAGACCATGATGTTGATACTCCCGAATATTTCTTCAGCAGAACCACAGACTTCAGTTAAAATCAGTAAAATAAAAGGAAAATTCTTACCAAAAGGTCTCTAAAACTCAGGCAATATGGACATCATCATTTTGGCAGGTGAGTGAAAGGGAGAGAAACTTCAGCATACATATTTGAAGGAAGGTTGATGTGAAAAAAGCAGAAGCAGGAAAAATTATTGTGCCTACTTTCATAAAAAAAAAAGATCTGCAGTCAGGATGAACACATTTTGCACATACGTTAAAAAACATTATGCTCCTTAGGCATATATACATACAATACTCAGTCAGGTATTTTTAAATGTTTCTTGAAAATCATAGGGTCAGAGAAAGGAAGTATGAGATAGATTCTAAAAGCAATGAAAATATAAGGAAGCTAATAATAAAAGAATGATTGCCCTATCAAGTAGAGAATTTTCTTGTTATACATTAATGCCAAGTCTAAAATTCACAGCTTGGAATTGAATTTGATATTCACTCTCAAGTAGAAATGCCCTGGTGAAATATTAATACTCAGCAAATTGTATGCTACCAGCAGAATGGAAATCTAGGGAAAAGAAATCCAGTAACAACTGGCCTAATAGCCATATGTGGGTCAAGAACTGTAAATGCTGAGATGGTGTACTACATTTGGTCTGTTCTAATAATCCCTGCATTTTTAGACATTGAATTCCTCTAAACCAATTTTCCAAAATATTAATTTTAGTTTAAATAGAATGCCTGTTTACAAGAAGGTTTCTAAAGATAGAACTAATAATATTTCAACACATTTATTTAACATTAATGTTATTTGCAACTTTGGGGGGTGTTACTTGTTAAAAATATTCATTAATTAAAGAAGTCTCTTTTTCTGCAAACCATCTGCTGTTCTTTTTCAGTCTGCCAATGAAGTCATGGTACAGAAACAGTGATACCACAGGTATTTCTTTGCCAGGAGATGATAACCTCAAAATTACATATTATGGCATTACTGACAAGTTCAGTCAGTAAGAAAGATGTTTATTCCTATAGTTTGGGACTTTTCTCACATTTTCCTACTTATTCCTTTAAAAGCAAAGAGAATATTAAATTTTTCCATCAGTTCTGACAAATGTTTTACATTATACATATGTAGAAGTTCCCTTAAAACTGTAACCACTTCAACAAAATATTGGAGGCAAGGAAAACTATTGTGTGCTGGAATCTGTTTTGCGAAGAATTGATGTACAGCATCACACCACATTCACATGTAATTATGTGGGTTTACACTATCTGTTAAATTGATCTGTTACTGATGCAAACTATCCAGCATTAACATCACAGGGATACTTTATAAACAAGAAAGTTTATATGTGTAAATTTTGGGTATGTCCATCAGCTTTAATCCTTTTCTCATCAGTGAAACAGTGAAAGAATTTGCCTCTGTTCCTCATGCAAGCCATGCTGGACCTCACAAAGCAAACATCAGTGATGAAAGCTGCTGACTTTATGAGTACAGGTAAGGCAGCCAGCATGGAGGAACTGCCATGCAGGGGTAGATTTTAATAGCCAAAATGTACCTCGTGAACAGGAGCAACAGAAGCCAGCTGGCACACCATGACAAGAGATATTTCTTGAGTTGGTTTCATTGTGCCTTTACATATACTTTGTAAAGATTAGGTCCCGTGAGATTTTCCAGGTTACTACTTTGTTTATTCTGAAGAGGTTACCATGAAGTCTGTTACACACACTTTTTATCTGGTAGCATGAAGATGAACTTCAATGATGTATCTGAGACTGGTTTTCTTCAGCTCCATCATCAAGGCATATCTCATATGAAGCTGCAGACTTGCCTCCTTTTCTTGTTCTTAAGTTATTTCTATTGGTGATAAGAAACAGGAAGTAAAGTCAAGATCAGCTGCAAGGAAGAGCTAAAGGGCCGAAATATTTATCATGCTCAGCTCCTTAAACTATAAAGCAGGCAGATTTAGATCTCGGGGCTTCTTTTTTTGCTTATTTGGGTTTTATTTGCCGAGGTTTTTTCCACCTAAGTAAGTGCCTTTCCGATTGACTTAAGAAGCATCTTCTTTCCTGGGCAGACTAACTGGTTTTTGCTGCTGAGTAATTCACATAAAAAGTTAATTAAGCCTTTGACCTGATGTTCCAGTTGCTTCTTGGCACAGGAGTAGTCTAGGCCACTTAGTTTCCTAGGAAACCAAGAAGAAAGGCCCTGTTACTGTTCCAAAGAATTTACATTTCCTTGATCTTGTACTGCAAAATATCTTGCTATGGTAGCCATATTCCTCTCTGGCATTTACGCTTTTCATGTGAGCAGGAAGAGAAAATTCTCTTTGCTTCTTGCTCTTGGGAGATTATAATTAGTACCCAGACACAAGATAGGCTTTTACATGTCTAAACTTTATTTAGTAACCAAAGAAATAGTATGTGCTTTTCTTGGTTGTATGGAAAATGAAACTTGCTATGATTTTGTTTACAATGTGCCTTTACCTGTTGAAACAGATATATGATATTTTTTCTGAGTGAGTTAATGACGTAGTTGAATCATTAGGCATTAACAAAACTTCGTATTCGATCATTCAAACAGTTTGTTTTTTTAAAATCCTCATAAAGTAGTATTTTCTGGCATCTAATTATTCTGTGCTGCATTTCTGTGAACATCTGAGAAGGTTACTCTGAAACACCTATGCTTTAGGTGAGTCCTAAAGGAACTCAGAAGATTAATAACAAATGTAGATCACAGTGTGCTTTCTGTAAACTTGCTGAATCAAAACCTCAGCTGTAGCAGACGGCACCACTGAATTCTGTAGATAACTTCGGTTTAAACCAGATAAATTTAGAAATCTAGTGTCAAAATATTATAAGAGAGGGAAGCTTTTCTGAGTATCAGATCAATGGGATAATTTTTGTTTGATAGGAATGGTTGGACTCAATGATCCAATGGGTCTCTTCCAACCTGGTTGTTCTATGATTCTATGATTCTATGATTTATACTTTTTATCTAATGAGGAAAAGATTAGAGCAATTAAAATAGATTCTATCCTGGATTTCCTTTTAATGTGAGTCAACTGGTTAGCAGTCATGGCTTACCACAAAAATGAAATGTAGATCCGAAGTTCTCATGTCTCTAAGATAATCGTCTAGCTCATTTTTTTCACCAAGGCTGTTTTCAACTGTTCGTGCTGTGTAGCTTTAAATAGCTAGTATTCATCAGCTGAATCTTGTACAGTTGCATGTCCCATAGTTAGGTTTGTATCAACTATATATGCATATAGTCATAGGAAAAAGCTGTAGTGCATTGAGAAAAAAAAACAATTTACAGTAAAATGCATTTTAAAACCATTGCATTTCAATGAGTTGCCAGTTACAGCAACAAATCAGAAAAATCGGTGTAAGCGAAAAGAGTTCATATGGACTTTGATCTCTTCCAGCAGATCACATTTCTTTGGTGAAAGGACGTAACAGAGAAGGCTTTAGAGAAGGCTTAAGGTCTGGTTCTGATGAAATAGTTACTCAAAGCTTTACTGACTCAAATGAGCTGTGATATCATGTGTTACTGTCAAAAAGAAAAGAACTAGTCCTCCTGAAGAATGGATGAGTTTACTTTATAGTTATAGGAGTATACATCTCCTATTGCAATTCTAAACAATTCATCATCGGAACAGTATTCAGTAAAAATTTTGTGTTATGAGGAAGAACTATCAGTATGTGCTATGCTTAACCCTATTTATACTAGATTAACTCTGATTTAACTGATTGACATGTATAAAGTCTTTTTCACTTCTACAAAATCTTGATTAGTAATAGACAGGTGCATAATAAGGACAACTCCTGTCTTTCTATGCACACTACAAAAAAGGAGCTGCTCTATACTCTCTTCCACGATTAATGACTTCAAGTGGTTCTACAGTGATATAGACTGTATATATTGTCTTAATTTCTTGATATTGCAGCAATATTTGTAAGAGAGGTGGTAGAAAGGGAATTTTTTTGTGCCTAGTTTTCATGAAAGGTGATTTATCTTGCATGTATCTATACTCATAGTGTTAAGTCTTAGGCATTTGCATGTGTTATTATATGTAAGTGAACAGGATATAATGAACAGGATAAGTGCTGGCATGTGAATTTATGATTTGTGTTCTTAAACATTTTCTTTGCTCCATGAAAGTGTTTCCCTGTTCCCTTCACAGTTGTAAACCATGTTAGCGCCCGAAATAACTTCAAAATAAGCAGGATTATTGTAGTTTTCATCTACTGCTATAAATATATTGTTCTGGAAGTATACTCACGTGATTTACCACTACCATCTAGAATGTTATGAAATCTCTGCTTGCTTTTCCTTGCACAATTTAAAATACTCTCAGCATAGTCTGTTTAATGATAATACAATTTGAGGAGAAAATAGACTTCAAAGATGCACATATTTTTTAGCCAATGGTCTATGTTTTCTTTCATTTACTAATTGCACAAAAAATCTGCAGATGCTCTGATTTCTAACCTTGTAATATCCTTATTGATACTATGTATTTCTTCCCTTCTTCACTCAGCACCCAGTTGGTGTTTTATATTCTAAAGTTTCATGTTCCTATATTTGTTTTTCATGTTTTATGTGGAGATAAGTTGGACTGGGATGTTCTGTCTTGGTGCTGAGCCCTGCAGTCCCAAACAGTCATTCAAGATTTGTCAGATTCTGCTGCCGTCTAATCTCAAGTTGAAGCTGGAATGTGAATCAAGATTTAAAAGCTTCATCTTCTTCTTTTATCCCCCAAGTGCACAAACATCTTCAGTGAAGTTACTAAAACAACCCCATAGTTCTTCATCTATTGTTAAAGTATCATTTGTTGTTCATGCCAGAAATAAGAGAAGTGTAGAAAGAAGAGTAAAGGACTATCCCTCAAAATTCTCCTAAAGATTTGGAAAAGTGCTTCAGGAATTGTTACCTAACAGTTGCACTGTATGTGTGATGAGCATTTATATACATGTTATGTATGATGACCTTCCCAAGCCTCTATTTATTAAAAAAGCAAGTGTTAAGTAAGCACGGATTTAATTTTTACAAAGAAATTTATAATTATGGAAGCATGTTGTTAAAGAATGCTGTGGTTATCTTTTACCTTTTCTTAAAAATGTAAAGCAATAGTTGGCGATTTATATTCTCACAAAAGTCTTAGTTTTGTAGACACTCGTAATTTTATTATTAACTTAAATAAACCAGTTATTTAGGGGGCTGATGTTTGGGTTTTTTTTTCTTTTATTCTGTTCATTTTTCTCTTATAGTTGCATTACTAGCCACCATGTTCTGGGATGTCAAGATAATAAAATGTGAATTTTGGCAAGAAATGAAACAATAGTAAACACCGTTTGGATTCAGTACAGGTGATGTTGTTTAATGTCAACAGTGACTAATATTGCCTTCCAAGGGACTGAGGCTTTGGAAGTCTGTTCTCCTTAAATTAATTTTGGCTTGTTGAGGTCCATTAATTTAAATTTCATGTCAAATAACTAGAGACTCCTCCTTTTATCTTGCATCACCATTTCCGCAGCAAACTGACAACACATTTCTGGATGGATTCACATTTCAGGGCTATTTTCTATTCATTTCAATTAGTTATGCCTGGGATACTCTTTACAGCAAAGGAATCTTAAAAGTTTTAATGCTACTAAAACTAAAAATAGAGACGACAAGTTTAGTTTTAGCCTCTGTAAGTAGTCTTGCCTTTGAGTACATCATACTGCAGTGCTAGTGACCGAGTACATTAAGCTGAAACCAGTGAAATAAGATACCTAGCATTTAAAAAGTCAGTTAAAGACAGTAAGTGCAGTACATACAAAGAAAATAACTATTACTTTCTGATTTCCCTATTCTCATATTTATATGAAGATTGTGGGAAATGGGAGATGAAGGGAAAGTCAGACCTCAGAAGAAGCAACTGTAAAGGAAAAAAAAAGAAAGAAGAAACAACACAGAGGTTATCTGCTCTTAGTGAGATGCAGAAAGTTAAGATTACACATTCTCTTAGGCAATGCAGTTCCAGACACAAGGGGATGTAAAACTCTCAGATCTGCTTTGAGTCCTCCTCCATTATCAGAAGACTTGTACAGAAAAACAACCCTGGTGTTACACATTTATTCAGTTAAGACTCCCTTATTGTCAGAGATGAACTTGAGATGGAATCCTGGCCTGAATGAAGTTAGTGAAATGGTTCCTGGCAACTGCATGGAACAGAGTGACACGGTATATGCAACACACTCCCTCTGTTGTTTTTCTCCTTTTATCTTCAGCACTATCAAAATGTAAATATTTTCCTCACTGCAATTAGACTAACTTCAAGTATTTTCCGCACTGCAATTAGACTAACTTCCCTCTACAAGTTCTGTAATAATATTTGTGCAAAACCAGTCTGTAAAGAAATACAATACACAATTTCAAAGACAAAGGTCACAAGGAATCTCTATTACTATATGTGGAAATACATTGTTGCCTTAGCATAGCTTTACTTGAATGACAGGAAAAACACTTATGTAGTGGTTCATCTAACCTACTGAGCTTCCATGTTTGAATTTGCACAAAAACAGCTTAAATTTTCTAGGGATTTGGATCAGAAATATCCTGAAGGCTAAAGCTTCCGTGCATTATTGGTGTAAAATAAGGGGCAGGGGACATGCTGATGAAAGTTTGAAGGCATATTGGAGTATTGGAAATGTGAGATACCACATTTAGCTAAATCTCACCTTGTGTTGGGATTAGAAATACAAAGTTATCTATTTCAATAGGTGGTATATCTAACTGTTCAGTTTCTCAGCCAGAGCAACCTCCTCTCTGCATCTGGCACACTGCAGTTATTAGCCACAATAATAACTGGAGCCTGCTCAGCCCATAAAGCCTTTTTGCTCAGATAAGAATTCATTTGCTTCGAGTGCAACACTACTGATTAAAGGCGAAATCCATTGCTGAGGTTACTTGGAAGGCAATAAATCTGTGAATCCCCTGAACCTACTCTGTCTTCAAGATATCTGGGTCAGGGTTCTCCTGAGCTATGCCTACTTCCATAAAAGAATGAGGTTTTTGTTTGTTTGGGGTTTTTTTTCTTGTTATGACCAGACTTCCCTTTAAACATGCTGGCAAAGCTGATATGGAAGATCTTGTCCATTCCAATGGTTTCGTTATGCATGTTCTGTTCCTATATGCTCATGTAACATCTGATGACTAACACTTTTATTCTAGTGAAAGCAGTCTATGATTCCTATATTTGTTGAAACATTAGGAAGGAATTAAAGTTTTCCATTCCTTCACTGGGGATAAGAGAATCTCCCCCTCACAGTCTACTCACTACCTGCCTCTATTTGATATACTGAGGGTTAGAGAAAACTCAAAATTCAGGCTTTTCCAGATAAGGCAGGCTACTTTGTGAAACAATATCTTCTTTCTTTCTGTTAAAAAATGAATTTAATATATTGCCTTAATCTTGGGCAGATGAGGGGCTATCATACGCAGTCCCCACAAATTCAGCAGAATGAGGACAAAATGTGATAGTTCCCATTCAGTTCACTAAATAGCAGTGAAAGGAGAGAGTTTAAAATCAATAGATTGCAACTGCATCAATCCTGTGTCATCTTCTGCCTTGTTTAAAACTTTACTTCCTGTTTTGGTTAGCTCACCTGCAGGAACACAATCTCTGTTTTTATTTTTCTTTAAATCTAAAAAAGGAAACTGCAATCTCCTATTGTTACTTCAACTATCCCGTTTTCTTTCTAAGTAAGATAACACTAGACAGTGATAATACCTGACTTGTCCTGACAAAAAGGAATGTTGAAGGCTGTACTGGATATAAAGCAGAAATTTTCAATGAACAAAAAGTCAAACAGGGCTGAAAGAGACATTGATATTCTTTATTCCACTCTGACTTGTGGTACGATCATATACATCTATGGTATTTTCATTCCCGGTAACAGAGAATCACCAATTATGGCAGGTTACATTATACTTCGTGTAAATTGGTTCAGTGGGTTTGGGTACCCACATCCCAATTAACATAACAGCCACATCCTTATTAACCATGTCAGCAGGTCCAGGGAGGTGATTCTCCCTCTGTACTCAGCACTGGTGAGACTGCTCCTCAAATCCTGTGTTCAGTTCTGGGCCCCTCACCACAAGAAGGATGTTGAGGCTCTGGAGTGAGTCCAGAGAAGAGCAACGAAGGTGGTGAAGGGGCCAGAGAACAGGCCCTTTGAGGAGCGGCTGAGAGAGCTGAGGTTGTTTAGCCTAGAGAAGAGGAGGCTGAGAGGAGACCTCATTACTCTCTACAACTACCTGAAAGGAGGTTGTAGAGAGGAGGGAGCTGGTCTTTTTTCCCAAGTGACAGGGGACAGGACAAGAGGGAATGGCCTCAAGCTCCACCAGGGGAGATTTAGGCTGGAGATTAGGAGGAGGTTTTTCACGCAGAGGGTCATTGGGCATTGGAATAGGCTGCCCAGGGAGGTGGTTGAGTCACCTTCCCTGGAGGTGTTTAAGGTGTTAAGGATAGACGAGGTCCTGAGGGACATGGTTTAGTGTTTAATGGGAATGGTTGGACTCGATGATCCATATTCAAAAGATCATCGTTGTCTTAACTGTGTTCTGCTAAAATCAGCAGTAAAGGTCATACTAACTGTGGTGAGGACAGAGATAAGCAAACCCTGACTGCACCTGGAAATCCCATTTGCAAATGTTACAGTGATGAAACCAACCACAAAATAATTGGTTGGGAAGGAGGACATTTTTGGGACTGGAGGTAAGAACCAAGAGTACATTTCTCTTCTGACACAAAAGAAAAGGGGGGAAAAAAGATTTCTTAATATCCCTAGCAGTTAAATCTTCCCCGTAAGCAAAATAATGCAATGCGTATTCAGGCAGAAGGGCCTCTGAGCTCAGCTGAGATTTGTTTCATAACAAAGTGATTATTAACTCTAGGATGGTACCTGTTGGTCCCGATCAGCCTGCTCGGGTACTACACAGAGCTGCACTATTGGGAAGTTTGCATATCAAGCAGTGGGGCAAATATTCCTCTCTCTGATGCAGTTAATTTTGTATGCCAGCAAGTTTACATGTAGTCATTTACTTTTACTAGTTTTATAATTAAATTCTAGACATACCAATATTCCCCAAAAGTATGGAGTATTCTCCATATGTATGTCTTCATATTATAACCTTTCCAATGGTTCATGCTATTGGATGTGCAACCTGCTTGTTTTCTGCTGAGGCTTGTTAAGGGCAGCACTTGATCTATTTGCCAGGAAATATTTTTGCACCTGGTCTGGTATTTCTTACAGAAAAATCTGCTTGTGTATATGGCAAAAGAAGTGGACTCCTGTGCTTTTCTTGTTCCTCTGTTTGAATGACATACACCTGATACACAGGATTTTTGGCAGAAAGTGAAGAAATTCTCTGACAGATACTTGTCAGACATTGGGAATCCAGGACTGTTGCTGGAAGAAAAAAATCCCTATGCACTAATAAATCCTCTGTGTTGAACTATTTATACTTTCATTATAGCCTCCGCTATCATTTTTCTGTTACTGAAGATTTTCCTGGTAGGCTTTTCTTCTTTCCCTTTAATACTTTTTGCTCAATTATTTTTAAGTACACTTTTATTTAGGGGGAATTAATTCCTTCTATGACTCCATTACAAATCCAAACCTGTTATTTTATGCTAGTTTGCCTCATTTTCTGCTAAATTGCATATCTTAATTGTGACTGTGCAGTCAGTCATTTTAAATTGAATCTGGGGTTTTGCTCACTGCCAGGGTTACCAGGCTTCACAAACTCTGAGATGTGTGGCAGGAAGCCTGAATGGGCTATCTATACACTCAGGTAAGCTCAGGTTCAGGTCTTGGCAGGGTATATGCTCACACCAGAATGCACTGGTTGCCCAGATATGTTGGCTTTTAGCCTAGTCCTGTCCCATCCAGAGGAACTCAAGCCCTTGGCAACTCAGGAACTCATGAAAAAGGAAATGGTAAACAAACAAATTGTTATTTAAATACAATGCCAAGAAAGAACTTGAAACAGCAGTAGATCCACTTCTGCAAATATGGTGGAAGAAATCTAGGAAAGAGAATGTAGGGCTCCTAGTGAGAGCACTGGTCAGAGATTACTTGGTGGAGGGAGAGGAATCAACAGGACAGTATATTATGAAGGCTGAAAGGAACTGTGTTGGTTGCAGTTCTGTACTATAGGCTAAGGAGAGCTTAAAGACAACTCTAATTAACGCACTAGTTATTTCAATGGAGTCTGTATGGGTTATTCTGTGTGCAACACCAAATCTGTACGGATTGAAATCTGAAGCCTAAGCAGGGAGAATAAAGTACTGGGTCTATATCATTGATGGTCCAATCAGGACAGCAGCACTGACTGTAATGCGTGGAGACAGATCAGATCAAAGAGGCAGCAGGGGCAGAACCCACAGCTTTATTGGATTACTTCAATTACTTCTACCTTAACTGGGAAAATGTCACAGAGGTACATGAATCAGAACTGAAATGTTTAGGTGCTCTCAATGGCTGCTGATTGAGTACATGAGAGGAGGTACCACTCATAATTAGATGCCGAGATATGTCCAGGATCAGGTTAAAAAATATAGTTTCAAAAGTGCTGCACCTGAACAGTAGACATCAGGTCCATAGAATTATAGAATCTACTACATTGGAAAAGACCTTTGAGATCAACAAGTCCAACTATATTTGTCTATTACTAAATCATATTCTGAAGCACTTCATCTACCCATCTTTTAAACACCTCCAGGGATGGTGACTCAGCCTGTATGAGTGCCTAATAACCCTTTTGGTGAAGAAATTTTTCCTAATATTGAATGTGAACCTCCCCTGGCACACCTTGAGGCCATTCCCTCTTGTCCTGTCACCTACCTCTTAGTCAAAGAGGCCAACACCCACTTCTCTACGATCTCCTTTCAGGTACTTGCAGACAGTGATAAGGTCTCATCTCAG
This sequence comes from Coccyzus lansbergi, assembly GCA_033558105.1. NCBI lineage: Eukaryota > Metazoa > Chordata > Aves > Cuculiformes > Coccyzidae > Coccyzus > Coccyzus lansbergi. Next base: position 140,287 of record JAUMJK010000139.1, on the reverse strand, counting down.
CCTCCTTTTTTTCAGGCTAAACAGCCCTAGTTCCCTCAGCTGTTCCTAATAAGACTTGTTCTCCAGTTCATTCACCAGCTTCCTTGCTCTTCTGTGGACATGCTCCAGGATGTTAATGTCTTTCTTGTAGTGAGGGGGCCCAAAACTGAACATTGTATTTCAGGTGTGGCCTCACCTGTGCTTAGTACAGGGGCAGAATTATTTCACATGGGTTACTATCCCAATGTGATACTCTACAGGTCCACTGCATCTGTGCTCAGCTTCAAAGATAACTGTGTCAAGATGCAAGAATTTGTTTAAAAGCTACCAAAAGAGACAGCTGAAAGATTAAATCTTACTGGCCAGGACTAAAAGGACTTGGCACTACTCAAGAGAGAAACAGAGAAGTAATTGAAAGGGAGATCTAGGGCTGCTTTCATAGAGAGAACAGCTAAGGAACTTTCATGAGTGACTTAGAGGTGAAGTGAAGGAGTCAACCAAAGCATATGCAGTACTGAGAGGGTGGAGAGGGGTCGACTCTTGATCATCCCTGCCAATCTAGGACTATTGAGGGTCAAATGGATTAGTGGAAACCAGTTTTAAAACAAACAAAAATATGTGGCTCTTCAGGCAAAAAGAACCACTCTGTTGACTTCCTTGTCAAAAGGTTTTGCCAGTGCAAAGATTTCAAAACAGTTCAAGGGGAGATTGGTCCTGGAAGAAAGAGATTTTATGGGTTACCAAACATAAAAATCAGAGGAGGCTCAGGAAATACACTCAGTTGAAAGTGACTGGAGATGGGAAAAACATTAAGGGGAGCTTATCATATAAGTTTGGTCTATTTTTAGTCTTCCTTAGACATCTGTTAATGGTTAGTATTCTTTTTCCCCAGCTACAATATTTAGTGTGCCAGGGGAAATAGTTCTTAGTTCAGGGAGGCTCAAGGGAGGGCCAGCAACTCACAGAGAGAGTTTATCCTGTCCTGTTTTCATAGGTAACAGTTATTATTAGAGACAGAACACTGGACTAGATGAAGGGGAATTCACAGAATGAGCATTGGCCCGAACCAGCATGGCAATCTGTTTTCCCTGCCTACAATAAAAATGGTCATAAATGAGTTCAACCCTGTGAATACAAGAAAGAAATGAAACTGAGCCACCTGCCTCTGTGCCCTCTAGATGAGACCTGGCTACAGCTGTCAGAGGCACTCTGGGTGCCTAGAAGCCCTAGTTAGCCCTTCAGTCATCAAATCTTGGTTCTTGAGACCCACAATGTACAAAAGTCAGAGAAATAGACAAGGAAATGGGAGTCATGAAATCCACTCATTTTTACAGGGAAATAGTGTCCTTTTCGTGAGTCCACAGTTGCCATGGAAAAGAAAGCAGAAGAAAAACTCTGGCTAGTTGTACGCAAGTCATTGAGCAGTCTTTCAGAAAACAGAATTTCTGCAGCTTCAGCAAAATGTGAATCTCACAGTGCCAATCTCAGAATTCAGGGCAATAACATCAATGAATCTGATAGTTCCTCAAGAATATTTAATCAACGGGAATAGGAAATGCGAAGACTGTTCTGCGCTGTGTTTGAAAACAATTTATATCAGTATTGGTGCTTAAAGCAGAAATTAAATATCGTCCATTAGATTTGCCCTCAATTAACAGATATATCAGCACATATTTTCTTAGAGGCCTGCCTGCCTTTGAATAGAGGTGAACTTGATAATGCAGGTGGTCCCATTCTTGCTCTTTGCCTGTAGTATTTTTGACTAACCATATAAATAAAGTCAGCACTAATTTGCATACAGTCTAAGAGTCTTATCATGATGTTGAAAAGGATGAAATAATGATTTGTAGACATTAATTTTTTTATTTGGAATTTGAGGGTGTCAGTGTCCATGCCACAGTGTTTTATATTAATCTTGATTTCTAAAGAAGATTATACTTTTCTTTTAAACTTAATAAGAGGATCCAAAAGTCCACAGAAAAGCTCTTGTTTTAAATTGAAACCTGTTGTGCTCTTCTACAAGAGGCTATTTTACTTAGTTTTTAAATAGCAGACCACACACTAATTTTCTTTCTCAAAAACCCATCTCACATTTCATGGCCGGATGAAACAAGCATTGAAAATTAGTATCTACAGCTTGTATGTTTTACTTAACTGTTCTATAAGAAAGCAGAATGCACAAAATCTTGACTTTTTGAATTATTAAAATAGTCGGTGGATAAGTTGTGTCTGACATACGTGTACTTCTAAGAGCTTGCTTGTTTAGTAAGTTAATCATCATTAAAAGTTACAGGCACATTCAGCAATGAGATTCAGCTGTTGTCTTAATAATTATGTGATGAATATAATTATCAAACTCAGTGAATGCACACATGTACATTCCCCTTTATGAGAAGGCAAACATCAACGTCTGGCCTTACTTCATACTGTTGTCAGTAGGGCTTATTTTGTTGTTCAATGCTGCTTTAAGTGAAAAGACCAGTTGCTATAAATAACACATGGCAATAATTGAACTTCTCAAGAAATATACTTCTTAATTACTATACGCCTGACCTGGAGTAAAGATAAAGAAAACAAAGATCTGAATCTGTTTTATGGTACTTTCATCAGATGAAAGGAGATCACTATAAAGACTATGACCAAAAGCTCCTCTGTAGTTGATGTAATCCTACGCTTCTAGGAGGTACTGGTAAAACTCAATATAAACTTAGTTACATTCCTATCAAAACTGTGTGCCAGCAAATATGAGATCCAGTTAATACTGGACAAAGTTACACTGTTTTTTCTTATCTCTATTTTTAAGTGCACTGGGTATGCAAAATAATGGTTTTTAACTCTTTTCTCCATTTGAAGTCTCCTTCAGTTATTCACACTAATTAGAACTTTATTATTGAATAGGCATGTTCATTTCTTTGAGATTATTCAAAATGTCTACAGTACTCCTCAGCAATAAAGACAGATAAAACTCTAAAATTAGCCTGGAGAAAAGAACCTGCATTTTTGCTTTTATCAAATTAAGTTTCCATAAACATTTATAAAAACAACATTTTGTTTGCGGGGATGCAAGCAGGAAGAGAGTCTGAGGAATAATCATGTGGCTAGGCTGTCCCATGATGATTTTATGTAGGTATATTTTCACTACATGAATGAATGTATGAATAGCATCTATATTTATTCAATTGCAGTTCTTTCAAGAAAGGTGTGTATATAACTAAACTACCAGATTTTCCCCCCTAACTTCATGACATTTCATTCAACACAAAAATTGAAATACTTGTTTGTTAGTGAGTCTAATGCTGTCTTTTAGAAAAATACACTTACAGTGAACAGAATTACAAAGCTAAATATTTTTTTTAAAAAATCTTAAATTCAGTATTTTATTCCAAACTTATTTAAGTGCAATATTTGCTACTAAAAAAAAGGTAAGGAAATTTTTTTCTGGCTGAAACAAGTTTTAAAATTCAATCCACCTCAATCTCACTAAAATAACAACAACAAAGAAAAATGCAGAGAAGGATTTTTACTGCTATTTATTTCACACAGCTAGCTTGAAATAACTGTATGCTAGAATCCTAGAGGAATACAGGGGATTTAAGAGACTTAGTGCTGCTTTCAAAATTTGGCTCACAAACAATTCTTTCCTCACTGCCACTGAGGTTTCCTTACATATGTGTCTTTCTGTGAGGATTTGTACAGAGTCTGGAAGGATTTTAAAGGATCCATAAGCTAGCTTTGAGAGCTTGTACATTGGCTTGGGCCAAGGCTGTGCTTTGGAGAAGTACCACAGGATGGGGAGTTATGCTGAGGCACTTCCCTGACCTCAGCAACATTTGGTAGTTCAAGTGCACCATGTGCAGGCACAGCCACGCTGCTTCAGGCTGGGCATTGGTGTTTGCCAGCCTGGTGACCTCACTGTCGTCCTAAATGGGGTAAAGTGGATTAGTGGACATTTTTTGGGTTGTGGCGAAGGGCTTGTGCCAGAACACAGAGGAAGACTTCATTAGGTCACTGGAGAAAAACTGATATTTAGGTGAGCAAGGAAAAGTAAGAGGAAGAGCTTTCTGTATCCTATGTCAGGAAGTGCAGCTGTCAATGTGTTTTATGAGCAATAGCTGATTTAAAGCAGCATATCCAGCCTCTCACCCTATGATATACCTTTTCCAGAAGACCTCTTTGTTCTGTATATTGTAAGATTTCCATTCTGGTTCCAAACAATATTCCATCTACTCGACCTCTTTTGCATGTTCACACAAATGAATGCTGATGGATGCTGAAGAAAACTCTCTTATTATGTTTGTGGAGCTATGCATTGCTGCAGGGTGTGTTGCAGAATCCTGCATCACTAAAAAATTCATATGTGCTTACTGTTTCCTCAGAGCAGTGGACAATCTTGCCTAGGGGAACTGGAATTATTTTCTTGCAGATAGAACAGTTCTGTCCATAGGGTACATGTTGTGATACCTTCCACACCAAGTGTATTCTGCTTCTTGCAACCTCAGTTTGGCTGTGCATCTCAGATTTTCTTTTAATGTTTTCAGCGCATTTTTGTTACCTCATGTTTCTATAAGTTTGTGACTTAGTAATATGCATCATTACAGAATTATCTTCTTTTGTCTCTGGAGCTTTCATTCTTCTCTGGTTCTGCCATGTGACCTTCCAATCACCTTTGTTTCTTCAAAGTTGAAATCAGAGTCTCCAAAGAAGAAATATTTTCCCTAGATTTAGTTCTCAAGTTACAAACCAAGGCCTGAAATTACAGAACATATTTCTCTAATAGGTTGCAGAGGTATCAGAAATACATTTTAGGTTTTTTTTTCATATGCAGCTGATACCATCCAAAACACTGTTCTTTTAAGGAGTGTTATATTTACATAAATTCATTATAATAAGCCCAAAATTTTCCTGACCAAGGAGATCTTTTCAGGAAAAAAGAAAAAAGGTTTCAATTGTTTGTTCCTTCATTTCTTCCTCACCATTCTCATTTCTTCTCAGCGTTTACTCCTCCTGCTTCTACTCCTGCTTATATTTACTCATCTTTCTTAACACCTAGCTAATACTATGTCATATTCTTAGATGGGATTTAGGAGATGTTTAAACTAGGGCAAATATCCACCATGACTCTTTACAATATCAAAAAGGAATTGAACAGAGAAGCAACAAAAAATGTTGTCCCATTTATCAGTGCTTGTGCTGAGGATCTTTCCCAATAGCTGCTGGTTTGAGGCAATTTTTTGTCTCCTTACGTAAGAACTTTGAAGCTGGCAAACTTTGGGTTTTTTTAATTTTTTTCTGCATCAGTTTCCTAAAGACCAGTTTCCTAGTATTGGCAGTATTGAGCAGCTCAGGAGCTAAGGACTTCTGTGATTTACAGACCACATGTCCCTCCATCTAAAGAACTCAGTTCAGTAGCCATTTTTCAGAGCATATGTAGTGGAATAGACCCTGCACCAATACATAGTTCTATGAATTTTGCTGAGAAAAAAAAAAGAAATTAAGAAAGAAAAACCCCAGCAGCTTCCCTAATTTTCCTCATATTGACCAAATTAGGATTCCTTTTCTGTGTCACATAACATTTGTCTCTTTATAGAACAGTGGCAATTATATGGTTTTTCCTTTGTCTTGTCCTGGCTAGACTATGGTGATTTGCAATGAAAGTGATGTTTATGTATTCATTTTTACTTTGTGAACAGACAGTTGCTTGTCTGAGAGAAATGTTTAAACTAGTTTTGGTTTGCTATTTGTGTATTGCATCTTCTGTATTATCCTTTATCTGTCACACCAGCTCATCACTTTAGTATTATGCTATTCTCTCCACTTTTTTTCCCTGAACAAGAGATGATTTAATCTGTCAGCCTATTTTACCACAATGTTTCTCTGTAACAGATGCTTGTGAAAAGCATGTTTTTCTGTCTCCATCTTAAAACTTCTTTCATCATTTGAAAAAAGCTAAAGTTTTTGTTTAGATTTTAGTTTATAAAATTGATGCGTCTCTCTTTTTTTTTAGCAATGTAAAGAAATCAATTAAAAGGTAGTAATAAGGTCGTTCATTTATTCAAGTGTTAAAAATGCCTATGACCAAAATGTTAAAACATCACACCACTTGGTTTAACGCACGTAACTTTTATGATACAGATTTGAAAAGTCAGTTCGCTTTGTAGGAAAGAAGCACCTAAGTATTTGCTGAAAATAATTGATATATACATATAAAAATAAATATAGTATATATTATAATATATTCATGTGTATACACTCTATTTATATATCTTTAAGTGTATGTATATGCTAAAACATTCTGCCTGTATATATGCATACGAATATGTGTGTGTGCATTTTCTCATGCTGGGTGAGCACATTTTGGCAAATTCTGAAACTGTTTGAAAAACATAGACTGCAGTTCATGTACATAAATCTGCCATCTGACATGTGTGCTTTAAATGAATCTAGCAAAAAAAAAAAAAAAAAAGAAAAAAAAAGAAAGATTCTGTTTTTCTTAGATTGAATGAATTTTATAGGAGTTTTCTTGTCTTTAAAACACACTCCTGTTCATGTTATACCTGTTTAAATTTAGTTCAGCTCTGGAAAAAAACGGTTGAAATAGAGGCATTTTCTGTATAATTTTAAATAAGAAATTTTTTTAGATTTCTAGGGAATGTACTCATATCCAAATACTTCCAAGTTTTTTCTGTTTTTTTTTCCTAATAATAGTATAAATGCACATGAAAAATACATAATTGTAAGTATATAGGAAAGAAACATGACTTGCAGTTGGATCTTCCTCAGAAGAAACAGTTTGGAAATATTACTTGGCTGTGTTTGAAATGTATTGATTAAATTATGTATGTCAACACATTCAGAGGAATATATGCAAGTTACCAAATGCTTGCTTTGTTGTTAGAAAACCTCATTAACAGAGGAATAAAATAGCTCGTAAGTGAATCTCATAATCTGTCTGTCTCCTTCTGCCATACCAATAACATTTAGACTTGCAAATAACATATTCTGATGTGAAGCACACAGCAGGTGTGTGTGTATGATGGGACAGCTTTCATTGGATGTTGATTACTCTCTGTAATGTGAAAAGCTTTCTATTCCCACAGCTTTATGCAATATATCAGCGGTAATGGTTTCATAATCATTATCAAGCTTGATAGAGGCTTGACCACCATGACAGATGTCTTCTCTGTTTTCCTGTTGCATATGTTCTTTTCCCTCTGGAACACTGCTTATATAAAATTCCAGTATTAATGTGTCTCTTTTATATTATTTTGTATCACTCATTGACTGCAGCAATTAATCTTTTAATTCAGATGAACACTTAATTACAACCAAATGCTGAACACATCAGCAGAAATTCAGGAACTGTCAAGCAAACCATAATGACCAGAGTTATTGATCTGTGCTAAAGATAGTACAGGGATGTTATTGAACATTTATGCACCTGAATAGTGTTTCCATTGGCAACAATACTTATCTGGCACTTTGTCTTAGCAAAAGACAGAATGTAAATCTGTTCTTTTCCATGTTTTTCATGATAATAATGCAAATGAGTGTGCAGTAGCGCTGACCTACCTTTAACAGGGTTAATTTCTTCAAACATATAAAACAGCAAAAGACCTCAATGGCGCCCTAAGTCTTTCAAGGAAAAAGAAAAGAAAGTAATCTCTAGGTTTTCTTTAGATGACAATGTCTTTCTTCCCTGGAACATTTATTTCCTTGTGTTTCCTATGTTGATTATTTGATACTTATTGTCCAGAAGACTACTGTGATCAAATGTCAAATGTATCATACTTACAGGCAATTCTTTCAGTTCCTGAGTTTTATAATTTTCCCCATTATTCACTGTGGACACCTTTATGGTGCAGCTACATAGAACCTAGAGAGTTTATTCAAGAGTTCAGAGCACCCAACTAATTTTACATCAATGGCCCCAGACACCAACATACATGTGCTTGTCAGATGTCCACATAACACTTTTTCCCCAGATTATTCACCACTTCTATAGCTGTAGTCCAAGGCTCATTTTTTTTTTTTACTGTAACAAAGAGCTCTCCTTTGCTGAGAACCTCCTGTAGCCTGATTGGGATACAGAATTTTTTGTAATATTCTCTCTTGCAACATACTACAGAAAGCCTCTCCTCCTTGGGACAGAATGGTGATTTAACATCAGTCTTTTCTAGACTAACAGAAAAGCAATGGGAGGCAGATGCCAGTGTATTCAGTTTTCATAATAAAGGTTATTCTGTTTTTTAAAACAATTTATTAATTACCTGCAAAGAGATTGTGTGAACATGTGTTTCTGTTATTTTCAGAGTAATAAAATTACAGGAAAGTGGGATCCCAAGAGGTTATCATTTACTGCATTCTTCTGCTACAAAACAGGATCAGCTATACACACTCTGACACACAGTTATTTAACTAGTTAGAAACTGGCATATACACTGCCTCCTTTGTCATCTTTTACAATATTTCATAATCGTTCCATGTAAGGTTCCCTGATGTCTAACTTCAGCATTTCTTATTGTAATTTAAACTATTCCTATTTTTTTACCCATTCTGCACATGGATAATTGATTATTCTCCTCCTCTTGGCAAAAATATTTACACACTTAGTCTGGCCTTTTCCCCTATTCCCCAGCTAGCTCCAGTCTTCCCCCCTTTAGGCTACAAAGAACCAATTATTTCAATCTTCCCCCAAAGAACATGCTTATTCTGTTATCTGGGAAGTGATAAAATCATTAGATGAAATTCAATCTGGTTGCTAAGGTTTTCCATAAAATATTTTCTTTCTTTTATGCCCTTGAATATTTCCATAGGTAACTGATCTCCAGTTATGCATATGCAAGTTGTTTTGCAACTTTCTTACATTAGTTTCTTCTAGACTGAGTTCCTTGCTTACTTGGGAGCATGTATATAAAACAACTCTCTTCAAATATTTATTTGACTGATAGTTTCAGGATTTTCTCTGAGAGCAGAAATCAAGTTGATTAGTCTTTAATTTCTTGACTCCTTTATAAAGTTATTCAGTTTATTTTTCCTTACCTAATCACTCAACATCTCATTTACTATCACTTTTCAAAGCCAGTAGTTTTGTGACTGCATCAGACAGTGCTTCAAACATCCTAAAATTAAGCCGATCAAGCCCAACTAATTTTAAATCTGCTAAATTATATGTAGACTCATTAACCTGCTTTTTTGTTACTCACCCCTTCATTGATTTCCCTGTATCTCTGTACTTTAGGTACCACTTCACTGAATTTTTAAATGGGAATTTTAAACCATACAGCCTAACAGCCTCTGTTCTTTATTTCTGGATCACATGTACAAACCAAGGTACATGCCAAGAGAATTCCCAAAGCAGGGAGAGAGTTGCCTAGTGAACACAAACAGTTCCAGAACTAGGCAGTCCTAGTAAAGAGGCAGATATTTTTCACATACTAGGGATTGCTTGGGTTCTAAGCACCTGAATTCCAGTTCAGGCAAGGCTTAAGCAAACTTAATCCCTGTACTTGCTTTCTTCAGAAAGTGTTTTTTTATTGAAAAAAAAAAGTTTTAAACAATTTTAACAGTGATCTGTGCATAGATCCTTTTTAGAAACTGCAGTCATTCCAGGGACCAGCTTGATAAAACTACAGTGAAAAATTATGACAGCCCTGCACTCAGAATAAATACAATATGTTTACTGCTGGTGAGTGCTTTAATAGTGTTAATTCAAGTACGCTGATATTTCCAGATAATGTCAAAACTGGAGACGCTATAAACATTGAGGGAGGCCTGGTGTTGAAGTCAATACAGCCCTGAGGATTTTCACGTAAGTAGATGAAGTTTGCTATGAACAAATGTTAAGTCTCACAGGTAATGAGGGGGATTATAGTACAAAGGAGAAAGCAGGAAAATGAGAAGCAGTATCCATTTTGTTTTCTGTTTTGCAGCTTTTTAAGGTTCCTTTTTCAGACCACTTGGAGAGATGGCTAGAGAGCACTCAGGATTTATTGTTTTCCATTATTTCAAGGGAGCTCAGACTGCCAAACTACTGGGACCAAAGCAAACCTCCTCCTTGACCTTGACTTGGCTTCAAACAGGGAAAAGGAAATTCTGAAATGGGTTTCATTTCACACAGACCCAGCTCATGCTCTGAGAAGCTTTTGCAGAAAAGAATTAGAAGGGGCAGGGGTCAAGATACCTCACCTGGATATGGCAGAAGTCTGCCAGAGAAGTGTCCCACCCTGGCATCTGAACTTTATACTCGGTTCTAGTTGAACAGTTGTGGTCTACCTGGAGCCACCTATAGTTCTACTGTTCTTTTAATATCCTGACCCCTATTCTTAAACAATCTTCAGCAAAGTTTGAGAATGAAACTGGGAAATACTCACTTGGGAACTTCTCTTTTAAACACTCTACTATGAAAATACTTGATTTACCAAGTATAATAGAAATAGTGCAAATAAATTCCAGTCAAGATCAAAGCCTCTTTGTGCTTGCTGCTATTCAGAGATGATGGGCAGTTGCTTCCAGACAGGGCTCCTGGGCTATTGTCTGTCACTTGAGGAAGTGGCAAATTATTTTCAAAGTTAATTTAAATTGTTTAAAGGCCTGCACAGGGCCTGAAAGGTGACTTCCCTTCCCCATAACAGGAACCCACCATAAGAGGAACTTTGCATCTGCACGACCTTCCTCCCTCTGTATCCCCAGACAGGCAAAGTAGCTTTTTGCAGGAGGAGAGTTGATGACATCCCCTGTAGCAGCGACAAACCAACTGCTCAAGCACAGGCGATGTTGATCTCCACCCCTGGGAATGGCTGAATTCCAGAAACGAGGTTTATGTTCACACCACCCATCTGAGTCTGTGCATATGCATATACACAGAGGCTACAGTGACAGTTTTCATTTAATTAATCAAATTACAACACATGCATTGAATTAAAGGTATACTAAAAAAAATTAAAAATCACATGAATTTCACCGAATTATTCCTCTTGTCCATGAAAGGATCATATTCTTCATTAATACAATTAGACTGTAATTTCTGCTCAAATGCAAGAGGATTTGTACAATAAATTTTAGATTTTATTTTATCTTTTTGTGTTTCGTAATAACTAATTTCTACTTCATTAAGAAATCGCTTCCATAGTCAAAAGGAGGCTGGTGAGACAGAGCAGACTTCAATGTTGAATTCAGAATTTAGTTTGTTTGGGAATTTAAACTAAAAAAAATGCATCAAATGTAACCACCAAGCCATCACAAACCTTCCAGTTCTCCTGTTTTAAGCTGAGAATCTAACTGTGGTCATTGGCTTGTCTTGTTGCTCCTTTGTTTCTGATTAGAGGTTCCAACAGCTCTCTATACTTAGCACCCCAACACTAAACGATGTTTTAAAAAGTAGAGAGGAAATAAGATGCTATAGCATAATTCTATTAAATAGTTTTAACAAGCTCACAAATTATGGTTTTATACCTTTTTAAGATTAGATATTTCAGATTTAAAATGGTAGGTTTGCACAGTCATTTTGGATATATTTAAAACAAATAAAAAAAAAAAAAAGACAAAAAATCCCAAAGCTCTTTAATGCTCTAATGCTCAGTCCTACATTGCTTAAAAATTATGTGCTGGCTTTAGGCTGAAATTCATGATGCTACATAAAGTACTTAGGGGTGCAGTTCCATATTGTGATATGTTTGCTGGCAAAGCTGGTTTGAGAGGTTCCTATCTTGAGGGGTTTGTCCCTCCTGAGCTTTCCTTCTCTCAGTTTTGTTGATTAAGCTGTTTTAGAAGCCATGCCACAAAATGGTTTGAAATATCATGTGGCAGCACATCCCTACAGAGAACTGTGCATACTCAGAAGCAGGAATGGACGGGTAGGATTAAAAGAAGTCAGTATCTTCTTTAACCAGGATTGTTCCTAGTAACGGTGCAAGGGGACGCTATGCAACAAGTGACAAAACACATTCTGTGGGGAGAAATTAATGTAAGAGTTATCTCTGCCCATGGACCAATCTGATTTGCGAAATCCACACCCTGGAAACCTCCTGAGCGCTCTTGCTTGGAGAGCCCTGAGCATGGAGTGTGAGGCTCTGTAAGAAGCCTCCAGCGTTGCCTGGGGAGGTTTAGGCTGAACATTAGGAAAAAAAAAATTCACAGAAAGGGTCATTGGGCACTGGAACAGGGAGGGGGTTGAGTCACCTTCCCTGGAGGAGTTTAAGGGATGAGGTGCTGAGGGACGCGGTTTGGTGTTTGACGGGAGTGGTTGGACTCGATGATCCGGTGGGTCTGTCCTAACCCTGAGATTCTATGATTTTGGGGTAAGGAACTTACACCCTCCCCAACCGCCCAACTTGATTTTGCAGAGGTCAGTTCTCTGATGTATTTCACAGCACAGAAAGAGTGGTTAGGGCTTAGATAAGCGGACAGTACACTTGATATGTAGGGAGGAATCTTCCAAGGAAATACTACCACTGATTGTTTCATATGGGGAAGCTGCAGGGTAAGTTCCCCATGGGAAGCTAGCAATAAACTGACAGTGAAACCAACTGCCTGAAGCAAACTACCTGGAATAAGTATCATCTCCCTGCAGCCCACTGCAGCAGGGAGACCCTACACCTTACCCCCCACCAATGTCTTCTGCTCTTTGCGAGTCACAAAGAGCAACAGTAGAGTGGATCACTCTCCTGAGCCCAGTTGTTCAAATCCTCACTGTGTCGTATCTTAGTGTGGGGGAGAGGGTTGGGTCTAGCTATTATCAGTCTTTTGAGATATTGCCTTGCTGACATAAGCTGTAAAAGTGGTTTTCTAATACAATAGGTGGGTGTTTGTATTGTTACGGTGCTTAATCACGGTTTACATGACAGTTTATTGCACTTGGAACTATTATCTCAGATACATAATTTAAAAATGTGGAATGTTTAGAATGACGATTACATTAATATTTCATTAGGGCAAGCAATAAGTTGTGAGGGTTCTCTTTCCTTTTGCTGTTGTAATTTTAAAACAAATTGATAAAAAAAATGAAGAACTACTCAAAATAAAACAAACCAAAACCGAAAAACAAACCAAGAAAACCTACAAGTATCCAATACAAACCACCCTTAAATTTTAGGCATTTATTCTTCAAACAACTCATGAAGCCAAAAATAAAACAAATCAAGATTTTTCCCCTCATCTATCCATGCAGTCACACCCTAGAAGGAAAATATCTACCAAAAATTTGAACATAAGAGCTTACAAAAATATAAGTAAAAATTTCAAATCAATACAATCTAGGTGAATGTAAAAGAAAACAAATAAAATCTAATAAAATTTTAAATGACATTTAGGAACCACAATGTTGACATCTGGTAAATAAAATTGAAAATCCTCAGTCTATTATACTGATGTTTTATCAAATATTCTGGAAAATAGAGATTATCTTTCTAATCACTACTTAAAGAAAGTGACAAATCAGACTATTGAATTGATTTTTAGACTCAGCACCTCTGCTTTTCTCTGGAAATATCCAGAAACTTGGCATCTTTCTTTACCAGCCTGGAAGCTTAGCAAGACAGCAACGTAGGTGTCACTCTGATTTTTGGAAAACTTTTTTGCATATAGTACTCTGTTTTCTTTTAGAGGCACAGGGTGTGTTCTCATCAATGAAATTTGGGCAATTCTTCACCATGAGGTTGATGAGAGATTTCCTTTTGCCAAAGATCTCTGTGGAAACAGCATTGCACCATATTTCACTACAGTTTTACAGTACAGAGACAATATATTCTGAACTATAGAATGAGCAACATACATGGTGGAACACTTCTAGCTTCCTCAGGATCAATTTCACAGGACAGTGTCCCAAGCAGCTGGAAATATCAGCCTAGTGTTAGCTCTCCAAATTTACTGATGATCTTGGAATGGTCTGAAACGATATAATCCTTATATCCTACAACAGAGCGAACCAGTTCTGTTCAGCAAAATACTTACATACAAACTTGCCTACACACACCCCCGCCCCCGCCTCCATACACAGGATCTTTGCCTTTCCAAGTCATGGAGTTTTTTCCTAGATTCACTGAATCAAGACCTAAGAGACAATGGAGGAGCAGAAAAACCAGAAAGACCTGAAAGACAAATTTTCCAGGGTCAAATCTTGCAAACAAAATTCTTTAAATACTTTTGACATTAGTGCATATGGATTATCTTCATATTACAGCATGACTGCATGTGGATTAAAGTCCTTGGGCTTCATTCAAAGAGCCTCTAAGTTGTACTGAGTTTAATATTTTGTTGCAACAATACACTCAACCACATCTTTAAACTATTTTAATCCATATTAGTTTTCCCTTGATCCTTAATTATATCCTTTCAAAACAAATTCCCATCTATTCTTCTTTAAAGTTAATAACACTCCACCTTGAGAAAGAAACACAAAACAATGCAGTCTATTTCTTTTAAAATAAAATAAAATAAAATAAAATAAAATAAAATAAAATAAAATAAAATAAAATAAAATAAAATAAAATAAAATAAAATAAAATAAAATAAAATAAAATAAAATAAAATAAAATAAAATAAAATAAAGCAAAACTCATCCTTACAAAATGTGCCCTTTTTCCCAGATTTAGAGGAGCTGCATTTCTTCCATTTTTGAGAGCTTTACAAATGGAAAACCAAGGCATTTTTATATTTATGAAACTCGAGTTTTGACAACACATGAACAAGGTGTTTACTCACACTCCTGGCTTTGGACACGTAAGCACTTTTTTCAATCAGACCTGAATCCAGAATGAAACAATGTCTATGCAGTCAATAGACTCTTTTAAGATTGATCTTAGCTATTATCATACATGCTTGTAGTCTCTCTTTTGAATATATCTTCACAAATTAGCTCTTAATTGTAAGAAAAACAGGAAACGGGAAAGTAATAATTCTTCCCCACCTTCCCACCCCAGCCCCCAAAAAATGGTAAGGTGGTTCTGATAGTATATTTTTTGTGTAACTTAAATTAAAGCAGTGAGGTTTAGGTCTTTCAGTGACAACGTGAGATAATATTGCCTTCCATGAAAAATTTCTTGAAAGATACATTTGCAAATCTTGTTCTTCAACATTTTCTATTTAATATTTTAAAATTAAATTAAAATCACGGAATCATAAAATAGTAGGCTCGTAGAATCACAGAACAGTGTGGGTTGGGAGGGACCTTCAAAGGTCATCTTGTCTAGCCCTGCTGTAATGAGCAGGGACATCTTCAACTGCATCAGGTTGCTCAGAGCTCTATCTAAAATGACCTTGAATGTTTCCAGGGATGGGGCATCTATAACTGTTCTAGGTAATCTGTTCCTGTGTCTTGCTGCCCTCATTGTAAAACATGTCTCCATACTATCTAATATAAATCTATCCTTTTGCCATTTAAAAATATTACCCCTTGTCCTATTGCTATAAGCCCCATTAAAAAGGTTGTCCCCATCTTTCTTGTAAGCTTCCTTTCAGTACTGAATGGACGTAATAAGGTCCCCCAGAACGTTCTCTTCTCCAGGTTAAACAACCTGAATTCTCCCATATTTTTTTTTATAGGAGAGGTGTTCCATCCCTGTGATCATTTTTGCGGCCCTTCTTTGCACTTATTCCAACAGTTCTGTATCTTTTGTGTACTGAGGATTCCAGAGACTGATATAGTACTCCAGATGGTGTCTTACTAAGAGTAGAGTAGAGGAGCAGAATCAATATCCTCCACCTGCTGGAGCAACAAAGAAGGATGTTCCTCACCACAAGAAGGATGTTGAGGCTCTGGAGCGAGTCCAGAGAAGAGCAACAAAGATGGTGAAGGGCCTTATGAGGAACAGCTATGAGAGCAGGGGGTGTTTAGCCTGGAGAAGAGGCTGAGAGGAAACCTCATTGCTCTCTACAAGTACCTGAAAGGAGGTTGTAGAGAGGAGGGAGCTGGCCTTGTCTCCCAGGTGACAGGGGACAGGACAAGAGGGAATGGCCTCAAGCTCCACCATGGGAGATTTAGGCTAGACATTAGGAGTAAGTTTTTCACAGAAAGGGTCACTGGGCATTGAAACAGGCTGCCCAGGGAGGTAGTTGACTCACCTTCCCTGGAGGTGTTTAAGGTGCAGGTAGATGAGGTCCTGAGGGACATGGTTTAGTGTTTGATGGGAATGGTTGGACTCGATGATCCAGTGGGTCTCTTCTAACCTGGTGATTCTATGATTCTATGAAATACAGAATGCTTGAGAGCAAATCTACATGTAAAGACCCTTGTGAGCAAGCCTGTGCCCTGCAACATAATTCAGTTCAGTCTCACATTGCATTAAATGAGCTTTGACTGAACATTATACTGAACTAATGTGTTGGCCTTTGATATAAGAGTGACCATAGTGGAGGAAATATTTGGGATCTCTATGTTTTCTGTCTCCTGTAAACTAGCATAGTAAAAGTTAACAAAGGGCACAGCAGTACTGTACTGAGCAGCATTAGCTTCTTTACTTGTTTCAGTGAGGTCTTAATTCAGCTGCCCACTGATAATGATCAAGGATTAACATCTCCAGCTGTTGTAGCCTAGAGGGCACAGTGTTGCTCTGCACAGTTTAGAGTGGGTGAAGTTGTGTTTTGCTGCCAAGTATGGAATGTTGTGGAGAGTTGCCCATCTATTGTTCTCCTTCCAGGAGACAAGCATGAAAGGTCTAGAGCCCAGGGACAGCTTCAGGGTCTGCAGTCTACTGTGACTGATGTCTTACCTAATATGTCAATAATTCATATTTCCATGGTAATAGGCAAACTCAGGAAAAAAATAATAGTCCTCACATTTCTCAAGCTTTTAACACAAAACCAAGAAGGTAACAGAATTCCAGGAAAAGAGCTATCAAACCTTACTGAAACTGAAAACACTGATAATTAGTATTTTTCCAACTATCTAATGTGCTTGCCATGCCCGTTGTTCTATCTGAAGTATAGACTGAAGAGTTTAAATAATAGTTTGTCCAATTCCAAAGGTACATGTAAAGTATGTTAAATATTTGGCAAAAAAGTAACCCAGACAAATCTCATACCAATATACTACATGCAATTTAAGAAATATCATTTCCTGCCAAAAATACCAATCCATGAGGCAAGTCATTTTTTTTTACTGGTCAACTGATTATTTTAGTTCCATTCTGAGATACAAGAAATAACTGTAAACAAACCCTCCATAGCTCTCTTTGCCTGGTGTTTAAATCAAAGTTAGATCTGAAAACACAGCAGGTGCAATTCCAGTAGATTTCTCTCTGTTACAAGGTTCTAAGTGAAAGGATATATTGTCTGGCTCACAGGCCAAGGAGGTATAGATCAGCACATTCACAACTCAGAGTATAATAGAATTTTTTTTTGCAATGGTCTTTGAAAACCTATAGAATGTGATGCCTAACTAAAAGCAGAAAATACACACGGATAGATCTTCAGCTGATGTAAATAAATATTTCTCAGAGGAGCTATACTGCATGCTCTAAGTTTTCTGGCTTTTGTTTTATTTTTAAATTGAGCTGTCAATTGAATCCTCCCTCAGACATACTCAAGTGTTTGTAGAACTCGCTCTTGTATAATGGTCACCTTCATGAAGCTCTCCTATGCTTCTAAGTCTGCAAAAACTTGATGATGAGTACAGAATGGATCATGATTGTAGCACTATACCATCCCACTATGTCATTATTGGGCAATAAACCAGGATATATGGATACTTGATTTAAATCATCTAGTAAAAACAAGGAATAGTGAGGTGATAAAGGTTGTTGATGGCAATGTTATTCAGAATAATTAAATCTACAGTGAGCTGTGAAGAGCTGCAGAAAGCTTTCACATTACTGGAGAGACAGGGTGATAAAATTGCAAATGAAATTCAATGTTGATAAAAGCCAAGTGCTGAGGAAAAAAATAAACCTAACTACATTTTCTAGCTGTAGTCTACCTCTGCTTCACTGATACCAGCTGTCATTTTTTCAGAGATGATCTAATTGATACATATTTAGCTAAACTCTGAGCAATTGGTCTGTGCTTGTCTGGGGCTTTGGAAGCTGCTGTTTTTCTTTCAGATCTGAATATCTTATGTGTTCACGATTTGTTTTTTTTATTCTTCAAACTATATGAGTTGTCTAATGAAAGATATTAGTTTTGCTTAAAGACCTCACCCTACCTAACTGCATATACATAATGAGCTCTTCTTGAAGACATCCTTCTTTTTTCTAGACCCAATCAAGAGCCACTAACGAACTTCATACATGAATGATACGTACATGTTTGAATAAAATATGGCTGTAAATCTGCATGTTTATACAAAATATCAAAGCTGGTGTACTGGACAGATTCATGCACAGATTTATGAAGTAGTTTCTTGGTCAAAAAGAAGATTTTTCCCTCCAAAGGTCAAGAATTTAGGTGTTCTGCTGAAAGGAGGAGATAGGCTGGAGAAGGAGAGCAGTCAATAGAGCAGTAGAAGACAGAACCATCTCTTGAATAAACCACAGCTAGTGGGTGTTTCCGCAGGACCCAAATTCACAATTCAGAATATCCCAAGAATAAAAATACACAGTGCCATGTCAGCTTCACAAAACACTAGAAGGCTGGTCTATGGAAAAAAACCTTGCATGGGCCAAAAAGTTCTGTAGCCGCCAGCAGTACAGTGGGGAGTATTGTTCAATCAAAATAGTCCAGGAGATATTTGTGAAAACTCTAAATTTTATTTTACCACATTCAGTAAAGTTATGTTAGCATTATTGTGAATAGTTCTCTGAAAATGCCAAATCAGTGCTCTGCAGTAAGAGGCAAATAAAATATTATGAACTGAACAGAAGACAGAACAGAGAGTATTGTTAGGTCATTGTATAAACATCTTATGTGTGTATAGCTTGAAAACTATATGTAGTTCTGCTTGCAACTCTAGAGTGCTGGAAAGGATTTCTGTATCTATTTCCAAGAGAGGCTTAGGCCAGGGAGCACTTGGTCAGAGATCTAGTACCTTTAATGCATCACTCTGTCTGGTCAAGTCTTGTTTGTGAGTGGATTTAGGATAAGTTTTGTTCCTTCTGGCTTTTCCAACTAGAAAAAACTCTCACACAACACTTGGGCAAAGTTTTGGTGCCTTGATGGGAAACCTTACCACATTACTGAAGGTTAATTACAGTAGCAGGACTCCATGAATGAAAATGTTAAGAGCCCTTGAAACAGCCCCAACCCAGCTGCAATAACCACTACCCTGGGATAAAGGTCCAGGAATGAAGAGGCACAAAAAACCTCTGATGATTCCTAAGAAGCCAGTAAGCCTTCTTAGCTAAGCAGAAGAAATATCACTTAGCAGATGTCTGTTTCAAGTGTTGAATGTTCCTGAGAGGAAGCTGTTTCTTCTTCACTCTAGCTCCAGCAAAGTGCTAGTCTTCACTACAGTCATTATTAATGTATGCTCTTTGTGATTCCCAGAAGTGTGTGGTAGTGGTGAGAATGATTTATATATGCATTTTCTCCTGCATTGTGGACTAAAATAGTCCTATTATGCATCATTAAAAGACAACTCCTGGTATACAGGAATAATAAATCAGCACCTGACCAAAACAAAGAAGCTAAGAACAGTACACAGAGTCTCAGAAATATCGACACTGAGTTTTACTGCTGGGTAATACAGATGAACCACATGAAAAAGGAATGGTGTTCACAAGTACAGTAGTAATTAAAACCTCCAAATGTTAGATGTATATTGGTTGAACAATAGAGTTCATTCATAAAACCTCTGGCATTCACAAAACTGTCAAACTACAGTCTGAAATTATTTTGCGGTTTATACGTTTCTGGTTACATTTTTTCCCATGATGTTTGTGATTTTTCTCTTTGCTCTCTGAGGGGAATGGGAAGGTAGGTCACTCAAGTTATATGAAATAGGCATACTAGAAGCATTGACTGAGGACTGACTTGCTCCCTACTCACATTGCTGCTGCAATTTCACCTATATAAGGTGCAGACTATGATTCCAAGCAGAGACTTAGTTTTGCTTTGTCTGCATACAGTGGTATGCTCACCAGAACACTGAGACTTTAATATATTTTACTTTTCTAAGCTAACCTTTCTTTTTTTATTATTCTTCTAAGATAGAATTAGAATAGCCTAATGCCCTTATTTTTTAATTAGAAAATTGAATAGTTTAAGGAGTACAAAATACTTAGACCATGCTAACATAGAGAGGTCATATTTGGCTGTGCTTAGTCTCTCACACACACATATTCACACACATCTTGCAAGGACTCAGAAGGAAAATAAAATATTTTTAATTGTATTTACAGACAGCAGGAACAATCTCAGTATATCGTGGGCTGACTGAGATTGAATGAGAGAGAACTGTCTTTTGTTATGTCTACACAGATATGCTTTCAAGCAAGCTTAAAACCTGGTTGGCAAGCAACCAGCCACTTCAGAGTTGCATCCAAACCTTTGCTGTTTTCCCATTAGTGCTGGTCAGTTGGTGGGCAATTACTGCCGTTGGCAGTGCCAGCTCTGGGAGATGGAGGTTGAATCACCAGTCCAACCAGGCACATCTCATGCTGGTCCATCTCTGGAGGGTGAACTAGTGGCTTCTTTGCCAGCCTGTCCCAGACCTACCTACTGGGGTTTATGGGAAGATAAAAGGGTTCCAGCCCTGGTCTTGGACCTGGACGCTGCTCATGCAGCAGGAGATGGTGTGTGATTCATATCGGCTTCTCTGGCCCAGTTCACTGGAGATGTATCTGCTCAGGATCTCAAGTTTATTGAGACTTTTCTATTTTGACACAGGCCATCCTAAGACGTCTTGCAGAGCAACCTGTGATCTTAGCAATCCTGCCTTCAGCCCATGCTTCTTCCAAAGTCAAATTCTCTTCAGATTTTGAAATAACTCAGTATTACATCCTGGTCTGAGCTTCCTGCAGTGAACCAACAGCAGAAAAATTTTGATGAGAACCACAAGGTTGTGACTTTCAGGACTGAACTTACAGTGCCTGATCAGAGGGACATCACTAAAGATACTTTTGCATAAAATTCTTGCTCACATGCAGAAAATGTAGGTGAATTGTAATTCTACTGACTTCAAGCAACTAAGTCTTAGAACCTGAATTAACTATTTCTGATGAAATGCAATCCATCCTTACAGCTATGAAAAATAGTAGTCCCACAATATGTATATCCTAATACTCTGAAAAATAATGAACAATTAAGGATCTTGGTTTTGCTTAAAAGACTTTTTTTCTATTTCATATCTTATAGCTTAGTATGTTCCCTTTAAAGCAATATCTTTGGTCAAATTACCCTAGATGATAAATTTACTAGGTTTATACATCTAAGAAGTGCTCCTTAAAAATTCTTATTTGATAGGTTTTTATCTATTATCATTTTAATAAAAGAACAAGTAGTTATTCCATCTCTCTTTCTGTTGTTATGGTGAAATTATTCTATATTATTATGGTTTGACTACAGGTGCATTCTCATCATCAGACATAATACTACAAGTTTTTTTCTTCATAAGTATAAATTTTCATTTTGAGCAGCACATGGCAATCTGCTTTTTCACAAACACCTTCTTAGTTGTAGCTAGAACAACATAATAATCTCCCTCTCCAGATTAAAGAAAGAATGGTTGACTTTTACAGTTTTTGAGTACTGCAACTTCCTTTCCTCTCCCCAAAAGGACTACAAGACACATTGTGAGTCTTGAAAATTTTGATTCTCATTTCTAGAAAGGAACAATGTTTAGAAGGAAAAACTCTCCAAAACAAATTGCTCTGGGGGAGGAAACTAAACAGGTAGAATCATAGAATCACCAGGTTGGAAAAGACCCACTGGATCATCGAGTCCAACCATTTACACGAATCTCTAAACCAAGCCCTCAGTACCTCATCCACCTGCACCTTAAACACCTCCAGGGAAGGTGAGTCAACCACCTCCGTGGGCAGACCGTTTCATTGCCTAATGACCCTTTCAGTGAAGAAGTTTTTCCTTATGCTGAGTCTGAACCTCCCCTGGCAGAGCTTGAGACCGTTCCCTCTTGTCCTGTCCCCTGTCACTTGGGAGAAGAGGCCAAGAGGTACTCAGAAGGACAACTTTTGTGGGATTCTTGAGTTATGGGGCACAGGCCACTGGTACATGAAGTGATACAATATGTGGAATATTTCAAAATGGAATATTTTGATATGGGCCAAGTGCAGTTGAGTTTCGTCTAGGCAGTTGTGGTTTTTTGAAAGCTACACAGAATGTCCCTCTGATAGTGTGTTTTCTTTAGAACAGTGTTTTCCAGACATTGTTTCTTGGTGATGATAACATCTTGTGTTCAGTATGTTCTGTGCTGAACAGATGTCTCTTCTTCTGTAATCACTGTTGTTTGGAATCCTTACTAATCTGAAAGGCAAGGTCAACTGGAGCCAGCTCCAAATTAGCAAGAGTTTTGACCGTTGCAAGACTTCATAACATTAAAATTAGACCTAGGAAAGTAATAGAATATGCATAAGATTTCTGGGATAATTTATACATATGCCTGTAAAAGGGAAATATATTCTCTCACTAGCCTTTGTCTTGTTGCACATGATTGATTCCCACATGGTGATCAGGTGGATGTTTTCTTTGTAAAACTCAAGAATGAGTCTTAGAGAGATCTATTTGCCATCATTTTTGGTATCAGAATGACTAAATGAAGAGGTGATGAAATGCATTGAATACATCTTCTTAAAGCAGGCTAAGGTTTACTTTCAGATATTCCAGCCAGCTGGAATACCATGGAAGAGCCCTCAGGTTCTGCTTACACCCATCATTTTAGAAGACAGCACCCTCAGTTGTTATTGAACACATAGTCCCATGGAAGAAACTTTTAAGTGCAAGAAGCTAGTTAATATTTGTTTTCTTATAGTCTTGAACACAAGGAATAAAAGACTGTTGGAAAACCAGAGGTAGAGAAAAGATTAAGGCTTTAATATTTTTTCTTCAAATTTGTGTATGGGATTCTTGATAAAGTCTGTAGCCTACTTCAGCTCAAATGTTGGATCCTTGAACCCAGAATATCCATCACAAGAGAGCTGTGGGTAAGAGTGCTCTGAAACTGAGAAGATTTTTATGAGGAGGATCAGATCTTTTTCTGGGAGCCAACGGCAGGTGACAGTTTACGAAAAGGCTTAAAACAAAACTGGAAACAAGCAAAGGAAACTAAAGAACCTCAAAACTAATGAAAGCCTAGGGACAGAGCTGCAGCCCACTCAAGTCTACAAAAGATGTGTAGTTGCATGGGCACTATATGGTGGGAATCTCAACTTGGTATTGTCCAGCTGAGGATTTCGAGCTTTTGGTTCCAGCTGATATCCTTGCAATCCTGTTCTTGCTTCTGACTTGCTGCTCATGTAGATATAGAGATATTTCTTGATCTCTATAATTAGCATAGCAAAGCATATGAATGTTCCCATTTAGAGCAATGAGTCGATCTATATGCATGCTTAAATGCTTTATTTGATAGGGTTTATGAACCCACTTCAGCAGTACTCAGTGAGGACAATGAAACTCTTTCCCCTGACATGAATGTATAGTGGTTTGTGTTTGGTCGAGGTAACTGTTTATGCTTGCCAGGCTGTTATGGGAAATAAGCACCGTCCTTTTATGAGAAGGAAGTGCAATAATAGCATACCAACAAACCAGGTCCCTCAGGCTTTCAACATCCTTCCCAGTGAATGAAGCCTTATAATTACCACCCCTACCTGTGAAAGCCTGCTAATATTGCAAGGGTAAGACTCAGTGTTTAATATCTCCCTTTCAAAAAAAAGCAACAACAACAAACAAACAAACTCCTATAAGCAGCCTGTGGCTTAGAAATGATGCTGTGTTCCTGACACTACTACCTTACATGTAAATATTTTTCTCTGCTTTCTTCTGTGGTTTTCTTTTTTGGTTGGCTTAGCTGGTAACATGAATATGTAGATGATCTAATACAAATGGTTCAGCTACCCCTATAGGCGCATCTCACCACAGCTTCTTATGTAAAAGGATCAGAAGAGGATAAAACCCAAAGGATTTACTCCTTCAAAGCTGCATTCCTTTGACTGGAAAGACTAAATGGAGGACTGAGAAACAATCTTAGTACTCAGCCATGCCAGCCTTCTGTCCAGTTACTTTGGGCACACAATATTTTCCTTCACTGTCTGAAACAGATAATACAGCAGTTATTAGCTTCTTTCAGAAAGGCTGCTGTTGTGAATAAAGTGACATTGGAACAAACATGTAAGATATAGAGTAAGGTTAATTATTGTGTTCTTATGAGAAGCATGTAGAGGTTATGATTCTGGACTTCTCTTCAAGGGTTCAAGAGTATTGAGTTAATGGTACTTTGGTGATGTACATGCTTTAATTTTCTTCTTTACCCACACCTCAGCATAATGAGTACATTTCCCAGGTAGGAAGGTATATCTGGGACAATTCACCAAGCTCAACTCATTCTGGTGAACTTGCTTGTATTTACAAAACCTTCTTATGGCAACAAAACCTTCAATGCAGAAAAAGCCATTAATGTCTGATAGGTCCTGCTGACTTCAGCCGTAGTTGCCTTGATATATCCATTTTTCTCACCTTCTGACAGAGACATGCTACAAATAAGCCTTCTAGAGACGCTGAACTGGACCCTCAAACATACTTAAGTAAAGTTGGTCAGGAAGAGAGCTTTGCTTATTTTTAAGTGAAAAGATCCCTGAACCAGAAAGTTCTGGACTGGAGTAGCATCTCCACTTTTAGCATAAATCTTCCCCAAGGTGCAAGGGAAAAGTGTATTTCTCTTCTCATTTTATCTTCCAAAACATTTCAGTTTCCTGCAGAGCGTGGAATGAAGGTGGAGGCTACAGGGTTGGAGGTAGGTACTAGGTTATCAGCAGGATCAGCAGGAGTGAGGTGGGGATCAGCAGGTGTTTTGATGTCCACAAAAATCACTGAACTGCACGGGCAGTTGTTCCTGTGCTACCCACCACAACCTTTTGCTCATGAACTGCAAAAGAGTGAGGAGACAGGAGCTACAGCTGCAACAAGCTAGTGCTACTGGCACAAAGTCAGTGCCTTCAAGTGCAGGGCAAGTACGTGGTGACTGCTCTTGATGATTATGATCTTTGCCTGTTTTGTCCCACATTCATCCAAGAAAATGGATTAACACAGCTCTGTAGCATTAACCATTTAGCTCCTGCAGGACTAGTTCAGTAAAACACTTTCATTTATCAGAAAAGAGAATCAACAAGTGGTTTTGTATGTGTTTATGCAGAAACTACAAAAATTGTTACTGGCACTTCTAGATTGTGATGAGAAGAAAAAAAACACACAAAAAGGAATCTAAAACTTCTAAATTTTAAAAATAATTTGAATAGTATAAGGATGAATTCAACATTCAAATAATCACAAGTAAAACACAGAGTACCTGCTTAGTGGGAAGGACTATCTATTCTCTTGAGTGTCTCTGTCACCTGTCACTTGGAAGAAAAGGTCATTACCCTCCTCTCTACAACCTCCTTTCAGGTAGTTGTAGAGAGCAATGAGGTCTCCCCTCAGTCTCCTCTTCTCCAGGCTATACAACCCCAGCTCTCTCAGCCATTCCTCATAAGGCCTGTTCTCCAACCCCTTCATCAGCTTTGTTGCTCTTCTCTGGACTCAGTTCAGAGCCTCAATATCCTTCTTGTGGTGAGGGGTCCAGAACTGAACACAGGATTCAAGGAGCAGTCTCACCAGTGCTGAGTACAATTTTCACATCCTTTTTCAGAAAAATGTTTTCATATTCTGTCACTTAAGTTTAACATCCATTGCTTTCCACCGATCTGCACACACTTAAATTTAAAATGTAAGAAAGTCAGAAAACAGATTATAAGGATAATATATCTTCCTCTTGGATAAGTGCCCTGTCACAGATTTATTTTCCTCTGTTGGGATTTTTTCCTCTTTATAAGCTTACTAGCATCAGCTGAATTTTCCACTTCAGTATTTGTCTTTTAAAGTATTGGCTGAATCACAGATTCAGCAGCTCATCCCATAGCGTCTTGTGAAAAACAACTCTAAAAGCTATGCAAAATAAGAATCTTCTGTATCAGAGCTTATTTTCTTCTCCTTTCTGGTAAACATATTTGAGAATCTCAGAGCTTGAAAGCAATTATTAGAGTCATAGAATAATTCGGGTTGGAAGAGACCTTAAAGATCATCTAGTTTCCACCCCCCTGCCATGGGCAGGGTCACCTCCCACTAGATCAGACTGCCTAAGGTCCCATCCAACCTGGCCTTGAACACCTCCAGGGAGGGGGCATCCACTCCTTCCTAAGGCAACCTGTTCCAATGCCTCACCACTGTCATAGTCAAGAATTCATCCTTATGTCTAGTCTAATCTGCCTCTCTCCAGTTTATACACATTGCCACCAGTCCTATCACAACAAGCCTTTGTAAACAGTCCCTCCTCAGCTTTCCTGTAGGCCCCTTTCAGGAAGGTCACTATAAGATCTCTTTGAAACCTTCTCTTCTCCAGGCTGAATAGCCCCAACTCTCTCAGCCTGTCCTCATAGCAGAGTTGCTGCAGATCTCTGATCATCTCTGTAGCTGTGCTCTGGACCCGTTCCAACAGTTCCATATCTTTCTTATATTGAGGATTCCAGAACTGGACACAGAACCCCATATGAAGTCTCACAGAGAGGAATAGCTGGGGCAAATCCTGTATAACCAACCTAGTGGCTTTCTATGATGAGTAACCACAGCAGTGGTAAACTGACAGATGCGACTTCTGTAAAGATTTGACACTATCCCTCACAACATCTTTCTCTCTAATTGGAGACATATGGATTTGATGGGTGGATGGTTTGGTGGATGAGAAACTGGATGGATGGTCATATTCAGAGAGTAGTGGTCAATGGCTCAAAGTCCAGATAGAGATCCGTGACAAGTGATGTCCCTCAGGGGTCTGTACTGGGACTGAGCTGTTTAATATCTTCATCAATGATATAGACAGTGAGATCAAAGGCAACCTCAGCAAGTTTGCAGATGTCACCAACCTGAGTGGTGCTGTTGCCACACCAGAAGAACAGGTGTCATCCAGAGGGACCTGGACAAGCTGGAGAAATGGGCCTGTGAGGACCTCATGAGGTTCAACAAGGCCAAGAGCAAGGTCCTACACCTGGGTTGGGGAAATGCCCAATTTCAGTACAGGATAGTGATGTGATTGAGGTCTGCCCTGCAGAGAAGGACTTGGGGATATTGATTAATGAGACGCTCAACAAGAGCCAGCAATGTGCGTTCACAGCCCAGAAGGCCAACCATATCCTGGGCTGCATCAAAAGAAGCGTGGCCATCAGGAGAGGGGAGGTGATTCTGCCCCTCTAGTCTTCTCTTGTGAGACCCCATCTGGAGTATTGTGTCCAGTTCTGGAATTCTCAACATAAGAAAGATATGGAACTGTTAGAACGGGTCCAGTGCACAGCTACAAAGATGATCAGAGATCTGCAGAAACTCTGCTATGAGGACAGGCTGAGAGAGTTGGGCTTGTTCAGCCTGGAGAAGAGAAGGCTTCAAGAAGATCTTATAGAGACCTTTCAGTTCATGAAAGGGGTTAAAAGAAAACTGTACAGGGACTATTTATAAAGACTTGTGATGATAGGACAAGGGGGAATAGGTATAAACTGGAGAGAGGCAAGTTTAGGCTTGATATAAGGAAGAATTTCTTCCCCACAGGAGTGGTGAGACACTGGAACAGGTTCCCTAGGGAAGTTGTGGCTGCCTCATCCCTGGAGGTGTTCAAGGCCAGGTTGGACGGAACCTTGGGCAGCCTGGTCTAGTGGAAGGCATCCCTGCCCATGGCAGGGGGGTGGGAACTGGATGATCTTTAAGATCTCTTCCAACCCAAACTGTTCTATGATTCTAGGATTCTAGGACTCTAGGATTCCCGTCAGATAAGCAAAATGTACAGCAAGCTTCCTCACGTGCTATCATTACTCACTGCAGCTCTGCATGTTTTACAGCTAAACAAGCCTGGGTACAACTTTAAGACAATCAGGTAACCTTTACAATGAGGCACAAGTAAACAATTAAAAAAAAAAAAAGGAATTTTTAACCTCCTCCTCAAACAAAACCCCTGTTTCCAAAGTTTTGCTAGGTAGTCATTTTGGAAGGAAAAATGGGGTTTCATGAAAGGGTTTGTTTTTTTCCTAACCCCACCCTGACAGGCAAGGTGTTACTTCTAGCTGCCAACCAAGCCGGGGAAGCTAAACCATGACACATCCTTGTAACAAAAATAGATATTATTAGCTATTGTCTAACCCAATTGGAACCCCCAGCACAAAGGCTTTATTGAAGATTGCAATAAGGAAACTTTGTAGCTTAAGCGTTTTCACCCTTGAGACTTAAACTTCCACTTAGGTTTTTATTTGCTACAATCCCAGAGCCTACATGTCAGTGCCTGAAGAAATGAGGCTTGAGAGGTGATTATAGTTCAATGTGGAACAAGAGCTGTTATGAATCAGTAGAGAGATTCTAAAAACTGAGTCAGATAAAGGTACCTACTTTGAGCTTGCAAGAAAGCACAATGCCTTCTGCTATGTTGCAATCTTTTCATCTCTGCACATCTTGTACTACAAAATAAGGAATATGGGAAATATATATGGGAAATAGTATATGGGAAATATTTATTTTAAGAGGACTACAAACTGCCATAAATACATGGAAAATGTAATTAAAATGTGCAACATAAAAAACTACTTAAGGATTATAGAAGTTTTGCAGTATTGAACTGTCGTATGCTAAAAATATCTTGCTACTTTATTCTAGATTATTTTCTCAATTAATTGAACAAACACTAGAACACAACCTAAATTATTGTAATGTCACTTCTTTTCTTTTTCTTCTTTTTTTCTGCACTGCTTCTTGTAGGTTTATTCTGACATAGAATTTATCTGTTTTCTGTATTTTGACCACAGGTACAGTCATTTTCAGCATTAGGTTTCAAATTCATGACAAGATCCAGCCAAGGGTAAGTTAAACAAAGAGAAAATCTGGAAAAGGGCAGAAGTTGTATATAGCTAACCTCAAGGGTGAGGGGGGGAATGATAACCACAGGGAAGTCTCTTCCACTGTGTCTTCTTTGCATGTGCACTTAGTTAAAGGACAGTCTCTGAGACTGGGGAAACAGCCTGCAGGTAGGAGGGGTGCGCTCGGGGCTGTTTCGTGAGCACTGCTGTGAACACAGCCCTCAGTGCTACAGAACCTTGTGACAACTATGAGCTTACACAGGCTTCTGAAGATGCCTCTCCTGGCTCATGAGAGCTGTTACAGGTGATAAGACCCAGGACAGATGGAGCTTTGTTTGGCTACAATAACCCTGAGTTAGCTTTCTGAGTGCAAAATTAACATAGAAGAAGCAATACTTTCACTACAGTTAATCTGATGATCAAGTAGACATGATGATGAATTAAAGGAGAGAGTGGGGTGGGTGGGTGTCTTTCAGCATTTCATGCCACTTGTACCAACCACTTCTTTAGGACAATACTACATTTAATTCTTGCTGACGCTGCCAGACCTTTGCTACAAAATCATGCTTGTCCCAGTCTACAACAGTATTAATTGTATAGCTGATGAGAGGTTAGGACTAACAAATTTCACTTATCAACAGCTTCCAATTGAGACTAGCTGTGTATTCCACATTGCTTCACTTCTCAGATGTCAGAATGCTTACAGATGCCTACAAGACAAATCGGCAAAAGGTACAATGCTTCCTAAAGGTCAGAGAAAGATGTCTGTAAAACATCACCTTTCCCTGCCCACTCAGAAGACAAGTGGGGATTATTTACACTCTAAATCTGGGAAATGATAGAATAAATTTATCTGTGAACTTTTAATTTGAAGTGGAATCTTTCTTGCCTAACTTGCAGCATCTTTGTCACTGTCCGTGTGCCCTTTCTTGATTCTTGTAAGAAATAGGCACTTCCAAAACATAGAGCCTTTTCTCCTCACAAACTCATTTAAAATGGGTCAGATAAATTGCCTTTTAGAAGTGTCTGTTTCTCTCTAGTGACTATAAAGGAAGTCTAGATGATTAGCTCAGAGACAGAAGTCTGTGCTGTAAACTTCTAAATGAGGAGTGAGGAATCTCACCTTTGCATCTCTAGAACAATCACTATAGTGGGTAGACCTTCACTTGTACCACCTCTTTCTCTCCAAAACAAATTCAGTTGCAGCTGTGGTTTATAAAGAAGAGTCGAAATGAGATTCCCAGATCTCACTTTCCACTCCAAAACATTAAATTTTCCTGAAGTGTCACTTCAGCTACTTACACCCTTTCCTGTACCCAACCCTGGCAATCTCTGCAATCTACCATGTTACTGCACAAATAAGACCAGAGGAAGTCTACACTGGTGCATTATTGCCCTTATCTTGGTAAAATAAGCACACAGTAAATTGCATTATTGTGTAGTTGAAATTGGTAAAAAATGTCAAATATGCACGGGCTTCTCTGAGCTCTACAGCGACATTTTATTGAGGCTTTGATCGAGAGAACGACAAACGAGTTCTTTGTCCTACAAGATCAACTTTTTAAAATTTTTGGAAAAAAAATTAATACAAACATTGATTTTGTTTGCACCAGTATTAGTCCAGACCACTTTACTGAACCCTTACTCCTCAGTTACAAAAGAAGCTGGATTTCTACCAGGGTAGGTAGGTGTTACAAGTCAACTCTTCATTATAAGGTTCAAAGCTAGTATAAGCATTCACATTTTCATCTACATCACATCTCTGGTGATCCATGTGATGCAAATTGAAGTTCCAATCAATAAAGCATTTGATAAGTAGTGTTCAATTTTAAGCATGCAAATAGCTGTCTGTGTTCAACAGGGATACTTAGGAAGCACCTGAATAAATGATTTGTTGGATTGGCATCCCTATTTCCATAAAAAAAGTTTAACAAAATATCCAGAAAACACAGAAACCTGGATACGAGGAAAGTTTCTACAAAAGTTTGAGCTCTAGTTAAGCAGTGAAAATTTATCGAAAATAAGGCGTCACTTGATGACCTACAGAGACACACATTGCATAGCAAAGAGATAGTATATGAATCCATGCATCCAGAGATAATTCAGCAAGAAAAACTACTAGGTGACATTCAGATATTGTTAGAAAGGAATAGCCCCACTGGAATGACTCATAATAATCAATGAATTGCCGGTCTCTGCATAAGCTGAATAAATAATAGTGGTATGTACAGATACTGGAGAGGAATGGAACAACAGCAGAGATGGAGGAGGAGATTGGATTATGTGCAAAGCACACCAGGATAGTAACATGAAAGCCACAAGGCACATAGAGCAGTGAAAACTGGACCTAGATGATGCTATTACCTAGAAGACCAGAACTGGACAACAGATATCACAGGAAGCAAGGGAGCATCTCTAATCTCTGCAGGTAGATGTTTTTTGTCATCCTCACTGGCAGAATTATTTGCAGTCAAGTGAACATGAATCATTAATTTTGCAATGCCTCTTCATGCCAGCTTTCTACAGCTTGATCTCAGTGTATTTGCAAATTAACTTATTTTTGATCCTGTTCCTTATGTATTCATAAGAAATTCTCAGGAAGATAAAGCTATGAGGTTGCGCTGGTTTCTAGAAGAGAGGATCCAGACAGATTTTGCCATATTTATTTATCTGTCACATGCATGTTTCAGCCTCCATTATCTGTCCCATGTGTTCAGAACAGCGGTATCAATTCAGTTTTTGGAATACAAAGATTTGCAATATTTGATGTAGACCACCTAAGTAAGACCAAGCTATATCCTATCCTGTTATTAGAGGTGATGATGACAAATCTAACACTTTAAGACACTTTCAGAAAGGAGGAATTACTCTCGTGAAATAGCATAATACATAAAAATAAAACTATTTCATAAAATACTTGGGTTTTTTTCAGGATGTTTGTGCGTAAGTCCTCTCAGCATGCCCATGTACTGCTTTTGAAATTCTTACTACACAGAAGTTGCAAACAGGTTCATGTGGTTTTGTAAGTACGTCCAGGATTGGATGCCTGCTTTATCTGTTAACAAAGGAGAGCTGTGAGAAACAGCGAGATTGGCAGCATTACTCTAGATAAACTAGGTTATAACATATAATTCTCTCCTACAGCACAGAATCACAGAATCACAGAATCACAGAACAACCAGGTTGGAAGGGACCCATCGGATCTTCTAGTCCAACCATTCCTATCTAACACTAAACCAAGTCCCTCAAGACCTCATCCACCCGTGTCTTAAACACCTCCAGGGAAGGTGAATCAACCCCCTCCCTGGACAACCTGTTCCAATGCCCAATGACCCTTTCTGTGAAAAACCTCCTCCTAATCTCCAGCCTAAATCTACCCTGGCGGAGCTTGAGGCCATTCCCTCTCGTCGTGTCCCTTGTCACTTGGGAGAAGAGGCCAGCTCCCTCCTCTCTACAACCACCTTTCAGGTACTTATAGAGAGTAATGAGGTCTCCTCTCAGCCTCCTCTTCTCCAGGCTAAACAACCACAGCTCTCTCAGCCGCTCCTCATAGGGTCTGTTCTCCAGCCCCTTCACCAGCCTCGTTGCTCTTCTCTGGACTTGCTCCAGAGCCTCAACATCCTTCTTGTGGTAAGGGGCCCAGAACTTAACACAGTATTCAAGGAGCGGCCTCACCAGTGCTGAATACAGAGGGAGAATCACCTCCCTGGACCTGCTGGTCACACCGTTTCTGATACAAGCCAGGATGCCATCGGCCTTCTTGGCCACCTGGGCACACTGCTAGCTCATGTTCAGTCGGCTGTCGACCAACACCCCCAGGTCCCTCTCCTCCTGGCAGTTTTCCAACCAGGCTTCTCCCAGTCTGTAGTTCTGCATAGGGTTGTTGTGCCCCAAGTGCAGGACCCGGCATTTGGCCGTGTTAAACCTCATGCCGTTGGACATTGCCCAGTGGTCCAGCCTGTCCAGGTCCCCTTGCAAAGCCTCCCTACCCTCCAGCAGATCGACACTTGCACACAGCTTTGTGTCATCTGCAAACTTGCTAAGGGTACCCTCAATGCCCTCATCCAGGTCATTGATGAAGACATTGAACAGGACTGGACCTAGCACTGAGCCCTGGGGAACCCCACTTGTCACTGACCTCCAGCTGGACTTAACACCATTTACCACCACTCTCTGGGCCCGACCATCCAGCCAGTTTTCTACCCAGAAGAGTGTGCGTCTGTCCAGGCCAGAGGTTGACAGTTTCCATAGCAGAATGCTGTGACAAACTGTGTCAAAGGCTTTACTGAAGTCCAGAAAGACCACATCCACAGCCTTTCCCTCATCCAGCAGCCGAGTGACTTTGTCATAGAAGGCGATCAGGTTGGTTTGGCAGGACCTGCCTCTGGTAAACCCAATGCTGATGAATTGTAGTGGCTGTTATTTAAGATCGTGATATTACTATTGGGACATGGGAGCAGCCCATTGAAAATTAGTCTGTAGCTGTGGGTATATATTTCTCAGTCGAAGAGCTATTGTGAGTATCTAGGCCTCTTGTGACCCTCCACAAACACCTCTGTTGTGTCAGCACAGCTGTTCACAGTGTTGTGCCATGAACACTGGAGTGGGGTGAGTAATAGGCTTTGCCACATGGCCAGACAAACGCCACCCTGGCACAGGGAGAGGAGGGGGCAGCCAGAGGACAGAGGAAGGGCTGGAAAGAGGAGATCAAGGTTTTTTCATAAAGCTCTGTCTGGCCATAGTCAGACCTGCCAGAAGAGATTTACGGTTTAACCCTACTATCACTGATTGAAAATGGCAGCCTTAAAATTTGGTCCAGTACTAAGTAAAACCAATGGAATTTAGCAAGTTTAGTGTGTTCTGGATCATATTCTCTGAACAGATGAACCTTTTCTTTTCAGTAACTTGAGAAATTGCCTTTTTAAGGGCAAATAGACAACAATGCAGCATATGAAAGAAAGGTATTCATGTTACAGCTGTTCTGTTTTCTAACTCTATTTCTTTTTCTCTTAGGTTGTCATCAGCTACTTTTGGTGTGAAATTAAAGAGAGGCTTGTAAACAGCTGCTGATACATGCAGCATGCTGCATGCAGCAAGAATGCACATCATGAGTCATCCGTGACCTGTTTTGTCTTTTTGGTATTTCCCTCAGTCTGTGCCCAAACTTATTGTCTTAAATCCCCACCCCCACAAACCAAAACATATTTTTCAAGGAAAAAAAAAAAAAGTCCTGAAAATGTCAAGTGTTTGCTCACGCTCCAATCCAACACAATACTAAAACTGCTTTTAAAGTCAACTGCACCCCAAACAGCTTGTTCCTCTTGGTAATCTAGACCTTGTAATGGAAATTCTAGTAAAGCTGTGACTATTACTAATGCACTTAATACATTAGAAGCTCAATTTTGAATGCCTTGAGCACTTAGTCCCCCTGCTAAAGTGGATCAGAGCTGTGTTGGTGTAGCGTAACAGGGGCAGTCCCATGGTCTTTGTGACCTTTTGTGAGCATCTGAAAGAGATTGCATTTAATGATTTTAAAATGTCAAGGCCCATTTCAGGCAGAAAGAAAGAAACAAAATCTGGTTTCTGGACTGTGTAAGCTTTGGAAATGAATGCACAGACGTCCTCAGACATAAGACACTAATCTAAAATATCATAGAGCCTGAACATGTTATATTTAAAAATCAGATCTTTGAGACAGTAATTTCAAAATCCAGGCCTGCAGAATAATAGTGCTACAGCACATGCCTGCCATAATTTGCTTTTTAGCTCATTCTGAACCACCTCAGCACAACCAAGTAATTCATCAGTGCATAAAGCATGCAGTGACTGGAAGTGTGAATTATGCATGAAGGATTATTTTGCTCTGACATTCTGCTGGATGTGTATGTTTGTGCAGTGTACACCGAAAAGCTGCACTAACAGCCTGTGATGATTGGATGTTGGGGATCTTGTGTTGTTTGAAAGCATAGACAACTGTGATATGACACTAGTAAGAAAACTGCATCAACAATATAAATAAGTGATGGCTTTAAACATGAATTATGCCATAAATAAAAGATTTCTGCTTCCTCACATTCTGCCCCCATAGAAAGCTAGTTAACTAAATATGTTATTCGCTATCCATGGATAACCTGACCAAACTAATTTGTTCACACAGCTCCACCAAAGAGTGCAAACTTGTCATATATCTAGTAATAAAATAAGTGTTGATGACATAATCTGTCCTGGCATGTCTTAAGTTTGAAACTAGCTCTCCTGGGATTTAAAAGAAAGATGCAGAATTAGACTTTTGAAGAAAGAACCTAAGTTGATCATCATAATTACAAATAATACTGAGAAGTCATTTCTGACGCATTATATAATAATCACGTAATTACATGTTAAGATGAAGCTAAAGCTGCAGGCATATATTGTTTGATGTGAGTACCTATTAACTTTTCAAGAACACTAACAATGAGAGCAATCAAAAATACAGGAAGTGTAGAATTAACATGTTACTTCTTTAGCAAGTTAGCTTGACCACCTTAATTGTGGATCTGGCAGAAGAATAAAACCATTGTAAAAAGCATCTTTAAAAGTTCACAATTGGTTTTATTTCATAAATACCTTTAGAAATTATATTTTTCCATTATTTTTCAAACAATATAAAGATGATACCGTGTTTAGAATATTTCTGTCTTTTGGTGTTTTGTCTTGTTTTTTCATTTTTCACTTCCATCCTGAAACACAAGATGATTCCCACAGAGAAGGAAACACGGCAAATAGATTTTTCTATAATTGCATTTAGAAATGCAAGAGGGTAATTTCAGAATAAACCAATAATTTTTCACAAAAAAATAAACACACTCTATGCAAACCTGGCCTTTTGTTTAGATCTTGCAAGCAAAACCTTCTGTTAGCTTTTCTCATCATAAGTCATTATCTTAACCTATCTTAGAAGTGCCAATTTTGAGGATAAGGATCTGTGTAAATTTTAAGGTGTGGAAAATATTTCAATTTTAGCAGCAAATACGTTGTGGCTTTAAGCATTCAGCTGTTATTTTCGTTCATCTATTCCACTTAAAAGCAAGTGATCAATTCTTTATTGAAAGCAGTGTTAATATGTCTTTAATCTACTGTGTAGTTTTACTCCCATAATTTTAGCCCCAGATATTTGCTGGGGGAAAAAAAAAATACAGATTCCCAATATATCCGCTGCTGGGATCACTGCCAAAGGTAAAATTAATTCATGAGGGAATACGTGAGAGATGTAGGAAAAAAAACAAGAACAGAAACTGGCAGCACTCCCCAGGCTCCCACCTTCAAACCTGTAAGGTGCAGAAAAATGTATCCATGTGATGTGTACCAGCCCATGATGTCAACTACCAAAAATAACTCAGTGCTCACATGCTACCCTCAGGAACGAAAGTAAGTTTGTGTTTGAGAGACAGCTATTTCCCGAAAGCTCTGGTGCAGTCACTCACTGCAACACTAACTGCTGGATGGACATCCTGCCTGTGAATGTTACTCTAGATCAAAATAAATATGACAGCACTGTAGTGGTAAGGCAGATGGTCTTATGCTATTGCCATTTCTCAAGAGGCCGGAAAGGGATTGCAGTGAGGAAAGGGAGATCATCCCCCACAAATACCCACATACTGCTGGTTGCAGTAGGTACCTCTTGAATGTTGACCAGAGATAGAGGCTATTGCACTGTTTTAACCATCACCCCCTAAATTACTGCCAAGTAGTTTAATCTATGCCAGACTTCATCATTTTTAGTTATTTAAGGCAAAGTAAGTCCCATATTTTATCACAGCCCTTTCTGTTAGGGTAAACTACAGGCACTAGGGTAGGATCTGTTTCACTCACTTTCAGCTGTCTGGGAATAATGAGGCTAGTGTGAGTAGACTGCCTTACTTCCACCCTATAGTCAATGAACAGACGTGGGCATATCCAAAGACTGATTCGTCTTGCTTATATTAAAGATCTACAGTCCGTTGGAGGTACTCTTCTTAGCTAAGGTTTTAATGTTTAATATTTACATTCCTATAGACAGGCTGAATAATTTCCCACCTCTAAAGTCTAGGCTGGATTTTAAAAACAGACAAACAGAAAAATGAACAACCAAAACCCACCATAAAAGCAAACCCTCCCAGCTGATTGTGAGTCTTTGCAAAAATCTTTATGTTTATTTGCTGGTCCATTATGTTTTGTGAAAATTTCTAGGAGTCAGTCTATGATGTAAAAGTTAGTATGTATGTTTACCAATAAATATGGCAGAAATAATTCTTTGAGTTCTAACCTGCCCATCTGAACTCTAAAAGAACATTGGTTATTCTCCACCAGGTCCTCTAGCAAGGAGTGACATTAGACGTGATTGCCCCAATGCAGACAGGTCAAGCAGCCTCCTCTTTCCCCCACAGTAAAGGACAGAGTTATGTTTGCCTGCAAACAGAAAGAATGCTACTTCTTCTGATGCTGAAAAGGAGCTGTGACATATGTTGGCAAGATAAAATTCTGCTCTAATTCCCCTATGTTTCATTTAGGCTTCTGAGAGGAGCCTGTGATTGGTCTTTCTGAAAGGATGATGTGAGCTATGATACATCGTGTTCCTGTGTGATCTCTGTGTTCATAGTATTTTTATTAGACACCACTGAAGTGGACAAATCCCCGGTACTCATGACCCCGTTACTTAGCAAACCAGACCCTCCATCATTTAAATTCAGAGGTGGTTAACAGTCCTTCAAACATCGATTGGTTTTAAAAGGTATTTCCTGAGGCTTATTAAATATCAAACAGAACTGAGACATCCACTTATTGCTTATATCTACTGTCAATATTCCTTGGGATTTTTTTTTTATTATTACAAAACTAAAGCAGATGTGAGTTAGTCACAGGCAGACTTCTCATTAAAACAGCATTCATTGCCTCTTTTGTGGATTGCATAGGAAGACTGTGATAGATACTTCGCATTGTGCAGGTCATCAGTTGTTGTCATTGTTACTAACAAAATACTAATGCTTTGGTAATGCAGTTGTATGTCTAATTTACCTCTTAAGTTTCAACCTTATTCCCCAAATAAAAAAGCACTCTGAGAAACCAGTTCCAGATGAAGACCTACCCCCCTGCTCTTGAGGTAGACTTGGACTGGAAAAAGTTGCTGTCTGCTAAGGCAAGCTTGCTCTATAGCCTTTGTCAAAACAGTTTTTATTCTCATCCAATGCAAACCTCAGGCATTATTACAGGGTTTCATGGAACAGATGTTCTTGAATTTACATAATGACAGACAGACTGCCTTTTCTTTACGAAAGGTCATTAAAAACCAATGCTACTGTTCAGTCAGTCCCGCCTTCATTAAACAATTTCAGGACAAAACTGCTTTATCTTCACTTACTGTTTTCATGACTACTACTTTACATACTTCATTCGGACAAAATTGAAGCCAAATCATGGGTTTATGTCACACCACATGGCTGTCTATCTTTCCCTAATTCCTAAGCACAGGGCATTCTTGTGTGATTATTCAAGTAACAGGATCAAACCCTCAGCTGCTGTGAGACAGAGTAACTCCAGTGACACTGATGAAGCTCCTCTAGTTGGTGCTGGTCAGAAGAAGTGGGTATTCAAGAGAACATCCCAAGACTGTGTGTTTCGCCTCAGTTTACAAAATTAAATTGGTACGAAGATTTTAAGTAGAAGGCCTGTTTCTCGTAAAGTTGATTTCTGTTTGACAGCATGTGCCTCCACATGTAAGCAAACTGTTCTTTTCTAGGCAATATTCATGGGTACATTAAATAGGTGATGGGAAAATTTTAAATCATCTAAATCTACTCTCTCAATGACAGACAAATTCCATCACGGAGCTCCCCAAAGAGAAGTTCATGTTTGCCTTCAAGGCAAAAACTGGACTTTGCATTCTAGGCAATATGCAGCTGGAACTTTATTGCAAAATCTTACAGTGAGAGTCCTCATAGAAGGACTCTGGGAGGGATGAAATCAAGATAAATGAGATGTCTGAAATAGAGGAGGGAAACCCTTTGACCCTCAAATGATCAATTAATGGAAGGTGAACCACAAAGTTACTTTTTTTTTTTTTTTTCAGGTAGCATAGTGCAAATTTTCACTGAGATGTGCAGTTTTCTATTACATATTTTCTTTTTCCCTGAGCTACACACATGATTTTGCTGTTATACTACCCAGAATTAGCTGATGATAGTAAAAAATATCTCTTGTCTGCATTTCAGGTTAATTTAATAAAACTAAAAGAATTAATGACTGTCTTCCACACATGAAATTTCACAAGAACACAGAAAAAACTCATAGTGTAAGAATCAGGTAGATGCTGCCTGGCCTCCTGAAAGAAGAAAAGAGGGAAGAGCAGATTTTGTCCTTGAGTTGCTGGACAGTAATTTGAGGGACTTTCTTTTAAACAGAGGAATGGGAAAAGGGTTGAATCTGGACATGCTGTCCCACCCTTCCTCAACTGACAACCCCACTAGGCTGAGTTAAATGGAGTGGTACCCCTGCAAACTGCAGTGGACAATGCCTCTCAGGACACACAAATACAGAACTGCTTCTTTTGTTTTCATTGAAGACCTAATCCCACCAAGTTATGGGGAGCGTGGTCTTTCCTCTGCTTCTTTCACAACTGCAATGGTATTTCTGGTGATCCTAGCTGGGACAAGTGGGAAAAAATTTGGGACAGGAGCTGGATCACCTTCTGCATGGGAAGAGAGAGCACATACCACTCATTTCCAAGTGTAACTCTAGAGAGGAGGAAGTACAAATAACTTGGCTGGTTTTTTTTTTTCTTGGCCAACAGTAAAAAACTGCGGCACAATCACAGGACTTGAAAATCACGTTCTTTCCTCAAACAGCATACTTAATATTTTAACATCCCTTTTGATAGCTCTTAACTTCTAACACTTGTAAAATTCACACCAGCAAGTGTCAGAGCAAAGCTCTCTTCTCTGAAATATGCTTTTCTCATCCTTCTACAGTTGTAATTTTCTCCTTATTATCCAACTCTATTCCAGCATGGTTTCAAATAACCTTTTAATTCAGTTCCATAAATGAATGATGAATGGCACTCAAGTCTAATGCTCTGCTTGATTTAGATTTAAATTCCCTAAAAGGTCTCCCTTTCCCCCAACTTCATATCCTGACAGATCATCATAAACACTGACATTGGAATCAGGTGAGTTGTATACAGCTCTATGTAATAAATTGCTGCTGGAGAAGTGGGCTCTTCTCCCAAGTGACAGGGGACAGGGCAAGAGGGAATGGTCTCAAGCTCTGCCAGGGGAGATTTAGGCTAGACATTAGGAGGACGTTTTTCATGGAAAGGGTTATTGGGCTTTGGAATAGGCTGCCCAGGGAGGTGGTTGATTCACCTTCCCTGGAAGTGTTTAAGGCACAAGGTCCTGAGGGACATGGTTTAGTGTTTGATAGGAATGGTTAGACTCGATGATCCGATGGGTCTCTTCCAACCTGATTGTTCTATGAGTCTATGATTCTATGATTCTATGATTAGACCAACACAAGAAATTTGCTCCTGTTCCCCTCCAACTCACCAAAATTTGTTAAGCTTCAGGGAAAACTGTAAAGCTACAGAGAGATAAAGAACTCTAGATGAAAACAATAATAGAGACTGCTATTGATAGGACCAAGCTTGCACTGCCTTTTTATCTTCAAAAGTTCATGTGAATGCAGCACAGCCACCTTACGTGAACATTAACAGACTAAGAGAAAATGAGCCTGACCTTCACATTGAGTAGGGACACCAACAGACACCCTGCAGCACTGCACCTGACAGCTGAGTGAAACCAAAGAGGGGATGATCGAGTTGAGGTTGGAGCTAGAGATGCAAAGGAGCAGATTTGCAGATTAGCACATGACAGGGAATCTCCCTGTATCTACTAGAAGCACTTCAGGAGTGATGATTCTTCCACCCCTGTTCTCTGCACAAGTTACCATTTGTTGACTTGGTAGAAGATCAAGCTGTAGCTAGTTGCAGCTAGTCATATTATAGAAAATAATATAAATTACTTACATGTAAGCTTTGACAAAGAGGGGCAAAGACATATCTACTTAGAAGAAAATCCTCAAAGTTTCTTAATTCATACCATATGTATCTTGCTTAAAAATAAATCAGTGCACTTTAAATCAACCAACTTTGTACTCATTCACCAGAATTTTAATATGGGATGCTATATAGAACTGCTCAACAGTTCCAGAGTCATTTAAGTACAATTTACATAGTTCATAAATGCTTGACTGCTTATTCCTTAAACTAAGTACAAGTAGCACTTGTTCTTCGAGTGTAAGTTGAATTTGCAGTACTAATAAAAAGGTTTCAATAATAGATCATTGTTTTGCATGATAACATAGGGAGTGGAAAACTACAGGATTTTCTGGTTTCTGATTTAAAAGGCTGATGTCGTTGATAGGAAACTGAAATTAACTTCAAAGTTTTAGATTACATTATCATTGCCTGCTAGATGATGAGCTAGTTTCCCTCAGGTATCTGTTTCCTGATTTTTCTTTTCTATTAAAAAGGCCTTAAAAATAGTAGATAGAAAGCCTGTGACTATCACTCTTCTTCACAGATGAAATATTTCATCATGCCATGTTTGCAAGTAGTATCTTCAAGCAGATCAGGCAATATTGTTGGTAAAAGAAAGACATGTTTCAAGATATAGCCTGTCCAGTTTTAACTCTTTAAAACTGTATCAATTGACCTAGCAGGAAATATGTCTGTGTTTATAAATTTTGTCTTGCTTATACTTCAAAATCCTTGTGTTTACAGTAATAATGCAGACATTTCATTTCAGAAATAAAATTATGGGAATGAAGCCTTTTTATTAATTAATCCCAGTGAATAAAGAAAGTGGTCTTCTGTTTCAGTAAACTTATTAGCATTTATGACTAATGAATAAATTGTTCTCAAAACATAAGCACAATCCCATAATAAGGCAATGTATTTCCAGCATGTGGAAAACTGCCATTTTCTGTTGTGTGAGAAAAAGCTGAAAGCTATAGTCCAGCTAAATCAAATATTGATCTTTGCTATGATTATAATATTTTTTGTTTAGGTTTTTAAAAGTACCAGCTATACACAAGATATGTCAGCATTTGAAAACAGAGGAGACAAAAAGCCAACTCTAGACAACTATTTCATAAGTAAACCATGCTTATATTATCCTACTGAAATTTTTCCTAATCAGAGAAATTCAACATTTTTTTCCAGGAGTAAGCACACACTCTGTCATTCCTCTAATATTTGTTTCTGCCTTCTTTTAGTGTCTGAAATTTGACCCTATGCTAGATGGAGCCAGAGATGCTCACTTATGAGTGCCAGAAAAAAATCTGAAAAATTTAAAAACTACAGTGGCCACAGAAGCCGAAACATTTATCTACTTATTGACCACATGAGGGATGATCTCACAGGCTCAATCCCTGTAGGGCAAATATTAATTTTCCAGACTACAGTTTTGCAGGATATCAGCTGACTGTAGTCCTCTATTTCAACTGCTGAATCTGTACCTGTTTTCTATGATGCTGATATCCCTTTGAAATCAAATCCCTATAAAATTGCTTAAATATTAATTTCAGAAATTATATTTTAGACAAACACATGAAATCTCTTAGAATTTGTTCCTAAAGCACATTAAAACCTAAACTTCCTATAATTACTATAAGAAAGATTTACTATTAAATTGCAATCAAAAAAATCTGTTCATCGTCTCTCAAAATCTGAGTAGCAGCAATAGGACAGGAATAGTAAGTGAAAATAGTAAGTGAAAATAGCAGAAGCAAGGCTTCTTGCCAGTAGCTGTGGAGACTGGTCAAGATAGGCAAAGAAAACACTTGACATAATCTCAAAATCACCACTGAGCTCTTGTTGAGATACAGAGGAGACAAATCCATACGGCAGGCTTACCTGCTTGCTTATTTTGAAGACAATGACAGCAGGTACTCAGCCAGGAAATTAAGATGTCTCTTCTTAGTACTAAAATCATAGGCTATAAAAATCATTATATCATGGTGAAGGGAGAAGGAAAGAGGGATAGGTTCCATTGGAAATGCCATGTCACCTCATTCAGATGAGATGTTTTGCTAGAACTGGTAAACAGAAGAATATTTGGCATTGGGCAAGTACCTCTGACTGAGAAGAAATAGTAAAATGTCATTGACATAGAGATAAGAGAATTCTAACAATATCCAGATCAAATCAAAAGTTGTTTCTTTACCTTCTTGGTGAAGAAACTCATGAACATGATCCTAGGAATGGAATGTTTCAGTTCAGAATTTTTAATGAAATAGCAAAAGAATCTGCATATTCCATTTCAAAACTCACAGTTGTGTATTTTTCAGGCATCTGACAAAAAAGATGCAACAAAGATTTCAGGGTTTATGTGCACTTCTAAAACTTGTAACAGAAGAAGTTAAAATATTATTTCTAGCGTGCATATAAATTTAAAATAATACATATAGCAAGAAGTATTTGTCATATAATTCAATATTTCTACAAAGAACCATTTTAAAATTTCATTGATACTAGAAAATTCATGAATATTAAAAACTCATGTACCCTAAATATTTCAAATTCAGAAACAAATATGTCTGGCAACTTCTTTGTTTATTTCACTAAACAAAAAAATGTTCTTGAACAAACAAAAATGTCAGACTAACTTCCCATGCAAAATTAAACTTAACTGAGCCTGAACATACAGAGCAAAAACAGCCTATGAAAGTCCTGTTGTCCAGTGTGAAGGTTCTGTCTGTAAAGATAAGACTTTCTGTTGATTTTGCACTGAGTTTACAAGTTGTTTAGAATCTAAAAGTAAGTAAAAAATTAAGAATCTAAATACAAGTAAAATTGCATTCATGTGCTTCATCTGTTATAGGAGAGCATTCCTGAGGCCACCCAGGTCATTTAAACTGAAAGATATGTCCAACAACAGGATTTTTCTTCTCTGAAGAAGCTTAGATTGTGAAAAATAAGAGTGCTAAGTCAAAAGTCCATCTTTCTTACCTACCTCTTTGACATTTCAGCTATACACAGGCGTGTTTCTTATATATGTCCATAAATCCTCATCTGAAAGCTACTTCTGCTCTTGAAGGATGCTTAAATATATTGGTCAAGGAGCTCTCCTGACCTTAAAGACTTTTTTTTTTGTCCAGTCTATACTCAATGGCAAAAGAGTACATAAAGAATACAGGACCACAATTTACAATGCTGAGAGTGGCCATCAGGTCATGGTTTGTCCCCTTTCTTCTCTGTAACTGTTTTAACTGTTTTTCTAGGGGGCTAAAATTTTCTGTTTTCTTACTGCCTGAAGGTTATTTTTTGCT
This sequence comes from Coccyzus lansbergi, assembly GCA_033558105.1. Taxonomy (NCBI): domain Eukaryota; kingdom Metazoa; phylum Chordata; class Aves; order Cuculiformes; family Coccyzidae; genus Coccyzus; species Coccyzus lansbergi. The sequence continues at coordinate 96,008 of JAUMJK010000139.1, read as the reverse complement.
GATTTACCCTAAAGTTTGTATACAACCCTGTTAGTTGAAATGGCTTTGAAGAAAATACCTGCTGTCTGCATCTTAAAACAAATTTTTAAAAATGAAACAAAGCAAAACATCTATAACCAAAATCAACAAGAAAATGAAAAAGGGCTCACCAAGGGCTGGCTGGCATACAACTCAGAGAAGTGAAAAATATTTACACTAGAGCTGAGCAAGTTATAGAGTGTATATCTCCCACTTGAACCCTGGGGCAGAATTTTGCATGTAGAGGGAGATACTGTGTCACCCGGTAACATAACTTTGAATTATTAATCACACTGCCTATCAGGGTGCATCTTGAGCCTGATAGTATGGAAGGGAAATACTAAGATCTTCCTCCTAGCCTTTTGCAAAACTGAAACAGGCAGAAAAGAAACAGTTTCCTTTAATAGCAAGCACCCACTATGGTTGCATAACAAATGATAACAAATGATTGCTCTCTGCACGTGAAATGAAATTACATCTGATGTGCGGGATTGGTTTTCAGTGTTGTTTAGCATTCTGTTGGTTAGATATCCTCTCTGACCTACAGTGCATAATGAATTTTCTGGTTCCTGATGTGTATGTATACCTAAGTCTACAATTTCTTGCTCATCTGAATAAATGTAAATGTCATATCTTTTTAACAGCTTGTAGCTGGCTCACTGTGCAGGTCGGAGCACACAGTCTCTATCATGAGATTCATCTGATCATGCACTAAAAGCCTGAAGTCAGTAATCTGCTGAAGGAGGTCTAATGTTATGTTGACTGGTAGAGCTAGGGTGAAACCATTTATCTCTGTGATAAGAGCATGCATCTTTAATGGATAACGTGATACTACATGATTCCTTTTATTGCTATCTAAATTTGAAGAATTAATATATTTATAGTTAGTGGTATAAATAATGTCATTTGCATTTTGTTGTGTTCCTTTGCATGTACAACCTGTTCACTTGTGAGCAGATTGTGCTGCTCTGGTTGTTTCAGCCCTAGGTCTATCTCTGACTTTTCCTCTGTCTTTTCCATTAGGTTTCTCATTCTCCAACATACCTGGTTATACAGGCTTTTAGGTAGGTTTCATGTCGTGTCATCATGTTATCTCTTAGAGATGGATAGAAAGATTTTCTTTTATCATACTTCATGAAATGAGATTATATGTCCCATATATAAAATAATTACCATCTTCTTTGAAAATAAGAACATTATTGACAACATATCTATAGACAAAGGGGAAAAAAATGGGTCAGATAAGTGTTCTTAAATATAACTCATATTGTTATTGAGCAACTGGATTTTGACAAATTAAACAGCAAAACTGAAATGTCTGTTCATGTCTTAGCCAGTGTTAAGTATTTTCATTTATCAAAACAAAACCAGAAGGCATCATAAGCAACAAATAGGGTAGTAATTATTCTATAGCTGTAACAAGAATCTTGCAAAATGAATAATTCAAATTATCATAAGGCAAGAATTTTCAATAAATTTTGTTTCTTAAAAATACACTGAATTATTGCAGTCATTTTGTTAAATGAAAAAGATAAAATGTTCCACAAGTTGCTGTGGAACAATTGTTACTCTGAAAAAAAGATTGACAAATAAGCAGCGTTCTGTTCCTAGGCAGTGCATTCTATTCCATATATGCCAGGGTGACACATGTGTGTCTGTATAGAGAAAAGCACACACTGGGTTTTCAGGCATCACTGTGAATTGTGCAATTCTCCTGGAAAGACAGCAACAAAGCAGATAAGTATTCTGTTCATCACAGAGGCAGAAGGTCTGCAACTATACTCTTTAGTTATACTAAGTTTTTATTCTTTGTTACCATGTTCTTCAAAATAATATGATTGCAAAAAATGACCAGAAGCTAAAAGATTAAATACTGAGCAAGACCTGTAAATAAAACCCCAAAACTAGAACTAAAAATAGTGTTGAGGATAATATATTCAAACATGTACAAGTGCAAGTAGTCCATGCATTAATTGATGAAACAAGCTGCTATAGCTATTGTTTTCATTATGGTAAATTCTCTGAAATCCATCTCACTGTACAGGTAGCGGCCATGAGTTATACTGGATTCAGACTTACAGTTGTACAGAAAGGAGCAATGTCAGTTCTTAAACACAGAGTCACAACTCTCGTGACTAGTCATGTAAGACAAGTGCCTTTAAGGACCTAAGAAGGATCAAAATCAAAGTTCTCAGGTCCTTCATTAAGCTGCTGCCAGTACTCACAGCGCTTCAATACCCACATGTCTAAAGTCTGCACCACTAATGCTGTTTGTAAGTATACATACTTCTGGTATTTGGGGTTCTGTAGTTATTCATGCAAGTCGCAACAAAGCTCAGATGTTTAATCGTTTGAGTCAGTCGGTATACCCTTTCCTTCTCCTAATCCTCAGATAATGACTCTGGCTATTCATATCCCTAAGTCAGAATCTCAAGAGAATGTAAGCATCTTCCAAAGAATGCCAAGTAAATTTAAGATTTGTCCCTGCCCTCAGATTTTCTTGCTCATACAAGCTGACTTATTGATATTGTGGATTTCTTCCTGAGACACTTGGGCTTTTCTAGGGACAAGCTGGATTCCACTCAAGGGTTGAGTGGCTCAGGGGTTCTGTGCCACTTTTAGACAACAATGGGGCAGAATAAATGTCTTCTTCCCTAACAGAAGCAGGGCTTGACATAAATAAAGAAAATCTTATATCATTGAGGAGAAAAAAAGTAAAAAATAAACAACCAATATAAAAAAAAACCAAACCAGAATAGACATGAAGCTTCTGAAGAAGCAGCACAGTCAGTGCCAGGGTACATGTAAGAATCCAGAGTGCTTTGGGGTTCAGGTCTTGTTCAGGCAGTGCAGTTACATCTCTTCTGAACAGTATTCAAACAAGGCAGTGACTGAGGAAATGGGTTACCACGGGAAACAAAAAATGCCCAAGAGGAAGTCCTGACTCCATGGAATTAAAATATGGCTTTGGTTCAACCCTCCAAAACACTCAGTCCCTAACACCACTTCTGAAGAGCAGAAGGATCAATGCTGGACACATAATCATTAAGAAGCCATCACATCTTACTTTTACAGAACTAGATGATAGTCTTTGTAATCTGTATCATCAAAAAGAGTATAGATAGATGCTTAGTTAATTAAAGCTGAAATAAGATTAGTCTTTGCATTTTTCTTCTTTGCATTTTTCCTCATTCCAAATATCTGATCAAGTAAAAATTAGCAGATTTGACGTTGGAAATAGTCTTTATGCTCTGAGTCAAATCCTACTCATATGAGTTAGCACTGCTCTGCTGACTTACTAGAGCTGTATCACTCGAATCAAACTGAAAGCTTGGTCTGTGGATTTAGAAAAGAAACAGAATCTCCTGATAATTCTTAAAAATGCATGATTTTGTGAGCACTTGAGTGACTTTGCCCAAAAGCAATTGTGTGTTTTTTGTGTATCCTGCTCAGCAGCATCTAAAAATAACATGAAAAACTTTACATGAAGATGTTGCTCTATTATTTAAACCAGAAAAAGTATTAAATTCATTAATATAACATATTTACATATGAATGTCAGCTTAGCAGAAGATATAGAGCATCAGCAAGAAAAAGTGTTCTTTTCCTTTATATGTAAATTCACAGAATGTATTTGATGATTATTGTTTTCACACTTTGTGAATTTTTTCCTCACTTTAAAAAAATTATGCTGTGATATATGAAGAATAAATAGGTCATAATGGTGCCTATAGACATACTTTGATAGTCACTGCAACCTTCAGAGACAGAAGCATACAAATAACTTCTGTGAACAGAAGCTTATTTTTCTGCTGATCTACCTGAGGGATATGCTTGTGAGTTTTCTTCGTTTGGAGATTTTGTCATGCAGACAAAACAGAATTTGCTCTTATGGTACCTAAACTGAAAATGAACAGTTGGGTATCTTCCTTATTTGACTGCATATGCTTTTAGGAAGTATCAGTTACTTCTACTGAAGCACAACAAGTTTGGGAAATATCCTCACTTTCAAATGGTTATTGTTTTGCAAACTGTGTTTCTCTGTGCCCCAAAAGACACACTGAATCACAATTGTAAAGAGATATTTCAATTCTTATTTGGATTCTGTTGCAGGCAAGTGAAAGAATAAATCATAATACACATATTCAAATTTATATACTTAACTGTGAATTAGAATGAGCTTGAGATCCTTTAGAAGATAATTAAGACTTAAAACATTTCAAAGAGGAGGACATTCTTGCTGAATGAGGTTCAGCTATCTTTGTAAAGTGAGATTAAATATTACAGGGCAGAACAGACACAAAAGGCAGCAACAGACCTAGCAGAACAATAAAAGGAGGAACAAAGGTAGACTTGCTACATCAGATTCTTTACCTTTACAACATCTCTGAAGATAAGTTCCTCTTCCATTTGCTGCTGTGTGCATTTCAGAAATCAACATTCACAGAGCATACAAAAAATGTGAATTTTAGCATATGAATCATGAATATTTAATTCTTCTTTTTATGTTTTTTTCAGGAACATTTGACAATTATTTCACAAGACAGACTTTCCCCTAAGTGTAAACGAAAGCCTCCAACAGCTGAATTCAGATATCTGATAAGATGACTACTGACAGAAATGTTTGGGGGTGCTCTGACTACTATGTAGAAATATTAGACATGTCATTTTTGCCACTGGGATTCTGGATTCACTAAAAAGACAGTTCACAATGGAGAAGTGCAAGGGTTTATATAGTGGCATACTTTACCTGTGTGTAGGTACATAAGTAGAGTAAGACACATTGCAAGAGTTTTAGAAACTTCCCCAAAACATGTGTTTTGGTACAGTGAGGTTCAGGTGTGCTTGGCCTACACGGAGGTTAGATAAGAACAAGGGAAAAGTCTGGAGTGCTTTCACATAACTCACTGCCTCACTGTTCCACACAATCCAGTATAGCTGCGGTTAACATGAAATAATTTGTAGGGGAAAACACTTTTACAGAGTGAAAAGAATGTGGTGTCCACACAGAATATTCTGCATCAGAGCCTCCTGCTTTGAAGCAAACATTCTTTAGGTACTTACAACCCCAAACTTGTAATTTACCGATTTCCTAGCATATGTTTCTTATGGTAATTCTATTAAAGACTGACTACTGCTTCAACTTTTAGGGATGTGCAGCAAATGCGAGATGAAAATCCATTTCCTTGGATTAGAAAGCTCTGTTGAGACACTGAGAGAAGCTAAAGAACGTAAGAGTCAAATAAACACCCTCCATTTGGGTGCAGTGTTATGAGATACCTCTGGAATTACAGGCTAGATTTTTGGTCTAGGCTTTCTGCAGCTTCAGAATGGCACTAATGGTCTATAAAACTATATTAAAGCTGATTAAGATGAAGTATTTTTGTAACACACTTAGCTTTGAATTAGCATGAGTAGAAATAGATCTGTCCCTCAGTTCTTTCTGAAGTTCCTAAGCATAAAAGCGATGACTGAGGAACTGGTCTAAACAGCAAGGTAGAAGAAACCAAGACAGCAAGAAACTGTACACTGAGCTTTATAAAAGCAATTTTATCAGTCAAACAGGAATAATAAAAATCTTTTCAGAGGTAGAGACTTTCTTATATTTTTGCTTGACTCTGAGGCAATTAAAATGTTCTCCCAACCACATGGACAGACCATTGTCTCAGCAACTGCAGGCAGGGCTAGCACCTACTGAGGAGGTAGGTCACCAAAAATCCTTTGCTGCTCCTAAAGAGATATGTTGTTTACAAAGCTCACAAATTCATTAGAGTCTCATTCTGGGATCCTTGAGGAATTTCATCGTGAAATATCCTTAGTGAGTTAGAATAAGTCAGTGTTGTCAATAGTCATTACTTCCCCACTCCACATGAGATATAAGTAAGGGATGAAACAACAAGTGCAGTCACCCAGTTTGATCTTCTGCTTAACGCAGACTGTAGGACTCCCCTGAAGTCTTAACATCTCTATGGACTTGTCACCATAATAGTGTAAACCTACATCAGGCCTCCATTTGTCCTGATATATTGTTACTTATTTCTATTATTGTCATATCTGAAAATCATGACAGAGATAAAGTGGCAGGCAGCATGCAACAAAGGTTTGAGTCATCTGACCTAACTTTATCTATTGTAGTTTAGTATCTGATTTTTAACGATTGTCAATAGGAAGGGGTAGTGAGTGAGAAGAATATCCAGAGAGCAATTAATGTTGATCCTGCCTTAGACAAGAAAGATGAATCACCCTCTGAAAGTGTCTTTCTGACTCTATTAAATGTCCAGGGACTGTGAATTACTAACTGAAATGAGATTTCTCACTGTTAGATGGCTAATGTACTGGTGAAGTGTGTCTCACCTAATTACCTAAAAAAACTTACAGTCTAAATGAGGTAGACCACAGATAGGAAGTAAAATAATTACACAGAGATGAGAAGTGATTTGCCTAGAAAAAAAACCACAATAGCTTTCCCAGGTGAGTTGTCCCCAGCAGACTATCATCTTTTACTGTATTCTTCCCCTTCACCAAGCTTTATCAAAGAATGTCCCACAGTAAGACCCAAGAAACACAGTAAAAATAGTTATTAACTTTGTCACCTGTGTAGTTAGGTAATACGATGAATAGTCAGTTTTCAGAAACATTTCTACACAACTTTCAATTATAGCTTGTTCCTTTTCAGATAAAAGAGGTAGAACTGAATGAAGTATAACTATTTCACCAGTTTACTGCAATATCATTATCCATTTACTATTGCCCTGTGGGATTTTCAAAGCAATTCCAAAAGTATTACCAAAAGGAAGTTTCATTTATCGTGTTTGCTTTCTGTTGTCTCACAGAATTTTCAAATATAATTGTATAGATTTTCACTGCAGATTACAACCTCATTGTCTCTAGACCTCATCTAATGCTTTTTGAAGTCTAATGAAAAAAAGGAAAACCCCCTCAAATTTATTTCACTGACCTTTAGATGAGACATTGTGACTCTCCAGATAATTGATTCCTTATTTGAAATTAATCCCAAAACTTAGGGGTCACAACTTTCAAAACTCTTGTTTGGGTCCTTGAAACGTAATTAGTCTCTTAAATATAACCTAAGTTCCAAAAAAATAATATCCCATGGAACATCTCCCTATGAAGTCAAATAACATATTTGACAGACATTACAAATTTCTTTGTAGAATGCTGAACAACTCTGATACTGTTGCGGAATGTTTCATCAAACTTCTTCTTCAGGGTTGATAAATAGAAGAGTGAAGAAGGAATGCTGAAAGATACTCATACAAACGTCAAAGATCCAAGATAACTTTACTCATCTACAGAGGTATCTTATCAGTCAGAACTGATGCACCAGTAAATATGCGCACTGACGCCATAACTCCACTCATAAAAAAAATATTACAAACAAAGGCACAGAAATATCAAATGAATGATGTTATATAAATCAATGGTGTGTCCTTGTCTGGACTGCTACAGTCAACAGAAGAAGTTGTAGCAGAAATAGATGAGCTGTGCGGCATATGAATAAGCAATGTTTACAGAAACATAGAGGTAGGGGACATGAGAGTAGAATGAGCAATATAGAGATACACAAAACGTCTCCAAACATAAAACTACTCACTGACAATAAAAGTCACTTTCTGGTTTGCATAAAACAGGACTTTGCTCCAGCTGTACTCCTATTTCTATAATGTTCATTTTCTGTAAATTGTCTAGCCATCTAATTCTTGTACACAGTTTAATAAACTCTAGAAATAGAAAAAAAATCATGCAAATGTCATTTAATATTAAGGCCTCTAGTTTTTAACAGTAACATGGCTTCAACATGATGTTTAAGAACTGCCTGCATAGTTTGTAGTTTACAGGATGGGAGGTCCTGTGGAGAATTTTTAGATGAGGTCTAGGATGTTTTCAGGCAGAGAAGAGAAATACAATTTGCTCTTTCCCATCCGAGATAAGTACACCAACCACCAGGTGAATATACATTTCCTTTCCCAAAATGTCTTTTTCCCCTCCTAAGAAAATTAAGCAGTAGCATTCTGAGCTACTTTCTTTCTTACATCTATGTAGGTTTCAAGAATACTTTAAGTGCACATATCAGAGAAGGTGGTAGGACTCTTGAGGAGGAAAGCTTCTATTTGACAATCTAGAGAAATGTTGGTCTGAATTAGTTGCTGGTTTGTCACGCCCTCTTGAAAGGCAGGAACAAGTGCAGACCTCAAGAAGCAATTTTTTAGGTGCTTGAGAATGTACGGATGAAAAAAAAAAAAAACACCTCTGCAGTTTAGGAGTGAAAGATGAGAGGGGAGAACAGTGGCTGGCCTGGTGTAACCCAGAGAGGGGCACATTTCTAAGGAACCTAACTCTCTTTCACTTAGAGATCTGTCCCTGAGTGAAAGCTTACTTATACTTTCCTAGTACAGTGGTGAGTGCATCTGAGAGGCCTCTGAGAGCATGTAGCTAGCAATATCATTAAGGAGTAAGAAATCAGACCATTTCGCTACTGTTTGCTCTGATAGCTTGAGTATACAAAACAGTGCAATAACGTGTTTTAGCTTACATTGGTTTGCTAATATTGGCTAAATAGATATCTGGATATGGAAATATCAGCATTCTTTGCCTTCATCAAACGACAGCCTAGGAGTAGTTTGGAGGATGTTGGCAACAGGGAGGGATTCATTTCAGTCCTCTACAATGCCCCTTTCCAAAGCAAACTGTGACTCACAGCTCTTGTTTTTATTTTCTCCTTCACAGCAGCCAATTTAGAGATAAGCAACCTCTGACCCCAATAAAAGTAACTATTTCTAGCTATTTTATGGCATTTAGCTGCAATCTTGTGCTGTTTCCCTCCAGCAAGAAGTCTCCCAGCTCTGTAGTATACACTACAGTGTCTCCCGAGCTCTCTAGCTCTTGCATACCTGCCCTGGAGCTACCAGTGGGACCTCTGGCTTCCTCCTCCAGTATCTGATAGACAAGCACAGTGACATGGATGTGAGGGCAGAAGCATAGCTGCAGAGTACAAAGCAGTGCAGTTTGGTGTGAGAAGCCAGAAACATGTTCAGACTACATGAGTCTGGTGCTGGATAACTCACTTTGATTGCAGGTCTTGCCTTTCTAAAGCTGGGGGCCAATCACCCTTTGAGAGCTGATCTGTATGAGCACACACCCTGAGAGAGCACCTTGTCTCATACCGACTGTGCTGTGAACCACAATGACTGATCAGTGGAGCAATCCAAGATCAAGCGATGTATTTGCTGAAAAGGGAGTGTTTCTTACCCATATGGACGTACATATATATATGTATAAGTCCAGCCCCTGGACTGGACAAGTGCACACTCTCCTGGGAGGAAAAATGATTGGATGGTCAGGCCCAAAGAGTGGTGGTAAATGGTGTTAAATCCAGTGGGATTCCCCAGGGCTCAGTGCTGGGTCCAGCCCTCTTCAATGTCTTCATCAATGACCTGGATGAAGGCATCAAGTGCTCCCTTAGCAAGTTTGCAGATGACACTAAGCTGGGTGGAAGTGTGGATCTGCTGGAGGGTAGGGAGGTTCTGCAAAGGGACCTAAACAGGCTGGACCACTGGGCTGAGTCCAACAGCATGAGGTTTAACAAGGCCAAATGCTGGGTCCTGCACTTGGGGCACAACAACCCTATGCAGATCTACAGACTAGGAGAAGTCTGTCTAGAAAGCTGCCTGGAGGAGGGGGACGTGGGGGTGTTGGTTGACAGCAGACTGAACATGAGCCAGCAGTGTGCCTAGGTGGCCAAGAATGTCAATGGTATCCTGGCTTGTATCAGAAATGGTGTGACCAGCAGGTCTCCCTCTGTACTCGGCATTGTTGAGACCGCTCCTTGAATCCTGTGTTCAGTTCTGGGCCCCTCACCAAAAGAAGGATGTTGAGGCTCTGGGGCGAGTCCAGAGAAGAGCAACAAAGCTGGTGAAGGGTCTGGAGAACAGGCCCTGTGAGGAGCGTCTGAGAGAGCTGGGATTGTTTAGCCTGGAGAAGAGGAGGCTAAGTGACAGGAGACAGGACAAGAGGAAATGGCCTCAAGTTCTACCAGGGGAGGTTCAGGCTGAACATTAGGAAAAAAATTTTCACAGAGAGGGTCATTGGGCATTGGAATAGGCTGCCCAGGGAGGTGGTTGAGTCACCTTCCCTGGAGATGTTTAAGGGACAAGTGGACGAGGTGCTGAGGGGTATGGTTTTGTGATTGATAGGAATGGTTGGACTCGATGATCTAGTGGGTCTTTTTTGACCTAGTGATTCTATGATTTTATGTACATAGGTGTGTATGCTTTATGTATGCAAAGCTATGCATATATGTATAAGGTTAAAAATAGAGTTTGTATAGAATAATCTGTTTGCCACCTTCTTTTACAAGTCACCAAAAATAAAGTTAAGAAAAAAAGAAACTCTCACAACATGCTGGATTTGGTGGACTAGTTTGTGTTGGTTGGTTGGGGTTTTTTGCATGAGGTGGTGGTTAAGTGTTTCACTTAATCTTCTAAACAAAGTCTTCTAAACTTACGTTTTATTTGTAAAAGATGGAATAGGTCGCCAGTATTTCGTATCAAATGAAATGTTAACTAATCAAAAAAGCAGGGTAACTGTCCCTTACACAGTACCTGGAACACTTTGTGAACTCCAGGGAAAAACTGAAAGGGAAACAATTCTCTCAAAGGATGTACAGCCTATAATGTTCACAATATACTGCTTAGTTAACTGGGAACTGGGTTTCTCCCTCAGGTAAAAAAAACCTCATAGCAAGAGCTAGGTGAAGTACAGATTTGTATGATACTGTGGAATCCTGAGCCCCACAGCATGACGTGTACCTCTATGAGATGTAAGGTCCAAAGAATGGATACCTTTTAAGTTGATACCAGTATCACTGGCTCTGTAGCACTCATGTTACTGTTCAACAATAGCCGAGGGCCATACAATTATTAATCTCAGAGTCAGACCTCGGCCTCTTGTTTATCTGCTGTCAGGTTTATTTACTCTCTGGTTTATGAACTACTGATCTTCCAAAGCCCTGAAGACAAGTAGGATTATCACTAGGGATGGAAGTGAGGCTTTAAAATGCCTAGTATTAAACCAATTCGTTCAGTAGCCCATTTTTGTAATATTATTTTTGAGAACAGTTGGTATTTACATCTAGCTATACGATCTAAAGTATTTACCCAACAGATAACCCATTATTGGTCACTAGTAATTTCACTGTAGAGACAGATGTATGTCTGTAATAAAGGACAGAAGAGAATATGGTATGTTGAAACATTGTATTCAAACACAAAACTGCACTGACAGAAACATTTTTCAGGAAGAACAAGGTTAGAGTTCGTGTCTGATATTTCTATTAGTAATATTTCAAAGACTATTTTTTGTAGTTTACTTTATTCATTATTTTATGTCTTAAAGTCAACTGGAAAATACTGGAGCTCTGACCTGTGTTCCAGGAATGAGTAGTACAAGAAGAAGGTTGTGCTAGATATAAAGTATTGTCTTATTATCCTCCTTCCTCATTAATGCCAGCAATTCATTCATATTTCAGGTTATTAGTGTTCTATTTCTATCAGGTCTAAATGTCATTAGCCCTCTTTGACTCTATGATGCTATATTCTGCGGTGCAGAAAATTACAAAGTATGTAAATAGTTAAATGTACAGAAGATTCACATTTGCTGGCCCTGTGTGTTCAATGTATATTGATCTTATTTTAAAGAAAGGGCAGTATTACATATTCTCAATTGTACACTGCACTTCTGAAAAGATTTTTACTTCTTTGTTTGTTGTGTAATGTCTATTTAATATACAGCAAACTCATAACAACTGAAAGAACTGGCAAGCTGCGTAACAATAGTTAGTATGCATGGCAGTTTCCTAATTTGTGTAATTCTCCTGTTACGCTGGAACATATCGAACTCTTCCTTTCTCCCCTCAGCCCACCTAAACGAAGTTTTTACTACATCTATTTTATTAAAGTTAATTTCTGAGGCCTGATTGCTTGGCTTATTTTCAAAGCTGTTAATAGACTCCGATCAAAATCTTTCTAGCAAAATAAGGCATATTTTTGAAAAATAAGTTTTTTTAAAAAAAACCCTCTTGATCTTTTTTCTAATTTTTAATAATAATAATTTAAAAGACATGAAAATGATCTTTTAGATAGTTTTTTTCTTTGCTTTTCCTCTACATTCCTCCTTTTTAAAAGCAAAATGGGAGAAGGCAGAGAAGGGGGGAAATAAACTCAGGAGTAAAGAACAGTTATATTTTTTTTTTTAAATCAAATTTTTTAAAAACATTCCGTGCCATTTTGGTGAAAAAAATAAAAGTAATGTGTCTTCATTATTTTTGAAAATGAATGAGTGAATTTCATCAAAAACTTAAATTTGTTTTTACCTGTTACTGGGAAACATTTCCATTTTTATGTTTGTTTTCAGGATGCTGCAACTGGAAAAGGGCTATCGGTTGACCACCAGTGACCGGTTTTCTCTACAGTTGAAAACTAGGTGGAAACTTGCTTAAATTTTATTTTGAAACAAAGTGAGAAAGGATATCGACAGCCCTGGACTGTTCCATCTTGGTCTTTATCAAGAACAGAATGTTTGCATTTTCCACTCAAAATGTCCTTGTTCTGGTTTTCAGTTTTGTTTTTTTTTTTTTCCCTGTGTCCTCTGACAGCAACCTCTGTTCTTCTTCAGACTCGACTTTTTCATATCCAAGGCTGGCCAGGTCTGTTTCAAAGACTGACTCTGTTGGACTGCAAAATGATAAATACCTATACTTATTTGATTTTAATCTGCTAATGTACTTCTATTTTTAAATATAGCCTGGTTTTTCCTTGTACTGTTATCTCATAATTCAGTAACTATCTGCCTTTGGCCAGTCACATGAGTTTTCCGTTGGTTACTTTATTTTGGCAAGGTATAGAGAAGGATATGAGTAAGAAAGGGCTTCTGTTTCTTCATCTGTTTGCCCCATTTTTTTATGTAAAATAAAGGCCATCTGGATTTGATTTTGCACTGAAGAATGTACAACATGTACAGAATTTATTTTCCATGTGAGAGACAACATTCAGTTATGACTGCTTGGATCATAAGCCTGCAAATGTTTGTGGCAAAATACCTGGCTTCAAGTTCTGCTTTCTAAAAAGAAATGTGAACCAAGTCTGATCCTAGTGGTGAAGGAGGAGTAGGAGGAAATGCCATACTGGAAAGCCTGAGATTTTCATATAACCCATGTTCAACCATTAATGTGCTGCCCTGAACTTTGCATGGCCCATCTTTAATATCATGTAGACTTCTATAACCATGTGGCAAGACTAGCAAGAACAGATCAAAACCACAACTAAGAACTATAATGGCTTTAAGCCAGGGGAAGAAAAGAAACTTGAGGAAAGTATAAAATTAGCCTGTGGTGTACTATGTGCTTGATGCAAGCCGTTAGGGAGGGGTGTGGTTTGTTATTGTGAACTTCTCTGCTTTGCAATAACAACTGTCCCAGCAATCCTTGCCAAAGCAATCATCATCACCATCATCTTCAGAAAGAACATCTGGGTTGTAAGGGGAATATTGTGGAAATAATATAGATATGGTACATTTTTGCATCTGAGTTGTTATGTGCATACACTTAAGAAAACTCGTTCAAAAGGTTGATGGTGGCTTACATGGAAGGTGCTGCCTCTTCCAGGAGTACAGCACAGCCCAAGTGAGTAAGAAGGGAAGTATACTCATGTTCTGCCCCCTTCATCCCCAGCATCCCTCAGCCTGGCAGACTTTGAGGTACAAAGATCCCAGTCCTATAAGGGTTTTACTGAGCTATCCTTTGGATTTCCTAACTTTCTGGAGGAGAAGTGATCTTGTTAATCTACTGAGGTTCAAGAACAGCTCATTATTACCCTTGCAGGCAAGGCAAAATTTCATGGTCCTCAAGCTGATATTAAAACAATTCACAAAACTATCTGATGGTCTACAAAGTAGGGGACAAACTATGCTGGAGAACCCAAGAAGCAGGTCCAGGTTCAGTTTGAAAGACTGCTGTGTACCTAAGTCTGACTCAGACATCTATATCCAAACTTTCCTTTAAATCAAAGAAGCTCTGGCAAGTTTAAGTACTGGGAGGAGAGAGGGATCATTTGACATAATTTCTTTCTCTTTTGACCTACTTGGGAAGGGAAGGGAAGGGAAGGGAAGGGAAGGGAAGGGAAGGGAAGGGAAGGGAAGGGAAGGGAAGGGAAGGGAAGGGAAGGGAAGGGAAGGGAAGGGAAGGGAAGGGAAGGGAAGGGAAGGGAAGGGAAGGGAAGGGAAGGGAAGGGAAGGGAAGGGAAGGGAAGGGAAGGGAAGGGAAGGGAAGGGAAGGGAAGGGAAGGGAAGGGAAGGGAAGGGAAGGGAAGGGAAGGGAAGGGAAGGGAAGGGAAGGGAAGGGAAGGGAAGGGAAGGGAAGGGAAGGGAAGGGAAGGGAAGGGAAGGGAAGGGAAGGGAAGGGAAGGGAAGGGAAGGGAAGGGATGTAGTTCACAGAGAAGAATTTCAGAGGTGGGAAAATACAAGCTGTAAGAACATAGAAGGCTGAGCTCTCTTACACTTACTCCAACTCCTACTCCACATGTCTAGAAGCTGGGGGCTGCAATTGTTTCAGCCAATTGCAGCTATTTAAAATCCAATTTTTTGGTCTAAACTAAGCATTTAGGATTTAGTCTATAATCAAGAGCAAAAACCAGTGCTGCTAGAGGGGGATTCCAAGATAGATGTCTGGACAAGACAGGGTCTGTTGCTATCTGGACATTGCCCAGAATGGAAATCTTGGCATGTGCCAAACCTAGTTTCTTAAATGTTAATCAGGCTTCCCTCATACAGGTACTCATAAGATGCAGGCCCCACAAAAGAATTCAAGATATTCAGTAGTTGTTGATTATGAGGGGTTTTTTTGTTTTTTTCGAGTCAACATCAGCCATTCAGCTTTAAAACCTCTTCATTTTCTTTCAGATACCACTTAATGGTACATTACCGCCATGCATGTTTCACACGTTGTTCACACAACTTGTTTTTCAATCTGCATCACTTCTAAACCATTAGTTAGCCTTCCCTCAGTTCCAGACAGCATGGAAACTTTTCTCCATATATAGCATATTTTCATTTCTTCCAGAGATTATTTCACATATTAATAATCCATTATTTAATGTTATGAATCAATTAATATCTATTTTATCTCTCACACATATAATCACAATTATTAACAGGCTACATATAATAAAGACATCTGATCTGTCCCTTGTGGTGGGTTTCACAAAACTGCTGCCAAAAATACTGAGGCAGTTTGTGAAAAGCTACAAAAAGTTCAACCTGCATAGTCTGCTTCATTAGATCTAAGATTAAATTTTGGTTCTAAACTTGAACAGTCCCCATTATAATACCGTCAATCAAGATAATAAATGAAATTTTAAATGCCACATGTTCTCTACGTTGAATATTAATGAGATATTAAAATGTACTTTAAAGCACAGGTTATACACATCTATCTTAATGTCAAATATCTCAATGTCATACAAAATGTTTGACTAAGTCAAATATCTATGGGAGAGTTTATGGGTTGTTTTAATGGGTTGTGTCTTTTCTGACAGGAGATAAATAAATTCATCCCACTGAATAGAGCAATCCTTTTCTGGAAGCCAATCCTTTTAAAACTGAACACCTCTTTTAATAGGAAATGTTAACCTGACAATGACTAAACTAGTGAGGATTTCTGGGTTTTTGTTTTGTCAAGTTACATGCATTGTTTTGTATTTAAGAGGTTCATCAGTAAGTCACTTTTGCCTTATCTAGTATTAATAGCTTCCCCTTTAGGCAAAAAGATTTTAGAGGTGGTTTTCTGTACGTCTTAGAACAAACTAGTCCTTCATTTTATGAAAGTATCTTAATTATTCTCTAGTCTGTGTGCCTAGTAGTGATAATAGCAATAAATTACCTATTTCTAAATTGGTATTATTCATTTGGAGTGTTCAGAACCTGATAAGTATTGAACTGCCTACCTCTCACAGGACCCCATTTCCTGGCTTTGTCAAGGCTGTCAGGTCTGTGAGCTGTGTTAGTCCTACCAGGGGGTGGTTGTGCACCAAGCAGAGCTTGTGCAGCAACCTGTGACCTGCTTACAGTCATGGAGGGTATTTAAGGGGCATCTTGTGTTCACTTCAATTACCAAGGAGGAGCCAATTGATGTCATCTTTCTCCCACTTATTGTAAGCTCCAATAGACAACTGTGGGAACCGAATAGCATCTTTTTGAATGGACCAACCAATCTTACAAAGAGCCTGTACAAATCATATTAATCATTGTATTTCAAGTTGAGCTCCTCTTAAGAAATGAATAAAGCAACCACGGAAAATTTTCCAGCAGATGAGAGAATTTTCCCCACCAGCAAGTAGAGTTATTTTTTCTTATATGTGCAGCAAAAGGCCTTCAAAGTACTTACTATGTTGGTTGCTCTTGCTCAGATTTTCTCAAATGTTCTTGAAGAGCTCAAATAATGTTGTAAGTAAAGCTAGGCCAGCACTAACATGGGTTTGTAAAAAAATATATAAAGGGTATACTTTTTAGAATGGGAAAATGTAGCAGTTTCAATGGAGCTTAAAAGGGAAAACTAACTTTCAGATTCAAGTTGGAATTTCAAGCAGGGAATGAAGGGAGGAGACAAACAGGTTGAAATAATATTTGCTGAAATAAAAGATAACTGGGTGCCAGGACATACTTTCCAGGTGCAAAAAATCCCAGTTTACACTTATGGCCTTAATTACAGAAAATTTACCTTTCTTCTTATTTGATATTATTTCTTTGCTTTGATTTGGTTTAGGAAGTGTAATGGTTACTGTTGGTTTTCTTCACTGACACTGAAAACCTGCAGTTAGTAGAGATTTTGTCCTAAAAGAGAATGAGGGTGGGGAGAGAACACAGAAAGAGAAAAAAAAAACCACTCAGCAAGGAAAGTTTCATGGGACAGGAAGATTATTTCCTACTTAGTCCAACTAGTAAGAGTTGGCAAGAACTCCACAGCTGCTCTGGACTGTCTCCCTGGTGCTGGGAGTTAAACACATCAGAGGGAAAGGAACGCAGCATGAATAACACGATGAATATTCATGTCCTGGATGTGGGTCTTGGAGTCAGCAGAAGTGAACTCCTGCCAGATGTGATGGTTCAGCACAGTCGAAGGAGACTTTCAAAGAATCCTGTGGAAAAAAATCCGTTGTGCTCTTACTTACTGAAACAGTTTATGTCTCTTCTAGTCGATGACTCAATAGTACTATTTTTTCTTTAAATTTAAAAAGTAAACAACTAGATCTAGAATGCATGTGCAAGCTTGCTGAAGTGAATAAACTCAAATGGAGAGCCCAAGTAAATATTTTTCTTCATCCTTTCAGCAACTGTGAGGTGATTCAGACATCTATGTTGCATTTTTTCTGGTACTGACACAGCTCGTGCTGCTGGTAAACACTAAGTTCAATAAAATCTTTTTATTTCTTTTGTTACTGTAGCCTTGTTCTTTATCATTATCCTGTGAGTTCTTTCAAGCTAATAAAATAGAATCTTAGTGAATATTGAAACTGCCCCATTGGTTACCCTTAAGCAGTTGCCACATGCTAACCAGCGCAGAAATACAAGCCTGGACAGGACTCCCAGCAGCTGAAAGGGCAGAGCCACTCCAGCTTTGCCTAGTGGAGCTTTCTCTTTCCCTTCTAATCATTTCCTGCCCCCTCCGCCCCATTCCAAGTGCGTGGGCCTAGAAAGTACTGGCAGTCCCTCAGTTCATTGTACGTCTGGGCTACATAGTATTTACATTACAGTAGCTGCAAACAGCTCAAGTTGGGACCACATTTTTTATTTTCCTTTTTTTTTTTTCCTTAAGCACTGAATAAATAAGAATGGAAAGGTTTGGGTCTAAAGAGATCACAATAGTGAGCTACAGATATGCTGTGACAAAAGGGTCTGGAAAATAGTGGGGGAGACAAAAGTGGGAGAGCGCAAATGAACAAGAACAAGCTTGATTTTGATCTCAGACCTACTCCTAATAGGATTTTTTTAGCACATTTGTTAAATTTTAGTATGCTAAGCCACTGTTTTCTTATGAACTGGAATCAACATCAATGCTAGAATCATCTAATGTACTTCACTGGGAACTAAGTGGAATGGAGAGCCATGCTTCCCCTAAAAGTGCTGCCCATCACATTATCCTTATTCTGGCACAACTGGCAGAGATAAAAACATTTGAGTAACTTGCTTTATAATCTGTCAGACAAAGCAATCTGGTACATCAACTATTTCATGCTCTTTATCTGCATGGAGGTAATGACAAGAGACAAAACAGATAAAAAATGTCTCAGGAAGAAACAGTAAAAGAATTTGGTTTTATTATCTACCCTCATAATCCTTTCAAGTCAAGGATAAAGGATCAAAAAATTATGAATGTGTTCTGAAATTCAATTCACAGTGAAGAGTTGGCATCACAATAAATACTCAGTATGGCATTCTACCTCCTAATGGTAACAATGAGGTCCACCTTTGAAAATCATGAAATGTATCATTTGACATAAGCTTTCCTAATCTTATTGGGGTTGTTTTAGGATAACTGAATGAGATTTCTAAGAAAGGGTCACTAGTCACTTATGATGATGGGATCAGAATAGAAGTGAGTATATATGTAAAAACACAACAATCAACAGAAAGAGATTATACTCTTACAACATTAAAAAAATTGTGATTTCCTGAAAAATTATTAGAAGGAATGCAGGTTGTTCATTAAGGACATGTGAGGAAAGTAAGGAAAGGCAATTTGGAATCACAGGGTAAACCTGATGAAATAGATTTAACCATGGAAAGAGGAACAAGCATGGGGACTACAATGAAGGATACAGCAGATCACCACGATGATCAAGAAGATGAAGATTTATCTATCCTGTCCATCAGAAGAACAGGATCTGCCTGGGGGATTTTTAATCACCTGTCTTTTCACTGGAAAAATGAAAAAAAAAAAAAGCATGATACAGAGAGGTGATAATTCTGGGTGTGCTGGAAACAGTGAGAAGAAAGAATTTGAGTAACAAAGGACTACCTGAGAGTAAAAAGATGGTGGGTAACTTGGGTGAAAATCACCATGAAATTGCCAAAGTGCATGATCTTTATAGAGGAATGGAAGGAAATAGCAAAAATGCAAGTGAAATTCATTCAAACAGGTAAGGAGAGCCAGAAATATCCTGAACAATGAAATACACTATTCCAATGTTGTGAAGAGAGAATGAAAAGCATGGAGGGAGTCCTGCTGGATAAAATCACAAGCTCTTCAGTGATCTAAAACCTGAGAGTGGCACAGTAAGAAAGTGGAGATGAGGCAGAGTAATAAGGATGACTATGAAAGAAGAGTAAAGGGTTGTGGGGACAAGAGAAGAAAGGGTACTGTACAGAAAGAACAAAGAGATGTGAGTCACAGTCATTCAGTAATAAGATCAGTAGTAAAGAGGAGAAAAGGTGACAGATAAATTAAGAAAGCTGAAATGTTTAATTCCTGTTTTGTTCCCTTCTTCAATGAGGTCAATGGTAATCATGCAGATGCCATGTTTAACATCAGTAACAAAGGAATGAGATCTCAGGTTAGAATAGGGAAAGAAAAGGGTACAGTATAGAGCAGGTTACAGTATTTACATAAATTGGATTGCTTTAGATCAACAAATTCTGATGAAATTTGCCCTAGGGGATATAGACAACTGGCTGAAACAGTCCTCAGGGACATTATTTGTTATTTTATTGCAATCTGAGGAGAGCAGGTGTGGGTCCAGATGATTGAAAAAAGGCAAACTTTGAACCAGTTGTAGCTGGAAAATGAAAATAAATATGACACTGATGACCCCAATCAAACACTAGAAATGTTTCCTTAATACTTTGCCAGGTTTGGTATCACTTAAAATTCGATTTAAGCTTAAATGACTTTTTTACAAGAGCTGCTTCTACTGAAACATAAAGTGTATGGAAATCTGTATAATTGAATATGTAGAATGGAGAGTTCTATACTTGGGAAACTATCAAATATTTGGAGTGTTGCAGAAGACAGAAAAACAAAACTAGGGCAGTAAGTCAATGCAATAAGCCATCATCCTATCTCCATGGAAACAACAGTGTTGAAGTAAAGTACAAGGTAGATTTTAAAATATTTATCACTGGCAAATAAAACTGTAGAGAAGGGTAATTAATCTGAAATGGGAATACAGTGATTGGGATATGGGCACAAAAATGCTTACTACCTAGTCATAGCTCATCCTGTTGGAAATCCTCTTGATCTTGCAGAGTCAATGTCTCCACTTTTCTCCAGACAAACCACAGTAGCAGTGCCAATGTCAGCAGAACTGGACTATGCTTCAAGAGAAGACAGTAGACCAACAATAAATACTACTTAGATTTTTGAGGATTAAGATAGTTTCTTTGCGTCTCTCTGGTATTTCTGAAATTCCATGGCAAAACAAATAAAAAAAAAAAAGTCCTTAGAATGATCTCTATTCCCATTTCTTTGAAAAATGACAATTTTCTGTTTCATTTTTTAAGTAAACTCTATGAAAATGTTAAGACTGTGTTGCATTAAGATATGTTACTGAAAAACACTCACAATTTGATGTTTTATCTTTTCAGACATAACTAGCTATCTATTCCTAGTCAGTTCAAAATCAGAACACTGAAATCCTGGAAAATTACCTGTATACTTCAGAAAAGAAACAGAAGCGATTTCATTTTTTCAAATGTAATACACATTTTTAGTTAGTTAAAACCAAAAGATTTCATTCTTTGTAACAAAGCTGCTGTTCTGACAAAATGGAAAATCATGTAGATTTTGTAAATATAGCATAGAGAGCTTTATCTTGGAGTTAGCTATGCGGAAAAAATGTTATATAGAACTGAGGATTTTTATCATCCACTTTATTATTAGAATGACACTATCACAAAAAGGGCAAACTGCAGATAGAACTATACTATAAAAGACAGGTTTTGAATATAAGAAAGATTTTTTGAAATAGATTAGATTATTTTTTTTAAGTAACAATCTCATGCAATTTTCAGCCAACAAGAAGAATGAAAAAACCTATGAAGAGAATCTTCTTTAAAAATGAAAGATAATGCAAAGTTTACTACAAGGAGAGGATGTTTTCAGATGTGGTTATCTCCGTCTGTACTGCAATATTATAAAAAAAAGTTAGAATGAAGATCTACATCCTACTGAAACCATTACAGTTGCTCATAAATGCATTATCAAATAACTCTCCATTTCCGAATGGAAATTATTTCCATTGGAGAAAGCTGTGATATCCAAGTGCATTGGTTATATAACCACATTGCTGGTAAAACTCATAATCTAATCTATAGAGAGCTTTCCAGATGAGTGCATACATGAGTATGAGCACAGAATTTGCCTCTTTTTTTGCAGCCTATTTTCTTTTTCTGCAATACACATAACTGATATTGCGATCTTTATTCCTTTCACGTAGTTTACCAGTCTGTCAAATAACCGATAGCTAGTTTAAGTTTATTGACTCACCATAGTGTTAAGTCTCTCAGGTTTTCCGGGAATTTGGATTTAGTTTCTTCCCCTCAGACAAGGCAAGCCACAAGAATGCATTGCAGCTGACTGAGATTCTCATGCATAGACCTCTACACACTACAGCATGTCAAATATGTTGTTGGTTTACAGCAGAAACATTTAAACCAGTGAGACTCTACCATGTGTATTAATCCTATTTGCAGCTCAAAAGACAAGGTTTATAACAACTGTCAAATAAACCTCAATGCCAGTACCCAAGGGATGGTTATAAAGTTCCTTTTGACCTTCCCAGAATGTTCTAGAAAAATGACTGAGAAATATGAATAGCTGGGCAACGTTGTTTTGAAAAAAAGCTCAAGCTACTGAAATATACCTTGCTTCCTAGCTAGGTTTTAGGTAGAGGCTACAACTCTAAATGAACGAAATGTCTCTCTTATAAGACTGAGTCTTTGAAAAAACAAAGTACTTCTCAGAGGGAGCACATCTATTCTCCACAGGATTTCCAGGCAACTAGCAGGACAAAAGGGACTAAGGACCAACCCAATACTCTTTGGAGCACAGAAGCAGATGTGGAGGTCAGTGACCACAGTCAACCACTCCAGCTGCACATCTCCACTTCACATTCTGTGCCCTCTGGCATTTCTTAGTTACAGTTCTGTTCAGTTGTTAATATAGAAGCCTGGAAAGTTACTTTGCTTTCAGAAACTGTTAAGTTTTAATATTTTTAAAGCAAACTTTTCTAATCTTAGCTTCCTACCAGCCAGAATTCTGTTTGTTCTCAAGGTGGGGTTTAAATAATGCTGTCCAAATCCAACAAACCTATCGGCGTACATTTACCTTTCCATTCAGCTACCACCTTTTGTTTCATAAAGTAGAACTCCATAGCAGAGTTCAGACAAAATATTTTGTCTGGCTTACATAGTTTTCCAAAGTATTTTTCTTTAGTATTAAAATCTTCTTGTTCTGATAAAAGCAAATGCGAAAATCTGCATGTTTGTGTATCTCATGCTTCTTGTATGAACTTCCTTTCACACAGTTGATGTTTTTATGCATTATCTAATGTAAGCCAAAAGGGAAAACTCCATTATGGGAGAATGCCAGCAACTGTAGAATGAGATAGCAGCTTCCTTCCAGCAGTTTTCTTTGATTCATGAAAGAAAGCTTTAATGTATACACGCTAATCTTAGAGACATCAGAAATATCTTATTTGCATTCAAGGGACCACTCCATATTCATAGGAAATAAGCATAAAGAAGAAACACAAGTCATTGCAAAGAACAAATGAAAATAAAATTTCTAACTGAAAGATCTACTGATCATCCTTCCCCGAACCATGAGCAACATGAGCAAAATGAAGACATCTTAATCCGCTTTAAAAAAAAAACCTATCTGGAAATTCCTGATTCTCAGAAGAGCTCTTATTTCCAGCCATTTGTCAGGACTAGGTAATCTATTAACAATGCCATTATCCCAGAAGACTCTATGACAGCAAAGATTTGCAAGAAAGGCAAGTATTCCTGAGATCCCAGAGTGCTGCATTCTAGGATAGCTTTAGCCAGACTGTTAAAGCCTGAGGCTTTCATAATACATAAAGAGAAGTGGTAAAAAACAGAGTGGATTGAATTCTTCATCTTACCTGACAACACAACCTGTATCTCAAACTGTTGATATGTCACTGGATATATCTGTTCCTGAGCCTCAGTCCCACAAATCCATGTAGGAGACGGTAAACATTTGCTGGAGATATCTTTGCCAATTTCCAGACTCACTCCAGTGCCTTTCCATGAATTCATACTGTTTATATTTGTAAAAGAATCCAACCCCTCAAGTCTCTATATCACAACAGTTACGGAGTCCTAGGAGGAAAAATATTCTCCTTCAAATGTGGCTTTTCAGACCCTGCTCCAAATTATAATCAGTGGTTAAAATCATAGAATCATAGAATAACAAGGTTGGAAGAGACCCATCGGATCATCGAGTCCAACCATTCCTATCAAACACAAATCCATGCCCCTTAACACCTCGTCCACCCATGCCTTAAATATCTCCAGAGAAGGTGACTCAACCACCTCCCTGAGCATCCTGTTCAAGTGACCAATGACCCTCTCCGTGAAATTTTTTTTCCTAATGTTCAGCCTGAACCTCCCCTGGTGGAGCTTGAGGTCATTTCCTCTTGTCCTGTCCCCTGTTGGTTGGGAGCAGAGGCCAGCTCCCTCCTCTCTATGACCTCCTTTCAGGTAGTTGTAGAGAGCAATGAGGTCTCCCCTCAGCCTCCTCTTCTCCAGGCTAAACACCCCCAGCTCTCTCAGCTGTTCCTCATAAGGCCTGTATTTTCTAAATATCAAGGGGGAAAATGCCACATACAACCATGTTGTAGTAGCTTTGGAGACCTGCTGCTAGCAGCAAGCCATGGCTCTATGGTACTTACATATTCATGTGGCAGGGAGTGGCTTGAAATATGTTCACAAATACTCATGAGAAAATGCCTTTGCCAAAATGATCTTGTCCAAATTGTTCCCTGTGAGAAAATGATGTGTCAGAAATGGCATATGGTGAGGGGCTGATACCAGGTCCTCATGAGTCGTGTGGGGTAATGCATAGGCAGAGCTATGTACTGAGGCTGCTGCTTAGCTGGTAGAGCTTCTTTCCTTAGTTGACAGCATAATTCAGTCCATCACATTACTGATGCCAACGTCTTTCTGCATTGTACTTGTAATATTACATAGCTTGCTAGCAAATGCTCTGTGATCCCATACCACCTACTGTGAAATCAATGAATTCTGCAATTTAAGATTTTATAACAGCTCTCTGCTACTACTAAAATGAGGATCAGCTTTTCTGGCAGCAGGTTATGGGATGTATGATGTAGGAGGGAATAGACTCCAGGTTCCCTGAGTGCCCTGAACTTGGGAACTTAGGTTGTCCAGAGGTGAGAATCTGGAAATATATCCAAACTGAAGTACTTTTAGGTAGCCATACACCGTTCAACTAAAGGACTGAAGGGTGTCTCCTGTGGCATCCTTTTGATGCTGGTTAGCTAGGTTACTTATACATTCTGTACACTGAAAAATGAATGAAGCAGATGGTATTTGAAATTTCCCATCTATTTAATCATAACTCTGAACTTCCTGGCTTTAAAAAGTTATTTCTGAATAACTGGATCAATCTGAACTAGGTTTTCTGCCATTGTGTTACTTATCTGTGCTCTCTAATGCTCTACAGTTCAATGAAATCAATCATTGTAGAAATATAAAATATTTTTTTTAATTTGGGGTTTCTCAATATACTTTTTGTTTGTTTTCTCCTATAATCTGTTTAATTGAAATTTCAGTTTTAACTCTACAGAAAATTGAAAGCGCATTTTCCAGTTGCAAAGAAATGCAATGAATTTTTCTTGACTTACACATCAACCCCATTTTATTGCTTCTCAATAAAGTAATTTGGAAGCTAGATAAGTTATTTGGTGGTGGCTTTTACAGACCATGGAAGGGTCCTCAGCTTTCTGAAATGTACTCAGTTTCAGCCATGGAATCGACTGAATGAGGTACAGATTTTCCAGAGTCATGAGCATACTGGAGAGGTTATACATGGTGGTTTCCTAAAGCACCTCTTTGCTACATCAATATCTGGCTAGCTCTGGAACAACTGACTTATAGCAGAACCGCTATTGCACCCTGAATCTCATCCTAATCTCATTTATAGTCTCTGTGCCTTTGTCATCTCCCAACAAGTAAAAGAAGCATGGGCTACATGGGCTAATAAATGCTTGGTTGTTGAACAAATGCATAGGGTTCAGTTTGTTGCATTTTGTGAACAGCTTAGGGTTTCTCCAGTTGGCTCAGGCTGGAGGCATTGTCTGAAATAAGAAAGAAAACAATATTTTCATTACAAGCTGTGGTCATAGTCAACATGATCTTTTGCATTGCTCCAAGACAAGTAATGCAGCCTGGGAATAACATTAACTATCTCCTCTGCTCTGCACCTACAAAGAGTATTTTCTTCATTAGATCTGAGTTTTCATAACAGAGGTATCAGTGACATCAAAACCATTGCTGAAGAACTGTTTGTTTTCATCTTTTCTCTCTGCTTGGTTTTATTGAGCTGATAGCCCACAAACAGCAGACAGCAACAGAGCATGGACAGCACAATTAGCAAGGAAAATGCCTGCTGTCTACTTCCACTGCTCCATGTATCAAAACCAGTGAGTGTAGAGTCTAGCTGGGTATCAATTGAGACAGTATGTCATAGCCAAAGTTTGTATTTTATATATTGTAAATGTTTATGAGCTAAAAGATACAAGGAAAGGGTTTTTTTTCATCTGGGGAAAAACTCACATTAAAAATGGGAACTGGTTATTGAAGAGGACAGAGTGCAATCTCATTTCATATGTGAATCCTTAGCATGTTTTGAAGGCATGAAGGGTATTTCACAAG
The DNA here is from genome assembly GCA_033558105.1 of Coccyzus lansbergi. NCBI lineage: Eukaryota > Metazoa > Chordata > Aves > Cuculiformes > Coccyzidae > Coccyzus > Coccyzus lansbergi. The sequence goes on along the minus strand of JAUMJK010000139.1, from coordinate 70,000 downwards.
GATGAACTTTAGCTAGGGTTTTATCTCCAACGGAAAAAAGAAAAAAAAAGAGGCTTGTATTGGCACAGTCTGAAAAGGCTCTTGCTTTTCATTTAGGTGTTCTGAATCTTGCACTGGGTAGGCTCTCCACCAGCAAAGGAGTAAACACAAAGGAGAAAACCCTGTGCCTGCAGCCAGCCTTTGGAATGACTTCTCTTAGTTTGAATTGTTGGCTAAGAGAATGTGGACAACATTCAATTGTTGGCTACATTCAATATAGTAATTGGTGTCTTTGTCAAAGTCTGTATGGTTGCTGTGCATTTTAGCAGCAATTGTATTTAAGGTATGCACATAATGGTGTCAGAGCAGTATACTAACACTTCCTAGAAACACAGTGGAGGACATGATTCTGGCATAGACCTTTAATTTTAAGTTTTCAGAGTGAGATTTTTCTTTTTTAATTTTAAAAGAGCTTCGAAGTAGTAACTCATGCCAGGAAAAACAGAGCCATTCTCTCAATAACAACAATGCTCATTGTGTTTTCTGTAACAGATGCCAGGATTTTATCACCAGGCCAGACATTAACCCCCTTGGTATCATTCTGAAAGGAAGCATCCATGCACCCTACTGACTTCCATTCCCTATGGTGCTTCATTAGACCTCCTGTCTTTAAAGCTTTGTGCATACTTGCCAAATACATCAAGAAGATCTACAGAGCTGACGTCTTTTTTCCCCTCTACTTTTGAAAAGAAGAATTTATGCTTTCTGGTTTCCCAACAAACATGTATAAGAAGAAACCCCAGAACTATAGGTTATTTGTTTGGGGGTTTGGTTTTTGTTTTTTGGTTTTTTTTTTTTTCTTTTTCCTCCTAAACAAAAGGAAATAATTTGGATAACTAAGTTTTAAATAGGTTTCTGTTTCCTGGAGAAGTATTGCTCTAGTTTGCCCACAAAAGACAGTTTTTCTGTAGAAGTATCTATGAAAATGATGCCTCTTCCAGTCAACAGATTTCAACATGTGGAAAACTGAGACTAGTGATTATATATTTATGGCATGGAAAGCCTCATTGGAAATGTTCCTAACATCACTGCTATGTTTAAGGTTCTGTAGTCACAGAGTCTCACACAGGTGTGCAAGGAAAGCGCCTGCTGAGGATTCCCTGGGCACAAAAATGAAGAACAGAGGCTGATCCTCTAGCTGCCAGCTGGTTTCAGTGAGAGGGATGTGCATCACTGACTGCATTTTTTCTTTGCAGTAAGGCTTGCATCTATAGAATCAGATCTGAAATTATTGCAATGATTGTTTTTGCAGCTACTACTAATTCCATTCTAAGTGGAATTATCGGATGTGCATAACTGTCAGTCAGCACTGCTAATGTACTCAAGAGGAACTTCTGCAGAGCTACATTTAGGTGGGGTTACAAAGGGCAAATTATTGTCATTAGTTGCTATTATTACTATGTTCTCATACAGTGCTTTGGGTTGCAAAGAGAGGGGTTAGATCTGTCTGGGCTATGGTATTGAAAGGAAAGATTGAACAGCATGACTTTTGAATAGAACTATTACTTTAACTTACAACCTTCTTTTGAAGACTGAAGAGGTGCAAATGGATGGCATAGAGGTATATAAAATGATTCATATTATCGAGACAGTTGAGGACAGTTAGAATCTCCTCTTTGCACTACCCATGATGAAAAAGAGAAAGACATGGAAGCGAAAATTAGAGAAAACTGAGACATGCACAAGAACAAAACCAAATGCAATGTGAAGTTAGCCCTGAGAACTCACAGCCACAGGGTATTACAGAAAGAAATAAATCATTTGGATTCAGAAAGGAAGGCACAGGAATAAAAATATAATTTGCAGTTGCATTTGAGTAGGATAACAATTATATGTCCTCATACTTCTATATATGCGCTGATTACCAGCTGGGGAAAGTTTTAAATTTTTCCTCAAGCCATATTATTACACAATTGTCAAGTACACTGTAGGGAACTTACTGTTTTCTTCTGAAACATCTGCAGAGAGCATTGCCCGAGAAGGGATGTGGAACCAGTCAGATCATCAGGGTATTCCAAGGTAAATACATCCCCAAAGAGTTTTAGCAGGGTTACACACACTACCACTTTGCAAACACTTGTGGGGAGAAAGGCCAGATACAGATGTGTATGTGCACAGTGTTGTAGATGTTTAAAAGAGTTCAAGAGAGTCTACTTTGAAGAATTATATTTGATTTTATTTTTATTTTCCTTTTTTTCTTTTTTCTTGTTTTTAGAAGATATATTGAGCTTGTTTCAGGTATATAGAGGGATATTCATCTGTCAGGTTAATATAAAAATACAAATCTGCTATCTTAGCTACCCTTAGCTTAAGGAGAATAAGACTTTTAGAAATTAATAATTAAACCAGCATCAAAATAATATAGCTACTGATATTCCTTGAATCTATTGATATTTTTACTACTGGTCTTCTTATTTCTACTTAGATTTATAGTGGCTTTTATCATCCTTCTACGTGTCTTATCATATTCTGCTGTGTGCAACAGAGCTGATAAGAGATGAGAAATGCCACCCCTGGGATCTGCATAGATTATATTTATTCATGGCTGTTTAATGACAGCCAGTCACAGAGAACTGGAAAGAAGTTTTATTGTTCTGGTTGGGCAGCTGCTATTCTTCCACCAATGGAGTAGAAAAGGATGCACCTGCTATGGTGTGAGAAGCTGAAATTTAATTTCTTACAATTTCCCAACTGCATTGGTGTGCAAAGAGGCCATCTTCAGGGGACAGGGAGGCCAATGAAAGGAAATAAAAAGGAGGGAGTAAATGACCTCTTGGCCTTGGAAGCTGATGTTGAAATAAGAAGTAGGGGCACACACGACAGCATGCAGAGACTTTAGTGAACAAATAGTTCTCTGACTGAGAGTAACATGGAAGCACAAAATAGCTCAGGGTCTCCTAATTTAGTCTTGTCTCAAGAACCTTTCACAGAGTCTTATCCTGGGAGATGGGACCGTTCTGTCTCCTGGTGAGAAAGGTGTCTGTGAAGAGCAAACTCCTGGCTTGGCATTAGTGCTGAGTAAGAGGAATCTGCAATACTTTGTGTTCCCACAGTTGATATCGTCCAACATTCAGCCTTTCCTATGTTGGAGGAGTTGGAAAGTTGCCAAATTCAGCAGTTCTTCGCACTGCTTTTATTCATTTTTTACTTTTTGTCTTTCTCTTTTGGACTATATGTTTTGCCCAGGAACAATGAAGTAAACATCAAAACATGACTTCTATGTATCCTCAAGGTTCAGCAACCATAACACAAACAAAAAGATCATTAAGTATTGGATTGATCCAGTTATTCAGAAATAACTTTTTAAAGCCAGGAAATTCAGAGTTATGATTAAATAGATGGGAAATTTCAAATACCATCTGCTTCATTCATTTTTCACTGTACAGAATGTATAAGTAACCAAGCTAACCAGCATCAAAAGGATGCCACAGGAGACACCCTTCAGTCCATTAGCTGAACGGTGTATGGCTACCTAAAAGTACTTCAGTTTGGATATATTTCCAGATTCTCACCTCTGGACAACCTAAGTTCCCAAGTTCAGGGCACTCAGGGAACCTGGAGTCTATTCCCTCCTACATCATACATCCCATAACCTGCTGCCAGAAAAGCTGATCCTCATTTTAGTAGTAGCAGAGAGTTGTTATAAAATCTTAAATTGCAGAATTCATTGATTTCACAGTAGGTGGTATGGGATCACAGAGCATTTGCTAGCAAGCTATGTAATATTACAAGTACAATGCAGAAAGACGTTGGCATCAGTAATGTGATGGACTGAATTATGCTGTCAACTAAGGAAAGAAGCTCTACCAGCTAAGCAGCAGCCTCAGTACATAGCTCTGCCTATGCATTACCCCACACGACTCATGAGGACCTGGTATCAGCCCCTCACCATATGCCATTTCTGACACATCATTTTCTCACAGGGAACAATTTGGACAAGATCATTTTGGCAAAGGCATTTTCTCATGAGTATTTGTGAACATATTTCAAGCCACTCCCTGCCACATGAATATGTAAGTACCATAGAGCCATGGCTTGCTGCTAGCAGCAGGTCTCCAAAGCTACTACAACATGGTGAAGTTTGCCATAAAGTTGATCCCCGACAGAAGAGCCATAGTCAAAGTACTTATTGCATCATTTGTGTAAATTGCAAGAAACTGTCAGTCAGCTTAGTATGAGAGATCAGCAAAGCAACTCTGATAGAGTCAAGGTGTCAGAGGACTGTGACTTGCCTAAGGACATTTGCTAGTCAAATACCTTTTTTTTCCAAAACCATATTGTAATTAAAAAAATAATCACAGAATGATAGCAATAATCAGAGAATGTTTGGAGAACCACAGCAGTTCCATTTCTCTCTGAATTAGGTAACTGATCCTAATTAACTGCAGCCTTGCTTAGCCTAGTCATCTATGACAAGATAGTGAGCAATAAATGAAGCAACGTTGTGCAATGAGTATTTGATCCTTCATTGTAGCTGCATTGTGATTCCTTGCATAGATTCAAACAGCAATACTTGTTCATGTGTAGCAATAGCTTTTTAGTGACCAAGTCAGATAAAGAGATTGCTTCTTTTTTTTAACAGGGAAAACTCTGAGATGCCATTTTCTGCTGAAAAAAATGGACATAGAGATACTCAAAAGTCCATTCCATTTGCATGTAATTTTAAATAAAACATTCATACTTTTTCTTTATATAAATTCCAGTACTGTTTCCCAGAGACAAATCACCCTTGCTGAAAGACTAAGTGAGTAAGAACATCAGAAAATTCCCAGTAAATTCAGTCACTGCACATTCTGAAGTCAAAAAAGCCTTATAAAAATTTTACCCTCATATATTCCTGACTTCCTAAAGAAAAAAAATACAGCTACCAACTATGCAGCTGGAGAACTCACAAACTGGGATATTTTTTAGTTTCAATTTAAGCTGCAAATCATATTGACTAACATTCTCCAGTACGGAGGGGAAAAAAGGCTTCGGGTAAATTGTCACTGAAAGGAAGTCATGGGCATCCTGTCAGTGAGAATCTTACCTACCTGAGATGAGCCATCAGCAGTACACATCAGCAGATCTCTTCCAAATATTTTAAAAATTATTCCTGCTGTATAATTAAGAGAAGAAAAATTATGAGAGTAGATACTTGTGCTGCACATGAGTTCAAGCTTACAATGGTCTGCAATACCTTCATATAGTCATCCAGGACAGAATCAATGTAGAGCATGTGACTAAGACCAGGGCCTTGAATCTTCATCTGCTAGCCACACACAAAAGAGCCTGTTGCTGTAAGGTAGCACTAACAGCGTTTCCAATACAGCCCAACACTTTCTCAAAGATGATTCTTGCCCGATTATGATTTTGTTGCTGTGACACCCCTGTGAACAAAAGTGAAGGTTGCTAATACTTGTGTATCATTACACTTGGGTTTCTCTTCATGTGGATGTTTACACTTCACCAGAGAAATCACATTAAATTGTCTCTTCTGACAGCATCTAGTTTATATGTTGGATCTACCAGGCCAAAGTAGTTCTTCTTGTCTAGGTGAATGTACCTTAAAAATAGCTGTCAAATGCTCTCCTGGACTGGAAGAAATCTCTCAAGCCAGGAAGATCTTACTAAACAAAAAATGCAGCTTGAAGCCATATTCACATCTCTATAACAGCTCCTTAACTCTGGGAAGCCTTTTCTTTGGCATAGCCTCCCTGATGGGATAGCATTAAATTTTGTCTCCAGAGAGATGACCCGGAGGAAAGTCTTTAGAAGTTTTTGAATATTTGTTTGATGTTGTTCTCCTTCTTTCTCTTTCATGTTTTTCATATGCTTTATTTACTCTTGAGGAAAGATTTGTGTGACTGTGAAGATGATTGAAGCAGCATTTTCTCAATCATTCCCTGGATCACTTCTTTGTGCTGTAACATCCTTTCTTCCTATGACTCTTCTCTTTGTGACAAAAAGCACTGTTAATTGCATAGATCGCCTTCAAATCCAGGATCAAAGGTTTAGCATTTTGATTTTCTGCTCTTAAGGCATTTTATTTTCTTTCCCACATTATGGAAATTTGCAAAGTGATACACTACAGAACTGAATTTATGCTCTGTAAGCATAGGAAAGGAGGGGAATATTTTTAGTAGAATTTAGCTGGTGATTTGGGAGATTGATAGATTGTATTCTGTCATTGAAAATGCAGAGCGATGGTTTTAAAAATGTTTAAAAATTGGGGTGTGTTTAAAAATGTGCTGGAAACCACGCTGCTGAGAAAGGCAAGGCTGCCACTGCATCACTTTGACCATTTATCAGAGTGATAAAACTGAAAAAACTCTAGGCACATAATCTGCTTATACACCATTTACTAGGTAAAATTAAAAGATATGTTGTGTTCCTCATCTGTCAAAAATGCATACTTGCATTCACAGCAAACAACTGTTTAACACTGTACCATGACATACTGGGTTAAAACAATCTGAGGTGTAATACTCCTAGAATAAACAGAGTACATGGAGAGTCAACCTACAAAGTGAAAAATGTTTACATGAAAGTAGATATTACTAAGGTGGTGCTTAAAACTTTCAGCCAAAGTAAAGAACTTAAACTGAATGACATGGAGATGGTGAAGATGTAGCTAGATAAAAGCATAGCTTTCCTCAGAACCATGGTGGAGTTATTTTTCTCTTATGTACAACCACTAGATCTTTGCTTTCCTGTAGCAATAGCCAATCACAAAAGTGCAAAACTGGCAGATGACTAAAGTATCCTTAACAACAAGCAACATACCATTTGTTCAGTGTCTGCATTAGCTAATTAAAATAGAAGCTGAAAGAATCAAAAGTACATCCATCACATGGTTTGGTTTTATGTGAGTTGTATTTACTTGTGTTTGAGCTTACAGATAAACAGTTCAAGAATTGAGAAACTGCCTGTATGTAGAGCCTATTCATGTGATATTTTGCTTTTTGAAAACTTCTCATGATTAAAAAAAAATTTCTTCCTGTAGCTACATTTTATCATCAGAGACAATGGGAGTGCAGAATTGTGGTTTACTCACCCACACATTGAAGGAAATTGTATGTCATTCCTGCACCCTGATTGGCTGGTGGTGGTAAGAATTGGATATATTTTCTTTATCCTTTCTTTTGTTTTATTTTTCTCTTAGGAAACCTGAATGCCCTCTTTCCTTTGTTTCCTCACTTGTCCCTGTACAACCCTTAATAGCCTTTTTTACCAAAAGTGCTTTGTCAAACTCCTAGACCACAGAAATGTGTTTTTCTGTTATTTCTGTTATCACACAGATTAAAAAATATAAACATTTTTTTCTATTTTTGTTTTTTTTGAGGCAGCGAGTAAAAAGAGCACTGAACAAACACACAACATTAAAGTAATAAAATATCAAGTGAATTTTCCTCTGTATTTCAAGCTAATTATTTTTCCCACTTTGGTCACACACAACTAAAGAGCATTTAAAGTGATGCAAATTAGAAGAGGGTTAATATACACACTATAGCTTCATCCGCTGCACTTCCAACAGAGAATAACTATTCCCCCTCAACCGTTACTTTCAAGTTCTATGGCTTAGTGTGACCATTTTAATTGTTTCTTTTCTGCAAGGCATGAAGATAAACCATGCATGAATCAGTATATGAATGATTCAGCCTCTGGTCTAGCTTACTGATATACTCATCATTTATATCCTTGCATAATTTACAGAAATTGAGAGTGTAGCTGGGATTTGCATTCAGCTGAATGTAGCTTGTTTACACAGTCCAATGGGGTTACATAAAAAGAAGCAAATTCTGTAGGGACTGCTCAAGCAGGAAGAAAACATCTAAGGTTTTGTGCTAACACAGATGCACTTCAGTATCAAGGTGTGCCAGTGCTTTAAGTCAAAACTTGGTAAGATCACCCGTCTCTCTAGCACTGAGACATACAATCTCAATTTGAAGGGAGTTTTGCCTCCCTAGGAAAATGCTCTTGGGCCTCAAATTCAGTAAAATGAAATATCAGCCACCAATTATCAGTCAGATTCACCTCAGTGAGCTGTAGTTGATTAAAAGTTAGGCATGTATTCTAAATTATTTGTTCAGGTTCCTGGAACACACTGAGCTACCCAAACACACACTCTGGAATTGTCCTTCAAATAGCCATGATTCGGATTCTAGGACCACCACTTCCTAACTGGCTCGCTCTTGGATCTTGCCCTCAGTTATCGTCTGCCAATAACCTTAAAGAGAATGAGATGTGAGATCACAAAATGTAAGTCACGGTATTTATTCCCAGCTTTTTTTGGACATCTCTCCTTATTATCAGCATGTTCCCTTCTGCGTTCTGTACCTCTCCTGTCATCTATCCACAGGGATGAGGACTAATGGGAACATGATGCCTGCCAGGTTCCCTCAGAATTCTTTTCCTCAGGGAATGTTGTTCTTCCTCCATTCTCTCCAATTCCTCACAAGCATATCCTAAATCTCCCCCAGGGACCAGTGGACACCGGGGGACCTTACAGGCTATCTGCCTTCACACTCTCTCTCTCTTATGTTAGATTTCATTGGCTTTTGGCAGGGCAACTCTCCTTCTGTCATCTCTCTTAGTTGCTTTCTCCTGGGGATATGTCTTTTATATTGTGAACTTTAAAAGATTCCAAGGAAGTATTTGTGTCTCTCAAAAGTCCAGTATCTGTTTGAAGTGCTCAGATTTAGCAGTTGGAATTACAAAACAGTGGAAGCTTGTATGTGAGGAAAGATTTTTTTGGATTGGAAGGGTATTTTCACTTTGCTTGTAACTGTCAAAGGGGATTTCACAGCTATCCATGTTACATCTCACCCCTGCAGCTGACATCAGAGCAACTTTTGCTGCTGCTTGAGTAAAAGGAGACTCGGGGAAACACATTATTTAATTTTGTACAGAGAAAGAACAAAAACTGTATTGTCAGAACCACTCTAGAATTCCACAGTGAGTAACATCTGCATTTAAAGAGAAACATGAAGTTGTGGGCTCAATGAGTTATTACTGTTTCCTAAAAGGTACAGATGAAGTGTTTGGTTCTGTGAGAGTCAGAAATTTCACAACAGCCATGTCCCATTAACACAGTACATCAAACACCACAGGCTAATTTTTAGTTCATTTGAAGGCTGAGGATTTACACCACTGACAACAGCCATACGTCTGGTCACAGATGTATAGTCAGGAAATGAATTCTACTTGAACTGACTAGAGTAAGGGTGCAATAAAAACATATCCTGCAAAGGGATCTGCAAGGGGAAATGGGAGGAGACCTCAGCTCACATGAGAAGAACAAAGCTTGTCTCATGCCCGATCCCACTCTTCTGCAAAACACAGCACAGGAAAGGGCCTGAGCCTCAAAACATGTGAGATATTTCCAGGCCAGCAATTCAGTCTACATGACAGTCTGTACCCAGGTTGCCAAAAGGTCACTGAGAGGTCCTTCTTGCACCAAACTGCCTGACCTCTGAGCAGAGCCCAGTATTGGGTTGCAGGATGTTGACGAATATGCTTGGCTTCTTACAAATACTTTGCCTGTGGTAACTACAGTCAAGACTGCTTGCTCTATGTCTTCTTGTGAAGTAAGAAACCACCCATTTTATTTGGCTAGGCCAGCTAGACTTTTGGTAATTATTTCTGTAACCACAGATGGGTTTTGGAAGTAGTTAAACAGTAAGAAGTATGTCCAGAAGGTCTGGAAGAGAATACAAGATCATGCAGGTTTGTTGGTTTGGGTTTTTTTTATTATTTCTGATATTCCCAAAGTGAAACAAACACAGAGAAAGAAGCTGTGAGTCTTTTTGAGCATATTAGAATGCAGTGAGATGAGGTATAAATACTGTTTTGTTTTATTTTGTCTTAGCATGTTGCCTTCAATGACTTCAGTCTTGCCTACCTCAGGCAGAAAAAAAATTCCACTGACCTGCCTGCAAGGTGTGTTGCCAGAAAGGAAGCAGGACCAGTCAGTCCCTTAAGTGAGTTCAATAGAAAATATGCCTACTCTTGCTTAAAAATTAAACAGCTTTATAAGGTGGCACTCTGGTGGCTTGGGCTGTTTCAGTGACATAGTTCATCTAGTGATACCATGAGCATGCCCCTCCTATTTGCAGAGACCTATTTGTGTGGCACAGGCATATGCCTTGTTGATATCTTTGGCCACCTGCTGTTTTGTTTTATCAGATTAATATTTTATTGACTTTTCATGTAATTGACAGTGTAATTAAAATTAGAAGTATTTTATCATGTGGATATCTGCAGAGTTGTTACACCTACCCCAAGATGGTGTGTGTGAACATCTTTTATTCATAGATTTTGTGACCTAGAACAAGAATTCTTTTAAAATAATTAGCCCTGGCAACAAGTACTAAACGAGAAGACAAACACACACAATGAAACGTAAAATGGATTATTTCTTCTCTCACACACCAATAAATGGAAAGAAACTTCAGTGTGTTTCACAGAGTTCTCCACTTCCTCTTCCATATGCATCTCTGAAATGAAAGGTATATTTTATTTTAATGTAAGTATGCTACATCTAAAAATAAATACATTGTGATCTTCCCTCCACCAAGGATTAAATGAGAGAGAAGCTGAACTTGCCACCTCAGAGGAATGCAGACAGATCAGTGATGACAGCAGATGGTAGAGCTGCTTGGCCACTTGGGCTAAGTAGAGCCAATTCAATGTGCTCTGAAGTCAATAACCACCTAATTGGCCTGAGAGGACTTCAGATCTTTGGTTCCTAGGATAAAAGTAAGAATCTGCTCAAATTTATCTAAGAATTTTGGTTTTAACTTAAAATTCAGAAAAGCAAATGATGCAGTCTATACTTCCTTGACGTTTATCACAGTTTCTTTTTGTTGACAGATGAGGTGGGATTGTTCCTTACATGCAGGTGAGATGTATCCTTTTTTTTTGAGAAATCAAATGTCAGAGTAGAATTAGGTGCTTGAAGGCTCCTGACAGTAAAAGACAAAGGGAGTTAAGACATATTGTATACCGCAGCAAAAACAGTCTGTGCATACTGAAAGATTTTTATTGTACCTGTACAAGAAGAAATCTTTGAAATAACTTTCAAGAGGCTCAGTCTCATAACTGAATTAATGATCCACTCTACTCTAGCTTTCTTTCAGACCCTGGATAACCATGTTGAATGTACACTTGCTTTTTATGCTTGAAATTAGCCTCTGCCGTGTGTGATCACACCTGTTGGGTGATCTTACCTGCCTTCCTGAGGGAAGCGTATCTCTTGTTGGCTGACAGACTGGGAGGGAAACTAATCACCACTAGGATAGGGTGTTTCTCAGCTTGGAGCTTTGCCTGCAAAAGATAGGAAGAGCCTGTTCAACTCATGAAGTACATAACCAAGGAGAGGAGTGGCACCAGGGCAGAGACCTTCCCTTGCCCCACTTCTCAGGGTCATGCTGCAATAAAGAATCTCTGCCAGCTCCACCACAACCCTTTTATTCGCTGAGGGTGAATGGGGATCACCCAGGCACTCTTGGGGAGCACACAGGTAAGCCTGAGCTTCAACCTCTTGCAGCCCAAATGGCAGTGGTAACCCCATGAGGTGACCTAAGAGACAGGCTGGGGATACAGGAAGGAGCAGCTGCCCAAATCACCTCCCTGCTGTGGGCAATGGTGCCTACAGCACTCCCTGCTCTCTGTGCAAAGTGCAGCAGACGGTGCTTATCTGATCTAGCCTCACTGACCTTGTACCAATGAGAATGTGGAGCAGCCACATGGCCAGGGCACTGGAAAAGCAGCTTAAAATCTGCTCCCAACTGTTTCCCAGAGGGTGTTTACTTCCTCCCAGCTGATAGGTATGACTGACTGTAGGAACACTCCTTGCCCCTCTGAAGACAAAGACAAATAAACAAACCTTCAGCAGCAATTTTGGTTTGTGCAACTTGGCTCTCAGACAGATTGAGTGATCATGCAGTAGGTAACTGCCTCTTAGCTGGGAGATGGTAACAGAGAAACAGGAGTTCAAAGACTAGCCAGACTCATATATCCAGTTATGGTAACAACCGAGGAACAAATGATAACAGACTGTGAAACAGAATTGCTATTAGACTCAACAAAAGATGGGTAATTGTTCCTGAATTCCTTCAGTACTGAAAAGTGCACCTCAATGATTGCAGCCTGATGCAAAGTAAGCAGCCTTGGGCTCAGCGAGGCTGGTGAGGGTTCTGGAGAACAGGCCTTATGAGGAACGGCTGAGAGAGTGGGGGTTGTTTAGCCTAGAGAAGAGCAGGCTGAGAGGAGACCTCATTGCTCTCTACAACTACCTGAAAGGAGGTTGTAGAGAGGAGGGAGCTGGGCTCTTCTGCCAAGGGACAGGGGACAGGACAAGAGGGAATGGCCTCAAGCTCCACCAGGGGAGATTTAGGCTAGAGATTAGGAGGAAGTTTTTCACAGAAAGGGTCATTGGGCATTGGGATAGGCTGCCCAGGGAGGTGGTTGGTTCACCTTCCCTGGAGGTGTTTAAGGCACGGGTGGATGAGGTCCTGAGAGACATGGTTTAGTGTTTGATAGGAATGGTTGGACTCAATGATTCAGCAGGTCTCTTCCAACCTGGTGATTCTATGATTCTATGATAGAAAAGTAGCAAAACAGGAACCTCCCTGAGCAACAGCTCTGCAGGATATCAGCATCACCATCTGATGCCTGCCCCTCACACTCAGTACATGATCTTCCTGCATAAATGCCGAGCCCTAGCTCGAGAAAGGGATCACAAAACCTGAAAGCGGGAAAGAAACAGAAGTAGAGAGAAAGGAAGATGATTGGGATGTGGGAGAGGAAGTTGTACAGAAGAAGAAATAATGGTGCCTGTTAAGGTGTGGACATGTCCTTCCTGGTAGCCCCTTCCCCCACAGGAGGCAGGAGTGCTCCAGCAAGGAGCAAGGTGGCTCAGAGTGCTGTATCCTATGGCCATGCTGCACCATGATAGATGACTGATTATATGTGAAGTGTTGGCGCCTGGATGAGACATAAAGGCAAGGTCCTGGCTTTTTTTCTATGTCTGCTCGTCAAAGCTCTTATCATTTTCACTTCAGAAGGGCAGGATGTGACACCTAGTTTCCTGCCCAAATTTTAACCAGGTCGTTAATGTATTTTTCCACTTAAGTGTAAACACTTTTTTTATTTGTGGTGAAATTCAAGGCTGCTGGGTGCTCTTAAATGCTACACAGTTGTGCTCCCTGACAGAAGTCATGGTTGAGGAAAATAATCTTAGAAAAGCCATTATTTATAATGGTTTATAATTATTTATAATATTGTCATTGATAATTCTAGTCCACCCTTATAGATCTATCGCCTATGTCTCAGCCTCAATCGTGCAGCAAAACTTCCTGTAATTTCTCAGGTGAAGCTTTGCTGCACATAAATCAAATCAAGAGAAGCTTTTATTGATGTGAAATACAACTGAGAGAACATTTCCCAGGCTATATGCCCTAAACAAATAGATTTTCCTTTCAAATTTCCAGCATGATTTAGATTGTTCATGTGTGTAACTCTGCCGCAAAAATTGTTGTCATGCAAAACCAAACTACATTATGCACTCAGAACTGTCATTGTGTTGAAAGGAATATGAAATACCAATATCAGAGATAATTCAGCTGCATATCATTCATTCTCCTTTCTGGGAGGAATTGAGCTTTGGCCATCAGGATCTATAGAGCAATAATCCACTTCTCTGTGATAAAGTGCAGGGTAGCACATGTATTTGGGGCAGTTTGAACAAACAGTTCAACTTTACAGCAGCAGTAAGTAGTCTAGTGTTCCTAAACAGTTACTTGTAAGTCCATGTTTATTAACAATCTTCTCTAGCTGTTGTAGATCTGGACTGCCCTGTTGAGATTGTATTACGTTTGTATTGCGCAAGCTGCTGCCCAACCTTAACATACAGCATATTTCCTAACACTTTCATATTAATAATTAGGGTATTTGAGACAGAGAAAAACACTCTTCAATGTTTTGCTTGGAAAGCAGAACACTCTCTTCTCTTGACATGAGTGCGTAAGAGGGGTAGAGGTTGAGAGTAGATAGAAAATGTAGTTGGTCATTGTCTTGCATCCATGCATCATCAATCCAAGTTTTTTAGACTCTAAAACCTAAAAGTACTACTTAGCACTAAAGAAAGCACCATTTGTTACCTGTCAAAAAGGGATTGGTTCAGAGCTGCAGAAATACAACATATCAAATCTGTTAGGTCTCCTGCCTTGAAATTAAACATCTCTCATAGAATACTGAGGTTGACAAACTAACGAAATATCTAATTGAAGTAGATGTTTTTGAGCCAGAAGGCCATAGTCTATGGTTGGACTAGAAGATCCGATGGGTCCCTTCCAACCTGGTTGTTCTGTGATTCTGTGATTCTGTCCTATGTCTGAGGTCACAGTCAGCTATATCAGCCAGCACTCCAAAGACAGCAATAAGACATACAATCACCTTATATGAGTCAGTGACACATGACTTTGCTTATGACTTTAGATAATTTTTACAAACACACCAGTTAGGACTTGTGGGGCCAATTATTGATACTCCTTGGTTAAGTACAGATTACGGAGCAGGACTTGATGGGCCTGATTGACCAGTCTCTGTACTAATGAAACATGAAGGACACTGCTGGTTCTACACAGAGGTAAATGGGGGGCCTGCCGCAGGGGCTCTGATTTAAATCAGAAAGGTATGCAGTGAGAACAAGTGCGTGCTGACTGTGCTCCAAGCAAAAGAAAAGGAAAAAAAAATAACTGCATCTGTAATTGTCTTGTTTTTTACATACACATAATTAAATGCAAATTTAGTAATTCTTTTTTTTCCTCCAGAATACTCAGCTTTAGAATAAACCACAGTGCTTCCTCCCCTCACAGTGCTGTCAGATGACTGGTTACAGACTTGCTGGTCAGCTAGGTCTACTTCCAACCCCTATGCATGCTACTTTATCTGACATTTTTGGGTGCCCTGTTAGCTTAGTCAGGTTGCATGAAGAAAGGACCATCACAGTATTTCTGGGCTTTGCATAAGGCCAGTGATTTGTTAAGTGTTTAAGCTGTGCCAGAGCATGTTGAATTGTTCTGTCCCTTCTT
Source organism: Coccyzus lansbergi (assembly GCA_033558105.1). NCBI lineage: Eukaryota > Metazoa > Chordata > Aves > Cuculiformes > Coccyzidae > Coccyzus > Coccyzus lansbergi. The sequence goes on along the minus strand of JAUMJK010000139.1, from coordinate 54,884 downwards.
TGAAAGAAACCTCATCATAAATTCGGTCAATCTGAAAAAATGAACCATGGCATAATGTTTTATAATCAATCCCCAAAGTCCCTTTGTTTACAAACCAAACAGAGTTTCTTCGCAGGAGAAGGTAAGAAATGTGAGCAAACACAGTCACTTCCACCACAGCTCCCACTTAGGAAGGGCAGGGATGCAAATTCCTTCATGTTCCCATTTGCTGGGTGATAACAGTGCTAATGATGGCAGTGCGGACAAGGCAGAGCCATTTATCAGTCTCTAGTCTGACATCATTCAGAGCTCAGCTAGGAGCAGTCATTGAGTGTCACAGGACACTGTCACCAGCCCTCAGGGACTGCCAGCTCAGGACCTCTGCAGACCCTCCAATGCCTTTATGAGAGGCCAAGTTCTTTCTATTCGCTGGGCACATCAGTTTGAGTTAAATGTGGGTCACTCGGGTGTGAGTGTTGCATAGTTCACATTTGAGTGATGCATAGTGCTAAAAATGCTGAAGCTGTGTCTCCAACATTATTGCAGCCCTTTTCAATCCCACTTGGTCTTCACTTTCCTGGGGCAGAAAGTCCACCTTACTTGGGTAGCTGTGAGTAACTGAATGCTCTGACCTTCCGCTGCTGCTTACATGGTCTTACCTCTTGCAGCACAAAGGGGAACACACTGAATGTGGCCCTCCAGAGTGCAGGTAGTATAAATGAAATTGAAAGAAAAAGTGCAGATGGGGTTGCTAGTACCATCAGGGTACATGGCATTACCTCTTTCTTCTAATCATAAAATCCTGGTTTTAATCTGTTTATAATTTTGTCAGACTCTAGAGGGGTTCAGGAGGAGGTTTTTCATGCCAGGTGCCTACCCATGGAAGAATCGTTTATTTAATTATTTTGCAGATTTTCAGCAAGTGGTTTAGCCATTTCCAAGAATGAAATTGGGGGCAGGGAAAGGAGAGAGAAATGTTGCCAAGGCAACAGTAATCCTATTATTTTCTAACTTCTGAGTGCCTGAGTAGGCAACCTTTATCTTCTTTTCATGCCATTTTTGTACATAATAATAATGTAGGAGACAATTATTCTCATCATTTTTAAGAAAAGAACATGCCAGGGTAGTGAGGAGACAGTAAGACTTGCTTTTGCAAGCAAAACAAACTGGCACCTTCCTATTGTTGGCTGCTGGATCTCCCACTGCTATTTTGAAAAAGGGTTTTCAGGGCCTAACTACTCTGTTAGCAGCATCTCTTTAAATTGCCCTTCATCCGGACAAGATCAAGAAACTCATTTCCCCAGCTTGAAGTGCAATTGACAGCCTCCACACACTCTGGTATTGAAATTGTTGAGCATATGTTAGTGTTCAGTAGTCATTTCCCTCCAGATTTTATGGTTCATTGTCATTTTTCACACAACAAAATGTTTTAATGAGGAGAAAGGCTTTGCTTTATGTTTTGGGGAATGTCCCCGGGGAGAGAATTTTAATTTGTACATGATGGGGGAGACTTTTAAATCATATTGCATCAGTTACCGTTTTTCAGATAAGATGTGTTCTTACTATAAACTCAGCCTACAGCACATTTGTAGAGTGCACCAAATGAAAGAAAAAAAAAACATAAAAGAAAAAAAAAACAATAAGCAGCCTACAAATCCTACTATATTTGCATGTTCTCCTTTTCATACTCTACAGCAAATTAATTTGGTCAAAAAATTTCATGGTTTGGGATTTTTTTCCACCACTGGAAAAATACAGATCTGCCAATACTGGCAGTATGTACAAGAATGTTGATCAGAATTTGTTCTAGGAAAAACAAGCAGAGTGGAATGTTAGAGTCACACTTGAATAGATCGTTTTGTGTTTCCATCCAGAAAAGATTATATTTCTGATTGTTTCTTTGTTACATTTGTCTGCTGTTTTAATTTGAGTCATTTCTGGTATTTTAATATCATTGCTCCATATTTTTATATTTTCATGCTGCAAAATATGGAGGCAATAACTCCTAGGTAATAGAGTACTGGGTTGCATCAAATGAAATTTAAATTCTTTTCAGGGTTTTATCACTGCACTTCTGGCCTGTGTGACAAGCCATTTTATTTCTCTTTCTCCATTCCCTAGCCCATGAAATGGGAATGATATGTGATCCCGCTGATTAAGTACATCAATAGCTATGATTAAAGGACCCATGAAAAAACTGGATTTCATTTTTGTAGGTTATGTATAAAATATATAAGAAAGTGTTTAGCTGTGCGTAAGGAAGATAACGGGCATGAGAAGAGGCATGTTATAGAAGATGTCAATAGTATTGATTTTGTTCTTATTCAAAGTGAAAGGTCTCCAAAAAAATAGGACTTTTACCACAGGGAAAAAAAAAAAAAAAAAGTCTTCCTTGGCTTCTGCACATGTTTTGTACCACCCAGCAGGGCCTGTGTCTTTGGTTCACCCTGAAGATTAACCTGTTGTGCTACCTCCCTCATCATCAGAACTTGTCACTTTTCTGCTATAGGAAGCTGAGCTCACAATGCATTTTCAAGTATGTTCTGACAACCGATGCAGCTTTGTATCTAGATAATATGTGTGTAGGTACTGAATTCAATCCAGCACTGTACGCCAATTAAGTAAATGCACTTTGAGAACAGATGTGACATTTTAAAAATCGCAGCAAAACCTCTTTCAGCAAAATATCAAGAAAAACATTAACAACCCTATGAAGAATTTCTGAGAATATCAGAGATGATTTTACTCCAGCAACAACAGCAACAAAAATAAACCCATGACAGGAACAGGAAAACAAACTTGTTAAATAACAGCAAATCAGCCAGTGTGAAAATCTGATGAGAAAATGTTGACTGCAAAGGGGCACGTGTGGATATACCACATCACACCACAGAGATACAGGATGTTATTAGTACAATGTGAACCTTCACTCAGCCATCATTAAACCACAGGCTGTGCTCACTTTTGGGTTGCTTAACTAATTGTGAGATGCATTTCACAGAATCAGCTGTTCCACTGTAAAAATTACACCAACTGTTCTCCACCTGAGGGAGTGAACTAAGCTACTTCAGAAACAAAGCTGCATGTGCTTTCTCCTCCTCCTCACCTCCTCAAAACCAAGCTATTGTGGTAGTGTATAGAGAGCTGGGACCCCACACCTGCAAATGTTTCAATGTGTGCTGAATTTCACTCCTGAAGCCTAGTTTGAACTAGTGCAGGGTTTAATCCTGCCTGTAATTAAATAAATGGCAGGATCCCCGCTGGGAGGAAGCTAAATTCTTGTGCCTTTGCAAGAGCAGGAGTATGGTTCTATGCCCACAGCAGTATATGTGATTTTTCTCACTAATCACGTATTAATCAGGCCCTCCATTCCAAATAATAACAACAATTAAGTACATTGCTTTCCCAAGAGGCAGGTATAGTGGTGCAGGCAAAGGTAAATACAGTTCATGCAGTTCAAATACAGTCAGTATAGAATTTGCTCATTACTGGGCTTGGGAAACAAATGTGGATGCTGTTTATCTGTCATTTTAATTACTACCATAGCCCTGGCAAGGTGGAGAAATCCACAGATGTGAAACAGCAGCTGACAGCTATATTTCCTGCACTGCTCCTATGAAAAAGGTAAAATATGTGATATTTTTCTAGCTTTTCCAGTAATATACAGGTGCTTTGCAAACAGTCTTGTTACTGCCACACACATATATATGCACATATACAGTGACATGTTTGAAATTACTGAGAAACTGAGGGTCAGATATTGAATCACAGAATCATAGAATAACCAGACTGGAAGAGACCCACCAGATCATCGAGTCCAAAGCAAGAGTTTAAAAAATAGAAATGGACCACAAATTTCCTCACTCACGGTGTTCCTTTGAACATTAGGACACAGTTCAGACAAGAAACAACAGCAAGCATAGCAGCATCAGGCAAGCATTACTGGGTTTGCAGAGATGGGCTCCCAGAGTATGCTCTGAAGTTTTTGCTCTGATGATAGGTATTTGCAACATGCTGAAATGCCCTAGCCTTTCTCTCTCCTCACCTAAGCAATGTACGTGACCTTTTCATTTCAATTCTTGTGCAATGTGGATAGCATAGGAGCTTTAACCAGGCAAGACAAATAAAAACCAACATACATGACTGGATTCACATTATCCATCTTAGATGCTTTTGCACAAGGTTTGCCATGGCTTCATTTGCTGAATAGTGAATGAACAGCATTTTTGCAGATTTAACCTTTGCTTTATATTACTTCTCAATTTTTGAGTCACAACGATTTTTTTCTCTCTTCTTGAACTCACCTGCAAAAGCACAATTTCCTTCTTCTGCCACAAAACATGCACACACACAGGGTAGAGACAGAAGAAGCACTGTTATCATTTCTCCTTGGCTATTTGAAGAGATCAAGTAGCTAAAAGCTGCAGTGTTCTAGCCTTGTTTACACTCCTGCTGAGCAGGTACAGGCAGGGCACAGACACAGATGTGTCTTCCAGGGCACTACCGCACTCATACAGCACCTCCTCTAGAAACTGAAGCTCTGCCAAAGGGAAAATCAAGGGTCTTTTCACAGTATCTAAGGTGGAGATTAACACTTGCAATTGTGTGCAGGGTTTAATTTCCTTGAGGCAACATTTCTCATGCCATAAAGGCATATTTCTGTGGTTTATTTTGCCTCTAGTTACTCAGCATACCTCTCATAAAAAGAGGAACAGAGTATTATCTGACTTGCCCTTATGGTTTTATAGATCATATTTTGCCAGCAATGCCTTGCCATGTCTGAGGACATTTTTGAAGCACTGTTTTCCACATTTTTTTTAAACCTGAACTTCTCTCTTCATGTTAAATTGGCCCAGTATTTTACGATTCCTGAGTCTGAGTAACTCCCCTTTCACATATGTGACAATAAAACAATTTTTTTCAGGGAATGAATGCAAGGACTTTTGGAAAGTCAGGCCTTTAAAGCATTGCTCACATTGGATTTAACCACAACTGCGCTATTCCAAATAATTAGGCATTTTTAAAAATATGAGCTTTTTTTTTTTTTACTTTTACTTTTTCTAGGGAAGCTTTTCGATGTTGAATGCTTCTATAGTGACTCCTTCACACCAATGGGTCAGTGGGGTGGCACAAGTACAAAGTTTCAGAAGGGCTGTTTTCTTGTCTCTCCTTGCTCACAGTTAGGGCAAATCTTCCTCCCTACATGTAAACTTTCATGAACTCTTGTGTGTTGTGATTCAAGATATATTAAAGTTCTCCTCAAAATCGAGACGTTAGAAATCTCGATGTTAGAAATCTCTGACTGGAGAACAGGCCCTATGAAGAGCATCTGAGAGAGCTGGGATTGTTTAGTCTAGAGAAGAGGAGGCTGAGAGGAGACCTCATTACTCTCTACAACTACCTGAAAGGAAGTTGTAGAGAGGAGGGAGCTGGGCTCTTCTCCCAAGTGACAGGGGACAGGACAAGAGGGAGTGGCCTCAAGCTCCACCAGGGGAGATTTAGGCTAGAGATTAGGAGGAAGTTTTTCACAGAAAGGGTCATTGGACATTGGAATAGGCTGCCCAGGGAGGTGGTTGATTCACCTTCCCTGGAGGTGTTTAAGGTATGGGTAGATGAGGTCCTGAGGGACATGCTTTAGTGTTTGATAGGAATGGTTGGACTCAATGATCCGATGGGTCTCCTCCAACAATGACTGACGTAATATGACTCTCACCATTTTTCCAGCAAAGCCAGAGACTGACCTGCCAGTGGTGGTGGTGAGCAGGATTTTGCCTTGCATCATACACATAAACAGCATGAGGAATCAAAGGATGTGAAATGAGCAGGGCTTTCTGAGCCAGAGAGATGGCTTCCACCTGAAGTCCTTGCCTGTACTGCTTCTCATCTCTTCCCTGGCCACATACAGTTAATTTCTGCGCTCATAGCGTGCACTTTGCTGCAGATGCTAACAGCTGGGTGCACTTAGGATGGCATTGCTGAGGGCCAGCTTTCTTTTTGTTGCCAGCTGCATCCATCTCAATCATGGGCAGAGTGTGCGAAGAGTATGGATCTTGCTGCCGGAGAAGTGAAGAGGCATGGAGGGTCAGATCCAGCCAGCAGAGAGAAAAGGAAAACAAACAAGTGAGAGGGAGGCAGGATATCTTGGGAAACTACAAATATCTTAGCTAACAGGCTCATAACAATACCAGTCTGGCCCATTGCCCCAGACATTTCTTCCAGTTGCTCCCGGTATCATATGGCACTGAATGCCTGCATTCTCTGCCTGCACTGCCACTTGTCTACATTTCCATTGCAGTTAATAAGGCCTCAACTGCCTTTGTGCAGTTCTTGTGAACCGCTGCTCAATGCTGATCCATTAATTCTCTTGGAAAAGTTTACAACATTTTAATCTAATTGGTCTTGGCAAGGAGGGACGGACATGCTGTTGCTGAACTGTCTGCAGCTTGTTTGTGATGACTGTTTCAGACTTCTAGGGCTTAACTGGGACAGAAACTGAGGAAAAAACCTTCTAAAACAGTAGCAGTTTCCAGTGAAATAAGCAGTGCTTGCCCAAAGCCTGCTGTGCTGCTCCAAGCTGCACTCTGACCTTTGCCCTTTAACTGCTTAAAATTTTACACAGACTCTACTGAGAATTTTTTTTTCAAATAATAATTTGAGTATCCACAATGTCTTCATCAGGACTTACGCGGTTAGACATTCACATCTAAGCTGACCTACTGTAGCAAACTCCACCGAAGCAGAAAGCTACACTTAAGTGGAGAAGTGATGCCTAGATGAGCTGAAGTAGCTTCCCAAGATTATACATGAAGTCTGTAGCTTGGTGCGGGAAATGAGCTCAGATCTTGCAAGTTGTGGTCCCGGTGCCTTCATCCACACAGGTAGTGGTTGTGAGCCTTTCTGCCAAATGACAACATTGAAGAGGAAAGGACACTTCCCAGAAACGTCAAAATCCAAACTCAAAAGGGCTAATAAAACCTCAGTGCTACAAAATCCTTCCACAGATGATGTCGAATAAGCACATGTGTGCAGCCAGGATGAAATGTCTGTCTCTGAGCCAGATAGCCCCAGCAAGCTCTCACTGGGAACAAAGTCTCAGGATAGCTGTTGGCAGCTACAAAAGATCCTTGGCAGCTTTATCTGTGCTGGAGCTAGCTGGGTCTGCTTCCTTTGCAAAGCAAGGGAGGAAGATAAGCAGGATGTCTGTCAAAAGCAGGTATTGGTATCCCCACCCTCCTGGTAGAAACAAAAGGAGCAATTTGGCTTTCCCCAGCATTCCCCACATGTCTCTGTCCTGTGTCCACCCTGCTTTCTGACAGGCAGTAATTTTATTATTACTTTTTCTTTGGCCATCATTGCCATTCTTGGCCTTGCACTGGCTCTGCCCCACTAAAATCCCAAAGAAAGGAATAAGTCTCAGATTCATGTTAGCTTCAGCTCAAAAATAAGTCTCACCTGCAGCATCCAGATGGCCAGTTTCTACATTCATTGGACATACTACAGTTTAAGATAGCACATCCAAAGACATGTCCAAATGTAGGATTTGCACAAAGAGTAAACAAAAGTTCTGTTCATGTACCAGCAAAGACTGTATCATATTCTTAATTGCCTCTAGGTGACATGAACATCCCCATAAAAAGCATCTTGTGCCTGGAAAGCTAAGCATTGCAGCAGCTGCCTTGCTTCAATCCAGAGATCTTTTCTCTGAGAATATTGTGTTCCATTGCTTCAAGAATATCAGATTTATCTTCTCAGCATACTGGCTCTTGGCAGACCTACCTAGTAAATACACAACACATAGTATGACACTTTGACAGCTGCTCTACCATGGACATAGCTTAGAGTCCTGTTACTATTCTCCTCCTCAGCTGTGGTAGGAGTTGTCTCAGGAAGCCTAAAGAGCAGTACAACTAATGTTACTAGGCTTTGGGGTCTGCCTAGGACCTCTAGTAGGACTCCACTCCCCTGTGGTTGTTGACAGAGTAGCTATTTCTACTTATTTTTCAAGATCTAATATATTACACAAAATAGCCAAATGACCTGATGACTTGGTTAGCATCAAACAAAACAATGCAAAACCAAAAACCCAAACACTGAAAAAATCCCCACCAAAAACCTCAAGCAGGAAGGACACTGTAGTGGTTTGTAACTTAATTTCATTTTGCACATTATCCACTATTTTCCACTAGAAGTGTGAACACTATGAGAAATTTCATAAATGAAGGTCCAGCCTATATGAATATGATTTTTTATTCTGAGATACTTTTCACTCAGAACAGTGAACTGTTTATTTTGAACTTAATGTCTTGAATATTTATTTACCACATAGACACAGATCATAGAACATGGCTTCTACATCAGTGAACCATAGATTGTGTAAGGATGTTTGCAATTGGAAGTAACGGCATGCAGATTCATAGCTCTGGGTTTCTGCTAAGAAAGAGGGAGTTGAACAGTACTTGGCACCAGGCTGGAAATAGGAAGCTGCAAAATCTAGGATCTTTGACAAAAGTGTTAAATAAACATAGCAAATGTTAGGAATCCAGATAAGCTGCATTGGTATTTCACTGTATTGCCTTCAACCGGTCTCTGTCAGCAAACCCACAACCATTTCACCTGAAATGAGCTTTAGTGATCCATACACAAATGTGAACACACACACACACACACAGTGTCCAGGAAGGCAGTAATAAAGTTTACCTAGCAAACTGCACAACAGCTGGTTGGAGATGTTTGGCTGCTTCTTGAAAGATTAATGGCAAACCACCAATACCCTTCATGTCTAGCTTCACACAGCCTTGTTTATTATTTATGGGGCAGTTGAGGGAAAATTCTAGGATGGTTGACCTCTATTTAGTAAGTGGTACAGTGTGCATGAGCGAAAAAATGGAAAAGGCCATGTGCATTTCTGGTGTGAAAAAAAGCATATAAGCAAACAATTCACACTCTAGTAGCTCTCATGTTCCCTATAGGAATCACACAACTACATAGTGTGAACCTATTTGTCCAGAAACAATGAGTTATTGTGTCTTCGATTCTGACAAGTGTGAACTGCAAGGATAAAGGTCTGGATATGCTATAAGCAATGAAAATTTTAACAAGTTGCTGTGTGCTGGGCTACTTGGCTCTTCAGATTGCTCTCTTCGTCTTATACCAATGATAGCAACAACCTTTCACGAAGCTGCTTTGAGATTCAGGGATGGCTTCTATAAGAGATAACAAATTAAACTTAAGGACTGCAGACAGAGTGTTATTAACCTACCAAATCTAGGACAGATGCATGAAACGCGAAAAGAGAATAAGAACTTGTCTATTCACACAGGTTACACTTTAATCTGGATTTTATGGAGACATACAGTATTGTGAAATCTCCTTAATTTTGGATAGTTTATGTACCACTTCTTATCGTTTCAAAACAATGGTGAGAAAATTGGAGGAAATGTATTGTTAGTAAATATTTCCCAGCATTTCCAGGAATGCTGACTTTTCCTGGAGGGAAAAGTTCCAGCTACTGTTTCAATAACCCATCCTGTCATGCTGTCAGCTTATTTTGTCTCTCCTCTAAAGAAGAGTTGTACAACTCGCACTGAAATCTTTTTCAGCACAGAGAGCAGCTATATGGTATAAAACTGTACCAAGTGCCAACTGAGTTGGACTACTGGCCCATGTTGCACGGTATTCTTTTTCAACACTGAAAAGAACAGATGCTATTTGAGAAGTACATGTGAGTGAAGACACGTTCATCTCTCCTTTCTCTTTGTTGGAGGGTGCTAGGAGACATCTCCTTGCTCATTGCCTTTAGTAGACACAAACGTGTCTTTCTCTTCTGAATCTCCTGATAATATCTGCAGCAAGTTCCTGAAATTTGCTGCCCAATGGATACATAAATCTTTTCTTTTACTACCTTTCAACTGATCCCCTACTAACTTAGTCAAGTAGCACAGGTCAATAGTTTCATACGCAGTGTTTCAGCCACCATCCTTTCACCACAAATCTCAACATTTTGTTTTCGAAACTAAACAGTCCTAGATTTTTCAGTCTGTTCAAGCAGCTGCTTCATCTTCTTCATCATTGTAGCTGCCTTTTCTGTACCTTCTTCACCTTCACTAAATCCTTTTTGAGATGCAGAGACCAGTATTGCACATAGTAGAATCATAGAACAACCAGGTTGGAAGAGACTCACCGGATCATCGAGTCCAATCATTCCTATCAAACACTAAACCATGCCCCTCAGCACCTTGTCCACCAGTAAACTAGTCCACTAGTGCTGTAGATGTGGGCTGGTCAGTTTTCAGAGAGCAGAAAATCATGCCTCTTATCCTGTTCTCCATACTCATCCTGAAGAAGCCCAACATTTTGAGGGTTTATTTATATGGCCATGCTGCACAGCGAGTTGATTTTGGCAACAGCAACTCTTAAGATATCTTTCCTGAGTTGTAATGGCAAGTTTCGAGTTCAGCATTATGTAAGCATGATTTAGAATATTAGATCAGTAATGCAAATACAGAACTCAAGCATATTTTGGAACTATACTTAAAATTAAAAAGCAAAGAAGCAATTGTTACAGTCCTTGGAACGTGGATTTATTTCATCCTTTGACAACTTGTATAGCCTAAAAACCTCATAAATGTTTTCAAGGAAAAAAGTTACAAAGTGTCTTATAAAACTAATTTTCCAAGCATTGGCTTAGGCATCTGAAGTACAGCAAGTTACTATCAGAAGTGGTCTGCTCACTTTTCAGGACCCTATTCATTAACAGAGAATTGATTGCATTAGGCATTTCAATACTGATAACTCATCAGAACTGTCACCACACACAAAATATAAAGCAGTTATATTCAATCAAATTGAATATTGGATGTTTTAATTAAGTTCTACAGATACATTTTAAGGATAAGCCCAAAACCTAAGCAGGTCTAGGATGAAATCTCCCAGTGTGCTGAAGGTTTCTATTAAACTGTATACTATGGGTCACACTTATAAACTATGGTATTGGAGGGAATTCTATCCAATGTAAACTGGTTTATTGCTTCTGCATGTATTTTTACCAGTTAACTGGCATCTTACGTATGTGTATGGAAATCACCTGCCTCAGATTGCTTTTCCTCTAAGTGAACTTGGCTGTTTTTCTAAATCTGCTACTTGTTTTCTGCCAGAATGTTTTGGAAGTGGACTAGACAGCAGCCCTGCCGATTGCTGCAAAAACAGCATTTACCAGACAGAGCAACTGATGCTTATTGATTTGTGCCAAAAACAATTGACCCGGTTATCCTGACTGGGTAAATATCAGAATATTGGTTATGAAGAATCTGGGAGGTGTATTCATGTTTTGGTTCTAAAATCCTCTTCATTGATATTTTAGCCAAAAGGAGTGGAAAAAAAAAAAAAAAAACCACCAACCACTGAGTAGTCATTGTAAAGGAACACTGAATGCTTCTTCTTACAGTATGTAAACTGCTGGAATATTCTCTGTCCTTGCATCTTAATATGAATTCAGTTTACTGAAATCTGTATGAGCTGAAGTTATCAGTTTGAAAGTGCTGCACAAGCTGAAGAGAAGATTATACAGTTTAAAGCAGAATTATTTGGTTTGATAGCCCCAAAAAATCATCTTCATTTTGTGTTTCCTTGGTCTTGAATAATCACAGAATCACTTGGTTGGAAATGACCTTTGAGATCATCAAGCCCAACCATACCTGTCTACCACTAAATCACATCCTGAAGCACTTAATCTACCAATCTCTTAAATACCTCCAGGGATGGGGACTCTGCCACCTCCCTGGGAAGCCCATTCCAGTGCCTGATGACCTTTTTGGTAAAGAAATATTTCCTGGTGTCCAGTGTGAACCTCCCCTGTTCCAACATGAGGCCATTCCCTCTTGTCCAATCATGTATCACTTGGGAGAAAAGATCAACACCCACTTCCATGCAACCTCCTTTCAGGTAATTGTAGACAGTGATAAGGTCTCCCCTTAGCCTCTTTTTCTCTAGCCTAAACAACACCAGTCCCCTCAGCTGTTCCTCATAAGACCTTTTCTGATTTCATAGAATCATAGAGTCATAGAATCACCAGGTTGGAAGAGACCCACTGGATCATCGAGTCCAACCATTCCCACCAATTTTGTGTTATGTAAAGATGAAGAGAGACTGTCAGAATATGCTGGGATGTCCTCATCTGAAAACTTATTTGAAAAATCCTGTATTTGAAGACAATTTGTACCATTCTGATGCCAGAACATTGTCACCTGAAGGACGACTTTTCTATCTGGAGAGTTTGCTGCAGAAAGGGTTGGATCTGAGGGTGGCAAGGACATAATTTTAATTCCCCATCCCTTTTAACATGGATCATAGGATTTCAGCAGGGGTCTCCAGTAGTGTTATCCAACACATCAGAGTCTGAGGGGACAACTGCAGATGTGAGAGGGAAGTGCAATTCTTCTAAGTTAGGATGCGACATTGCTCAGAATCAAGAAGATAATTTCTGTAAGTGGAACCAAATTTCAAAAGCAGACTAATTCTTTTTCATGTTTTCAGACATGCCAGCTTAAAGCTAATTAGGCAATTTTTTTCTAGTCCTCTGAGTTTTGAGCTAATGTCTTTTGCTAGCTAAAGGATTTAATATTGGCCCTACCATAAACATCCACGAAATCCAAGATGACTTTTGTATCATTGTGATTCATACAGAGACCTGTAGCATTTTAAGCTCAGCAACTGGTACAGAAGAATTTCCTTGATCAAGATAAAAATTATGTTTTATTTATCAAAATGAACTAGCTGTCAAAGAATCCAGTAAATTTGAACAAAATGCCATTGCAATTCTCTCCCATGTAGCGAAGAAAATACAAATCCTACGTGATTTCTGTAACATCACCTGCAGAGAGTCAGTCAGCCTTAGAGTTGTACTGGACTGCAGAACTCTTCACTACTGCTTTCATAATAGCATCTCTTGCACTAGTTCTTCAGTGAGTAAATCTGAGCACAGAAGAGCTTTGAAACAACACTAGGTACAATTCTTCCCCAGTTGCTATCTGGGACAAAGAGTTTCCCCAGTGTTAGCATGATAACTTTCATAAGTAAAGAGAAAAAGATTCAGTTCAATGTCCATATATTTCAAATAAGCTTTCTTCCTATGTGTATAGGTATAGAAATATAAGCCTCCTCTCTCTTTCCCAGGAAGTTAACACCTGTATTCATTGCTTTCCACATTCTCAGTTATCAGGAAGAGCTGTAATCCAACTACAGTCATAGCCCTTGACTTCTAATTTCCAGAGCAGTGCAGATTTTCAGGCCCTCACAGCATTGCTCCTAACACATCATCACTGCCTGTGACAGTAAAATCAAACTTACCATATAAGCCTGGCATCTTTTTTTGCAACTGCACACTTGGCAGGAGGGGAGTAGGAAGGAGGAAAAAGCAGGGAGCTTTGTTGAGGTTGTAGCTGTGTGAATAAAAAAAAACCCTGAAATTTTCATCTCCCCTAGATGTTGATAGGAAAATTATTTGTTTCTTCTTAGCTCAAGGTTGTCTTTGGCTGGAATTTAAGATTTAGAAAACAGAGAATCAGGTAAAGTGTTAAGAAAACAGCTTAAAGTCTCAAATGTCATCTATATTTTAAATAAGGTGAAGATGCATCTGCTGTTCCCCTCCCCAAGTTAACTTCTCAGTGCAATTTCTACAGATTGCATCATACCAGTGTACCTGGTTGTTACTGCTGCAGCTGATGACTTATTGGCAGGCTGCTGACAGTCACGTCGTGTTTCTACCCTGCACAACAATGAAAGCAGACAGTTTCTGAGAACAAACCATGAGGAAGGACATCAATCAGAAAACAGCTGTTTAAACATTAAGATATATATCTGAATAGTTCCTGACTGGGAGCTAATTTTTAACAATCTTTGTGCATGTGGGCAGACATAAAACATTAGAGCCTTATGTTTATAATTCCACTCTGCAGGCAGAAAAGTTGGCCAGGTACCGTCTTTATCTTCTGGGAGGAAAAAGCCTTTAATTTAAAGAACAGCAGATCTGGTAAGTGCTAAGCCACACCTCCTGAGTAAGGGTCAAGTCCTGCTCCACTCAAGGAAATTTTGGAAGGGGCTGTGAAAGTACTGCCATATGTGCTGGTGCAGGACAGGGGCAAACATTTCTCTTTGGGGCCAGGTAAGGATCTCTTTCAGAGAGGGAACAGCAAATACTCATTCTGCAGCCAGGAAGAGTGAAACACGCCGATGGTTTAAGCAGACTGTCCCTTCCCAGCAACAACATTTGCAGAGAGAATATGGACTTTACATGAAGGTGTGCAGCTGATAAATCTGTGCAGTTAAAGAGTAACTATCTTCTTTTGGGCAAGCCATCCCTCCCCTCCTTCTCTTCCCTTCTATCACCACCACTAGCCTCATCACATGATTTTAAAGCAAACAGTGGCCTCTCAGCAATCACAGCTGTCACTGGGGAGAGAAAGAGCATTGATCCTTGCAGAGCACAACTGCCCCCATACCAGCAACACTGCACACCCCCACAGCAGGGGATGTACACAGCACACTGGCACATCCCCAGAGTCATCAGAGTCAAGACACCAGCAGCAAGTACACTTTTTTTTTTTTTAAGCACTCTGATTATAAATATAAGCAGAACATGTGAGATCACCTCTCCTTTAAAAAATAAATCTTTGGATGAATTTCAATTCAGGTGGCAAACTCCTGATAACAGAAGCAGTTTTCCACTGGAAATATTACTTTATTTTTACAATTTGAGCAGGAAAACTGGATGCTGCTTACCTAGATTTTTTTTTTTTCCCAAAGAGAAAAGTGCATTTTTTCCCCTTCAGTTCTGATAGAAAACCTTAATGGGGGCAGTGGGCATAAAGGAGCATGCAGCAACCTTGTGGACAGGGTCTGAAGCAGGACAGGAGGCATTGGCATGCCACACTCTCCGTGGTGTCCTTTGAAGCAGTGTTGTTATCTGAAACAAGCTCAGTGACAGCTGCCTTTGCCTCTGCAGGGATGAGGAACAGGTTAATTGGCTCACTCTGCTCTTGTGAGACCCCATCCAGGGTATTGTCTCCAGTTCTGGAATCTTCAGCATAAGAAGGATATGGAACTGTTGGAACGGGTCCAAAGGAGGGCTATGAAGATGATCAGAGAACTGGAGCAACTCTGCTATGAGGACAAGCAGAGAGAGTTGGGTTTGTTCAGCCAGGAGAAGAGAAGAAGAAGAGAAGAGAAGAGAAGAGAAGAGAAGAGAAGAGAAGAGAAGAGAAGAGAAGAGAAGAGAAGAGAAGAGAAGAGAAGAGAAGAGAAGAGAAGAGAAGAGAAGAGAAGAGAAGAGAAGAGAAGAGAAGAGAAGAGAAGAGAAGAGAAGAGAAGAGAAGAGAAGAGAAGAGAAGAGAGAGAAGAGAAGAGAAGAGAAGAGAAGAGAAGAGAAGAGAAGAGAAGAGAAGAGAAGAGAAGGCTCTAAGGAGATCTTATAGTGACCTTCCAGTACCCAAAGGGCCTAAACGAAAGCTGGAGAGGGACTTCTGGCAAAGACTTGAAGTGATAGGACTAGAGAGGATGGCTACAAATTGGAGAGGGGAAGATTTCAACTAGACATTAGGAAGAAATTCCTCACAATGAGGGTGGTTAGGCACTGGAACAGGTTGCCCAGGGAAGTTGTAGATGCCGATTCCCTGGAAGTGTTCAAGGGCAGGCTGAAATGGACCTTGGACAGCCTGGTCTGGTAGGAGTTGTCCCTGCCCAGGGCAGGGGGGTTGAAACCAGATAATCTTTAAGGTCCTTTCCAATCCAAACCATTTTATAATTTTATTCTATGATTCTATGATCATTAAGAATGCCCTGCCAGTCAGTTGGCTGAAGAAGCACAAGCCTATGGATTTCTCCCACAGGTGACCTATGTCTCACCCTATTCTGTTCCCACTTGGAGAAACCCACAGTTGCTAACTCCCCCAAAGCAGTGGATCATGCCAGACCCAGCTCTGCCTTGCTCCCTTACTCCTATTCTTCCCTGACTTGAATATTCCTTCTCACCCTCAATAGTCTCAGCTCCAGCTTAGATGCTACCCTGCAGCTTTCTTTCTGTAGGAGGTGGTTTCCTGCAGCAGGAAGTCACAGTTGTCCTTCAGTTTCATTCAAGTAAATAACTTCTTGTCCTTCACCTTCATTTTCAACAAAACAGATGAGTTATAATCTGCATATATTTGCTTAACAAAAAAACTCTCCCCTTTCATCAAGCTGTTCTATCTTTCATGCCATGTGAATACTAGAAAGATGAAAACCCAGAAGTTCATCACAAGAAGAGCAGAGTCTGCCTGTCCTCTGCCATTGTGTATGGCAGCTGCCACACCACTGCCACAGAGAGTAAGTCCACTTGGTATGGGGAAACGAAATAAGGGACTGAAACAACTTATTCTGTCCCAAGTGTATGATCCCTTTTTTCTGTTTCAGTTTCATATAGTCTCACAAACCACAAATTTGAGCTTGAGTTTCATGTTCAGATAATCCCGCAGAACATTTACATGAAACTTGGTGTTACATGATCAAACCTATACACTTTCTCCTCATCTGGTTCCATTAATCACTCTGTGGCCCCAGTACTCTCCAAGTGTCTTGTAAGATTTTCAGTAAATTTATAATTTTTTTTTCTGTCTAGTGAACTTGTTTTCAGCTTGACAAAGGGTGATACACATGCCACAAGCTGAGCT
This sequence comes from Coccyzus lansbergi, assembly GCA_033558105.1. NCBI lineage: Eukaryota > Metazoa > Chordata > Aves > Cuculiformes > Coccyzidae > Coccyzus > Coccyzus lansbergi. Next base: position 38,208 of record JAUMJK010000139.1, on the reverse strand, counting down.
CTTCCTTACTGCTGTGCCAAGGGTAGCTTTGCAGAGAACAGCATACAAGAACAGGTCCAAGAGCCCACTGGCTGACAGCAAGAGAGAGCAACTTTCAGAAGATGGACAGAATAACCCAGTCTGAAGAATTAGTTTTCCCCTCCAGAACAGAAAGAAAGCAGCAATTTTAAGAACCAGGAAAAGGTGTACCACAATGTTGTGTGTAAATTAGCCTTATTACATGCAAAAATAGAAATCTTACTAATACCAACTAAATGCCCCAAAATTGTGAAAACAAGGTGTTCCATACAGCAGAGATCATCTTAGCCTGAAGCTGCCACAAAACCTTTCAGAGAGGCCCAAATGAGGGAAGCCCTTTTAAGGGCACCATAGTTCACTGCTTAACTGTGACTTCCCATGCCAGATAAACTGATATGACCAGGAAAGTAATGCCTTGGTACCCTTTTGGATACAGAAGTTTTGTCCTGGTCAAAAGTTGTTGTTAGTTGTAGCCCAACACAATCTCTGCCAGGAGTATCCAAACACATTTTAGATATATCATCTAAGGCGATGTGACATCTGGTGTAGGGAAAGACGATGGGGAAAGTATTGCAGAGCACTGTAATACTGTGGCTATTCAGTTGAAACACATGTCAACTTTGGTGGTTTCACTGAGTTATTTGCAAAAAAAAAAAAAAAAAAAAGGAAGTTGAAGAAATAGAAATATGAATGTAGCGTGGGTATTGTATAAGGAAGGGATTTTATGATGAGATATAAATTGCTGTGTTCTGAAGAATACCAAGCATTGGTAAACTGTCTACAGCATCATACAAGAGTGCTCTAAGGGGAACAAAGACAGTGAGCAGATAAGAGCAATAGGACTTCTCCATACCCACACATATAACCATCTGTTAGCAAAAAAGCAGGAATATTTCTTTCAGAAAACAAATTTAGAAGAGCCCTCAAACTGAAAGCATCACTCCACACCATGAAAGTGTTTTTCATTCTCATAAAAATGGAAGGGGTTGGAGTGGGGATTTGCAGCTAAAGACATGGAGACACTACATAAGACACTGTTACAGAGCAGGATGAATCCCTTCAGAAGCTTCTGCAACATTATTCTGATACTTGATTCAGAATCAGTCATCCACTCTTCTGGTCGACAGAAGTGTGATAGGATAACACAAGTGAGCAAACACAGTGTCTTCTAAGAAGGAAAAACCAGAGAAGATAGATGCTGAGGAAAGTGTGGGAAGGAGGTCTTGTCAAATATTGTGGTCCTTGAAGAAGTCATCTACACATGATAAGAGCAAGAAAGAAGCTTTGAGGAAAATGCTAAGGCAAAATCATAAGGCATGGGAACTGTAGTCACAAGATGTAGCAAGACAGAGAAATGGAGATGCTAGACAAAGAAAGCAAGACGCTATTTGAATCCTCCACCATCTAGAGGCTGTTCTTAGTGAATAAGTTAAGAGAGGTTGGTGTCTTTTAGACAGGATGCATTTGGAAGGATGCAGGCTTACCTGCTTCACTTCCAAAAAGAGATACATTGAATTTTGGAATAGTTATCAGGTTAGACAGGATAAGGTATGATTTTGTTTTATGGGGACATTAAGGAGGTACATAAAGCCACTGGTCCCATTTTTAGGTGGGTTAAATTTTGATCTAGAGAACCCATTTTTAGGAGATCTTATATCAGTCCCATTATATGACCATACATACCTACAAACCTGTGTCCATAGACTTACAGCACCTCACACAAGGTTTTCAGCTCAAACACAGTATTTCAGCTCATATATGTACTAGAGAGCCCTTCTCCCCAGCTATCCACAGCTTTGAAAACCTCAAATTAAACATTATCATGAGCTAAGCATAAAGCAGGCAATGGTTTTAGCAGATTAGCTTACACAGGTTCAGAAGCCTAGGAGGAACCTTCTCCAAGCTTTCCACTGTTTCTGTACCCCATAAATCATAGAATCATAGAACAACCAGGTTGGAAGAGACCCATCGGATCATCGAGTCCAACCATTCCTATCAAACACTAAACCACGTCCCCCAGGACCTCATCTACCCGTGCCTTAAACACGTCCAGGGAAGGTGAATCAACCACAGAATCACAGAATCACAGAATCACAGAACAACCAGGTTGGAAGGGACCCATCAGATCTTCTAGTCCAACCATTCCTATCTAACACTAAACCAAGTCCCTCAATACCTCATCCACCCGTGTCTTAAACACCTCCAGGGAAGGTGACTCAACCACCTCCCTGGGCAGCCTATTCCAATGCCCAATGACCCTCTGCGTGAAAAACCTCCTCCTAATCTCCAGCCTAAATCTACCCTGGCGGAGCTTGAGGCCATTCCCTCTCGTCCTGTCCCCTGTCCCTTGGGAGAAGAGGCCAGCTCCCTCCTCTCCACAACCACCTTTCAGGTACTTGTAGAGAGTAATGAGGTCTCCTCTCAGCCTCCTCTTCTCCAGGATAAACAACCCCAGCTCTCTCAGCCGCTCCTCATAGGGTCTGTTCTCCAGCCCCTTCACCAGCCTCGTTGCTCTTCTCTGGACTTGTTCCAGAGCCTCAACTGGGCAGTCTATTCCAAATGCTACAGGTTCATAAGTGCCATGCTGCCAGCACTCCCTTTACTTCATCTTTCACAGACATTTCTTCCTGAAACAGAAGTAGCCAAGCCCTGTGAAGTAACTCATGGGGAAAGAAGTAGCTCATGGGGAAAGGAGGCAGGAAGACTGTCCACAGCACATGCAGCAGTCAGTGTCCAACTTTCAGTGCATGAAATTACATTATTCTCTAAATATGTGACATAATCACATCAGCATGTATCCCACTGCAAGAATCTCATCCAGTTCTTACAGGTCTTAATGTTGTCAGAGCAGGATGCCAGCTTACTCTTGCTTTGATAAACACCAAAGGAATGGCTTGTGATAGGAGAGCGGTACTCATCCACCAGTAGTGGGAAGAAGGCTTTCTGGCTTTTAAACTGTAGTTCTTGCTTCACCCTTGTTTACCCTCTTCTTTCTTGTCAGTTGAATTGGAATTTAAAAGCAGAACTGAATTTTTTATATATAAACATTTGTGGTAAGCATTGAGCCACAACAGTGTTGCAACCAAAACATAGTTGCTCAACAGCACCTGTTAGTGCAATTACTTTGACATAAAATCTGTTCCTTACTGTTGTCTACAGGGAAGACCAGCAGCAGTCTGTTCCTCTGTAGCTCCAGCTGGCAACAAAAGTTGTTACCTTGATCTTGCATAATATTGCAGATGAGAACAGAATTCCAGCACCTAAACTTGTTTTTCAGTTATTACCAAGAGCAAGCCATATCCTGCAACCATAAAACCCTGAGAAACAAGACTAAAACAAGCTGTTTGTTTACAGATGAATATTTTTGTGTGACCTGAATTTATATTCATCAAGGGAAGAGCACCTGAGGGCATATTTTTCCTTTATTTTCCACAATGGTTGAGTTAGCGCTATAGAGAAGACAGTCTTAACAACAGCAATCTATTTATTTATAAATTCTCACAAGCCCTTCCAAAGTCCTAAGTAGGGGGAGACTCCAAAGCAGTGGCTAAACACATAAAGGACAACCATATAATTAGGATCTGGTCAGAAGTTCTGCCAAGTTTCTTCTAAAATTAGTGTCATTGCAGAGTGTACAATGTGAATGTTATCCATTTATTTAAAGTTAACAGTTTTTATGGTTATTAAAGACTATTTTAAAGAGTTATATGAAAAGATAACTGAAGTGAGCAAGAACAAACTGGGGAGGTTCCAGTTCACTGCAATGGGGCATGTACTTCCGGTGGGAAAGGTAAAAAAGGTGAAACAGTGTTAGCCAGTGTGGAAGATCAGAGATACATTTTCTTAGTAGGTCTATAGGGCAACTAATCCATAGGTCCATGAGGAACCAAGTAAGACTGGGGCATTTCCTGACAATGAGGTCTTGGAGCAGATTTTTATATGCCTACGTGCAAGAAGTAAAACAGTAAAATAGTGTGGTACACATCAGCTATCCAGGACCTCTGGAGGGCTTGGGATTGGCATAGCTTTCTATTTTCAATGCAGAAATGTAGCAGAAGTATGATAATTTGGCTCTAAAGGTGTCTACACAGTTTGAATACCATCACAGCAATGTATTGTGCCTTACACACAGTATACACAGTCATGCTAATGCCAACTTTGTTGTATTAAAAAGGCAGAAAATATCTGGGAAGCAAGCAAATGGGTGGATAAAAAAATCAATCTCTCCATGAAACTAAATATCATGAGAGAGATTTAAGTTATCATGGACAGTTTTCATTATGATATGATTTGAGGCTGATGGAACTAGTACTGGGAGTCAATTAAGCATGAGTTTGAGGGTTCTTCTCACAAAACATGTTCAGTAGCCCACAGAATAAGGTCTTGTATGAATTATGGTGGAGCAAGATCTGCAGAGAAAGGGCTCATCCTACCATTTATTGGAAGTGCTGGGAGCTTGTAAAATTTAGGTGGCATCCCACAGAACCAAGGAAAACAGTGTGAAAGTGGGACCTTGTAAAAGATGTAAAAGAGGCTCATGAAGAAATGGAATTTGAGACTCCTGAAAGTAGACCCACAAATCCATGTTTAACAACTATTCAAAGCAGCGAGTTGTAGACTGGGAAAGGTCTCTAAGACTATTGTTCATTTTTGTATTTTTCTGTATTATTTTTACCTTTAAAATTTGAAAATAATCTCAAAAAAAATGATCAAAAAGCACACAAAAGGACACCTGAAGGAAAAAGGTTGTTCTTTATTGCTTGCAAAGCTAACATTGTATAACAACAGAAGGAATAAATGTCAAAAAACCCTGTTGTGTACAGTGCTAGTAAAAGGGTATTACTCATAGCCTGATATAAACAACTAGCAACTCCCATCTGGCACAGAAGTCTTCACAAAGGAAAATATGCTAAAACTCCTGCCGTTGATAGCTGAGTCCTGTTATGGGAAATGCCTGCAGGATCCAACTGTGATTGCAGCAGAGGGAAGGGAAATGACATGCTTATGTCCAAAATAGCTTGGAGTCTGACAGTATTTGAGACCTTTCAGAATAGCACACATTCAGATATGAAAAGCAAGTAAAAGCGGACAGTGGGTACAGAGCAGTTCAAGCAGATGGGCTATGAGATGGTTCCTTGTCCTGACAGTTTCATGATGGACAATGTATAGCACTATCAGCCCAAACACCCCATTTGGAGGAGGGAAGAGCAGAGCCAGGCAGTGGTGATTCAAACAGAAAAATATAGGTGAAATTCTTTGGGAAAAGAAAACAGAAACTAAAAATGAAGAATTTTTGATGATTCCAGAGAAGAAATTGTCATTCATACAGAGTTTGAGCCAGAGCCCATCGAAGCCAAAAAAAAGCCTTGCTGTGAGATTCAGTGGGCTTTGGCTCATGTCCATGGGCTAAATGCTTTCTCTGGCAAGTTTACAGAGTGATTCAGCCCTAAACTGCTCACCACAGCCAAATTCAAAAGCCCCATTCATATTCTAAAAAAGGCAACTGGACATCATTCCATGGTCCCAGTTGCACAATTGTCTTCTAACAGGTGGCAGAAACAAGATCAATCCCCAGCCAGAAAACCAAAGAGAAAGCCAGGAACTGTGCTAGAGCAAGATTTTACATCTAACACTCATACTGTGAAACCAATGTTACGTTTTCCACTGAGATTACTCTCTTTCAAAGCACTGGGCATGCAACTTCTTATTTTTTAGTTCTTTCCTGATTTCCCTGCAGAACTAATATATCCATATCCTCTTACAGGAAATCATATTAACATGTAGAACTGATGCAGCAAACAAGAGTAGGCATGGTAAGATACTTGAGGGGCTTTCCATTACAGTAGGAAGAAAGTTACCTAGAAATTAAATTAGCATTTTTGCATAAAAGTATTAGTATTTCAGATAAAGGAGATTGCAGAAGAGTAGATCTTGCTGAACAGAAATTTCTGGTGGGAATATAGCAGCTATTTTTACAGATTACCCAAGAAGGATACAAATCAATCGCTACGTTGCTGGGCCCATCTTTTGTAGATAGAGCTTTTCCAAAAGATTAGTTTCCAGCCTGTATAAGAATAATATCCTAAACAGAGGGTAGTGGTTAATGTCCCAACAGGGACTGGTGACAAATGGTGTCCCTCAGGGGTCTGTATTGGGACCAGTACTGTTTAATGTCTTCATCAATAACATAGACAGTGCACAGTCAGCAAGTTGGCAAGTAATACCAACCTGAATGGTGCGGCTGACACACACAAAGGATGGAATGCCATCCAAAAGGACCAGGACAAGCTGTACTAGTCTCTTTTATACAGAGGTTAAAAGTTTATTTCAATCTTTTTTTAAATGAAAATATTGCTCTTACTTTCAAAATCACTTTTTTTTTTCTTTTTCTGTTAAAGCAACCCAGCTGACAAAGAAGAACTTGTTGAAAATCCCACAAATTTAAAAAAAGGGTTTGTATTTAGCTTAAAATTTGAATAGTTTTCCTTATGCTTGACTCGGGCTGTTCTCTCCTCACCTCCCTCCTAGCTTTTCAGATTGGGGCCAATGCACAAAAACATCTATTATTTACACGTGTTGTTTGAACAATGACATATGGTATGTAGTGATGCTCCAAGAGAACAGGCAATATCTTGGCAAGGGAGGAGTTTCTTATGAGAACAACACTGCTGAATTCCCTATTGCTTTGCACTCATTGTAAACAGTTTGTGCAGGCTCAATGCCTGTAGCACAACTTTACTCTCAAGACAATATTCCTTATTCATTTACTACTGCTGAAAATAGCTACAGGACAATACACCATCAGGCTCTATGGGTCCGCATCATAAGTAAATTTTGGATGGTCTTGTAGTAGAAAGCTGTTCTAGAAAACCTTTGATGAAAGAAAGAAAAGAATAAAATGAACTTTCCAAAGAACTGGAGGGCCATGTTTTCACCATCAATGGAGAAATCCTGGCTATGCTTTAAAACATCAAAAAGTTCCCAGAGTATTCAAGCGAGAAGAGGAGTTTAGGAAAGTATGTACCAGCCTGCTTATGGACAACTTTTTTCCTTTTGTCTTAAAATTACTATAGGAAGTTTCTTTGCTTTCTTTTTGCTTTTTCAGTCCTGGACAAAGACACAAGGAGGAAATCTTTTCTGTGGTAATAGGTACATGTGCAAACTTGTTGAGGAAGAAAACAATGAAGTGCATTCCTATTGGCATTTCTGAAGTGCAATTTCACTGTTCACATACTTCTTGCATAAGAAAATAAAGGATCATATAAGCGTTCCCATTTATAATTTTCCTTATTTTTCACCAAGAAAAGCATTTTGAAGAACTTATGTTTAATGAAAAGATCCAGAATCCATTATGCAATAAACATATTTAATAAAGCTTACTACATCTCCTTCCATAGGAAGAGGAAAAAGAAGAACCTAAAAAAAATAAATAAAAATACAGACAGGCAATGGAACGTGTCATACAGCTCTTCAAATACTCCCCACTTGAGGTCTGCTTCAGCTTAGTAGAAATGAAAACAACAGGGTAGATCTAAGAATGTCTTCCTTTTCCCATCCCCCTTCCATCCTCTCCTGTCAGGAGTAGAACAGGCAAGAGAAAAAAAATCCCCTTGTGAACTGTAACCTTTGTTTAATGATTTTGAGGCCAAATTTTACAACTAAATCAACATACTTTGATCTCTTACTATCACTTTTCTATCGTTTCATCTCACATAAATCATTCAGCTTTCCTTTCTGAATTTCTCCCATTCCCCTGTAAACACACTCATTTGCAATCTGCTGTGGAGTTCTGACTTTGCCTCCAAAATCCCACCAACCCAACTAAAGTTTCTTTGACCTCGTAAGGAAGAAGGACAGGGGCAGGTCATGCAGGTTTGCTTTCCCAGGCAATTCTAGACATAAAAGAAATTTATAACTGAGAAGTTTAAACATGTTGTAAGAATATAAATATGGTGTTTACAGTACATAATAATACATCCTAACAGGAACGCTTGCATAAACTTTGGCAAACAATCAAACAGTATTAAAAAGTTGTCTTTCCTCACTCCACATTGTACTGTTTTCACTTTCTTTTTGTTAAATTAAATGATACATGAAATAACAAGACTTGAAAGAAAAATGTGTACTGCAGAGCTTCCCCAGTTACAAGCTAGATCTGTAGACAATTCATTCTGACCAACCTATTGTATCACATCTCTGCTGTTTTCTATTCTTACATACCCGGAGTGCATTAAAATAACACTAAAGTTGCTGAGTCAGCATTCAAAACATTGAAAATGCTAGAAAGAAAGCTGCTTCGGCAATCCAGCCCATTTATGCGAATGCACTCAGATATAGTCTTAATTTTATAACTACACATTTCTTCCCTGCCCTCTCCCACCTTGCCTCAGTGTGTGCAGCAGAGTTAACAAGCAGCTATTTAAAACGTTATTTCTTGCTTTCTTCCTAAAGGTTCATTAAGATGAAGAAGAAGGGGCACATAATCTGCCAGTGAATTTCACAGAAGCCTCCTGTCATTAAGAAATGTGCATTTCATTCCAGGTTGCAGATAGGGGTATGCACAGGAGAAGACCATATGCTTTTGTCCTGACCTACCTTGCCCTGACCAAAAAAAGTCTTCTTTCTGTCTCTTCCCTATGTCTTCTGCTTTTCTCTTTTTCTTTTTTTTTTTTGTCCCAGCCTTCCTACTTCAGCCTCCTTTTCACGGAAAGGGTCACTGGGCATTGGAATAGGCTGCCCAGGGAGGTGGTTGATTCACCTTCCCTGGAGGTGTTTAAGGCATGCGTGGATGAGGTCCTGAGGGACATGGTTTAATGTTTGATAGGAATGATTGGACTCGATGATCCGGTGGGTCTCTTCCAACCTGGTTGTTCTATGATTCTATGATTCTTATCCAAGGCTCAAACATTCTCTCATACCCTCTTCATAGTTGCAATCTTCCCAACATTTTTCATGTAAATACCCTTCCTTCCCTGATAAGTTTTCCCTGTTAATTTCCTAGGTTTCCCTATAGCTTCTCTTTGGTCTCTGTCTCTTTCTACTCTCTTTCCACCACTTAGCATTTCCAGCTCATCCTTCAAGATCTTTATTTTGGTAAGTAACCCTTTACCACCAGCAGGCTTGAACCTTAGCTCTTGATCATTCCTCATACAAGGTGAATTAACTTCTCTTCCAGACAGTCTGAGCAGCCACAAGCAGCATCCTTAGCATCTACATGGGCTCCTGGCACCCACATATCACCCTTCTAGTGGGAAAGCAGTGCCAGAGGATGTCTTGATTCAAGCCGAGAACCCTGGAGGTAGCATATGTCTGTGAATAGCAGATTTTTTTTTTTTCAGATATACATTTTGGAAAATTTCACATGGACCTGTTTCCTAAGAAAGATCCTTGTGGAGTCACAAAATCTAAGCTATTCTAAGCAAATGGTCATATTACTTTGACTTTGCTTCCTATCAGAATGCCTCTATTTCTTATTCAAAGCAGGGATTTTTTAAGATTTTTCTTTTTCCCCTAAATGACTACGTTTTCTCTGCTTTGCCACAAGTGAGTAAGATAATTTTTTTTTCATCTTGAAAACTTAGTTACTCGGAAATGGAAATTTGGTTCACTGTAAAGCACTTCAGATTCCTTAAAAAAAGTCATGTGTATCCATAATCCATCCATTTGTCTTTGGGGAGTATGGCTTAATCTATGGAAATATTGGATGAATGGATTTATCCCACTGATCTCCTGGCATTTCAGGGCTGAAACTTAAATTTGGATTTGAATTTCACACTCTGACTCTTTCAAAAATAAGTTTAGGCAAATTGTTGGAAAGGTGGGGCTGGTTTCATATTTCTGATACTTACTCTCATTCTATCCTCATAGCAGATATGTATAGACACCTGCCCAAAAATACCTGCTTGAGATGACAGTAAAAGAACTAAAATATTTTATTCTGAACTGTGGAGGAGAGAGTTCTACTGTAGCTCACTTGAAGTTTGGGGAGAGCTGTACATGTGTGGTTAATATTTTGCCTGACCCATTACAAAGAACTAATAAAAGTAAAAGCTCTGCAGCTGCCCGTTCTAATCTGAGAACAAATCGCAAAGGCAGGTACAAACAAAAGGCAGGTGAGTTCTCAACTGAATGATCAGGAGGAGGATAAGCCGAGGAAAAAAATGGTAAAGCAATCCACCCAACCTCTTCCACAAAATTTAATCAGAAAAGCAGTTTAGAAAGGGGCCACAAATCTACTGAAAACAAAGTTTCAAATAACAAACACCAATAAAAGTACAATATAAATAATAGCCTCGAGGCCAAAGTCTAGAGATTAACAGAGCAATCAAGAAGAACCAGAAACAAATAATTGTAAGTCTGAGGAGCAGTCTGTCAAGCAAACAGCTCTCAAAACCAGATTTAGAAAACAAGCTCTGTGGAAGGAATGGTCAAAGGCTGACTGATAGACCCAATATATCCACCTGGGCTAGGGTTTCTTAGTGAATGTCAATCTAATGAAACAAAAAGATTTTCCCAAAAGCAACTACACATTGCCAGGATAAGAGAACATAAGGAACAGATCAGAAATTTGCTGTCATAATGTTAGTATCAAATTAAGACATTCCCACTTGGCCTGAAAATTTTGGTGACATTGGCTTACGCTTACTCTTAGGAAATATATTAGAGCTTTACTGTGAAACAAAGCACACATTAGTTTAAGCAACAACAATCACTACACCTCTAGCATACAGTCTATGAAAATAGACACTAAGATTCAGCAACTTTGCCCTGAGTATGCATCTGGGTACTGATTTGAGACAAAGTATGCAAAATGACCCTTTTTTAATTTTCCGGCCCTTCATGAGATTTTGAAGGCTACCACCAGCTCTCAGGCAATCATGGACTCCTGTTCTGGGGATGAAACTCTCACAACATGATCATTTCATCATATGTGACCCTATTCTCACCTGCAAGATCATAACACTCAGGACAATAATAGTTTTCAGAATGAGCCAGCTCTTGAATCTAGACAGTTGGCAAGTTGGATTTTATAATTGTGAATGGATATTCCAGGATTTAACCATCAAAAAATAATCACTTTCTGCCAAGCAATAAGAAACAGGGCTGATCCTTATGACCCCAAGATATTTATTCTGGTAATTTCAATTTTCACCACTTTTTTATGATGAGACTTCATTTCAAAGCCTGCATTGCATCTTCTCTACTGAGGCGGTTGCTACATGTGGCAGTAGCAAGCCCCAAGCCTGTGAAGTCTGCTCATATTCTGAACTTCTTGGTGACAAACCATGGCACTGAGGCTAGCAGAAGTAATGATGTGCATGAAGATAAGTGCACATCTAATCAAGTATTTGCAGATCCCATTATAATATTATTAACGCAGGATCATCACAGGATCTGGAGAGACCAGAAACTTTTCTTTGTGTTCGAGGAATAAATCCCCTACTATTCCAAAGCTCCTGAACAAATAGGGTTTTCATATTTGTCTGTGCCTGCTGTCTATTTTTGTTCTCTGTCATTTGTCACCCTGCCCCACATTTAGGCCTGGAGCAGCTGGGAGAAAAGTCTGGATGTGTTTATTTTTTTTTATTTCTTAAGGAGCCAAGACACAAGATAGTCCTCCCTGAAAGGAAACAAACCCTGATTACTTGACATGGATTGTAGTAAAAAAAAAAAAAATAAAGCTCGTTTTAAAGTTTACCTAAGAGTAGTGTCTCTTCAATCAGTATGACCCTGTGGCTTCATTTAACATTTCTAGGACAGAGTCTGCAAAGTTAATGTGTTAAGTCAGTAAAAACTTTCCCTTTGCCTCAGGCATATCACTTCTATTCAGCAAGGCAAATAATACCCCACCTACAGCAGCCTACCCAGAAGCCTAAAGGCTGCACAGCAACAAGACTCTGCTTTTTCCTTGTCTCCTTGAGACTGACATTGCCTGGGTGCTGAATAGCCTGGTAGGAAGAGTTCAATGCAGGGTTTGCACTTTCCCAGCCATTAGCCAGCTGCCACCGCATTTCATTATCTTAGGAGGAGCTTTTATACATCAAAGGCACTTCCAAACAGTGTGATGAAGTGGAAGTAACCGAGCTCAGTCCACGATGGAAGCCGCAGTATTATTTATTGTCATTATTTTTTTGAGCCCATCTCGTGCCATCTGGCCTGCTAACTGTAAAGGCCAGTGATGGAAAAAAAAAGACTCAACACACCCCTCTCGGTTTCTTTGGAGCGAATCCTGCTGAACAACTAGGCCTTGGAGCAACTGCCTGTTGTTCTTGGGACTCCATTGTTTCGCACAAGGAGCTCTCTAAAATGTAAGGGGAAAAAACAAAGGTAGCACACAAGATCTCATGTGAAAACAAAGTAAGCAGAGCATGAAAAGCAGCACTGAGATGGTTTTTTCTTTGCTTTCTTTCTGAAGTAGCCAAGAAACAGAGAGTTGTATAAGGTTTTCTTTCAGTCTTGTAAAGAAGCTGCCTGTGAACAAGCCAAGGTGGTGGGTTTTGCATAAGACCCGCCTCAGATCCTGTTCAGCTGTTTTAACTTACTTCAGCTTTTGTCTTATTACGGCTTTCTTTCAATGACAAAAGCCTATATGGTTGGTGATATATTGTTCTTATCCAGAGTTTGAAACCCGCTTTCTTTTTGCAGAAATCTCTAATTGATCCATTCTTACAATCTTGAGAATTAGATTAAAAGGTGAAATCAAATGAAATCTCTCTGTGTGTCAAAGACTAGTAATGAGTGGCTTAAACAGGAGTTGTCAGTAGATATACAATTAAGTTGCACTTTTATGTGGTGGCTCTGTTTTACAGACCAGAGAATAAACTACAACATATTTCTCTCTGCCTGCTATGAAGATGCCCTAGCATCAGAAAAATAAACTCATTGAGAAATGCTCATAATTCCATATTGACACTTTATAGCACAGATATTTTTGCTAATGATTTATTTTACCTTCATTTAGCCATTAAAATGAGGCTTTAAAAATATAGTCGTTTGATTGTGAGTGAGACACGGCAATTGACTGTGCAACATCAAGGTAGTATGGCTTGAAAAATGCCCTCAGACAAGCAGGTCATCCCTTGCAGAAGATTGGTTCTCTTTTTTACAAAGTTACAATGTTGTTTTGCAGTTTTGATTGCTCGCTATAAAAATAAGTATTTGATATGGTGTATCCTGGTATGCAAGTTCTTCATTCTGTAAACTAAGACACGTAGGTGAAGCTTGTGCTCATCCAGATTGTAAAGGTGAGTGTGCATGGAAAAGAATTTGGCACCACTTTAGCAGGCTTGATGAACTTAATATGAGTTTGGCATTGAATAGAGACTGAGATAGTACGAGACACCTAGTTTTGTACTGAAATCTTTTTTTCTGTTCTGTGCGCACCACAGCTAACCTGTAACTGTGAAATATCTTCCTGTAAGCTAGCAATTGGATTGCTATCCGAGATTGACTTGGAAACAGTAGCTAGAGAAGTCAAGTTACTGGCAGCCAACATCAAAACCAAATATCCCTGACCTTGACTTTTTTAATACAAAAGCCCTTTTCCAGTTGTTTTTCAATGAACAAATGGGAGCCAGCAAATTATACAGTAGACACTATCTTCTGAAAAGATAAAGCAAATTTGGTTTATTTGTATATGTATCTGCTGCCCAAACACAATGGCAGGAAGCAATATTGGGAAATTCTTAAAACTGCAACATATGCTGGATAGAGTATCCTCCTCCTCCTTTACATCACTTGGAACAAATAGTGAGCCAAGGATTTCCTGAACTTTTGCAATTTGCTTGGACAGTATGTTCTCCCTTCCTTGCTATCATATTGTGAAGAAAGCATTTATTCAAGTAGTAGGTTTTAAATTTCACTTAAAATAAATCTGTCCCTACTCCTGCCATCCTGGCTTCTTTGTAATGGGATTGAACAGGTACTGTGACACAGATTTATTTTCAAGTTGCACACTGATAATCTTCCCCATTTTAGAGCACAGCAGGCATCTCTTCTTGGGTAAACAATCCCATGCCATGCAAATGGAGAGAACAGTCACAAATAAAAAAGTCCTTTACTCAGTTTTAGAAATATGAGCAAGTCAGACATGCAGTTAGCCTCCACCAGACAGATTTGTGAAATGTCCCAAATGAGCTGCCCACAGGAGACTGGTTTATGGGACAGATTTTTATGCAGATGAACTCTGGGAATTGCTCAAAAGCAACATTACCAGTTCAAGTAGGTTTCCCATCTGTGTTAAGGCAATAGGATAGCATCTCTTTTGTAATTTCAATGAGTGTTTATTCCCCATTCAGGACCAAATGTGTAAAACAAGGTTTCTCAATAGGTTGGATGGGCAGTGTTTTACCCCAGTGGCCCCACAAGCTGTTGTTTGGGGTATGGCACCTGGACAAAATCCCACTCAGGGAGGCAGTGCACTGTCCCCTCTGCAGAGAAGGGGGTAACCATCTCCAACCCTCTCTGTGGGGGTTTGCAGGAGGATAACACAGCTGACCAGCACAAAGCTACAGGGTGTAAAGCACTAAGCAGGATGGGGAGCGGAGAGAAATTCTCCAGGAGGGCCCTTTGCCCTGGATAGGCAAGTGCTCAGTCTTGGCAGTACGTTTGTCTTGAGGGAAAGCCTAATTTCACCCTCTGATAAACTGGATTACAGAAAAATTCACTGAGTTACCCTTGAGGCTCAGTTACTCACCTGATAAAAGCAGGACTGTCTTTCATTGTCCCGCAGGAGCAGAGCAGCAGCTGAGGACATGGCCTCCAGCTCTTTCTGCCCTCCTGCAAAAGCTCCCTTGGAGGCAATGCTGTAAGACCCTTGCTGCAGGCAGGTGCATGCTGAGGGACAGATTGCAACTTGCCCAGACACAGCCACCCCAGAGAGTGTGGTCCTCTCCAGCCTCCACCTCCCCCTTGCCATCCCGCACGGTTGTCATATGGATGCTTTTCTTTGCCAGCTGGTTACTGCGGCATGGTTCTAGGGTGCTAGGAAGGAGAAAGGAGACCGAATCTGGTATTTCCAAACAGTTGTTGGGAAAACAGGGAGAAATTAGATAGAGAAAACGCAAACCCAACATTGTATTCAGAGTTACATGTGACTCTTCCCTTCCAGGAGAAAGTGGTAAGGTGGACACACACACAGTGCAGCTCTCAGGATTGCCTGTCAAACCATGTAGCAGCCCTGGCTGAGAGATGGTCAACCAGGTCCTAAACATGACAGTTAGAGGGGAAAAAAGAGTTCAAAAGATGCATTCAATTCACCAAAACAATGATAAAAGTGGGTTCCCATGTGAAGATGTTTCCTCTTCATTAGAGTATCTTTAAATATCATGACAGCAAAGACTAAATAATAGTTTTCACTTTGTTTCAGATGCGGTAAACTAAAAGCATCTTTCTTTAGCTTTGGATTTCATTAAAGGTCACCAGGAATTATGAATTTCTCTTCTGAACTACTCAGCTATTTCCACACAGTGTCACTGTCTGGACAACCCTCCTAACACAACAACTGCTAAAGAGGAATGACAATATTTCAATTCAAGGAAACAAAAAATAAAAATGGAAGGATGTGAATTCTGTGGAGCACACAAAGAAAAATGGGTGGGATGCTCATTTCCTCAAATTGTGTATCAACTTCATAAGTTAGCTACAAATTATCCCCTATTAAAGGATGAGGTTATCTTACATCCCACCTTTGTGTTCTTTTTCCAGGACTCCATTGCAGAACCAGATGTCTGCTTTTTCTGTTTGAAGAACTGTATTTTTTTATATGTTTTTGAAACATAAATTACAGTTGTTGAAAAGATTCAGAATTGGTCTTGCAGCTCAGAAAAACAACAGATGACTTCAAAATATATGAAAAGAGAAATCATAATGTAGACTTTAATATATGATCAGAATATAGTGCTTGAACTATTTCGCAAGTCAACATGTTGAGGATGCATTCCATCATCTTGGGAACAAAACAGATTGTTGTACAAAACCTTGCAGCAGCTTTTATTCAGGATATCTGCACTTGTGAATGAGATATTTTCAATATGTATTTTTAAAAGTTCTGGGGTTAGCTTCCTGCTACTCCATTGTTTCTTTTCCCTCCCCTCTCTACTTTCCTTTTTCATTTTTTTGTAACTTTATTTAACAAACACATTTTTTAATCCAGATGCTTCGTTTCTACATTATCATTTATGTCTTCTGCTTTAAGTAAGATAGCTGCAATACCTAAAAATGCTGCTGCACTGATACACTGTGTGTAGTATACCATATTTCAAACGTGCATCTGTTTTTAATGCTTAGCAGTTCTCAGTCATTCCCCTAGCAGAAACTTTAAAAAAAAATGTATATACTTTATTTTGGAACAAAAATCCGAATCAGTTTTAAGAAAATAATTTCTTGGCTGGTATCAAAAGTTCTTGAACATTGGTAAAATGCAGGTTTTCCAGGACAAAATGATAAGTGATTCCATATAAAAATACTGATTTACAGACCCAATTTGTATAATTTTTGCTTTACAAATATGGACTTGCAAGACAAAAGAAATATACTATATCTATAGGATGGCATTTTCTATGAAAATACTTATGAGTTTAGGAAGCATTAAATTCATGTTAATGTAGGATAGATTAATTAAATACCATCTCGCCATATTTGTTTATTACATTAAGTAGACACTTTCTCTAGACCAGGAAGCGCTACAAATAGGTATAACATGTATGGGTTTGTGTTGAAAGGTAGAAAACAACCATATTATATAGCATTTCAAGACAAAGAAAAATAAATTGCATAATTTTCTCCACTGTTGGAATTTCACTAAATAGATGCAAATTCAGAGTTAATCAAATACAGAAACAAATTAAACTGAAAGAGGATGCTCTGTACCAAAGAAAATTTCGTTTGACAATGTTAAATAGATCTCTGGGATCTGCTGGGAATACATACCTTGGTTTCATCTGATTGACCTCATATCACTGCTGCGGCACATAACTACACCTGACAGGTCATTGATTGGGCAGTATGTAGAGTGGGTCCTCAAGGAAATAGCTTGGCAGAGAGCGGCTTCCCATGTTTTCACATTCCCACAGCAAAAAATCAAGTTCTTATTGTAGTATTCATCACACACAGAGAGACGAAAGAAAAATAACAGTCTTACAAAGGGCTTTACACATAGAAAAGATGGCTAGCAACAGCATCGTACATCAATTAACAGGTTTCAGGGCTCTAATCTCAAAAAATGACAGAATAATATTGATTACAAATTTCAGAATGAAAAAAGAAATACATTTTTTTTCTCCTTTCAGCCCAGATTTCAGCCCAGAACTCTAACAATCTTCAGACTTTTCATGCTTAGTCCTTGATAGTTTTGCCAGAAGTATGCAGCACACACGTGCACAATAATGAAACCAAATTAGAATGCTATTTATTCTCCTGCCACAAAAGAAATTTTACTCTATTTTGTGCCGCCAAATGTATTACAATGTTTTGATCACCAAGTTAAAGAGAGTATGCCTAATGGCTTATACAGTCCTACTGCACAAGAACCCTATTCAAACATTTGCTCAAGTCATGCATGGTTTTAGTCACATGCATAATAGCCTACAGACAAAAGGCACAAGAGACAAGGAGGGCTTCATGTATCAAACTGAAAGTAGTATTTCCCTGTGCTAATACTATGTAAACAACAAAGAGCTGCAGGATAGCATATTAACATGGTTTTTCATGAGAGAGAAAGAATAATCAGTACCTAAAAACTACAGTACCTGTGTCTGGAGAGAACAAACATATAAACAAAATTATAAAGAGAGGCAAACCATCAGTTTAGAGGCCAACATGAAAACAAAACAATATTTTTGACATGTTTACAACAAACTAAATTATATTACTTTAACATAGATCAATTGAAAAGTCATTTGTCAGGATATGAAAAAATCACCTTTTTTTTAATTAGGTACGTGTACATGCTCACAATTTCAGGAGACTCAAAGAGATAAAACATCACCATCTATTGTAAGAAGAGTATTCAGTGACAGCATATTTTGGTGCCCAATGCCTTTGTAAAGCCTTATGCATTAACACGGGACTGCTCTGAGTCAACACCACCCATAAGATGTCCACCCAAGAGACAAGAATAGGGAGAGGGAAATCATTAGGCAAAATCATCAGTTGATGTAAACTGACAGGACAGTGCCTGTCCCCCTCCCCCTCTGCCCTCCCATTCACAGTAGTCAAAGCCGCACTTCACAGCAGCAAAGACGGTTACAGAACTATGAGTGAAATCAGAGTAATCCAACTATATTCATGGGCCAGACATACATATCTTCTACAAATCTAGAAGCACGTCACAGTCAACAGAGTTGTCTCAAATTAGATGCTTACACTAACACAGGACGAGTTTCAGGATAAACTATGCCATTTTCCAAGTAAAAAGAGAAGAACACATATGGGACACAGTCTTATGGATCAAAGTCTTGTTTCCAGCAAGAACAATATAATGTTCCTCCTCTACATGGTTCAGTTATTCAAGAGTGCAAATAAAATTAAATGCTGAGAAAATCCCAATTCTTGAATCTTGTTGCTACAAAACATTGCCTTAGAATATGTGTAAGTTATATAGATAAAATATGCATGTAGCATTTATATCTATAGATTATGAAGCATGGTGTGAATGAGATCAGCACCAGTATTTTCATTTTCAAATGGAAATCAGGATATCAGGACAAGGAGGTGAATTAGTCCCTAACCAACCTGAAAATGGACTAAGTGCTTTGTGGACCAAAACTTTTAGAGTCCAAGTATCACATCTGGAAGAATGTTTTATCCAACACCAGACTGGGATCCCAGCTGACCAATTCATAGCAAAGAACTGCATAATTCAACAAAGCAGTGTGAAATGGATGGAAAAAAAAAAAAGCTAATTTATAGAAATGGAAACTTCCATGAGATTGACTTACTTTTGATAAAATGTTCATAAAGAAATACTTTTTCAAGGCCAGAATAAAATTTTGATTTAAAATTCATGAGAGAGGTCCCTAAAATAGCTTCATAGCTTGGATCTCCATGTACAGTATGAGTATTTCCCAATAATATTCCATACTGAAGCAGTTCTCGCATAGCCCTAGAAGACAGACTGATGGCAGGTTAATGGAGGAAGATCTTCAGCATGAATCTTCTGCCTCCCTTTGAGTGTCTCATCACTAGGCTATTAACTGTTCTGGTGTATTTGCATCTGGGGTATGTGTGACCCACAGCTTCAGTCATGAGGGCTGAATTTCTGAGGTGATATTTTTTTCAAACATTCTTCCAAGTGTTAATGTCAGATAATCTTTACATATTCATGGCATGGGAATAAGAGGTCAACAGAATCCCCCCCGCAGAAGAAAAACTCAAATAACCAATGAAACAAGGGAACAAGTGGTAAGACCTAGTTGGGTAGTAGACTACAGGATAATGTGCCCTTGGGAGGAAGCAGAGTTGCTGTTCTGGCAGTTAGATACCAGCACTGCCCTTTGCCGAGTGTTTTGCAGGATAGCTATCTTGTTGCTGCACACACAGATACACCCTCTTCTGAGAGAACATAACTATTCCTCCACAGGGCACTTTTTTGCTTTTCATATCTTTCACATATTGCTACAAAACCTATGTCTTTTTAAGAGATTATCTCTATCTACCACCACGGGGAGAGTGCTTTATTGTCAACATATTTTCCAGGCTGTCCAACTGTGCGCAGTAGCATTTCTAAAATTAAACAAAAACCATAAATGAAGTGGCAGTGCCTACAGATTATCTATGTCTTCCAGGATTTAAAATATTATGAAAGAATCAGCAACATTACCTTTAAGATACTCCTTGTAGCCTGCACTGTCACAGCTCGGTCAGTGCTTCTGCTCACAGTGGGTTTAAGCTCACAGCAGAGCCCCCCAGAAAGCTTGGCAGTCCCCAGATCCTGCCCTGCCTGTTGTGTTATTTTCTTTTTTTCCTGTTTCCATTTGGAAACAGTTGATCAGCGGCACCCTGGCCACTTGATATCAGGAACAGACATGAAGCAAATAAGGAGAACTTTGCCAGGACTCCATATTTCTGCTCTTTCCTCCAGTGTTGGCCTGAGTAAAGTTTATACTGTTTGTTGACCAGAGTCTCAACTCTATTGTCAGGACTGACCCTTGGATGAGCCTCATACCACCATTTGCATGATATAAACCTATATATAGTGTTTGAACAAGGCAAATGGAAGCTTGTTAAAGCTTGAACAAAGATTTTGACCTTGGCTTAACATTTCTGACAATATACTTGGATACAAGATAACAGACCTTTATTTACCTTGTGCAAGGCATGAATGTATATATATAACCTTAAGATTGCTCTCTTAGTACTGACAGAAACAAATCACTTACTAATAAGTGAAATTTCCAATGAGTTTTCAAGACTAAGCTTTGTGGAGTGAAAATACAGTCTCTCTGAAAGTCAGCAATGGAACTACCATAAGCTTTACTGAACTGATCTTCAGGTTATAAGATATACATGGAGAAGTAGTTTTTAATTTTCCTTAGGAATTTAGACAAAATATTGAGAACACAGTCACAACTGAGGTTTTGTAGCTGAGATTTTTTCCTCTTTGTTTAAAAAAGAAAAAAATGAAATGCTTAAAACCTCTGCCAGAGATAGCACAAGCTTTGTTAATTTATATTAAATTGAGTGATTTTGATAGGCTGAAATGAGGAAAAAAATCAGAAAGATAGAAACCTTTGCTTTCTACATTGGTGAGTCAAACCATGCAGGTTTCTGATTTTAGAAAGTTTTAATTCAGAAAGTTGCTAAAGCTTTTTATAGGTCATAAAAATTCTAGTGGAGTTTGCTTTTCAGTAGTTAAACACTTGTTCTCATCATGTGATTTGACCTCTAAATATTTAATTTCAATATCATTGATTCTTTAGATTATTTATTACGACATAACACACATGTAACTCTGAGGAACCAGCAAATTCATGTTTACTGTGAACCTAATGCAGAAGAAGAATGTACAAAGACTGTTGCTCTCTCTGGCATTCACACCTCTCTTAGCAGTTCCTCATTGTTAGCCGAAAGCTATGTACAGCTACAAAGCTCTCAATAGAATAAACCTGGGCTCTCTGATGATGCAAATCTGGTGTAACATTTGCAGTATTGCTTCCCAGGGCTTCTCCCAAGGCATATGCATGGGATTGTGGCTTCTAAGAGGACAAACACACTTCTTTCACCAGTGAAATGGCAGCATACAAGGTTTCAGGTCCCTCGAGTCTCTCTAGCCAAATAGCAAATTCTTTCAGTATTGCAGTTTAAACCCATTTTTAAATGGCTGCTACCCCTATTACAGTGGCAGGATGCCAATATGCACCAATGTGGGCAAAGATGAATATTTTCTACCAAGGAGCACAGACAGGAAAGGATGCCCAAGACCTTTACTCCAGCTCCCTTCCCCTCACTATTTTGCAGGAACAACATCATACAGCCTGTTTCACAAAAACTGATGGAAATATTTGTGAATCTTTCATTTAAGAAAAATAATAAAAAGTAATATTCCTGGCAAAGAAAATGAGGTGATTCCTGAGGCACCAAAAGGCATAAACGAAAAATTGACATTAAACCCAACCACAACTATAAGCTTCCAAAATTAACTGCTTCCCAGGCATGACAGTAACATCCAGGGAGAACCATGATATGCTTATTAATGCAGTATCATCAGAACTGAACACATGGATCACTTCCACGGATCTGGGTGGCTCACAAAAATGCCCAGGTTACAACAACTTGGATTTGTTGAATAGTGATTGAC
The DNA here is from genome assembly GCA_033558105.1 of Coccyzus lansbergi. NCBI lineage: Eukaryota > Metazoa > Chordata > Aves > Cuculiformes > Coccyzidae > Coccyzus > Coccyzus lansbergi. Next base: position 16,394 of record JAUMJK010000139.1, on the reverse strand, counting down.
AAAGTGTGAAAACATGGCTGGTCCAGGTAGAAGACAAAAGCCTCTCATTCATTTAGGCTTCTTGTTCTTTTTGTTTACGCATAACCAAATCAAACATGAGTTCTGTAACCACTAAGATAAGAAATACATAACACAGTTAAGACAATTGGATAACCTGCATTCCTCTCCTGTCCCCAAACAGCAGACTATACTATTGCGTTTTGGTCAACATATCCAAAATGCCACTGTTTTTCAATCACATCTACTGAGCTAATATATTCCTTACTTTGGGGACCCTCTCCTCCTAGAAGTTAGAGCCTAATATTAGTTTTCTTTTCTAGTCATTAATGTCTTTATGAAGATAAATGACAAGATAAATGAAGTTTCTGTCCTTTGATATTGTGGTCTGTTATGAAATATTGTACTTTACACAGGGCCAAAAGCCCCCAAAAAACCTCAAAATTATAATATAAACTAAGCAAAAAACCAGGCATCAAAGCAATGAAAATGTTATTTTTGAAAGGTAACAACTTCTAACAGTATCAAATCAGCAGGAAAAGCACCTTTGCCTTTCAGATTCCCGGGGCACTTCTTCCCTTCCTCCTGGCTTCCTGTATCAGTTCAAATGATAATACAAACAACTTCATTTTCACAGTACTTTACTATCTGCTCAACGTCTGCCCAAATAAGTTTTCTTAAATTCCTTCACTTCCATAGTAACGGAGAGGTTGACTACACTCAGAAATGTGGAGTAACATCAAGTATTTTAAAAGGCATAATTTATAACTGTTTAATCATGCAACTTTCTTAAAGAATCAGAGTTGAAAACAACTCAGTGATCCTTGAAAACAAAGCATGCGTCTCTAAATTCATATATGTCATTGATGGTAATGGCAGGAGGGTTACTCCCCTGTAAGAAAAGGCTGATCCCTAAATATTATGAAAAATTTAAGTTGGTAGGGGTTTTTTTGTCAATATAGCTGTAGAAGTTACAGTTTAGGAAGAAGGTACAAAAAAATTCTGCACACCTTAGACCCATATACGATGAATGACTACCAACAAACCATGGTATAATCAGTTATTGCTCAGAGAATCCGCGGAAAAATGAGAAGACGCTCAAAATATAGAAGCTTACATATTCATAAACTCAAGGTTTAAAGAAAAAAAAAAGCAGCACGTTAATGATCTATTGTTTAAGTAATTATTCTATTGTTTCAACCTCTCCTCTATTCAGGTCTTGACATTCTTCATTTTCCAGATGTTTAGCTTAAACATATCTTCCCAGAAAGTCACATGGTCTTGATTTGAGTCACACACAGGAAAATGGGGCCCTTGGTTCCTTTGGTGGGTTGCTGAAGGAATCAACCCCTCTTCTTCTGAAAAATGTGTAATCTACATCCAAAAAATTCCAGGATTCAGTTATTTCTCAAACTTCTCATTATCTCCCTCTCCGTAAGGCTGTTGGATTCTTGGTCATCCGGTATTTGATGCTGGGAAAATTCTTTCCAGCTGTTAAAGAGTATTCTCAGTCCTGTCCTTTTGATATGTTAATCAGGAGAGAGAGCTAAGGTCCAACTGCCAGGAACTCTTCAAACACTGATGTCATTCTGGTAGTACTGTCCTGTGCTGTCTCCAGTTTCTAAAGTTCTTACACCAACATTGACACAAACACGATAAGCAGTTTGCTAGCATCTGTCATGCCACATTTTGAAGTAAAATCACACCTTTTCTCCCCCTGATTGTTATACAGTCATGGGTCTCATTGGCCCTTTCTGCCCTAACATTGTGCTGTTAGCTGCTACTCCTACTCATTTGCTGAGATGTGAATTCCTTCCAGCCACTGGACATCGTTTCCCATTGGATAGGCAGAGAACTTGTATTTTTTACTTCTAAATGAATGACTGACTTTGAATATCTTTCAGGAAAGTCAAACATAACACAAATGGACTGCTTATCAAGCAATATTTCACACCATACCAGCATCTAATCATCCTTGTTTTCTGTTCTTCCAGACTGTGGCATATAAGCATTAAGAGCAGAGATTTTATGTGTATTTTCAAAACACTAATGAAAATCCTTAATGACACTTTCACAGTGCTAGTCCCTGCAGAACGTAACTGGAAACATTTCCAGTTAGTGATGAGTCTCCACTGACAGGCTTTTTGAGAACAGCCAGTTCTACTCCATTTATTGTGTACTATGATACATTACACAGTTCTTAACAAAGCTATTATGACTGGAAAAAATATCCAAACAAATGAAAGCTGTGGATGTTAGAGCACCAAGGGACAAATCCTCTTCTCTCTGAAATCAAGTAGAGCTTGGAAATGTTCTTTGTTGAGAGAAGGAGTAAGCAGACTCAATCTAAAAAAATTAAACCACAACTCACTCCTGTATTGCCACACGTGCAGAGGAAATTCCTTTGCAGTTATGAACAATATAATCCCCTATAATCCAAGGTAACAATAACCTATTCCAAGTAATCTGAATGAGAGTAGCCAACTGAGAAAGTTTTCAGTGTATTAACTAAAATGACCCATTACCGTTCATGAGTAAAGACAGCAAGCTAAGACTGATAAGCTACTTACTTTGAAAAAAACAAAACAAAGCAAAACAAAATAACCCACAATCATTTATTTCTAAGTATATTAACTTACGAGTGGGATAAAGTCACTCCATGACCATAGTAATGGATCATTATGCAAAAAACATGACATTGTGGGTTTTTGTACAGTCACTAAATATCCAAATGTTAAGAATCACTGTGCAAAACAATGCATAGTACAAGATAGAAATGTACAGACCTCCTACTACTACTTAAAGGAAACACAGGTGAAAAACAAGAAAAAAACCAAAGTCAACGGGCTTGTGTGCCACTGTGAAGATGAATCCACTTGGTCCTTTCCACCATCACTGAGCTTAGAAGGTTTAACTGGACAGATAAACAGAAGTAGGAGGCAGCCTTATTTACAATACATTAAACGTAAGATAAGGCAGAGGTCAGTGCACCACCTAAAACAGGGACACCTCTGAGACTATCTATTCCTCTCTGCTCCGTTAGTGACCCTGCCTGCCTTTCCCTGTCATGAGTAAGCATCTTACATGCCATGAGACAACCCTGTTTCACAAAATGTCGATTCAGCAGAACCAATCCTCCTGGTTTTATGGAGCAAAAATGAAAATAAGCACTTAAGAAGACTGTTCAGCAGTCTCCTGAAGTCAGAAAACACATGAGCAGTTCCTGCTGCTTCCTAAGCTTATTTCACTATTTCATAATGATAATGTTAGATTTGCACTGCTGTTCCTGTGGATTTTAGAGCCCCAAAACTTGCCTAAGATAGCAATGATCTGGAACTGTGCTTAGAAAAATCAGTTTTAATCCTGTTCTGACTCTTTATGGTTAACTGCTGACATCTTCACAAGCGTGTTACGAAAAGTAAATAGCTATGTGATCTTTAGGTACTAAATAAAAATAATGCCATATAAGTCTCTTAAGATCTCCCAGGAAGCCAGCAGTAGTACTGGGAAAAATACTTGGTGCTCTCAGCCTTTACAAGACTGTAGAGTACTACAAGGCAGCATCTGTTGCCCAGAAGGTTTGATCACATCAATCACATTAAACCGGCATAAAATCCCTTCACCTGGCACTTCCTTGGGTGCAGTGAGAGTACATCCCTTACACTCTGGTAGCCACTATCAGAAAATGCTTTTATACTCCTAGCTAGCACAAAAAAACCCCAAACCATGACTGTGTTTATGTCCTGTTAGAGCACTCTTTTCTCAAGGAAGCTGCACTTAAAATGTCCAGTTTTATCCTCAGCAATGTTAACTTGATTAGCAATTACATTGATGTCAATCCAAAGTGAATCCAATCATTTCAAATGAGCCACTTTACTTTGTCACTGAAAAGCAGATTTTGGCCTCTTGACTTTTAAAAATTGAGAGGAACTTGAAATGAAGACTAAAATAAATACTTGTTTCTTCTTTACATCAAGAAAATAATACATATAAATTAGCAAGTAGTACAGAATTCCCTGAGGAAGCATGTATGCCCACCGGCAGAAACCATGGGAAGAAGCTGCCATGGGATGTGCCAAACCCTGCAACTTCCCAGAAATAAATTCCTACTGCTACAACCACTTGAGTACATATTCCAGAAATTCAGGAAGCATATTGCTAATGATTTCCTCTAAAATACTGAAATTCCAGTGGATTTCAAAATGAACATGTGAGCAGAGTAAGCTATTCTTCCCTTGGAGCATTAGGAGTTCATAAATAGTTACTAGTATCTAATCGATATACTGCAGGTTAAAGGCACATTAAGAAAACGCAGGTCAGATAACTCAAGGAGAGAGTGAGACTCACCTAACAAGATGGAGTCAGTAATATCCAAGCAATATCTCACTCTTTTTACATGGATAACTCAGTTCTTATTCTAAAGTGTATCCTTTGCAGCCTAGAACAATGAAATCGGTACGAGGATTTTTGCATGAAGGGTTTGTTTCTCTTCATCAGTCATCAGGAGAGACCAGGGAAAAGATGACAGACTTGGGCATGGAGATTTCTGGAGAGAGTGAATATTTGGAGAGAGAAGACAACAAGCCACGGAGAAGCATTCTCAACTGGATGCAGGATACCAGTAAAAGTAGTGGCAAGCCTTTCAGAAAGTATCTTCTCTACCTCTGGATCAGCCTCTTCAACTCCTGATAAAAAGCAACCTGATTAATTTCAACTCAACCCAATGCTAACAAAGTCACAGTTAGATTAGGAAAGAACTTTTGTTCACGGCTTGAGGATTTTTTTAATGAGATCTAACATGCCATAAATTCAGGCTTTCATTTGACTTTCCACCTTCCAGTTTCTCCAGTTCTCTCATCTCATTGCCACTTCTCCAAAGGGTGAAACTTCAGATAAAAAGCCTCAGTATAAGAATTCTCCTCATGTTTCCAAGAAGAAAGACATAGGGTGATTTCTTGCCATTGGTTGTGTCCACCACTTTTTGCAAAAATATTATGCAAGGATTGTTTAACCGTACCAAGTTATTTACAGAAGCTTCTCACATATTTTATGCCATTACAGTCTCTTCTTTCATAGCAATAACTTAGGTTCTTGTATACTTGCAGGGAGGAACTTCTGCATATATGCAGCATGTAACTGAATTGTTAAACATTTTAAGTAACCTGATCATTCTCAAGAAGGTAGTGTGCAGACCCACCACAGGAACAGCAAACCAATCACAATTACCTCTCCCTGAATAACTTCCACTGAAAAGGGTTCTTTCTTTAGAAATCATTAGCCCAAAAGGCCATTTTGCATTTTATATTACACCTCACTACCTATAGAATAACTGTTTTCTACATCACGGCAGCTCCTCTGGCCACCGACCCTATATAGATAATCATAGAATAACCAGGTTGGAAGAGACCCACCGGATCATCGAGTCCAACCATTTCGAGGCTGGATCCACATTGCCTACAGCTACATCTGGAAAGCAGGCTGCAGAGAAAATCATCACTTGAAAACCTAATTCCAGCAAATAAGTAATGCCCTTTATCTTGTATTTGAGCAACACGTAGTAACAGTGGATGCAGTTAAACACATACCAAACTTAAGGACCATGAAGATGAAGGATAGTATTATCCACTGAATTGTGAATGTGTGAAGCCAGTTACCCAAAGCATTGCTGCTGTGCTACCTAAAGAGCATGTAACATGAACACTGCAGAGCAGTGCTCCGTGTTCCTGGAGGTGTCTAAAAAGCACTATGTAGGTGTCTAAAAAGTACAATGCTTGTAAGGTTTCTAGCAAGAACACTTAGTTCACAAGCAAAATTTGCTAGCCTCATTAGCACAGGAGCCTAGGGCAATGAGATTTAGAATAAATGGAAACTTTTGAATATACACAACAAACAGGTAAACTAGAATTAAGAGCTTGTGGGGTTATTTTCCCCCGTAAATTCCCTCATTTGTCCTCAAGGACAGCACATAAATGTGTGTATTACAGCCCATGTGATCAGACACATAAACTCTCAAGAACTATAAACAATGGGACTATGAGTCATTATTAGGCTGAAATTGCATTCAGTTTTTTCCCACTGACTCACCATATGGATTAGTTGTCTGGTCTTTTGCTCTCTCCACCCCCTTCCCCACAGCTCATACATGACCCAATCCTGAAATTTCAGCATATTCCAGCTCTAGCAGACAGGTGACAACAGGACCCTCAGGGCTCCTGCATAAAGGCATTGAGCTCAACAAGTCTCCAACGCTCCCAGCACTCTGCCAGAGGCTGTCAGCTATCCAGCAAATGAGACAGCAGCAGTGGGCTCTGACCGTGTTTTAGGCATTGTGGTCTGATGTGACATAAATCTACCAACACAAACAACTGCAGCTGATTTTTAGAAGTCAGAAGAGCCTCTTCTGTCACCCCACCTGCCAGGAAGGTAATTTCTGCCAAAGCGGATGAAGGATTAATTTTGGATAGTTACACATGTTAACCCATTGCAGCTAGGTCGGACCTAGCATATATCAAAGCTTTCATCTTTCATTTAAAAGAAAAAGGTAACGCTATTTCATAGCCTTCGTAGTTGTAGGAAAAATGTGTTGAAGTTCTGAGTTTCAAATCTTCAAAGGTGGATTGTAAATAAAAGTGCTGACATTTATTGCTTTTAAGCAAATCACATACTGGAGTGTGACTCATGAACACTGGAGCTGGCAAGCACCGAAGCAATCATGTTGAGAATGAGATCATGATGCAGTAGATGTGCAGCATTCTCTTTTCAGCCTATTCACTACCTCTATCTTACAGTAATAAAAAGGAAAGTTTCTTTTCAGTCAATAATAAAGATTTTAATGTGCCTTCCAGTGGCTATGGAAATAATAAAAAGCACATTTCTGCTTCACTGAGAAAGCTTTTGACACGTACTTGATCTTATAAAACACTGAAGGGCATATGACGTATTCACATGAATAAGTGAAAAGGCTTCATGGTACTCATAGCAGTAAAATTAGGAATGTGCGAAGGCTGGGATCTTAGATTTTAGAACTGCAGAACACACTGGAACTTCAATCTTCTTTTCATTGATTGTAAACTGCTTACAAGGGATGGTCCTATAGATACGGTTGTATACCAAAAGGGGCATGAAAAGGAAATCAACATATTTGTACTGCAGAACATGTCATGAAATTACATCAGTTTGATAATTCGGGAGACATTTTGTACAAATCTTGGCTTGGCTTGAAATTACCTTCAATTTCAGTAAACTCTACAAATAGTGATTTGAAATTCGAATGATGTGCACATGTTTTTCTACTGAATAATTACAGAAACTATGACTGTTAGTATTCAGAGTCAGTGTTCTGCTGTTCATGATGCAGGACTTGTCAATTCTGCAAGCAACAACCTTCAAAGATAATCACAGGACATTTGGATAAACAATCAAGCAGATATATTTGTTCAGTTGTCCTTCTGAAAAGTACTTACATATTTGCAGCACGTTTTTTCTCAGCTATATTACAAAAGCCTCAAGCATGTTACATATATTGAGACAACAGAAGAAGTATGATAAATATAATATAGAGATCCTTTACAAACATGAAACTACATCTATCATCTGCTTTAATGTCATCATTATTCAGTCTGATACTGTTGTTTCCACTGTCTCATTTTTTCCTCCCAATCTGAAGTCTACAAAACAGAACAACCATATGCAGACTGCAGGCTGGGGAGTTAGACAATAGGCTGTAAATGACACAGGAAGCAAGCAGTTAGGCATTACAAAAGAGATCAGTGTAATACAAGCTAAATTTAGAGGTGGAATTGCAAAGTTTGATTAATATCACTAGCATAACTTCATAGATTAGGTATACCACACAGGCAGCTTGATTTTATTTTGTAGTTATGATATAGAACGTTTCACGCTTGTAAACAAGTTTTGAATTTACAGCCTATAGAACTTAAACATTACTAGACAGAAACAACTGTTCTGGTGCACTCATTTAGAGAAGGGTGTTAGGCTCAACCAAAATGGACCTTTTGCTGATTGTTCAGACAACTGCTTACCAGAAACCAGAGAAATGTCTCTCCTGAGTTACCAAGTATAAGCATGAATACATAATTAAGATTCAAAAAGAATCTTAGTATTATTTCATTTCAGCCTGGTATTAAATTGATTTAAATGTTTCAAACATTCCTTTAGACAATCACAGCTTGCTTTAGAACTCCACAGGTAATATTGAAAATCTGCTCAATTGAGTAGCAAATTGAGTTGAGCTGCAAATTCACATTCAGAAAATTGAAAGAGAAAAATAGGAATCCATGTTCCTGATAATACCAGCATATTAAGGCATAAAAAATGAATAAGGAGGATAATTTTCCCTATCTTAGTGAATTTACAATCTTCAGAATACCTGCAGTGACCTGTGAATAAAATCACAGCAAGCAAGGACTTCAGAACAACCCACTGAAAAAGACTCTAATAATTAAATACATGTGTGCATATATATATATTTATACAAGAAATGTACATATGTACCCCTGCGTATATACAAATAAAAATTGGTTTAAACATCAATATGTTAAAGGAATGTTGTCTTTCATCATTCTTCTCAGAAATACGAGAAACTTCCTAATGAACTCGTGGTCAGCAGAACTCCATAAACACCAATTATTACAAGTTCTTAGGTTAAAAAAGCAATAATAATTTAACTTTATAGAACACAGAAGAGCAAGGGTACATCATTGGAATTTCTTAATTGCAGCTAGAGTCAGTAGATGATACTACTGTTACTAGAAACTTGTCTTTTCATTGATCTTGGAGCTAGAAGCTGTACACAAGCCTTAGGTCTATGTTATTGCCCTTTAGGTAACTGTTGCTGTCCAGAACCCAACTGTGAAAGCTGGGTAGCATCCCCAGCCCTGCCCCTGAATTGGGCATTTCAGACACTGCTACTTCTTGCATATATTCAAGGCTGCTCAAAGAACACTGAAGTTCTCTTCTCTTTTGTCCTTACAGTGCTAACAGATTCATTTGTTTATCATTTTCTTCAGTTACATAATCAGCACATAAAACAGTCACTCCAGCAAAACTGCAAAGCTAAAGGCCATTGTCTGACATCCAGGAAGGCAAAAGCATTAAATAAAGCTACACCTCTCAAGAAAACATTAAAAGGTTGTTGCAAACCATAATGCTGAGCTCTGATCACAGAAATCACAAGGTAAAAACACTTCCCTCTGCAAAAATGTACTTGACATTCCCTCAGCCTGGAATTTTTCTCATACAATATCAGCACAGTCCCAGTTCCCTTCCTCCCGTGTTGTCATGGGTCACTTTTAGTGGAGAAAAACCCAAAACTTGAAAATGTGGTATTTTACTTGTTTTCCTCAGTTGTGAGTCATTTCTCCTTGTCAGCTTTGCAGTCACAAAATTGCAATAGCACAAAAGGGCAAATATCTGTTGTCACGTATGCAGCTTCACTGATCGTGTGGATTTCTTCCTAGCAGCTGTGAGAAAATATTCTTCCTGTTTAGATAAAAATATCAAATCGCTAGGAAAAGCTGCATACAAGGTTCATGCTGAAGAAGCACAAGGGCACAGAAGACTTAACCACTAAGAAAATTACACTGGACATTAAGTTACAATAATTCGGATCTGTTCATTTATGGTAAGTCAGCCATTTTACTGTTGACCTACTTTGTATCAGCAATAATTTGTCACAGCGCATTCTCCAACTGCTACTGAAAGGTTGAAACCATACATTAAGAGCATAGTGTCAAAGCAACTGATGTTAATTATACCCTGCAATTCCCATGTTGATGAAATTGTCACTGCTAACCATTAATACAGCATTTACTGTCTAAGCCCAGCTTGCTCTACCAACCTTTGAAAGCCACTGAATTAACATCCTGCTTCACAATGTTCACTTTATGCCACATTGGAATGTAAATATGAAACATGTAAAAATAACCTCTGCTATTATACCAAGAATATGTAAATATACATTCCTTTTTAGGAGAGCTATTTATCTCCAGTCTATACATGTTTCTGTTTCGTTCTTTAAACTAAAAACAGCTTTAATGTTCTTCAGTCAAGTGGCAGCTTTTGCCAATATAAACTCTCTTCCCTAAAAATTACAGCATCAAGTAGAGGAAACTTTGGAAAGTGTAGAGTGCTACTTGATTTATGGAAATTCTGAAATAAGCTTTACTTAGATACAGAAAAAAGAAAAGCAGTAATGTTCCTGATTTTATTCACTGCTAACTGGCACAATAACAAGAGATCATATTCTCCCAGCATAAGTAAGCAAGGTTAATTAGAAGGACACCTTATGCAGATTCAGTGTTCATGCTCAGTGACATCTGCTTAATTTGGTGACAAAAATGTTTACAAGCATCAGCAACTAACCACTCTAGGAGTATTAACTGGATTCTTTATGGTTTGCACATCAGTAAACTGTTTTGTAAGGTCTTACTGTTGCAGTGCAGTTCTCTATTTCCAAATCATCTCTCAAGCTCCTTTTTTTACACATTTAAATTCAAGGGAGTTGAGAGCATCGGGCTAACAGAGTTTAGCCTTCAGAATTGTCATCAGTAGCCATGACACACAATGGCACAACTAGGTCTTCTGATCCAAGAAGATTTGAGTGCTGAACAGGAGAGACTTTTTTATCCTATGAAAAGATTCAGTACAAAATACAATAAAAATAGAAGCTGGTGATGGTATTTTCACATCAGAGGAGTGCCTCACATAGGTTACTTCTAATTTCTCATGTCGACTGATAGAACAAACCAATAATAAGAAAATCCCATGGCACAATGAGGCCAGTTATACAGATGTACCAGAAAAGTAGAACAACAAAATCAGCATTATTAGTAATGAAACTCTCATATTTCTATCCAGACCTAAGAATGACCTTAAGATCAACAGGAAGAAAAATATCATGGTTCAAATAACTGCTTAAGCCAAATATACGTCTCCAGAATAAGCAAGGAAAAGCACGTAGCTGCAAAGAAAATAGAATAGCAGAGATTCTTACAAAATGCATACAACTCTATAGAAGGAGCACTGTTGCCAAATATTAAATTGAATGCATAGGATCTGATACCACCTATAGCACAGTGAGGGAACACATTGTGAGAAAAAGAAACAGTTGCTCACTTGCCATAAACTATAAGGCGATTGTACACTTCTTAAAGACATTCACAAATGGTCAACAAGTCTTAGCAGAGCAGTCCATCAGTCTAAGAAGAGAAGTACCACTGAGGTTGCGTGCAACTGAGGCTGCCCTCAGAACACCAACAGAACATTAAGATTATTCAGTGCTTCACAAGGGAAGTCCAAATATTAAGCAACATGCACTGGGCAAGCAGGTCTCGGTTGTGCTCTCTCATCTCTAGTATTTGTGTTAAAATAAAAGCCTTGCTGGTTTCATAATGACACCTTAAATGAAACTCAGAAGTGACAAGCATTTAGTTTAGTGCCCTGCTTGTTCCACTGGCACCAAAACATACAACTGGCCACAGCTTCCTCTTACAGACATCCTCCATTTCTCTCAGGAGTTCTTCCTATGCCTTGCTGCCACAGTACACCAAGTACTTTCAAAATCAGACAAGGACACATTGTGTGCACATTGGGGTATATTTAAATTCCAGCTGGAAGAAATCCAAACAACTCTGAGGCATACAACACAGGTTGTACCAATAACTAGTTACAGCTGCAGTTAAAAATTATGCCATGAATGAAACCACCCTACCAGAAAAGGACTAAAGTATTAACCATGTAAGTGAGCAGGCTCATTCTTGGTTCAGAATCACATGCTAGATGGGATCACTCAAAGACAGGATACTTGCTGCCCAGCAAAGCTATGCTTACCAAAAAGAAAGTACCCACAGCTGATACTTTCATAATTTGAATGGCTCACATCAATGATCAACTATATAGCTACCCTTTTGGATGCTGTTCCTACTGTGCAGCAGAAAAGGTCATAGGCAGCACAATGATACACCAAGCACCACTCAGTCAGTCTCATAAAGTTTAATACAGCTCTACAAGTGGCCAAACTCAATGTTTTTCTTTCTATACAGATATGCTGTCTACAGACATGTAATATCAACAGAAATGTCTTTGAGTACTCCTAGTGCTTGGATAACTCTCTTGCTTTGACTTAACTGGAAAGCACCACCTAAGCAGTAGTAGAATCTTTCAGGTATCAAGACATGGACCTAAATTTTGCCTTCATGCATAAGTAACACCCATACTTTAAAGCAAGCTCATTCAGAGGTTTTGGTAACAGATCTGTTAATGCCAGACCCAGATACCAAATAAGCTGTCTGAAGTTCATTACTTCAGGGGCACTTGTACTTCCACTAGACCAATGGCAGCAAGTCATGGCTACTGGAGAATCCCTAGCAATACTTTAAATTGCTGAATGTTGATATACATATGCAGCTCAAGGTAAAAATAGTATTACATTTTGCTTATCAGTTATATTACAGATGAGAAGACAAAGATTTGAGCTGGAGAGACAATTACTATTGCCACACCATAAAGGTTTGTAGTTGAGCAGGAGGATAATGCACAGCAAGTCTGAAGCTCGGTTCTATCCATAGCTAGCAAGGTTAGCCAGTAATGATTGTTTTCCTTCAGAGTAACAGCAGTAGTTCTCATAATCAAGGTGACCAAGCTGGGTAGCCCTTTTATTAAACACTGACAGAACAAAGCACACGGGAGATAACAAACAAAGTTCTTGAATTTTACTCCAGCACTTTAACATGTATAAATAAAGTGGTAAGGAATTTCTCTCAAGTGTAACTAACCACTGTGCTGTATACCAATGACATTAGTGTAGTGCTTAAGTGAATCACATCTCCACATCATTCATTAACTTTGAATACACATAAGTATGGGCTTCTCACTTTTGTCTCAGCCAACCTTTTAAGTTCGGGAAAAAAGATCTACATACCTTTTGTCGAATCCCATGTTAATGATTTCTAAAGTGAAAGTCTTGCATCGGAAGAAAGCAAAAGGCGAGCAACCTTTCTGTAGAGTGGTTAACCTGCTCTTAAGGCTAAGGGACACTTGTCCCACAAACTCTTATTGAGCAGGGAATCCATCAGGGAAGAACTGAGAACTTGTGAGCAAGTAGGTCAAACTGGACATTTAGGTTTGCTATATCCTTCATCAGGAAGCCAAGTAAACTTTAATCCTCTGGATTTATTCAAGTCATCTTTGCTGGATGTTATTTCTGTACCTTTTCCTCATATCCTGGGATTATTGACCCTGGAGTCATTTCCACATTGACCGATTTTAAAAGGTTTAAAGTGACACGCACATCATTGTGTTTCCCTAAACTTCCCAAGCGTTTACAATACAAGGTCTTCATTAATCCATGTCTGCATAAAGTGTTCCCTAGCATCAGGGTGCCATTGATGTTCTTAAGTCTTTATAGTACCTATTTCACTTCTACTGCGAGACAAAAATAGTTTAGCTGATCCTATGTAATCACGACAAGAGATTAATTAAAATGCCAAGATAGGAAACAATTTATTATAGAGAGAAGAAAAATTTCTCATCCAAAATATAGAAATCTGTACAACTTTGCCACAATCAATATACATGAACTGTACAAATTTACACCAGTTCATAATTTACCAAATAAAAGATGACTAACAAAGTTCACAAAATAGATGGTGGTTTGTGGAAAAGACTTTTACCCAATTAAGAACAAGGAAATTACAAACCAGACCTCCACTTTCTAAAAATAAGAAGTTTACTCAGTCTTAGAAAACTACAGGCTAGCAAATGTACAGATAGCTGGCTGGTGCTAACACCACAGTTCAGACAGTGTCTTTATATGGTCTATTTAAAGCCTGTTGCCATGGCAGATTCCAATCACTTGCTACTTTTGAGGCCAATGTAAAGAGCTGACCATTTCCCCAGGTCACACTTACTAGTTTATCTTATGTACATTTATACATATTTGTAAGTGCTAGGTAAAAGTCGGAAAAATAAATTTCCAGTACTACGGTGTCCATAAGTCTTGTTACTGAGCTGCCAAAAATGCTAACAATTAATGTAATAGTGCAAATTTACTCTGCAAGACCTACTGCAGAGATTCACTTTATAAATACAGATTGGGGTTGAAAATTGGTGTAGAAATTAAGTAAGATGTCTTGGAGAAACTGACCCTTCCTAGATCTTCTTCACTCCCTAGCAAGTTGCAATCATTTTGACTCACAGGCTATTAAATCACTGAAAGGTACTGTCCAAACTATGGCACTGTCACTTTAAAGTATACCACTCTAACGTGTGCCAGATCTTCACAGCTGTCACATGGTTTAAATTCCATAATCCATCCCCAGAGGTGCCCACCCAAAGTAAAAACCAAACTTATCCATCCATTTTAAGGTGATCCATCCACAGACTATATCTTAACCCGATACAGTCATCATATTGTAGCTTTTGGAAGGGCTAGTTCTGCCCAAGAGAAGTTCCTCCTTACAGCTTATTCTGCTGTCTACCATTTGCATGTTGCTGTTATTTTGGCTACCTCCTGCTGGTGCAGCTTCATACAGCACACAGATCGAGCCATCCTCTCCAATACGATAGGACACTTCATACGGGTCAACCCATAGAGTGAGTTCGCTTGGAAGAAGCTGGAACAGTTCCTGACTGCTCAATCCAATCCGCTGTGCCGCCTGTCCAATGAGAGGATCCATTTTATGGTTGATCCGGATACATCGGTAACCTGATCCCTTGCATGGCTTTTCTGGGAACCAGTGGTGTTTATAATGTTCTATAAAATAAAAAAAATCCTCCTTAATTCTGTATTCAAAAATACATAGAGTAATCACTGTTCACCTGAAAATTTCACACCTCAAAATGTTTTAAAGCTTATTATATTCACATCAAGTGACCTGAATAAATCATTGTAGCTTTTATTTTTGCTGACGATTTACATAAGCACATTTCCCCTTGGGAAATACGCATGTACAAAGTTACCATTTTGTGCCACCAAACACAGAGAACAAGGTTTGCCCTCCTAAAGGCACAAAATGCAACTTCCAGGCATTGAGAAGCGAAAAAAAAAAATACAGAAGTGATCACACATAGCAGAAAAACTCAAGGGCTTCAGAACTCCACAAATCACTAAAGGAAAAAAGCAGTTTTCCAGCATCTCCTTGATATCACACCCATCCCTAAGTTCCTCACATCTAGGAACACCCAAAAATAACTAGGGAAGGAGCTGGGCAGCATTTACCGACTGACTCAAGCTGTATTTTACCAGTGCTCTTGCCAGCCCATTTTTTCAGGGCGAGACACCAATGATTTCACTTACCTTAGAAGCTTTATCCTACCCAAAACCCTACAGGCTTGCACTATCAAGCACCCGGGGACACAGACTCGGGATTACGAAACCCAGAGGGCAGCGAAGAAACCCTCAGCATCTGATCCTAAGCGGGGTCGTGGGGTGGCAAGGAGATGTTTCCCGAATGGGAATTAAGAAGCAACGTCCACCACCGAATCTTATTAAAAAAAAAAAAAAAAAAAAAAAAGACAAAACAAAAAAACCCAAATCCAACTCCGGAGTGGTTGTTTTGGGGTTTTTTTTTCTGGAAACAGGGCAGTTTGAGCCCTTGGAGAGGAGCCCAAGTCAAGGCTGCTCCGAAGGCTTTGTCTACGGAGATCAAAGAGGGGGTCGCCCGCGCGCCGCCCGAGCCCCTTTTGTTTACAGCCGCTCCTGCCGACTCGGCACTGGAGGGATCCCAGAGGGAACGAGACACGGTGGAGCCCCCCCCCCCCTCCCCTACTCCGCGGCGGCTCCAGCCCCTCGGACAGGTGGCTTTTTTCCCCTCCCCTTCCTCCCCCACTCCATCCGCCCGCGGGGTGCGGCGCTGCCGGAGGCGCCGTCCCAGGCGGCCGATCCCGCGGCGGAGGGAGGGAGGGAGGGAGGGAGCACTTCCCTCCGCGCCGCCCTCACCTGCCAGCAGCTCCTGCAGGCTCTGGCTGAAGGTTTGCAACTGCCGCTCATTCATCAGCCCCTTGGTCCGCAGGAACTTGGAGATGAAGCCCACGGCCGCGGCGATCTCGCGTATCATGCTGGCCCGGGTGTACAGGGCGGGATGCATGGAGGCGGCGGCGGCGGCGGGCGGCAGCCAGCTCTCCGGGGCGGCCGGCGCTGGGACGGGACGGGACGGGGCGAGAGGCGCGGAGCGGGACGGGGGCGGCTGGGCTCTAACTGTGAGGGGAGCGCAGGGCGGCAGAGCCCAGCTCACATCCCGGGGGCGGCAGCCTCCGCCTCCTCTTCCTGCGGCAGGGGGGCGGCGGCAGCAGCGGCGGCCGCGGCAGCGCACCCCGCATCTCCTGCTGCGAGGGGCGAAGGGAGCTGCCCGCCGGCCGCCGCCTCTTATAGCCGCGGG